>JAKEPQ010001020.1:4213750-4877500 GCA_024500445.1 Entomyzon cyanotis
TTTTTTTTTTTTTTTTTAATTTCCCATCAGGTGATTCTCACTGCGTTTCGAGACACGTGAGGTGCGAAGGGTAATTCAGCGCTGGTGGCAAAGGGATGCGAAGCTGCGGTGTTTGAAGGCATGAACTCCAGGGTTTGATCTCACTTGGTGCAGAGGGTTCATAACCAGCGGGAACAATGGGCTGTTAGTCGAGAGAAAAACAGCTTTTAGCGTTTCCACGTGTCAGCAGAAAGTTGAGGAGCAGAACCACCAAAACACCAAAATGTGTGTAAGCACAGATCCACGGATGGGATGAGTGGGAATTGTGGTGAATTCAGCTCGCTCCTGAAGTCTTTGGAATGATTCAAAATATAACAAAACTTGAAATAATGTGACTTCTCTTTCCCACCTGAAAAATGAATAAATTGAAACAAAGACATCACTTTATTTTTGCGGGAACTGGTGTGAAAAGCTGGGCTTTCCCACCACGCTTTGACATCTCCATTTCCAGGTGTGTGGTGTGAGTGCATGGGAGCTGAGGTCAGACTGAGATATAAATTAAATAAAGGAGCATTTAATTCTTGCTAGGCTGATCTTTCCCCTGGAGACACATCATGAATGGAACGGAAAGAAAGAATGGTGCTGCTTCAATAAGGAACTCAGAAAGAACATAGAACGTAAAAAAGAGAATAAAATCTAAAAAAAGAAAAGAAACACTCTTTTTATCCAAAAAAGAAAGGGAGCCAGGTCTCCTGTGAGCACCATAATTTCAAAGGGACCTGCCTTCTGCACAAATGCGTAATTTGCTTATTTTCAAAGAAATTTTAGTGATGCTGAAGGCAAATTAATAACACTGTTCCAGCCTCCCAGGGCTTGTCTGAACAAGAAAAGTTGTTAATGTTTAATATGAGGTAAAATTTTAATCCATTTCATTAAACTGCACAGATATTCTTAGTTCGTTTTTAAGCAGGATTAGCCTTGTTTACCTCAAGTCAAGTAAGCACAAGTAAAACGTCAACTGATATAAGCCTTGCTTAAATTAAAGGAAGAATAACTACCAAGGCTTAGGGGAAGGAGGGAAAAGCCCATTGAAGCTTTTATTTAAAACAAAAAAATGGGGATTTTTTTTTCTTTACAAGGTATTTCTTTCCATGGGAAAACAATAAAACCCAGAAAAAGCCTATGAAAGTTTTGCTTGTAAACGATGAGACGATTGCAGCTGAAAAAACACTGCTTAATTCAGGAGAGGTAATTCTTTTCAGCCTAAGCATCCTCTTGAGTGGCTCTGGGGGTAGCCTGGGCCTGTTAGACACAGCAGTTCCAACTCAGCCACCTAAGAGTCACCAACACTGACCATCAGCAAATTAATGATGCTCCAGCCCTCGCTCAGGAATCACCCAGCAACTCTTGGATTTAGCCTTAGAGCCCATGGCCAAGGGACTGCAAGTCCTTTAGGGAGAAATCCAGGCTCGATGTGAAGGTGCCAGGTTAAATCAGATTTACCACATCCCTTGGCCAGCTGTCCCACCAGCTCGTTGGCCTCACTGTTAAAAATATGTTAATACTTCCCTTGGTTTTCATTAATAACTGCTTCTGTGTTCCCATGCCCCACATCCCTTTCCTTTTATTTATTAAAAAAAAAAAAAAAAAGAGGCTTTTTCTTATTAAATTGTGCCATTTTCCCAGAGTTGAGTTCCCTGGCTAACTTTCCATGGGGTTTCCTCACAAATAACGTTTCTCAGTTTAAAACTTGCTCAGGTTTTTGCTTCCCCTACAAGAACATAAGAAAGGCTGAAAGTTAACCCAAAACCAGTGGGGAAGGGACCAGCTGGGGACCAATTTTCCTTTGTAAAAGCAATTAAGCAGGAGCACCTTCTGCTTGTAGGTCAGATTTAATCTGATGCTCTTCTAGAGGAGAGATTCCTTATCAGGTCTTAACCCCTCCACCTTCCAGCCCTGGGAGAATAATGGCTTGAGAGCATTCGCCCTCCTTCAGCCTTCATCAGTCAGACACCTCATCTGCCAGACCTCGGGGCACTTCTGAACTCAGGGCACTCCTGGACAGCCCATAACCTTCCCCATGGGGTTTTCTGTAGCTGCAGAAGAGCTCCTTTTAAGAGTGAATTTTATGACTTCCAGTGTGTAAGATGAGTTTCATCCGGCAGTGTTGAGGGTGGGCAGTGTTTCCAGGCTTGTGTGGGGTGGGATAAATCACTTTATAGTTGGTATAAATTAGGTAGGACACTGTTAGGCAGGTGAATTAGAACACCATGAGTTAGGGCATGGTGTATTTAGGAAAAATCTCTGAGGTTTGGAGGTGGCTCCTTGGGGTGATGTGAAGCTGCAGGGTTCAGTCATGGAAAGAAGTTTTTGTGTGGATTTTGTGATGGGCACCTTAAAACTCACACAACACTGTCTCTGACCACCTCAGCTTTCCAAAGGAGCTGCACAGGGACTGGAAGTTACCTCTGTGCTGGATTCTTGCACTGCAGCTGATGTTCCAGCAGAGACAAATGCAGATGTGACCTTGCAGAGAGCACAAAGCAGCACCCTGGGCTGAGAGTGAGCAACTGCACAGACACCAGTGAATTTGGGCTGAACAAAAGGCTGCAGGAAACTTTCCACCCAGCCTGTGCTGCTAGGCCAGAAGGGAAAGGGGAGGGATGCTAAGCAGAGGGTTACACCTTCAGTTTTATTTATTTATTATGGACAAAATATTCAGATAGCTGTGTGCCTGCTCCCTGTCTGAACTGGCATGAAAATAGGAAGACAATTGCCTGGCTGAGCTCTTGGAGGAAGATTTGAATAAAGAGGGTGAGTTTTACTGGAGGCACTAAGCCATGCATGCCTTATCTTGCAATGAAACTGCAGAAGCAGCCGGGTTAGGCACCGAGCAGGTGGATTAACTGTTCAGGGGAAAGACATGGAAAGCAGCTTTCTTGCAGAGCAGGTCTCCACACAAATAAGTCAGAGGCAGCAGGGATTAGTGCTTAAACTAATGAGGCACCCGCCAGACCTCACTGGGAGAAGATATTAGCACATAGCGGGACAGCCTTCGACAGGCTGGCACCTCTGCAAGCAGCCAGAGGCTCTGGGAGAGAGCAGCCTGCCTGTAGCCAACCTCCCAAAAACACACATTGTGCTTTAATGGGAGCCGAGCACAAACACTGCCAGCGCAGGACCTGTAATGAGCTTCCAGTTTGCCTCGGGACGTGTTCTCCCAATTTGGTTATATTTATGAGCAGCTATTTTTGCTTAAGTAGAGAAAGGGGGAAAAACTGCACCCACAGTGGTTGAGGGGTGACTTTTGGGGGTGGTTCATTCATCAGCTGCTGTGCTTTATTTTTTTTTTTTTTTTTTAGGAGGGAAAATATATACATTTTTGCATCAAGGGGTTTATTAAGCAGAGGATGAACGGTAAAACAAAGAGAGGCAAAACTAAGGTGAACAGGAGTGTGTTGAGGTTGGGGCATGGAGGTGGGTTTGGCTGTGAAGCACTCATCCTGCTCCACCCATGGAAAACCTTTGGAAGGGTGGGTTTGGGTTCTCCAGGAAACCTGGGCGGGAGTCAGGAGTCAGAAGGGAAGTGTATCCTCAAGGGACATCCCTGTGGCATTTCCCCCCATCTGCACTATCAAGGTGGGTAACCTTGTGAGGGGGAAGCCAATCTGCTGGTATTTCTACTTACCAAACACACTTGGGGTTTCTCATCTCTGTTCCTCACTTTATTAAGGCAGCTTTGAGTTTGGGGTTTTCCCTTGAGAAATTCCAATATTTTACTGTGTGCTTTCCTTCTGAATCGAGTCAGAAAATCAAAATACTAACTTTTTTTTTTTTTCCCCATGGAAAATTTTTTTCCCCATGGAAATTCCAAACAATCCCCATTAGGAAACGTTAAACATTTTTTGTACAAATCTATTTGCCCCACATAGCTCCAGACACTTATCACAGAAGAAGTGCCCTTGACTCCAACATCACTTACAACCTCAAAGCAGTCAGGGAACACATTTTTTTTTTTTCTGTAGTGCTTCAAGACATGGTACGAGCAGGAAAGGAAGATTAATTATTTTAAAGTGCGGTGAGATCGTGTTCACGGAGACAGCAGCTGTGCGAGTGCATTTGCTTACCACCATCCTGTGAGATACCGCCTGGAGTGTCACTCCTGAGCTCAGGAAAACTTGGCCCTCCTGGCACAGCTGCTGGGTGCCTCAGCAGGGATTACCTGTCCCCTTGTCCCTTCGAGCTGTGCTAATCGATCCTCAGGGTTTAGAGGATGCTTAGCAATGAGGAGAACACCCCTGGGCTAAAGCGTCCGGGGAAGGTGCTTTTGTTGTAAGGATCTATTTCCTCTCCCTAGAGCAATGCAGGGAGCTAAACTGGGAGAAAATATTCCAACAGTAATGAAGTGATCGGGTTAAAGTGATTCCTTCAGTAACACAAGTTGCCCAGCTGTGGTTTCACGTTTAGTTTGCTGTGCAGCATCTGCTGAGCACCTAAAGACCTCTGTGAGTCCTGGGAGTGTTTTGTGGGGGTATTCAGGTGCACTGCCCTTTCAGATTTTAATAGGAGCTGGAGCTAACTGGGAAGAAGGGGTCTAAACTACCTTTTATATACAAACCCCAAATCCTGAGTGTGAGCTCTGCATGCTGCACCCATACTCTGCTGCCACAAATACCGTAAATCAACGCTTGATCTGCACAAACCCATCATAATTAGATAAAAGTCAAGCGAAACATCCTTCACCTTCTGTAAATAACTCAGGCCAGAGTCAAAATAAGTGCCAGCAGAAAGAGCATGCTCCTGCAGCAAAGGGATTTCCAGGAATGCTGCTTTCCTCACCGAAAAGCCTCTGTTGTCCGAAGGCTCTCGGTGTTGGAGCGAACAGGGGCTGAGCCGAAGTGAGAACTCACTGGCAGCACATGTTTCCCATTAAGGAGCTGTTTGAGGGGCCTGTGTGGCTTAGTGGATAAATCATCAGGTTTGTCCTCTTGCAGCTCACATGTCCAGAATAGCCTGTGGTCCTACAGGGGGAAAAACCTCGGCCTAAGCTCAATGGTTTCCATCACGGAGGTTCTGCTTTGGTGTGAAACAGTCGGTGGGGCAGAGGAAGGTCTTTGGGATGGACAAGTGGGAAACCCCAGCCCCACCTTTTTGGGGACCTTGGGGGCAGTTTTGGGGTGTGACAGTGCCAGTCCTGCCATCCACAGCTCCTCTGTGGGTCCCTTCCTCTATCCACAGCCTCGGGAGCAAACGGAAAGGTGGGAAAAGCAATGGAAACTCACAGAACACAAGCCCAAGGATCTAGCACATAAATAGCAAAGGAAGGAGAGATAAATATTACAAGTCTTTAAATATCTGCGAAGGAAACCAGCCAGGAGCCAGTTTGGCTACAGGGGGATGATGCCGATCTTACCCAGTGGCCAAGTGGATTTCTAACCACCGTTTTCACAAAAAAAAGCAGCTGAATGATCTGGCTTGTTTTCCTGGGTGGGGGAAAGAACTGCTGAAAGCCTTTAATAGCCCCTGTTCAGGCAATCGTGATTATGAGCAGCTGGGAGGAAGCCGGGCCTGAAGTATGAGATGCCAGAGTCCAACGTGGTAAACAGGGACAGGGGAATATTTGTTTTGACAGCTCTCTCAGACACAGGAAACATCAAGCAATGAGAGGGACAGCTCTGCACAGGAGCTCCCAGTCCTATATTTAAGAGCAAATCAAACTAAGGGAGGACCCTGCAAATTATAGACATCTACAAATAACCCCAGACCTTTTGTCTCAGCTGTGGGAAGATCCTGAGGATGCTGATAACAGAGATTGCGTTGCACAACCTTGGGAAAGAGGGGGCCTGGTGGTGTGTCCACTCTGCCCAGGATCTTGGCTCTGACTCTGGTTCCAGGCTGCAGGGGAAGGTGGAGAAAGCCCAGGAGAGGATAATTATGGAACAACCTGTTGATGGAGGAAGTGGCTTCCCAACCTCCCTTTACTTAGGGCTTGAGTTCTGCTCCAAAGCAGGAAGATTTATAGCCCTCCCCATGGTTGTGTTGTTTTCTCCTTCTGGCCAGATTAGTTTAATAAATGAGAGGTAGGGAAAAAAACTGCTGAAAAGCAAATCCCCTACAGCGATGCTGTGTCACATCATTAAATAAGGACACGTTTTACTTAAGAGAAGTTGTTTGACCCATAATTACAGCTAAACTCCCATTTGGAAAATGGCTTTCGGTCTATAGGGGCTTCTCCTGTAATTTTAACAAGATGCAACATTCGAATCCTCCCCCTCCATTTTCCAGATCAGCATAAAGCTATTATAAAATATTAAATAGCAGCTGTTTTTCAGGCTGGAAGGGGCTCTTCACTCCTGTTATACACAGCCTCTCTCTGAAATCAAACACTCTGTAAATGTCAAATAGGTTCTCATTCCTGAGGTCTGCACACAACTCATTGTGGCAAAACACAGGCTGAGAACTGACTTGACTTGTGTGACACAATGAGTATCGACTGGGAATTTCCAAACCCCAGCATCACTGGGGCACCTGGAGCTCAGGAGATTGTGAGGGTGTCCTGAGCCATGGGTTAACAGCAGTATTTACTGTCCCCCAAAACTGGATCAGGCATAGCAAGAATGCAGTGGCATGTTTAGCCTTGTTGCCTCATCACCATTTTGATCTAAACCAATTACAAATCTATACATCAGCTCCGAGGTCAGCAGGAAGCTTCTGTGGTGATAATAATAATTACATTCCTTGCATTTACACTGTATTTTCCACTTGTAGATCACAGGGGACTCCATCAAAGCAGGCAGCAGTCATCACTTCCCTTTATTACCAGCAGAGAAAATGAGGTGCTGGGAAGGTAAACACCAAGTTTGTCCCAGACAGGAACTAGGAGCTCTCTGGGATGTTATTCAAAGGAGAAGCCACATCTGCTGACCCACTCTCCCAAATGGATTAGCATGGACTGCTCAAAATCTAATGGTGAGGAGACAAATGTGAAGTTCTTGATGAATTACTTCAGCTTTGTCCTTTATTTGTTCTTGTTTTCTCCAAAAAGAAGCCTTTCATGGCAACCAGCTCTTTCTAACTGAGCTCTCCTGAAGAAAGGTTTCTTGATATCACAAGGTGCTTTGTGGTCCAAAAATGTGTATATTTGGCCACAAATGCCCTTGATGGAGATGTGGGAATCCCAGACCTGTGTCAGAAGTCATTACCAAATCTTCCCATCCCTGATGAAACTTGGTAATGGTTTCACCAGACTGGTGCAGCTGATCTGGGCTGCTCACAAATTTATGGTTCATCCAGCCAAAATAACTGTTTTCCTGCTTTATAAAAAAAAAAAAAAAGGTATTTGAAATTATTTGATCCCCCAGTGTTTGGATTGTGACCAGTTGTGGGACAAGACACGAGCTGCCTTCCTCTCTGGAAGCTTTGAAAGGTGTTGGTCTCACATCCACTTCCCGGAGAGCAGGGCTAAGTTTTGATGCCTCAGCAAATTTTTCTGCCTGTCCTCATGTGGGAAATTTCCTGTCCATATTTAAGCCTTGCACAGCCTCTTTCTGCTGTCACTCCCTCTAACAATAGAGTTGCAAAAAGGGAGTAAAACCCAAAAAGACAAGCCTGCAAAAACGTCCCCTGCATTACACCCTTAAGAAAAACATTAATAGTGCATTATCCAATTGAACATTTTCCTTTCACATCACTTTTAATCAGGACTCCAGTTTCATTTCAAATTTGAGGTCTGGGAAAAATAGCAACTTTTTTAAAATAAGAAATGTGTTCTTGGAGAAAAAAAGGCCCAACCAACCACCAAAAAATCTCTTGATTCTTTCTCAGCAATTCTTCAACACTTGATCTGGAGTGGTTTATAATGCATAAAGTCATTTATATTTTGCATTCAGCAATCTTTGGGCTTTTGCCTGAGTTGTGCAAAGTTTTGACAAAAATATCCCCAGCAAGAGTTATTTCAGTTTTTGACTCACATTTTGGTGTCAGCAAGGAACTGAGATCTCAAAGATGGAAAGAAGTTATTTCTCATTAATTTTGAAAATCTACATGTCATTTAATTGTCTGAATCAGCTCTGTGAAAGCTACTATTGCTATTATTGTCCTGGACAGGGTATTCCCTAAGAAATGAGGACTTTGCAAATTAGGGACAGAAGAAAGCCTGGCATCCCAGCTTCTTTTACACACAAAGGTGCACTTTGCAACTTTAATTTTTCTGGGTTGGTTTCTATTCATTCACTTTTGCATTTGAGGAGGGGCAGGTACACAACAAAAGCCAAATTAGCTCTGTTGAGCTCTGTGCTTTGCATTGGTTTGATTTTTTCTTCCCCCCAACCAAAAAACAACCCAGCTGGCCCACTACAAGGCAAATGGTTGCAGACTCAAACTCCAAACAAAACCCTGACCTGGAGGTGAAATTCCCTCGTGTCCTGCAGTGGCAACAGAGCGTTTTATTGTGAGGTGGAGCAGTGATTTTGGGGGAGCCAGAGCTGTGCTTGCTGGCGCTCCCAGGACAGATTTCTGGATTTTTGTCTCCACTGAGTTTTGTGCAACCCTTGCCAAGTTTTCTGTCCCCAGCAGACCTGAGGTTGTTTTCTGCTTCACACAGCTCCCAGGGGCAGGGAGAGGAATCAACCCCCATCCTGAGCTGGGCCACTCACCCCCAGTGGAGGAGGATCTGGCATGGAGGTGCTAATGTTCCTCATAAAACCATCACGGTGGGAAAACACCAGGAGCCCGATGGAGCCCATCTGAACACCAGTTCTCCATGGCAGCCCCTGCTCAGGCTGTACAAACTAGCAAACTTTGCTCCTTTTCAGAGCAAAGAAAAGGATCTTTGCATTGACTTCCCAAATGAATATTCTCCATATCCCACCTGGGGGTTTCTCAGGAGCATGAGCAGCTGCCCAGGGAGCCAGCGGCAAACTGGAGAAGAGCACAGCGTCATGAAAAGCAACCTCCAAGTCCTTTAGAGCCTGACATGGGGGAAGAGAGAAGAGAGGAGAGGAGAGGAGAGGAGAGGAGAGGAGAGGAGAGGAGAGGAGAGGAGAGGAGAGGAGAGGAGAGGAGAGGAGAGGAGAGGAGAGGAGAGGAGAGGAGAGGAGAGGAGAGGAGAGGAGAGGAGAGGAGAGGAGAGGAGAGGAGAGGAGAGGGAGAGGAGAGGAGAGGAGAGGAGAGGAGAGGAGAGGAGAGGAGAGGAGAGGAGAGGAGAGGAGAGGAGAGGAGAGGAGAGGAGAGGGAGAGGAGAGGAGAGGAGAGGAGAGGAGAGGAGAGGAGAGGAGAGGAGAGGAGAGGAGAGGAGAGGAGAGGAGAGGAGAGGAGAGGAGAGGAGAGGAGAGGAGAGGAGAGGAGAGAGAGAGGAGAGGAGAGGAGAGGAGAGGAGAGGAGAGGAGAGGAGAGGAGAGGAGAGGAGAGGAGCCAGATTTCCTTGGGAGATGGGACTGGCAGGCCTGGGTGACAAAACTCCCTGACCTGGCAGGTGATTGTCATCCCCAGAGGAAGCTGCAGAGAGAAACCCCCGACAGCCAAGCACCCAAACCCTCCTCTGCTTCCAAGGAGATAAAACCAGCCTGTGGACAGCGTAAATTTAAGCTGATTTAGATACAGCTGGTGTGCTGGGAGCTGAAGGTAATTTATTTCTCTTGGCTGATGACCCGCTCCCTCCGAGGGCTGCGTTTTCCAAGCGCTCTCTGCTTGGCCGCAACGTTTGTACCTCTGGCAGTTATTGTTATTTTAATATTAGGCTAAGAGCTAATGTATTAGGCTAATATATTAAGCTGGTAAACTCTTTAGCCAGCCTGTCCTGGTGACACATGAAGGAGATTTTATAGATAGGCTGTTCAAACCCAGCTCAGCCCTGGTCTGGCATTTAACCACAGCTTGCAGAATATAATGGCTGAATGCATTTCGCCCATGCCCACAATAACTCTCTTTGACGGCAGAAGAAGTTCCAATAAACATGTCATTCAAATGCGGATGTATTTCGGTAAAAATTAGTGAAACTGATGCTATGAATAACCTGCAGAGCTGCAGTGCAGTTCCAATTGCTCTGCCATCAGCCAGGACCGAGATGATTAACACCAGACCAGCCACGATATTTATATTGCTGGGATCATGGTGTGCCATAAGCAAATGCGAAATTGGGTCCTCTGTGGGAACAGCAGGGATGGGAAGAGCCACGTAATGAGCCAGTTTTACAGGGGGAAACAAATGGGATTGTAACACAACCCTGGAAACAGGGGAGTGCTTCAGGAGGGGTGAGGGAGCAGGACAGCAGAGTGTGAGGATGACTTTGGGGTTAAATAAAAATAATTTATATAAACAGAGCTGTTGAGTGTATCCTTTTCTTGCCATGACGTAGCACACATTTGAATAAATGCTGTGAACAACACATCCCCAGACCTGGCCAGCTTGGGAGAGCGTTTTATTAAGTCAATTATTTTTGTTTATTTCTGCTAAAATAATCCCCTGTATTATTTTTTTTTCTTATTATCCTCTCTCCATCCCCCCTACTTTACCCATAACGGGGTTCCCTCCTGTGAATCTGCCCCTGCAAGCAGCAAATCCCTCCCCCCACCTGCGGCCCCTTTCCACCCAGTGCTATTTTGTGAGATCTCTTGTCACCAGGACTCTGCGAAGACTTAGGCATGTAATGGGAAACATGTGTCTTTCCCTGGCGCTTGCAATCTTACCCCGAGGAGCTCCAGCGAGGGCTGAAATGGGAGTGCTCTCTGTGGAGTCAGGGAGATGACAGGGAGGGGGGAAATTTGGAGTCAGAGAGGGCAGCTTGGGTGTTTTTTGTTGTTTGCCCCCAGAAGTGAAGGATGTCCCTCAATAATGATAGTGGCAAACGGTGGTTTCTGCTGGGGTGGTGGGGGAATGGTTGGGCAACAGTGCTTGTGACAATCAGCCCAGACAAAAGGGAGTGAGGGAGAAATAAATGGCTTTTTTGGGAGATGGCAGAAGCAAAATGATGGGAAAACAACCCCCAGATTGGAGCCTCAGCCCGCCACGGATTTGCACATTTTCCTGAGCAAGAGGAAAACAGAAGAAGGAGCTGAAGAAGATACAGAGAGGCTGGGAAATCATCAGGGTTGTAAAATTATTTTTTCGTGAATCATCACCATTAAAAAGAAAAGTGATCGTCATGATACTGCATGAATGGTATATGACATACATCCTATACATAATAAATAGGATTACTGACCTCATTCCTCATTGTTATTCCTTCTGGGTGACTTAATCAGTGCTCTTCTGGACAAAGTTGATCCTGCAGAGAAAGTGGCCTGTGCACAAGGATGTCAGGCTCAAAGTGGATGAGGTTTACTCCAGTGATTAAACCTACTCATCACCTCAGCCTCCTCCTAATATTTTTCTGGGGTACCAGCCAGAAATACAGTCCAGAGTAATTAGGACCCAGACCCCATTGTCATATCTAAAATCTGAGTGTGACTTGGCCTCATCTGGGATCAAACACCGGAATAACAAAGCACGCAGGATCTGGCTGGTGTCTGACAGCCAGTGCTTCTGGGTTTCCAACAGCCAAATTCACTCTGAGGGAAAAAAAAATAAAAAAAATCAGGCTAAGGCTGAGGCACGTTGTTGTTTCCTTACGAGTTCACTTGCAAAGGTCACTGCTCCTCTCCCCCTCCCCAGTCTCTCCCTCCCTCTCTCTGCAACTCTTTTGTTTGTGCAAGACTTCAGGAATTAAAACCTCATTTCAAGGGTTATGAGTAGACCACAGCAGCCATACATTGCCCTGATTATCAGCAGCAGGCGAGCTTTTCCCCAGCAGCCCTTCAGCTGTGGTGGTGTGCAAGTTCTCTATGGCTTGCACTGATTTTTCCTGCCTGTAAATTTTTCTTCAGAGTTAGCAGGGACTCCATTGCACAGAGTTATAGTGATGAATTACATGAGATTATATTGTTACGGGGAATTGCCATCACCTCAGCAGTAATAGAAAGGAAAGGGGGAAAAAAAAGGTAAATAGATAAAGAATAGCAAGATAGCTGGGAGTACAGTGAGAAGAGAAATGGCCCTGGTGGGGAAGCTGATAGATGTCTTCCTCAGGTGAAAAGATTCATTTATGGACAGAGCACTCTGGGAAATCTTTGGATGAAAGAGCCAAACTATAGGCAAGTCATTGTCTTTATTAAAAAAAGCAGAGATTTAAGGGTTCCTAGGGGCTTTCGTATTCTAAATCTGGAGTTCATATTTTGGTGCAATGATGGGAACACCATTTTCAGGAGTGAACAGCAATTTTCCGTGGCCTAACATCTGTGTGGATAGAGGGACAAGCCTTGGGAGATGCTGGATTTCCCAAAGGAAGCTCTTCCCTCCCCTGGGAAAGTCAGACTTCCTGCAGCAGGACCCCTGAAAGCTGAGGGAACCCCAAATCACTCTGAGCTTTTGCAATGGGCACATCACTGATTAAAGGCCTGGCAGAAATGTTATCTTCCCCTGCCTCTTGCATAAGAGAGGCTAGATAATTAAATTGGATAATCTATAATCAAGCCTGTAATTCCCTGATTGCATTAGAGCATGTCTCTGAGAAAAAGCCCCAGCCTAAATGCCCCCAGAAGCATTTTGCCTCCCTGAGCTGTCTTTACAATTAGAAGGGGTCAGACTTTGCCATTTCCACCTCCCATTTGCACTGATCTTATCTGGGCTGAGCTGCCAGCCCTGGCACCCTTTTTGACTGGGAGAGAAAGGCTGGTTTGCCAGCAGGAACCCTTTCCCTTCTGGGAGCATCCAGCTGTGATGGAGCCACTCGTGCCCTCTGTGTGTCTGAGATGCTCACCCCAGCCAGGTTTCCAAACATTTTTTTTTGAGATGTGCTTTGCTAAACGCTCAGCAATTCCCTGCTGTCCTCTCCAGAGTCCAGGCACGTTCCCAGCAGTGCTCCACACAGAAGCAGTGACATTCACCCTCTGGTAATGCCAACCTCTGCCTCTCTTTTATTTCCCTATATCATTATGGTGATGTAATAAACATGCAGAGGAGCTCCAGGCACTGGCTGCCTCCTCTGTTGGAAATGCTGCCCCACGTTCTCCCAAGTGGATATTATCCTGTGATTATACACATGCCAGAGGAATGGCTCCCGATGTCCGTGCAGCTTTTACACCAAATCCCTGCCTCCCTGTCCTTCCTTTGTGCTTCCCATCCCACATTCACACGCTCCCATTACAGGCCAAGCCTGTATTTTACTCCCTCTGTTCTTGCTGTAGCCCTTCTTGGTAAGGGAAGTCTTGATTATATGTTTGGGCCGAGTGACTTAAATCATAAAAGCACAAAAAAAAAAAAGATGAACCGGCAGGAGCATTGCCTTGAGGTCAAAATCCATCAGGATTTAACCTCCATCCCAGGAAACTCCAACCCCCCCCAAGCCAGCCTGGGGTGAACAGGGTGGAGAGCAAAATCTTACATATACACTGCCAACTTCAGGCAAAAACTGGGAAGATTCCTGCCTATTTCCAGCAGTGGGAAAATGTACAAGCAGGGGAAGTCATATTTACATAAGTCAAGGAAAACACTGTTTCCTTCTTGGGCAGGAAACAGAAGTTATTCTCAGAGCTTCGGCAAAAGAACGAGAAATTAAATAAAGTGCTGGCAGCCTGAACTTGTTTTATTCCTGTGGTTTTACAATCTCTGAGTAAAAATAAACACATTTTCAATCTCAGGAGAATTATTAGGGTAATAATGGCGAGGGGGGGGGAGTTATTTACAGGCTCTGATGGAATTGCTCAATGAATCATGCAAACTGTAACAACAGATTCAGGGCAGGAAAATTCACATTTATGCAACTGTCTGGTTTGAGTCTTCTGTTAGTGGGTGATCTGATACAGCAATGCAGGATTGGGCAAAGCTTTGGGTGCTCCCAGCAGGATTTTTGCCTGAGAGAAGGGTAATGATCAATATGACAACACCCAATTTCTGTCACTTTTAATGGGTTTTAGTGGTGTTGTCCCTCCTTGAGCCTGGGGTGGACAAAGTTCCTGGGTGAAAGCTCCCATCCCAGGCATAATATGGTGCTAATTTACATTGCCTTGTGACATCCAAAGATTAAATATAAATGAGGAGTTTGAGTCCTCACACCTTGTGCTTAACATCTCAGCTACTAAAAAAATAACCCAGTTTGGTATTGTTTTTCCTTAGGACAAGAGACCAATAGTTCACATGATCTTCCACCTTCTCTTCTGTCTGGAATAGTTGTGTTTGCCCAGGATATGACAAGGACATCCCTATGGACAGCACCTTCCCATCTCCTCCAATTTGTGCTTTTCCTGCGAAATTCAATGGTATTGCAAAGGCAGTTCTTCTTGGGTTGAATTTCTGTCTAGTGCTGCATATTTTCTACATGCCTGAACCACTCATTGAATGGATTTAGGTGTTTATATGATATATATGTATATAATATTATATGTAATATAAAATATATTAAGGCCTATCACAGGCTTAAGGAGGAACAGCACCATTAATACACACACACGCATATATCTATATATACAAATAACATATATAGGTATATTTACACTGCATGGTTTAGGCATTTAGACATAAATATATTTATCAGAGGCAGCACATAACCTGCCTACAGCCAGCAAGAGCTCCAGGTACAAGGACAACCCAAAGGAATGACAAGAAATTGCTCCAAGAGGTGGTTACAGGGGAAATACAAGGAGTAAATACAAGGGTAAGTACCAGAAGGAGGTTCAAGGCTCTTGGCCCTGGGAGCACGAAGGGCACAGGAAGAGGAGGCTGTGGTGTGAATGCCAGGATGGGAATGATGCAATCCCAGAGTCCTGCAGCTCTTTGCAAAGCTCTCACCTTTCTCTGGAATCCTGGGAGACAAAAGCAGATAGCAGCTAGGTGAGAAAATCTTCAATTGCTTACTGCTTTCAAGCCCAGAGGACCAGCTTGCCCTGCACAAAGCAAACCTGAGCTTAGGCTGCTGTTCAAAGGGTCGGGGTTAAACTCGGAGGCAAGCCGGTAATTTTTATAAACAAGGCTCATATTTCCCTTCTGGCAATCCAAGTATGGAAACCCACGTACTCATGAAGCCCAAGACACGCAGGAGAGGACCATTGAAGCCAAGTTATCTTTGCTTTTGTTCTACTTTCCTGGTGCTTTTTTAATCCCGGCACCGGCACTGCCTTGGGATTGACTCCCTTTTCCAGGACAAGGTTTTCACAAGGCTGAAGGGCTTTTTGTTCTCCTCAGCTGCCCCTCGGTGCTTTTTGTTGTGCTGTCCCTGGGGTGTGCTTTGCTCTTCCAGAGGGCCAGGAGTGGAGAGGAAGAGGCAGAGGATGTGAACTCCCATGCTCGAACACAAAGAGAGAGAAAGGAGGACCTGTTTATCCTTCTGCTAAATGCTCCCTTCACAGATGGCGAGATTTCCTCCTGTTCAAGAGTAAAACTCTAAAAAAAGGGGCCAGGGAGAGGGGGATGTGGGTTGTTGGGGTGCTGTGGTGCTGGATTCCTCCCCATGGGTAAGTTTGCAACCCCTGCTGGCTCTGCCACCATCTCAGCGCTTGGATGAACTCTTCAAACTCGCGTGGGAGTCACCTGTGGGACTTCCAGGTACAAAACCTGCTGGCTCCAGCAGAGCTGCTCCACACACCGCGGCAGGGAACGTAAATACATCCGTGCTGATGGCCTGGGAGGGAGCCACGGCCATTCCCAGGAATGCAGGGCTGGAAAGGACCACCTGCGTCACCAGGCTCAGTCACCAGCTCCTCACAAACACCTTCCCCAAGCTGGTCAAGCACTGACTGCTCGCTGATTTCCTGGTTAGTCCTGCAGCTGCTACCCCTCACTTATTAAAAGCTTGGCATAAATGTTGGAGCAATTCGGTTTGCCTCAACAAATTTTCCTAAACTGAAGTTCACAGAGCCTTTTTTTGAGGAGCTCCCTGAGTCCGCCATGCATGTGCCATCACACTTCCTTTTTTTTTTTTATAAAACTAGCAAAAAACACAGCTAGGATTCACACTCCCTTGTTGCACTATTTTGCTGGTTGGTTGGGTTTTTCCCCCTGCACTCTCGAGGACAAATACCTGGCGAGGATTTCGTGTTTGGTTGTCCACCACGGGGTGGAAAGTCGTCAATCATTTCACAGCCCTTCCTCCTCTCCACTCCTTGGTGGTCCACAGCTGAAGCCTGAGGACTGTGAGGTTGGTGTTAGACCAGCCAAGTGCTCTTGTGCTCCTCCCAGCAGGTTGTCATGACTGATTGAATCATTAAAGTGAGTAATTTGTTGTAACACAAGAACAGCAGAAACACCTTCTGCATCTTCACAATGGTGTTGCTCCACCATCCCCCCTTGCCCAAATTGCACAGCCAAGGTGTGAGTCAGATCTTGGAGGTGATCTGGGCTATAAACAATATTTTAGAGGGAGAAAGAAGTAATTTCAGTTGGGGCAATTTTTCTGCAGCCCAACGTGCAGTTGTGAAGAACAGGCGAGTCCTCAGCCCCAGGAAAGGGCAGGAAGGAGTTTCTAACTTTGGTTCTATTTGCTGGCAGGCCCACCATGAAACCATACCCAAAAACAGATATTTCAGGGGAAATCCATGTAGATACTTGCAGGACTGAGCTCAAGGTGGTCTCCAGTGTGGCAACCCTGCACAAATGTGGGATCAGAGTGATGGCACCTGAGGGTTCTCCTGACTCAGTGAAACTGGAGTTACCTTGCATTTATTGTGGATTAAGGTGAGACATGGACAAATTGGTGCTGTCCCTGCCTGGTGGGAACCTGCTGGGGAGGCTGTACCCACGGAAGGAGTGGATGGTGGTTATCTCAAGGTCAGGAGCGCAGGAAACAACCAGGACAGCATGAACATTGTGTGAGTGGGAGCTGCTGGTGGGGCTATCAGAGCTTCCCAGGTCAGGCAGGACACACAGGGAGTCACCCTGTCCCAGAACAAAGCAGGAAGGAGTGAAGATGGCGCCAAAAATCCTGGAGAGAAGGTTCAAAGTCTGGTCAGAGCAACCAGCTCTTGTCAACTGAGATACAAGCTGAGCAGTTCCCATCTGGAGCTCACCCTTGCACGGTGTCTCTGCCTTGCAGAATTACAAAATCCTTTGGTGTCTCTTTGCTTGATATTTATTTATTCCTCCATCTGAGAGCATCGTGGTCCAGGAGGAGCTCACAAGCAAATAACAACAGGAACTGTAATAAATCCACCAGCAGCATCTGGATCTCCTCGAGGGTGAAAACAAACCATGATGTGGCTGCACAGCCATAAAATCAACAGCAGCTCCCAAAAAAGGCCAGAGGACAATGACTTTGCTGGAGCACCAGGCATCAGGAATGTCTTTAAGGGTTAAGGTAGAAAGCTGACAAAACCCTTAATGTTTTTACAGCACACAGACATGTAACATACAATACAGGACAATTCGTTCTATTGATGTCTAAGAATTCTTAATGGAGAAACAGGCTGTTAAAATACAGGATACTTTATAGGTTAGCTCTTCTCCATACTTCATCCTCAGGTATTTGCCAAGTTAGCAGAGGATCAGGCTTCAAGTCACATGTAGGCTTCTTTAGAGCAGTTTTTCCACTAAAAGCTTAGCTCAAAGACATACATATTTAATAAAAAAAAAAGAGCCATTCATTCTTGTCACACATTTTGTCCTCAGAACAGTTGCAAATCCTGCATATCATTTTTTTCCTAATCAAAGGGAAATAAAACATCTTTTATATAGTTAGACAATTGTCCACAGTCTTTCCCAAGAATGGAAAAATGCCATAAAAATGGAAAGCAGGTGGTGTTTCTCAACAGCAAGTTTCTTCTTCTGCACCAGAACGAGAAGGCTGCATCCCTGTTTTCTGCTTAAAAAGTTCCATAATCAGTGTGGCTACTAAAAGAGTCCTCTGAGCTGGAGATCTGTTGGAAGTGCTTTTGGGTGCCTGCATTAGCTGTGCTTGTCCACAGTTCCTTTAACCAGATGGACAAAACTTTCCTGCTTCCCTGCTGTACCCCAGCAACCTTGGCATCCCACATTTCCTTTCCATTGCTACTCACTTGGGAAGCTCTGCAGATTTCTTTGATGTTGCTGCTGGCTTGGGAGTGTCACAGCTGAAGGAAAAACAGGGGACATCTTCAGAGATGTTGACAGGGTTGGGGGAGGAGAAGGGGTTTGGTTTTTGCTTAAAAGACACCTGAAAAATGCAGAATATAAGAGGAAGGGGGGAAATGCTCAATAATCCCCACTGCTGGACTCAGGGTGTGAAACTCACTGGTGTTTCACTGAGTATTTGCTTCATTACATCTAAAGATCTTCATGAACTCAGAAGCCTCCTCAGTAGGAATAAAGATGGTAAAATTTGGCCTCTGGCAAATCCTTTTTTTCACACCCAGGTGGATCCCAACGAGGCACAGAGTCACACCATTATTTCAGACATGGGTTATCAGCAACACACACAAAAATGCAGGGTTAGAGGAGCAACTTTCAGAATAAAACCTGCTGATAAACCTGGAAATACTCTCAGACCTCCCGTAGCACAGGAACAGCCAGGAATAGTTAAGTGAGTGCCAAAGCAAAACCCTTGACCTGAACAACTACATATTTCAGAGACGTTTAAAACAAAATCTCAGGCTGAACTCAGAGGCATGAGAACAGGATAGAAAATTGAGATGATATTAATGAGGCACAAAACGGGTTAGAGTTTAGTTTGGGGTCAAATTTTGGGACCTTCCGGGCTTTTCTGAATTTTTATTTTTTTTAAGTGCTCTAACTCGGTGGGAAGTTCTTGGTGAACACCTCCAGCTTGTTTTCCACTCAGCAGCACAGCATCCCTCCCAGATAAACCAGTCTGAGCCACCCTTGCTTACTGTGTCAGCTATAGCAGAAATAAAGCCAGATGAGATTGTTCCATTCTGGTTTTCCTCCCACCTTTCTTCTTCACTGCCCCTCACCGATTCCCCTTCCTCCCCCTCTCCTCCCCCTCTATTAAAACAAAACATCTGCCACAGTTTTAAGATGCTTTGGCCCTTTTCAGGCTGCTACCAGCAAGGACAGGGCTTGGCAGGGAGGGAAGCTGAGCAAGAGCCACAGCAGGTGAAAGGTTTTCATTCTCCCCTTACTTCAATCAGCTGCCACGGCCACGGGAGGCAACAGTAATGATTTCCAAACCCAAAAGAGAGCCCTGGCAGGCTGGACTGGGGCTTGGCCGCGTCCCCCAGAGCTCTGCAGAGCTCAGCTGGTGACTAGTCGCTGCGTCACTCCTTTCTGATTAAATTCCCGTTAAGTTTAAAATAATAACACATCCTTCGTGGAATAAGAAACCCTGGAAGAAGAAAGAAACAAGCCTTTGTGGGGGTTTTTTGGCCAGCGGTGAACTGAGGGCCAGCCCTGAAGAATCATATAGGAAAAATGGCTCTAGGACCATGCTTTCCTTCTCTTAAGGCACAGGGCTTATCCTTGCATTTTCTGTGACCACGGAATCCAGATCCACCAGTGAACTAAGACCCTTTATATGATTACAACAAGGAAAAACGCTGGACAAGGCACATAAATTATGATGTGTGAACTATAAGGTACAGAAGCGCCCAAGTCTTTCAGCAGACAATTTCTCAGAGGGGTTGATCAGAACAACCTGCACATTTCTGTCCAAGGTATTTGGTCTGACATTCTGCTCTCCCAGCTCCCTGACCCTTTTTTCCATTATCTGTCTGCTTGCCATCCTGTGCAGGAGCCAAGCAGATGGAGCAGAGGAGCCACCAGGTATTTTGGCATTCCCAGTCAGACCAGCTCTGAAGGAAAATAGTTCCATGCCACTGGATCCCATCCAGGGAGGTCCTACCACCTTTACCACCAAGATTTGTCCATGCAGTTGTTACTACAGCAGCAATATTGATAATTATACTAATAATTAATCACCTTGGCTTACGTTTCCTCTCCTGTAGTCCTTACAGTCCTGCTGGGGAGGGAATATTAGTTTGTGTCTAGCCCAATGAAAACATCTTACTTGTTTCAGCACTGAAATGGAAGAAACAATCCCAGAAACTTTCATTAGTGGGTCAAAATGGAACTCATGGCTAGACGTGAGATAAAACTTTTTATTTCATTTGGGGGCCGTATAATCTTTTTGGATAACCTTCCCCTTTGGTTCAAGTTAATTTTTGAAACTGAAGCATGATGAAAAGCAGATCTGAAACAGGTGAACACACTCAGAAAAAAAACCAAAAAAACAACAAAATGAAACACTGCAGCATTTCCATGGCCAACCTTTGCATTTAAGAAACATTGATAGAAAAGTAGAGATGCTTTCCAGGGCCAGGACTCTGTCTTTCCACAGGGACTTTTCACCAGATTTGAATCCATTCACTGTCTTTCTCTTCCCAAAGCCTCATTTGGAGGGATGAACTTATGGTAGAACTTCCCCAGAAGCAGATGTGACAGAGGCTTTTTGGGTCAGCCCTGAGGAGCAGCTGAAATGATGGAGATCATGTGAATATCTCCACCAGGCTACCTGGTGCTTGGTGAGTAAATAGGAAGAGGAAGTGTAAGACTCTGGCAAACACCCATTTTTTGCTTATGGTTGCTTATATGACTTCCCTACTCAGAGCTAATTCACATCAAAGTCAGGTTACCTGGGGAAGGACTTTTAAAAAAGCAAAAGAAGAAGCTTTTCCACATGCTCTGGTGGCTCCCAGGATGATTTGGCTCAGATTATTATGGAATCAGAGTAAAAGAGAGCTCCTCAAAGTGCTGGGGAACTCTACCTGGCAGGCACAGAGGGGCTGGTAACACCCTCTGCACATGCAGGCAGCGGGGAGAAGGAGCAGAACCATTAATCTTCTGTAATCTAGCTGGAATTAAGTGACAGTGATGGAGTACTTTGTAATGGACTTCCTGAAGCCTCATACAAATGGAGGAAGTGACCACCCTTGACCAGGTTTCTGCTCATGCTGCCTGTTTCCCTGCCTGCATTGCACATTTTCCCTTTTGCAATCAGCTGTGACCCTGCTTGAGCAAGGCCAGGGAGCTAATGCCCAGCCAGCCTGTGGGAATGGCTTCTGGAGGGGTTGGGGAGGGATTTTCAGGGTACCATCGAGCTGAAAGCCTCAGAAAGGTCCCCTGTGGCCCAGGAAGGCAGCTCTGGAATGGGCAGCTTCAAAGTGCCCACTGCCTGAGGATATCTGGTCAGTCCCAAAAGGCTGGGCTCTCCTAGGCACGCCAAGAAATGCTGTCCTTGGGCTGTCCCTGTGACATGGGGAATGTCTGGCATTCCTGGTGCCTCTGCTCCCTCCTCAGCAGCACAGATATGTCCAACAGAGCTGGCAGCACAGGAGCCTTTCAAGCCCTGCTAGGGAGAGGATGGCTTTATTTTTGGAAAGCATCATTTGGGCTCTGTTGTCTGGGCATATCCATGTCCCAAATCCATGCTGGGGACACCTCCCTGCCTCATGCTGGGCTTGCACAACCCTCCAGCAGCTCTGGTGCTGACAAGGAACCATGACCTTCCCTTTGAGGAGCAGCTCTGCCCTGCCAGCTGGGAGCTCTGGCAGTGAAACCCTGGCAGGATGGAGAATTCCTGCCTCCCACCCAACAAGCAAGCCATGAACAGACCCTGGAGGCTCCTGCTGAGGAGTCAGCGTGAAACAAAAAAGAAACCACAGTTTAGGGCTCATGGGAACTCCCAGCCAGGCCAGGGGGAAGAGCCAGTGGATGCCGCAGCCACAGAAGGGAATATCTGGGGTTTGTTCCCAGCATCCTGACCTGGGGCTCGATGCAGCCAGCCTGGCAGTCTGTGTGGGCTCTGCCTCTGGCATCAGGGCTGGCAGGAGAGGGAATGTAGAGAAATGGAGCTGGGAGAAATAAATCCTTTTTCTAGTATGGCCCTGGGAGTCTTGCAAGCACAGGGACAGAGAGGGAGGCAGAGGTGACCTCATGAGGACACCAAGCACGTGGTGAGATGTCTCACCAGCCTGCCCAGCCCTCATTCATGTCACCTCCAAGAACAACAGCTGGCCCATCACACCTCACCTCAGGTGTGGGCTTTTTCATCTTTTCCTACATCAAATTCCCAGGCACCCTGAGCAGGATGGAGTTCAAGAGAAGGACACCCCTTGACACCAGCTCTGGATTTGGCCACTTGTCCCTGACGTGTCCCAAAACACAAATGACATTATCAGTGGTCTTTTGTCCCCCTCCTGCCCTCTGGAACCCATCACTCAGCAACAGAGCCACCTCTGATCTCCACAAATGTGGATTCACTCCTGCTGAGTCACAATCAGGCACTCAGTTTGTGCCACCCTATAGCCCTTTGTTCTCTTTCTTCCTTTTCCATCTTCTTTTGGTCTTCCCTCAGCTGGTCAAACCCCCACTTACTCTCTGCCTGAATCAGGAAGGTCTAAAGATTTAGTAAAGGGTTCAGGCTACAGTCCAGTGGTTTTTTGTCACTTACTTGTCTAAATAATGCAGGAAAAGCTCCTGCTTTGCAAGCCAGGCGCTCCATGAAAGGTGCAGAACAGCAGAGGTGCAAATGGAAACCTTGGTGGCATTAGGTGTTGTTTTTCTAAACATTCCCCATCAGTAAGCACACAGCCTCTCAGCGCTGCACAGTCCCACTGAGGTCTTTAAATTGTATTTCTAGGATTTCTCTAAAACAGGGGCCTCAAGCGTTTAAATACAAAGGGAGCTGGGGAATGGTTTCTTTAGCAAGAGATTTGAGCAAATCAGTGCTTTTTGTCTCTCTCTCCTTTTCTTTTTTTTTTTTTTTTTTTATTTTTTTTATGGACATCTGCTGGGGTTTGTATTTTTTTGAGTCGTGGGGGTGAAGGAGGTTGAGGGCGAAAGAGAGGTTTGCAGACAGGGTGAGCACAACACACACTGGAAAAAATCCCGGATGCTATAAATGGGAGCCCCCTAACAGTGCAGCTCATCTGAAGCAAAATGAAAATATCAGGCATCCAAGAAACATATGTGCAGATGGCTTGGAGCCCAGTCTCCTTACTAGGGCTCTGCATTAAATAAAATGCACCGGGTCATGTTGCTACAGATATAAGAGATTACTGGGTGCAATGTGCACTTCGCTGTGAAGCTGCAGGTTTTCAAACAATTGCAAATACAGACCTTGTTTATGGATCAAGCAAACGGCTTCAGCCAAGCAGAGCAGCCCATTTTTGGGGGTTTTTTGGTGGTTTTTTTGGCCAGGGTTGGGGTCAGAAGGTTCCTCCTCTGTGAGATTAGTGCTGCAGTCTCTGCTCAGGAGGAGCAGCCTCACCACTCACGTGAGAAGCAGCATCCAAGAGGGCTCTTGACTATGACCTGTATTTCTGAAGGATGATATGAATCAACCCAGAGCCTTGGCAAGACCTCTCTGCTGGGGCTTTTGCTTTCAGCCAATGTCAATTATGTCATTACTGAGCCTGCAGAAGCTATTACTAATGTTACTTTTACAGTTCACTGCCGACCAGAGAAAAGAGTTTTTCACACTGTTGTCGTTTTGTTGGAGCAGCACTATACGAATCACAGATGGCTTCCCTGCCAGATGTAGCCTCGCAGGACGGCAGTTTGGGGTTTACAAGAGGTTTAATGAAAACCTGGCACTTTACCAACTTTTGGCAAATACTCTTGGGCTGTCAGCTCGCACACAAGCAAATCGAGATCCTAAAAAAAAAAAAAAAAAAGTCTAATGACTTGTTCTCACCGAAGGAGGAGGTGAAAAGTTTTACCTGAGAAACAAAACCCAAATGAGCAAACCAACGCTCTGTCACACTGGGCCTGAGCTCATGATCACTGAGGTTACTGAAAGCTCTCACTGCACTCTGGATCTGTTCCCAAGTCCTTGCTGTTGCACTTGAGAGCTCCAACATATTTCTGCTGACACGGAACACGGATGGTGATTTTGGGGGGGGAAGTGACATCCAGGTGTGTCGAAAACCACCTCATCCTTACTTTGATGTCTGCTGCTCTTTTTTCCTTAGAGTTTATGATTTAGCTGCTTTGCCCTGGCTGAGAGTTCCTTTGCTGGCCTTTCCGCTTGGTTGGTTTCTTCCTTGATGACATGAGCAGTTCATTAAAATTGTGCTAAAAGAAATTCTCAGGTGTGTGCCTTCAGATGTAGGAGTTGTCCCCTACTAAATATGCTGAAATTGTGCAGAAATAGCCAACATCTCCGGATGCAAGCTGGAAACTCTTTGCATTATTTGAGTTTTCGGGCATATTGCTTCCTTTTCTCTATTAATGAAAGTGTGTGCTAAGTGAGATTTGCCATAGCACAGTGTCACTTTTAGCACAGATTTTCTTGGTTTATGAGTCTCCACATTTATCCATTCCCACCATCCTGGACCAAAATTCATCCTCATCCCAATGGCCAAATGGAGCCAGCTGCAGTGATTTGGCTGAGAAGCTTCTTTAGGTTGGGATAAGAAATTAATTCTTAAATCCCAGTAGCCCTGAAGTGCTACCTCGTGGGTGCAGTGTGAGCACCAGAGGGACGGAACACAATAAAAAATGCATTTAAACCCTTCAAAAACTCATCCCCAGCAACCAAACCCTGAGGCTTTATTCACACCACAGCTCGAGGCACTCAGCCTGTCTCATCTGTGGGCCTTTAGCAGTCTCCCAGAACCAACTGCCTTTGCCTCAGCCTGCCTGCCTGCCTTTAAATATCTTCATCCTGAGCCTGACTCGAATGGTAGATTTTTTTATCACCACTGGTGCACAAACCAGATGACTGAATTCTCTGGAGGGAGGAGGAAGTAGCGCTTTACATCCAGGTGGCAAAGGAATTAATAAAATCGCTGGAGAAACATAATCACAGAGATGTCATCCTTTTTCCACTGGCTGAGGTTTGGATGCAAACCTGATACCTAACTCTCCTTAGAGTTCTGGGGATTCATCTCCTTCAGAATCTCTCTTAAACAGAGTTATTCTGACTTTTTCTGTGTCGGGTGCACTGAAAGTTTATAGAAATTGAGTTAAGTTACAAGATGCAAATGGAATCAACATCACTGACACAAAGTTCATCAAGCACCATGAGTCTCCCTCTTTTTACTTTGGTGTTGAAGATCACAGAATCCTCGAATGGTTTGGGTTGGAAGGGACCTTAAAGACCACCCAGTCCCAACTCCATCCAACCTGGCCTTGAGCACTTCCAGTGGTGGAATGTTAGGGAAGCTATAATCAAATGTAAATTTCCCTCCTTCTCCCCCCCCCCCAAAAAACCCAAAAAACTGTAAGTATCAGGCATTATTAAATGAGGTTTTTAATAATCTCCAGTTTTATAGAAGGACTTTGGACAGGATCAGAAGAAATCTAGTGGTTTGTGATAACTAGTCTTTAAAAACTGCCATGTGTCTTTTCATAAAACGTTGGCTTGCTGGCCTGGGAGGGATAACCCTAATGAAAGACTGCAAAGCTGCATAATATTTCCTACTTTATGCAGCAGAAGAGATGCAGTACATCAGTAGTGTAATAATAATCAACCCTGAAATACGTTGTGCTCAAAGTTATCTTCTCTTGGATAGCCTTTTATCTCCCCAGTGAAACAGTGAGTAAGGTCACTTGTATTCCTATGCAAAACTGTGATTTTTCCCTTCCTTCCTTCCTTCCTTCCTTCCTTTCTTCCTTCCTTCCTTCCTTCCTTCCCAAACCTTACAGAGGGAAGTTCTTCAACGAGCCAGCAAGGTGGTCACAGTAAATACCACATCCAACAGATCGTGATTGCTAATGTTTAACATTCCCCAGTAAAATCACAACATTATTAATTTTCCTGCCTTGTACACCTCTGGAATGGCAAAAAAGCAAGAGGAGAAACCTGGTCCAGTGATCCATCATCCGAGGCTTTGAAATGGAGCCAACTTCAGTGAAATTTGAGAGACCCTCAGAAACACAAGGAGGGCTGGAGCAACAAGTGCATTTTGCCGAGCTATGATATCACCCTGTGCTCCTTTCTGGAGAGGAAACTGTTTATCGGATGTGTAGGAGAGAAGAAAGAAGCAGAAAAGCACACACATATATTTAAATATTAGAAGCTGCCCCAGGAAAGAACTTAAAATATGAGGTCATTTCCTCGATGAGCTTAAAACATTATTTGTCATGCTCGCTGAAACAGGAGAGAAAGGGAAATAAAAGAAGGACAGGAAAAGCCTGTCGCACCCTGGGCATTTGTGGTTTGAAGGGAAGGTGCTGGGTTACCCAGAGAGCCTTGAGGGTGCCCCTTGGATCTACTCCTGGCTGGCTCTGAGCTCCACGGTGGCAGAATTCCTGGAGGGGAACAGATGAGCCTTGGCAAAACCCTGGTAGCACCTGGGACTGGTTTACATTTCCTTACCATGCAGGCATTTCTCAAAGCCTCCAGCCAAACGGCCTCAAAGGAATGAACCTTCCTGTGACCAATCTGGGCTGTGGATGGCAAATCCCACCAACACCCCTGGAGACTTCCCAAGCAGCTTTAGGAGTATATTAAGTGGGATCTTACTGGGGGACAGCACTGGTGACCTGCTGCCAGCTGGATGGAGCTCTGTCCACCACCACTCTCTGGGGTCAACTTTACTGAGGAAAGAGGTCACCCATCCAAGCCATGAGCTGCCAGATTCTCCAGGGGAACTCTCAAAGGCTTTGCTGAAGTTTAGGTGGACAACAGCTGCAGTCTCCATGATTTGTGTTTTCTCCTGCTCATGCTGAACATCCTGCAGAAACTCTGGGCAGCCCCTGTGGTGGCAGAGCAGCAGGATGTGAACAGTGGAAAAGTACAGACTGGCATCTGTAGGATGCTTAGCTCTGGTCCTGTTTCATTTATTAACGTGGATGCAGCTGAGATGTCCTGGAGAAGATCATAAAATCATGGAATCACAGAATGGTTTGGGTTGGAAGGGAATTTAAGGTTTATCTCATTCCACCCCCTGTCGTGGGCAGGGACACCTTCCACCATCCCAGGTTGCTCCAAGCCCTGTCCAACCTGGCTTTGGACACTTCCAGGGATCCAGGGGCAGCCACAGCTTCTCTGGGCACCCTGTGCCAGGGCCTCACCACCTTCACAGGGAAGAAGAAGCCATGGAGAAAGCATCTGGAAGGGGCCCTGGAAACTTTCTGCTTCCCTTTGATCCATCCCTGAACAGCACGAGACTTGCTCCACACTGAGCCTGTGGTCTGCCCAGCAGCAATGAGCTGCCCTTTGGAGCCAGGGATTTGTTTGGAGCTGAGCAATCCAGCTGCTGTTTAACCTCTGGATTGCACAGCTCCAAACATATCATTGGCTCCCTGTTATCATGGCTCTGACTCAGAGCTCAGGGAGACATTGCCATTCCAGCCTGTGGGAGCTAAACACTTTTTTTCCCCCTGGCAAATTTGGCTTGAGCCACACCAGTCTTGTGAAAGGTTAGAATGTCTAAGGAAAGAAAAGACTGCTAATTTTTGCATATTTGCCTATTATAAAAGTTGCACTCCCAGCATCTTGTGACTCAGCTGAGGGAAGCTCTATTGTTTTGGGTTTTTTTTTTTTCACTCCATAAAGGAAAATGATAATGGTGATAATATGGACACAGCATTTCAGTGGGGTTTTTTGACAGCCTGGCCACACCCCAAGCAAAAGCTGCCCTGCCAGAGAAGCACTCAGGCCCTCTGAGTGCTCCCCATATGCTGGTGCTGCTAAAATACATCAGAGGTGGATCTGAATGGCTCTGCAGCCCCTCTGTACCAGGGGAATGTCACACAGCCATCGGTCTTTGCTGACCATAAGGGAGGGAGCAATTCCTGTTTGTCTGGGTGCAGCAGATGAGAAAACAGCAGGGAAGCAGTGGCCAGCAAGGCAGCAAGGGGTCTAGTGCAAGCCAGCTTCTGGAGCTCCACAGACAGTGCTGTAGAGCAAGAAACGCTGCCAGTTTAATAATCAGTGAGAAGAGCTGGCTGCACAACCCCACAGGGATGTGAATGCTCCCTGGGTACTCCCCGAGTTCATTTCAGATCATTTCAGCTTCTTCTAATACACATTAAAAAAATAATATTTTTAGAGGGTTATTAATCCATTTTTGGGGAAGAAGGACCCTCCAGTGCAGCCACTTGAATTACACAGATCATCCAGCTTCACTCAGCAGCATCAACATCACAGCATCACACCCAGAACTTCTGGCAGAGCAAGGGTCTCATTTTCATCAAATGTGGAAAGGATTAGCTTCTTCCCTGCTCTACATAATAATCCTTTTTTTTTTTTTTTTTTTTTTTGAGGAAAATCTGCTCCCTGCTCCCTCTAGTTGTGTTGGTCTCTGGTCAGCCTTCCCATCCTGGCAGTGTGAAAATCAGGAGTGCCCAGCTAGCCATTTAAGCATAAAGGAAGAAGGGTGAAGGGGGAATTTGCCACAACCCATCACTAGGAATGATGGCATTGCCATCTCTCCCTGCTCAGAGCCAAGTGAAGGCTGGTTGAGGCTGGATGGGGTTGAGAAGCAGACTTGTGACAAACGAGTTTTTGTCCCCCTGAATGCTGGGCTGTCCTTGCACACTGCCCTGCTGTCCCCTCAGTATCCCCAGCAAGTGTCAGAGTCACCCAGGGCTCAAGGAATCCTGAATCACATCCCCTCCACTTCCAGAGGACACAAGGACTCAGCTCACCCTGGCACTTTGCAAGAGGCTTTGCTGCAGGAGCATCCATGGGGAAGCAATTTCCCAAAGAAAACCCACTCACTATCTCCCAGATTTCCATTTGCCTGCCTTTGCCCCTTTTTATTACACACATCACGTTGCCATTGATATTTTTTCTTTCTCAGCTACCTTTCAGCTTCTTCAAAAGGTCTTCAGGCTAAACCAGCTGTCTCTCACTCCCACAGCCTTTCACTCCCAGTAAGTGACAATTCCCTGCAAAATGTCTCAGTCTCCAGCCCTGGAGCTGAGTGGGTTTGTCAGCCCAGGGGAAGCAATTTTAGCTGCCACCTGAAATTAAAACTGGCAGGCCTGGGAGATGGGAGGTGAGAGCTGAGTGACTTTGTCCATCACACACAGCACAGAGGCTGGGGCAGCAAACAGGACTCTGAGCGTCCCATCTCTGCCTCCAGATCTCCCCTGGGCCTCCTCCTTCTCCCTCCTGCCCCTTATCTCCCTTTCTCACCAGATATTGCACCCTAACACCACACAGACATGTGCTGTCCTTGACCCCAGCAGACCTTCAGCAAGGCAATGATTTTGCAGGCAATTTTCTCACCCCATTTAATTTTTTCTGAGACCTGGGTGAAAACTCTTTTTTTTTTTTTTTTAATTAATTTTCTGGTTTGTTCTTGATTCTTTTGTGAGAAGGACAAGATCTGAGATCGCCCTGCAACACTGTCCAAGCTTTGCTTTGACTTTTCTGTCAATAACCTTGCTAGAATGGATCTGGGACTTGTCAGGGGAAGGATGTTTTCCTCACAGACATCTTAATACTCCCTTTAGACCATTCATGATCCATCTCTGCCTGACATTTTCTGCACTTTGAGAAACCCACATGGCCTCGAGTGGAATTAGATAACCCTTTAATGGTGCTGTGGGCAGCAATGCAACAGGGTCGGGGTGAATAATGTCAAAAGCCAATTGAAACAATAAAAACCAGTTGCTTTGAACCAAAGCAGGGCTTGTTTATATCATAACACCAGGTTCACCCAGGTTAGGTGTGCTGGAGGGTGGAGCACTGCACTCCTCCTCAGCTTATCAGCAGAGAAGATTTTATTCATTCCAGTCAGAGCTCCCCAGAGGAGAAACACCCCAGACTTTGTCAGATTTCAGAAAAACACAACAACAGCCTTGCTTCCCAGATACTGATATTTCAGAGAGGAAAGTGCATTTTTCAAGGCAGGAGGCAGCAGCCTGGAGTTCAGTTACATTGTCTGGGTGATTAATGTGTTATTTAGGGAGCAGACAGAAGCAAGGAGCCTGAGAGAGACCTCCTCCCCTCCATGCCTGCCTTCTAGTGCTGAGAAAACCCCACAGGCAAAAAAAGAGCAAATTTAGCTCATGTGGACACTGTGTTTCCTGACTATCTAAGGAGCATTTGAGGGACATAGTGCGGATGACAGGAATGTCCCAAACTTAAGACAAACTCTTGTGTTTATTTGCTTCATGGACACAGCTTATCAGAGCACCCAGGCCAACAGCAAGCAAAAACAACAATGCAAACAGAAATCCCAAGGGAAAGTAGCTGTGCCTGGCTTATCCCTCTGGATGTGTGAGAAGCAGGATCCAAACTGGTGTGGGTTTCACAGCAGAGACACCAAATCTCCTTGCCCACCTCCTCCCCTTTGTACCACAGAGGTGACTGAATGGAGAAGGAAATTATCCCAAATATGAGGACCTTCAGTGGTAGAGATTCAGCAGAACTGATCAGCTTTGGGGTCTCAGGGAAGAGAATTTGCAGCCCATCTGGGGATGCAGGAGGGAGTGTGGCATTTCACATCCACATCCAGCACCAGGGATTGGAAGACCATGTAAGGAGTGAGGAGTAAAGATCTCATTTTCCTCCTGGGTACCGGATGTAATCAACACTCTCTGCACTAACTCAGAACTGTCAGCCTCTGGTTCCTAAGCAGGAAGTACAGACCTCTGGGCATCCCTTGGGAGATTTTCTCCCTGGAATTCAGTGTCCAGGTCTCAGATGTGCAGCCCCAGCAGGTGTATTTTGCAGGGTGTATTTTTCATCACATGGTTTGCCCTCTCTCCTTCCTCCCCTCCCAGGGCATACAGCACAGCACACGCTGAGATGTATAAATAAACCAACATTCTGCTGGGTCAGCCCTCTGTTGGCAACCTCCTTGCACTTTGTCACTGGAGGCCACAACTCCACTTACAGTGACCATCTTGCCTTGGCAGGACTCGTTTGCTTGTTCACTCCCTGCTCAGCTCTGCTGTTTGGTGCCAAAGCACACCAAGAGCCCCTCAATTGCCCTTGGCTTCCCCTCTGCAAAGGAATGCTGAGTTGTGGGGACAGTTTGTGCCAAAGGAAAGGAAAAGGGATGAAAATGCTGCTTGCCAGCATGCAAGGAAAGGGAGGAGCTGTGTGCTGTCAGGTCTTGTTCAAACCTGGTCCATGGGGAGAAGTGCAGGAGGTGTTTATAGCTCCCACCATTGGATTCCACATGGGTTTTTGGATATCCTTACACAGGAGTAAAGATAAATATCCCTTGGCCCTGATGCAGAGAGACTTTTCATGGGACATAAAAACATGAAGGTTGGAATACACCTCTATTCCAATCTATTCATCTATTATCATCTATTCCAACCATTCTGCCAATACTGCCATGTCCACTACTAAACCATGTCCCCAAGTGCCACATCCCAGGTGCTTTTTGAGCACTTCCAGGGGTGTTCATCACTTCCCTGGGCACCCTGTTCCAATGCCTGACCATGCTTCCAGTGAATAAATTTTTCCTAATATCCAATCTAATCCTTCCCAGCACAACTTGAACCACAACTGCTCACAAAATTTCCCAGACTTGTATCATTCCTTTATTTTTGTCCAGAAACTGAACCATCTCACCCCTTTTCCTGCATTGAAAATTAGAATTGCTTTTTCCCATCCTGAGTCTTACATGGGTTTGATCTTTTGGGTTTCCAAAGTGCAAAGTGTCTGGAAATGGAGAAGGAAGGAGCCACAGGTACATGGCTGCCTGTCAGACAAGGACAACATCACTGGAAGGGAGCTGCCATGGGCACAGCATCCCTAAACACCAGGTGTTCAAAGAGGGAGGTTAAAGCTTGGAAAACAGACTGACAATTTCAGATGCACAGCCTCAAAGTAGGTTCATTCTTCGAGGACAATGCTCTCAAAAAATCACCCTGATCCCAAGCTGGACACTGCTCTGGAAAGCATCAGAAATTTTTGCGTGGCATTTCAGAGCAATGTCCAAAACGTTTGTGTTTTGTAAACAGGAAGTCACTTTGTCTGGAGAGGATATTTTCCCCCCTCCAATAGCTGCATGCAGCCTTTTTACATAACCCCTTTTCGCAGTATTTTGGGACTGAAAAGCTCATTTCCCTCTCATAAGCACAGAGGAGAATGCAGCTGCCACCCAGACATCCTTTAAATGGGACCACATGTAAGCCACTTAGTCTCCAAAAATGAAAGGAAAACACAGAGCTGTCATCACTGCACGGCACCGTCAATCAGAGCTGCTCATAATGTGCTGCACCATGTACATCTTGCACCACGTTCATTATGAGCTGAGCCTAATGTGGAATAGCACAGCAGAATGTTATAAACCCTAGAAATTCTGCATCAGGAAGTGAAGGATAAGTGGGAGCGAAAAAACGTTCTGATCCGGCTTTTCTTCCTGGTTGTGAGTTTTGGCGAATGCAAGTTCTTCTAAGGCTTTTCCCAGCTTCACCCTGACCAGGCTGGGTGCAACCTCCTGAAAATGAATCAAATATTTCAGGATCCCTGATCCTTCAATCAAATAATTTATTTGCAAGTTTAGCTGAATGATCTTATCACCCCCATGGGGTGGATGGGAGACACCAGGGTGGGTTGTGCCCAGCTGGTTTCACCTCTCCTCTCTTGTCTCACTGGTCTCATCCCAGGATGCAGAAAAGCCACGATGGGATGTGCTCCCAGAGCAGATAGTGCCTGTCACCCCAAGGACCAAGAGAACAGATAACTCTACAGAAAGGCCTGGGGTTTTGGGCTGCTGCTGGGATTGCCAGGAAAAATTGCCTGGAAAACACATCCTGTGCAATGAAATGGTTGGTCCAGGTGAAACTCCTGTATCTCAAAACTGCTGTAAGTTGGGAAGGTAAAGTTGCCTATATAGGAAAAATTGACTCCACATAGAAAAATAATGTGGAGTGAAGGCTCTTCCCTTGTTTAGAGGCATGAAAAACTGAGATGGAAAAGGATGTGTCCCTCCATGGGTGGAAAGAATGCAAAGCAGCAAATTGTAGCTGCATAAAGGGCTGAAAAGAGTAAAAGCTATTGAGAATTGCACCTTTCCTTTAGCTGCTAACCTCTTAGGACTTCTTAGTCTTAAGGCCAAATGTAAAAAGTCATTATTTTTCCAGTTTAGCATCCTTGCTAGGATCCAGGGCTTGGTATTGAAAAAGGATTTAGGGATGGCAGGTGATGGGAGGGTTCTGTAGTGAGACAGATGCAGAGCACAGGAGGAAGAGGACAAGGAGATGAGTCCAGCTGAATGCTTGGGCAGTGGAAAAACTGTTCAATGAATGACCAAAACCATGGGGGGAAAATTATTCAGTTCTCAGCATGGTAAATCTATTGGAAGCATCATTTACAAAACACAAGGAAATTATTTAAATATATTTGGTCGCTTGTGTAAAGCTCTTTAAATACCTTAAAATCATCTGTGAAGTGCCTGAAAGAGTGGAGAGAGTTCATGAAGAGCGAGGGTAGGGAAAGAGGAGCCAAGGCTCTCTGGTGGGGACTGGTGGGTGGGTTGGTTTCATCCTGGGAAGGCGTTTCCCTTCCTTTCAACATGCCCTGGGTGCAGAAGTAGTTAGAGTTCTTAAACAAACCAGCTGGCACAGGCTGAAAATTGTGTTGTTATTCATATGCATCCAAGTATAAAACAAGGACTGTATGAGCTGAATAAATAAACAGACTCACTGGTCTCTGGTGAGGAGGTCTGTGTCGTTTTATTCACACTTTTTGCCATATACTCTGGGGTCATTTGCCAGACTGGGAATAAATGGCATCTGGTTCTCTAACCCAGGCTTGATCTCCTCTCTCGTATAAAGACTTTTCTTTACTGGCTTCTGGGATGCAAAAAACCAGGTGAAATGAAAGGAAAATCTAGCCAGAAAATGTCTAAAATGCAACAGAATCCTTTGGAGCTGATTCTGGCTGTGTTTATTCCCTTTTTCTGCCATCGTAATAAGGCAGAGAATGTAACACCTTTGGTTTCATTTAAATTCAGCAAACACTGAGATACTTTTTATAAATCTGCTAAATCTCAATTAGAACTAATTTAACTAAATCAGCTGCTTTTCAAACACTCAATACATCTACAATCAAACACCAGGCATGTTTCAGTGGGAGGGAGGTTGTACCAGAAGTGATTTTAGAGAAGGAAAAATGCCATTTGCAAGCAGAAGAAAACCACCCATTTCAAGTCAGTCTTTTCAACAGTCACACAGAATTCACACCAATTCACCCCAATTTGACTTTGCTCAAGCTGCTCTGTGTCAAAGCCTCTGAGAAAGGCAAGTTGGCCCTAATGAGCTGTTTTCATGGAGATTGTTGGACTCTATTCTTTCAACAAACCCATTTTATTGTTTCATGATGAGGTCTGAAATGAAACAAAATTCAGATCTGGCTGCAGCTGTGCAGACATTCCCCTGTCACCTCCTCCTGAGCAGAATTAGGAAAATTAATGGTTTTGCTCATTAACCCAAATTCTACAAATATGAAAATATTTTGAAAATAATATGAAGAGAGGAGAGGAGAGGAGAGGAGAGGAGAGGAGAGGAGAGGAGAGGAGAGGAGAGGAGAGGAGAGGAGAGGAGAGGAGAGGAGAGGAGAGGAGAGGAGAGGAGAGGAGAGGAGAGGAGAGGAGAGGAGAGGAGAGGAGAGGAGAGGAGAGGAGAGGAGAGGAGAGGAGAGGAGAGGAGAGGAGAGGAGAGGAGAGGGAGAGGAGAGGAGAGGAGAGGAGAGGAGAGGAGAGGAGAGGAGAGGAGAGGAGAGGAGAGGAGAGGAGAGGAGAGGAGAGGAGAGGAGAGGAGAGGAGGAGAGGAGAGGAGAGGAGAGGAGAGGAGAGGAGAGGAGAGGAGAGGAGAGGAGAGGAGAGGAGAGGAGAGGAGAGGAGAGGAGAGGAGAGGAGAGGAGAGGAGAGGAGAGGAGAGGAGAGGAGAGGATAAATTGGCATTGCAGGGTGTCATGAAGAAGCAAAGCAGTTTGGATTGAGATTTGGGGTCCTGAACACCACGGTCAGGGCTTTGACCACCATCCCTTGTGCCAAACATTCACTTGCTGCCACCTGGAACCAGAGAGATTCCTCAAAACACAGAACTGGCAGAAGGAAAGGGGCCATCTGTGAATGCTGCTGCTGGTAGAGCTGGATGGCAGTGGTAGGGGAAATTGTGGGCACACTGATCCCCCACATCAAAGCAGAGGCAGCAAAGTTTGGGCTCAGGCTGGTTTTCCATGGCACATCGCTGGAAAATGCAGCACACTGCTGGTTTCATCTGAAACCTTCCCCGTGTCATTAATGCTGGAAACCCCTCATTATGCTCTCATTAAACCTCCCTTAAAATGCCCTTCCTGCATTTTCATGCTGAGGGCTGTGCATGGCATGTGCAGTGGCTCTTGGTGGCAGTTCAGGTGCAACTTTCTGGTCTTCTGACAGGAGAAGGAAAAGAGCAAAACCAGAGGCAGAGCAGCTTTAGGTCCCTCACGTGCTGAAGGTCAGATGAAGATGGATTTTTGGGGTCCAATCCTGCTGTGATTGAAATGAGCAGCAGAGATGTCTGAGGGAGGATGGAATCAGAGTACAGCTGCATTCATTAGGGGGTGGTTGGTGGAAAAGCAAATCCCCAGCAGGACAGATTATTTAGTGGTGGAGAAATGTGGGTTTGTGACTTCTCCTCTTGTCTGCTCTCATCCCCTGTTCTGCCCTGGCCTCCCAAAAATGCTTTTCTCCCGTGTGAGAAGGCAGCACTCAAACATTCCCAAGGAGAGCATCCTGGCTGGTTTAACATGGAATTTTCCAGGATGGTGACAGGGGAAGAAAGGCTCGTGCACACCACAGATGTATGTTTGAAGGCAGAACGTGGGTCATGGCTTGGAATTTAGGGAAATGGTTGTCATATGACAATATGGGAATGGTTTCTGGGCTTTTAGGGCTTCTTTGTGTTTCACAGCAAGATGGATCCTCACCTGCTACCTTTCACACAGACCTAATTGCACACTTTATACCTCAGGGAAACATCTTTTTGTCTTGTTCTTGACTCTTGGCTTTGGATTTTTCTCCCACCTGATACAGTTGGGGGTGTAATCTTTATTTTTATGCATGCTTCCATGTGTGCATCAGTTTTTCCCATCACCCTAAAAGTGTCTTGATAATCCTTGATAAATCCCAAAATAACCTTGATAAATCCCAAAACTCAGCTTCACTCTATAGGGATTTTTGTGGGCTTCCTGCTCTGCCATGAAGAGAAGAGAAGAGAAGAGAAGAGAAGAGAAGAGAAGAGAAGAGAAGAGAAGAGAAGAGAAGAGAAGAGAAGAGAAGAGAAGAGAAGAGAAGAGGAATGAGATGAATGTCCTTTTAGATACACACATGGATTTAATTAATTCAATTAAGACTTTTTGTTGTTGCTCTTTCCTGGAAGCAAACAGGGCTCTTAGCTCTAGGATATACTGCTATTGCACAAAGGGAAGAAAAAACCCCAAATCAAGAGGATGATTTTTGTGTGTGTGTGTGTGTGGTAAAGACTGAAGCTTTTAAAGTGGATTAGTGTTATTGTTGGGTGGTGGGAAACAGGAGACTCATCCAAGCACAGCTTGGAGTTCACTGTGATTTGCAAACCAGGCAAACCTGGGTCATGGCTGCACATCAAAATTAAGGCAAGGGCTTGTTGGGCTCTGGCTGGTGCTCCTGTGCAGCCAGGAAAGCAGGGTTGTGCTCCAGTTTGGGTTGATGACACACATGACAGATGGTGATATCTGTCTGCAGCCTCTCAGTGCTCTGGGCACAGAGGACCCAACTCTGAGGAGCTCCAGTGGCAGGCTGGGTTCTTTTGTTTTGGAAAAGTTCATTCCAAATGCAATATTGTGTAATATTTACTCCTCTGTGTATTTACTCCCACAGTGTAGCAGTGATCCACAAGAGTAGTATTACATTATTTACTTTTTTCCTCAGTTTTTTTCCTCTTACCAGATGCTCCTCTAGCTCTGCTTCTGCTGGGTCACAAGGCTGAAATGCCCACTGCCTGCTGGCACGTGACCCCTTCCACAAACAGACCTAATTTCATTCTAAAAGCAGGTTTTCAGAAATGATTCTCCTCCCTGTGAGGTTCCCCTCGACCTCAGTGCCCTCGTGGTTGCAGAAGAGCCAAAGGGAGTTTATTCAGAGCCCCAGATGGCTTGGCAGCATGGATGAGGTGTTTGATCAGGGTTTGGGAGCTCTCAGGGGGTTGGGTGGTTTGTGCTGGGATAGCCAAGGACTATTGTCTCTCTGGGTACACGTGGGACTCGTTTTGAACCCACACTGGGAAATACTCCTTGGCCCTGATACTCACCCAGGGAGGTTGCAACAGCCCCAAGTCCTCAGGGTTAGCCCAGGCTTGAAAAAAGACACATTTTCCTATCATCAGGATTAATCGTTCAGGGAATGATCAGAGGAAGCCAAAGCCTGGAGGTGCTGGGTGAGTTTTGGGAAAATCTCCCCTTGTCATTGTCAACATTGAACGCTGGGGGTGGTTTGGAAAGCCAGAAGGGGCTTGTTTGGGTTTTCTCTTTGATGGTTTATTGGTAAAATCCAACAATAACAACAAAACAAAATAAATTTCCCTTGTACCCAGAGTAATTTCAAACAACAACATTCAGGTGGTGACAAGGCAAGAGGTGTTGTAAACCTTCCTGGGGACAAAATTAGAGCCCCAATCTGAGCAAAGTGAGGTTCTGTCTGAAATAAAAAGAATGCCATTTTTTTGTGGAAAAAGACAGACCCTGGCACTTCTGGGGACAGGACCGGGCTGCTGGAGAGAGCAGGAAAGAAACTGGGAGCCTGCTGGAGCAAAGAATGATGAGAGGTTTTGAAAATGTGATTTCTGCAGGAAGATGACCGTCACTAACTTCATGCTGTCCTGAGCAGGGAGGCTGGAGGATGAAGACACGACATTGTAACTCAAATATATAGACAAAGAGGAAATTCATAAACTGGTTTTGTGTTCACTGAGCAACAAGGAAGGAAATCTCAGGCTTAATCCTGAGCAAAAGAGACTTAGGTTAAAATCAGTAAAAGAGATGTAGGGATGCTCTGGCATGGATTTTGGGGGGCAGATTGTGCATTTGCCACTGCTGTAAATCCACAAAAGGCACCTCCACCTCCCAGGGATGGTTAGGAGAGTTTTTGGCACCCACGTGGACTCACAAACTCCCTTCCAGCTCCATTTTCTGTGATTTTGAAATAACAGCAAAATTACTGCCTGGCAGCATAAGAGCTGGGATTATTTGTTTTAGGATTAACATAATTAGGCTAAGCATGAATCAGAAGTTTTAGCAATTTGCAATTAAAGCACACAGGAGAGATGGAGCTCTGTCTCTCTGGCAGTGAAAGATCTCCATGCAGAAAGGAGGTGCTGACAGACACCTTCCTCTCACCTCCAGACAAGCCAGGTAGGAGAAGAGGAAGGATTAGGCATCACCTTTTAATCCTGCCAAGTCAGTGCCAAGCTGAGCCTTGCTTGTACAACCACAGCCTTTCTGCAGTCGTGCATTCAGTGTCCCAATTAACATCAATAAACCCTCACACTCGCTGGATTTACTGGGAAGATTGGAACTCCAGCTTAATTCAGAGCTGACATACCAACACATGAACCCAGAGATCAGATCTCTCCTGGAGCTGCCTGTTTGAGGATCACAAGGGGTTGCTCTTGGCTGCCTGCACCTCGTGCAGTGTGGAGCCCACGTGCAGGAGAGGAATGGTGCTCTGGGATTGACCCCAGCTTGGTTAGAAACCTTTGATGAGAGTCAACCACATCCCTTGGGACAGCCCCAGTGGATAATTGCACTCACAGCTCAAAACATGCCTGTGTTATGGCTGGAAGAGTTTTAACTCCGTCTGCTGGATGTACCTGGGTTTGTCTGAGGAGTGACTGTCAGTGAGCAGATCAGAAAGAAGCTGCTTATCCCCCATGGGTGCACCCAGCAGGCAGTGATGGACGGATCTGTTTTATCATGATAATCTAGAGATGATTCCAGCCTTTTTAGTACAGACAAACCATGAAGGCTTTTCCAGCTTGCCCCAGTTTTCTTCCTGGTAGCAAACTTTGACACTTTGGCAATGAGTTTGGTTCAGGGAAAAACCATCCTTGCTGTGCAGTGGTCCTGGCATGAGCAAAGGGAGTAATATTTGGTTCTGAGTGCTGTGGAGGGATTTATTTTATTTTTGTGACTGTTTGAATGCAATGTGAGCTGGCAGTGCACCACCAAGTGCAGGGAGAGGGGCTGGAGCTCTTCCAACATGTGCTGTGGTGGCTTTGGTGAGAAATGGAAAACTTCTTAAGCCCAAAAATGTCCCTGTGGTTGTTTTGCCCCTGTTTTGAAATCAGCATCACCTGTCATGTCTGTGCCAGTGGATAAATGAGGTTATGCAGCAATGTGGACTCAGGAGAGTGGAAGACCAACAACACACCATGGATGTATTTTAGAGGCAGCTGGACCTATCCATCCCTCCAAACTAGGTGCACTCAAGTCTTTCTTCTCCTGAATCTCAGCACTAAAACATCAGAGGCATCAATTTTATCCCATCCATGCCATTTCTGGCACAATTTCCTCTCAGGAGAGGACAACCTGCTGCTGACCTCCCCAGCAGCAAACACCAGAGGAGGGTTTTGGGGGATTTAAATGCACCAGCCTGCAGCTCAACACCACCACTGGTTTACTGGGAAACTCTCTCACATTTCAATCAGCATCTGCTATAAAAAGAGATGCAGAGACACAGGCATTTCTCTGATAAACACTTAATTTCTTTAGAGAAGGAGTGTCTACTGAAGGTTTGAAATCAGGCTGGATCTGGATTCTGGAAAAAAATAATTATATCTATGTATAGTGGCCAGGTTTGGCTTCCAACATCAAACTCCTCTGAAAATCCTGGCTGGAGAAAAGGACATGCAATCCCAAGGTCCAGGCTGCTGTTTGCAGACCAATTTAGCAGCATGCCTGCTCGACCCCTGGCTACAGTGGTACCATCTGTGATCTATTACTGGGGATTTTGTACCAGCTGGGCAGCAGGAGCTTGTCTGAAATCCACCCCAGCTCGGGAGCTGATGAGCTATTTAGCTACTGCTTGTATTTGTCTTATAAAAGTAATAATACCATGTTCTGTTGCCATTAAGGCCTGAAATTAAATGCATTTATTTCCTAATAGATCTAAAGTAAGAGCTAGGACTGCCTTTTATTTTTAATGAACTGAAGACTGCTGTGATCTCATTCATCCACCCATGAAATCCACTGACTGACAAGGTCCCATTTCTGGGCAGAGAGGTTAAATGTGCTTCAGACAAAAGCCAGATTTTCCTTTCTTCTGCATGCCATGGACAGGATCAAAGGAGTGGGGAAATGGACATTAAAGCACTTGTAATCAGGGACACAGACTCCATCCCAGCATGGGCCAGCCCCCTCACAGGCTGATGGGAATGCTGCTGTGCATTATTGCATGGGAAGCCTGGGAGCTCAGGGGGGAAAGCGGGCAGGTAAATGAGGCTGGGGGCAAGAGCTGCATGGACCAGGCTCAGATGTCATCACCAGGAGCTTCTCCATGTGGGAGTGAATATCTCTTGCAGCTCTGGGGCTTCCTGCCTGTTCAAGGCTTTCTTAGGGAGCTTGTAATGACACTGGGACTCAGCAGATGGTGCCACTATGGATAACCCTGGAATGGGATGGTTGGATGGACGGATGGACAGATGGACAGATGGGCAAGCAGGTCTCGGGGGAAAGGAAAGCAAGAATACCAGTTTGATTACATTTCTCTTTAAAAACAGTGCTAATGCACCAGAAAAGCTTCTCTCATTAATCACAGCTCCCTGCAACTGGAACAACACTGCAGCAGCAGTGGCACAGCTGGAAATGCACACAGCATGGGATGGAGACCTGGATGGGTGGCAGAGCCCTTCCCTTTGGCTTGCTGGGCAAACCACAGGATGAAGGTCACCTTCAGAGAAGCTGAAGTCACCTCCCCCCTTGCTTTTCCCTTTGGCTTTTTGTTTTAAGGTACCCTTTTCCAAGAAACCTTCTCAAATGGTCTTGAAAGAAATGGGGAAGAAAATCTGCTGATGTCTCCCCAAAGACATCAAACTGGGAATGGTTTGTTTTCCAAGCACATATGAGTTCATTTTCTTCTCAAAATTTGCATTTATTTTTAACTGGATTAACATCCATCTAATGTGGATGTCAACCAGTTGGAATGCAATTTTGGGAATTATGGAGGAATTTAGCACTGCTGATATAAACCAAATGTGATGGAGTTGGAAAGCATATGATATTTATCTGCATGGGCTTGGTGTCATTAGTATGCTCCGTGTTTCTCCTAGGTTAACTCTTAGGTGATCCAAATGGAAAGAAATATTTCTGCTATAGATCCCATGTGGCTCAAATGAGAGAATGTATTACTCAGCTCAGGGTTTAAAAGAAATAACAGGGGGTTTATAACCCAGATCTTCCTCCTAATAGAAACAGATAATGGCACCATATATATAAAGTAGTTTTTTACTTGTTAGGCTGGTTTGGGTTTTGGGTTTTTTTTTTCTCATTTGTCAATGTTTGAATTATTTCAGTGCATAATGATTTGTAAGCACATATGTATGAGCATAAGCAGGCAGCTCTCCTCATCCTGCATCTATTTCAGGCATGTTCAGAGGAGTTATTATGGCATGTGCTGAAACTTGAAGCTGATAAGTCAGGAAAGGACTCACGAAAGGGGAACCACCCTCTCTTGAAATGGATGAAACTCAATGGCCTTTTCAGTGCTGAAATCTTCCCCCAGGAAACACAGACCAGGAAGCATCAAAGCAGAGAGGACGAGTTGTTCCGTAATGGAAATATTGTGAAACAGTGGTTCTGCCAATGGTTTGCTGCTCGGGGTCTGTGGATACATAGGATGATTTTGGAGCTTCAAAGAAAGATGTCAACCAAATGTTTTTCCGAGTCACATGCACGGCAGAAGGAAATGTGCTTCCTAAAGGTCCTGCAGGAAGATGAATATCTTTCTGCAGTCATTAAAGTTGTAAAGTCACCCCCCTCCCTGCACACACATGAAAGATGAGGGGGATTTGCATCCCAGACTAAACCAGATTTGGGGTCTGGACATTTCCCTTCCAAGGAGCAGCACATGGATCCTGCAGTGGGTGTGTTGGGGGAAAGCACAGCGAGGAACTGGTAATTTTGGGTGGATTTTCATCATCTGCTGTTGTGCTGCTGTGCCCCAACACCCACTGGTGTCTCTGTGCAGGGACCCCACCATGGGGACAGGTCTGGGACACAGGGCCACTCCTGGCCACTGCTTTGTTGCCTCTTCCCACACAAGTGGTGAAAATCCAATGGAAGAGGGGTTTGGTTGGAATTGTCTCCAAAGAGCTGCATTTACTGTGCAGAAGAAAATTTTCTGACCCATCCCTGCTCCACAGAGGGTTCACTACAGCACAGAATTTCTGGTATCAGTCACACCACAGTGACCTTTCTTTGGGATTCTCCCTGCTGATAAAGGTGGGAAGGTTTCCACGTTGCTCCCTGCTTTTCCCTGGGCACAGCCTCTCCCACAGGACATGATCCTGGACAGCTGCCTGCTTCACTGCTCCATCATCCATCTGTATTTCTCACGAGGAAAAATTCATTTGGGAATGGCGAGGCTGACAGAGGCTCTTCACATCTCTATTTCCACAGAGCTGGGTTCACCCAGCTGTATTTCTCACCCCAAAAAATGCCAAACAAGGGGAGAAACTTTCATGAGAGGACAGGAAAATGAGTTGGAAACCTCCAGCAATGAGCTGAAAGAATGATAAAATGATAGTGGTGGTCTTTGGGCTGGTGTCTCTCACAAGTAGGGTCTGTAGTATCGATGGCACTTTGCTCTGCCTGATGAAAGTGGATTGGAGTAGAGATCCCAGTTTCTCAATTCAGACCAAATTTTAGTTCTGCTTGATGGACCCTGGGAATGCAGAAGGGTGATTTATGGATGGCATCATTGGGAAAATGACTTAAATTCATCCTCTTCCTTCTGATAACTCCTCCCCTCCTTGAATTTCAGGGGAAGCTTGAGTCATCATGGCATTGTGACATCTTTAGCGTAAGGCTGAATTCCAGGTTACTCTTATTTTATTATTCATGCCTAATTCCTTGGAATTGCAGACCTTTGGAGAGATACTGCTTCTGCAACACCGAGCAGCTGAGCTGTGGTGGAGGTGGCACTCTCCAAGATCTCACATGGACTATTCACTCTTGTCTTGCAATTAACAGAACCATTCCCTATTAAGTCCCATGAATGGGTAGAGGGCATTAAAAAGTCTCTTATCACCAACTAATTCTATAATTTTTGGAAACAGAACCCCCACGTGTATTTTCAATAAGCTCTTCTCCTCCTGACAGTGCTACATCTTTCACAAACACAGCAAGAGTAACCTCTGGACTTTGCCTGCAGCAGTGAAGTATGAAATTTAGAATTCCATGGGTCACTGTTTTTGCTGCAGCCAGATGTGGATAAAAGGCAAAGGGTGTTTTATTGTTGTTTTTTCAAGAAACAGAGAAAGGTTTGTACTGAGGTACACCCTCTACCCTAAAAACAAGTGGCTAACATGTGGCTTGAATATCACCAATTGCTGTTTCAAAAGATGAAATTTTTTTTAAAAGAATATTTTGAATTTACATATTCTGTCTGCAGCTAATAAAGTACATTATGACTTTAAATTGGATTTGGGAAAACACACAGGAGAGCTACAACCTTGATGCCAAGCTGTGCCTTAGTTGGTGGTTTCGTTGGCATCACAGGGACCAATGAGTTGTGATGGATGTAAAAGGGAGATATTCAATGGCTGAGACCTTCCTTTAGCTCTGGACAGCTTGGGATATCCACTGGAAATAAATTAACAGATGTATCCAATCCCTGAGTGCAATGATGGATGAGTCTATGAAAGCCTTCATTATTGGTATGCATTTTATGCAAACTCTTCTGGCGACTGAGGCGTGTTAAAAAACTGCTTAGTTTAATTTCTCTGAAGTCCCAGTGTGCCACTGATGATTTAAACCCTCTGTTTCCTGCTTGGGGAGCTGAATATTGAGCAACCAGGAACGAGTATCTCACTTCTGGAATTTTATGAGGAAAGTTATCTTCGTGGTAAAATTCCAAGAGGTCCACGAAAATTTCAGTGGACCTCTTGGAAACACTTCCATAGAATATTTGAAGCTATGAAACCCATAAATAACAAACTGAGAAGTTCACTGTTTATTTGTGAGGAGAAAAAAAAAAAAATTGTATTTTTTATTACTCAATCCAGCCCTCCCTGTCTCACAGACTGGATGATATTTGGGTTCCCAGCCACGGTCTGTGCAGCCCAGCAGTGTTACATGATTTTGGCTTCCAGCAGTTTCCCCACTGTCTCCTGAAATGCTCTGTTATGAAACAAAAAGATAAAAATGGTGATCACAACAAAACAGAAACCAGAAATATTTGATCATCCTCCAGCTTTGATTGCTGCTGCTTTTAGCCTGGTGCTTGACAGCACGCTTGCCAGATGCACAAGTAGCAAGGTTGTGACAACCCTGAGATTTTACTGCTGCACTACACTTTTAGGATGATGTTCACTAAATGTTAACAGCTGTAAGTCAGGGTTTTGGCAAGGGAAAATTCTGTAGAAAGTTTGGTTTTCCTTTGTCTTGCTTCCCAAGCTCCTCTTGTCAATAAAATCACAGGGATGGAGCATCTCTTCCATGGAGATGGGCTGAGAGAGTTGGGGGTTTTCAGCCTGGAGAAGTGAAAGCTCCATGTTGATGTTATTGCAGCCTTTCAGTACTTAAAGGGAACAAATTTTTTACAGGACAAATTTTTTAACAGGGCCTGTTGTGACCAGGACAGGGAATGATGGCTTTAAACTAAAAGAGGGTTGATTCAGACTGGATATAAAGCAGAAATTTTTTTACAATGAGAGTGGTGAAACAAGGGCACAGGTTTCCCAGAGAGGTGGTGGATGTCCCAGCCTTTGAAACATTAAAAAAAAATGTTTTGGACTGAGCAACCTCATATAGTTAAAGGTGTCCCTGTCATTGCAGGGGGTTTGGACTTGATGATCCATAAAGGTCCCTTCCAACTCAAACTATTCTGGGATTTTATGAAAATGGGAAGAAAAGCATTTAACTGTCTATTTGTACTTGTTGAGAGCATTCAACTCTCCTCCAAATTATGCAATATCTTTGCTTGTGCCTTTTCAAGACTCTCCACCTCAGTGTGTGGCACACAGAGATTCAGTAGCCAGTTTGACTCCCTAATTTAGCAGGAAATATCTGGTCCCACCTTGAGTGAAAATCACAGAATGGTTTGGATTGGAAGGAACCTTAAAGATCACCTAGTTCAGCTCTGTCACCATGGGCAGGCACACCTTCAACCAGAGCAGACTGCTCAGGGCAGGAGCAGATGAAAGCAGGGTAGGAAAAAGTGTGGTACTCCTGATGGAAGCACAGAACAGGTGAGGAAGGAAAAGGATTTGGAGATAGGAGCCTTCCCCTTTGGATGGCATGGGGACAGAGGACCACCACAGCCACCTGTGGGGACACAGCTGGCCTCATGCTGCCCTGCTCTCTGTGTGAAAGGCAGGAGAAGGAGTGTCATCCTTCCCTCCCTCCTCCTGGGCTCTGGGGCCTGAATTCCCCTCTCAGATTCACCACCTTTTGTGCTGCACAGGCTGATCCTGCTCCAAGCAAAGCCTTCAGAGCAGCAACTGCCCCACGTAGGATCACAGAAACTCAGTCTCACCCCCGGTAGTCTAACCATCTCAACAACTGAAGCCCTTTGAGGAGCAGATATTTTCATCCCTTTCTAATTTGCAGTTGAGGCCTCGGGCAATTTTTGTTCCTGAAACTTTGGAGTCACTTCAACGTCGTGAAGCCACGGAACAACTGCTCATGTTCTCTCTCTGGCATTTGAAGCCTCCCTATGGAACACCTGGCCTCTGATGTGCAAGATACCTGCTTCCCACTATTTGGCTTCCAACAGCAAGAAGATGACTTCTGGCCATGAGCTATCCCTTAATTTAACACATCAAAACCGAGCAAAAACAAACAAAGCCGAGCGAAGAACACATGTAGACCATGAACTCACATTCTGCACCTTGCACTTTTGCCCAGAGCACATGTTTTTGCAGCTTATCTCCCCAGGTATCTGTGATGGTGCCTTCTTGTGTGTTTGTTTTCTTTGTGTGGGGATACTTGGCAAGAAACTGTTTCTCTGGGAGGAAAAGCAGTTTTTGCTTCTCTCTGGCCATGGACCAAAGAAAGACCATGACTGGACACTTAACCATGAGCTTGCTGCAAAACCTGTCCTGATAAATGAAGTGGCTTGCACTGATTCCAGAAGGTCTTGAGGAAGGAGATGTCCCAACTACTTTGTTCTTTTGAGCTACATTATCCTTGACTTAAATCAGTTTGCTGCAATTTCTCTGTAACCTTAGAAAGCCCTTCTGCAGCCCCAAAATGCAATGTAATGTCATAGCAGCAGCACAGTTTGAGTCTTGCCTTGTTCTGAAGTGGGGAGAAGATCCATCCATGGGTGCAGCCTGTGGCAGCTGGGATTTATCCCTCAGTGTTACAGGCAGTGATCATCATCTCTGTACTCCTAATGGACTGTAAAAGGCTAACAGGATGCTAATTTCCATCCAAAAATGATCTATTAATTCTTATTTTTATTTCCATGGAATGCTTTTTGCTGTACTGCTTTTAAGGGAAAGGCTCCTTAGGTGTCTCATTTGTGGGTAATATCAATGCATCCCTCATGGAAAATAGGTTGTGTTACTTGCAAAGACAAAGCTGAGATATTCTTTAGAACAGAGATTCCCACTATGGCCTCCAAGTCCTGCTGCTGGTTTTTCAGCTGGAAAACAGACTTGGTGAAACTCAGCTTCAAGCTGATTGAAAGAGCCTATAACACTTCCTGAAAACACTTTTAACTCGTTTCTAAATTTGTGCTCCTCTTTGTACTGGAATAAGTGTCATTTAGAAAAGATAGTGAAGAAAACAGTCCCAGTTTCCTCTGGCCAGCAGAAAGGCAGAGTCCTTCCTGGCAATACTGGCTTTGTGTCACAGCTGGCGGATGTTGTCCCTCACCAAGCACAAGAATTCAAGACTTCAATGGTCTTGAAGGTCCCCAAAACCTGCTCAGAAACTGCTTCAACCAGCAGAGATCTACATGGATTTGTGGATACAAAACGTCTCATGTACAGCCAAGGAGGTGCTACAGCCAGTGCATTCCCACTGCTGATAATGAGTGAAAACACAGCTTTTCCTCTCTTCCTCACAATGAATACAGAAGGAAAGGGTCAAATCCAAAAGCTAATGGCTGGTCAGAGATTCAGCTGGGCGAGGGTTAAGATCAAGTCCTGTGGAGTCAGGAAAGAGAAAGGCCCCAAGTGTCCTCAACATTTCCATATGACATTTGGGTATCAATGACGGCATTGTTCGGGAGCAAGAGCTCATTTTCTAAGGAAGGCAGCTTGCTCCTTGCAGACCACGCTCCCTGTGGCTGGGGATGCCAGGCTGCTGCTTGGCAAGGAGCTTGTTAGTTCATTTTAAAAAAATGCCCAAGTTAAATGAGGTAGAAGTCAACACCGTCCCACTCACACAGAGACTCACCAAGTTAATCCTGCCGAGGACACTGACCTGAAAATGTTTAACAAAGTCAACATTTCTAGGGAAAACTTTTCCTGTGCGGAATTTCCAAAGGCTTTTGGTGTGTTTTGTAGGTTATTTTTCATCTAAAAATCCATTTGCCATATTTAATTTTTTTTTTTTTTTAAGGATTATCTCTTAATCTTACCCTGTTACAAAATGTATTCATAATCCTCATGGCAGTTACTTAGCAAGTCTTAAACCTGTCATTAAAATACCTCCTCTTGTTACTACAATCAGCAGTCCTAATCCACTGCAAGTCCCTCTTTTTTTCTTTTTTCTTTTCTCACTTTGTTCCCAAATGGCTTAAACCAAGGTATGACAGGTAGCAAACAATCCTCCCTCTAATTACTTGGAAGAAAGAAATTAAGGGAAGGAATAGATTCGTGTGGCAAATTCCTGAGAGTTTGGAAACTAGAGGCTGCAGGAATGTGCCCTGGGAAATTTTAAACCCACTCCAAAGCTGTGGGTTTGAACAGTGGTGGATTTAGTCCCTGGAAGGCATGGATGGGGAGAGGTACTGCCAAAAGAGGGGGTGGCTGCGAGCAGAGCCAGTCCTGGGGCAAAAATGTGGAATCAAGGTCCTGTGAGGGAGGATGGGCAATGTGTGGATCCAGGAAAATACACCTTGAGCTTTACCTGGAAGTGCTCAGCAGCCTGGAGTGGCTCAGCAGTGCCTGAATCTCTCCCAGCACTGAATCCCCTGGGAAAGCACAGGGTTGAGAGCTCCAGGAAAGGCTGGGGAGTAGGAGGGCAAGTGGTGGGAAGCAAAAGGGCCAAATTGCTGGAGAAGTGGGTGTGAGTATCAGGGGAAGGAAGGCTGGAAACAGGATGTCTGATTCATGGGAATAAAGAAGATCCTGAACTGGAGAGGAGCAGAGGAAATGCTGCAGCTCTGCACTGCACATCCCTGGAAGGAGCAGGATTAAGGTGATTTTTGGTCAGTGCCGTGGCCCCAAGCACAGGTTAAATGCATCAGGCAGCTCCCACCTGGTTGTTTTGTACCCAACCCCATCCCAAACCTGCATTCTTCAGGGTGGTGTCCAAAACCACTCCCAGCATGTTCTCCCTGTGAAGGTTTTAGGGGAAAACAAGAGCTCCCATTCAGAGTCCCCAGAGACCCCATAGTGTCCTGGGAGCTGCTGGATAAACACAACACTGGTTTGAAACCAGATATGGCCTGCAAAAAAACTCTGCACAAGATAATTAGGCTCGACTGGGATCTCTTTAAAAGGCATTAACTCCATGAACTTTTCAATCTAAAACAATGCCACAATGACCACGTTGGGAATAAGGCATTCTGGCCCTTCTTGGGGATCGTGTGTTGAAGTTGTCTTGTTAGTAGGGAGGCGTTGATGCAATAAAGGAAAGCATTGTGGCCTGGAACAGCTGGGCTTTTCTAACTGCTTGCCTAAATGTGGATGATTAATGACCAAAATGCATCCTTGCTGAATGGCATTGAGAGGCTGGAGGTATTTCATGGCATTTTCCTTTTTCCATTTTTGTGAGGGATTTCTTGCAAACAAAGCTCCATTGATGTGGGTCCATTACAGATATGCAAAGTGAATTCCAAATTATTGCCTATCTGATGGGTGACAATAATGTTACTTTGTTGCTGCATGTTTTAGGCTGCAGGATCTGAAGATGCTCAAAAAGCCACATGGTGCTTCGGGAGACTGGAGCTACTCAAACATTTTAATGAGATTTGTTGCCATTGTTGCTGGAAAACGCTGCTTCATCCAAACCGGAACATCTTGCAGTGAAATAGTCCCATGAATAACATTTCCATGGGAAAGTGTTCAGATTTTCTGGGGTCAATTTATAAGCAGAGAATAATCTAAATGAGAACCCCGATCTTCTCAATCCGAAACCAGATGTTTCAATGGCAACAACAACAACAAACAAACATTTTGGGGAAGCGTTTAAAAAGTTTGGTTCTTTTTCCACACTGGGATGAAAACACATTTCCAGGCTTCAAAAACATTCATGGCAGTGCACAGCTGATCTCTGGCTGCCTCAACCAGAAGCTTCATGGTCCATCAGAGAAGGGGCTGGCATGTAAGTCCTTTGTCAGCCCAGCCAGTGTGCACAAATTCAGGTTGGTGGGAGGAAAAAGGACATTTTGACACCAGCTCTCTTGGCTGACCCTTCTCTGCTGCTCGTGTGAATGACAATTTCCTTCCCTAAAGTCACTGCTGCAGCCAGGCAAGGTATATCTTGCATTTATCCAAGGCACTTAAAGGCAAATTCTTTTTCCTCAGCCAGCGAGTTGGCTTTTATCATTCAACAGGCCATGGAATTGTTTTCCCTAACATCCCCTTAAGAAGGATGTATTTTTCAAAATACTGCCATTCCCTTCTCTAAAACAGGTTTTGATGTGGCTACTTCAAATCAAAACCATGAGCTTTCCTCTCCTCACGCCCACCAACTTAAAACCTGCCCCCAGTGCCAGTGGTTCAGAACTATCCAAATAAAGCAGTTGCTTTAAGGAGTGTTTGCTTTTCCTCTCAGGCTCCTTCTCCTGACGCTGTATTGTTTGTGGAAAAAGACTTCTCTGGGTGGGTCATTGAGCTGTCGTGGTTAAGAAGCTGTATTTGAAGTCTGGTTCAGCGTAGAAGGGAAACATGTCAAAACAGCCTTGAAAGTACAGCTCCCTTTTTTCCCTCCTCCATGTCAGGATGTTACCTTTCTCCCCTCCGTGCAGCAGTTCTTTCCCGTGAAAAAACAGCTTCTTGAGGACGTTTGCTGGGTGGCTCCAAAAGGCAGTGAACATAACACTCTTTTCATACCAGGAAAACAAATTGCCTCTGGAATGAAGCCATGCCTATACAGGTCTGCATTTTAACTTTGCTTGAATGCTCACTCCCTAGTATCTTTATATCAGGGAAACATGCTTAATTATTTTTGAGTAATTTTGCCTGCTGGACTGCAATTCCTCAAAAAAATGCAATGTGGGATTTTCCTGGTGATGTTGTTCTTTTCGTTTGAAATAATGCCAATGAGCAGGTTTCCCTCTTCCATCTTCCCCCTCTACCTTTTGACTATAAAGCAGATTCTTGGTGCTCCTTAAATAAACACTCCCCCAAAATACTTTCTCATGGAGTGGCATGAATGCCACGAGCCCAAAAAATGGCATTAATGCATTTTTCTTCTGTGGCTTTGGAATGACGTGCATCTAATGTGGATGTGTGTTGCCTCAGAGAATGCTCTGTTTTCTATTCCTGCATTTGATTCTCTGCAGCTGGGTAGCCACGTTTCACAGGTGGTTAGGAAGCTTATTAGATTATTCATAACTGGGTTTATTTCTTTTTTTTCCCCCTTTTTTTCCCCCTCTAAGCAATTAAAAACATGTGTCAAAGGAGGCCTGAGATGATTAGAAGCACTCTGACATCTCTTTCCCATTTACCTTTTGCTGTTTTCACTTGGGTTACACAGAGCCTGGCGCTGGTACCCACAGACATGGCTCTGAAGGAGAGAGAAGTGAGTGTTCTTCCTGTTAGAAATCATTTAAGTAAAATAAAAAAGATCTGCTGCTGGTTTATCAGGGATTCCCGTGTGAGAAAACTCTGTTGTTTTCCTGGGAATGAGCAGCAATCACAGTAATAATTATCATAATGATGATGAATGTTTTCAGGCATTTTTTCTGCTGAGGATCCCAAAGCTGTGAGACTCTGGGCAAGCAGCAGTTCATCTCAAGATGAATTCCCAATCCATGGCAGACTCTAAAGAGGCTCACACACCAGGAAGGGGGATGTACAGACAGAGTCACTGGTGAGGAGAATTGAGCCAGCAGAAGAGGCTGGCTCCAAATCCCACTAACACAAACCCCCAGCTGAAATTCTGTGTGGAAAACAAGGCTTTGCAAGACTCCATCAGGATGGTCCAGGCCATGTGTGAGCCAGATCCCAGCTTGGCATCCCCTCCAGAGGAGGACTCTGGTAGCTCTCCTTTGCCCTGTTGAGCTCCTGGTTCCCAGAGGAGCACAGGCTGGACTTTTCAGAGGTGCTGAGCTTTGACTGACTTGGGCTCAGGCTGGATTCTAAAAGGATTCATACATGCAATGGAAGGAGAAGGGATAAAAAGAGCAATATCAGGAGCAGCAGTGTTGCAAACAGAGGTCATAAAATCATGGAATCCTACAATGCTTTGGGTTGGAAGGGACCTTAAAACTCATCCAGTTCCACCCCCTGCCATTGGCAGGGACATCTTCCACCAGACAAAGTTACTCAGAGCCCCATCCAGCCTGGCCTTGGACACTTCTAGGGATCCAGGGGCATCCTGCTTTGGGAGATGGGAGAGGTACCCAGCAAACTTGTGGGCTGTGGTGATGAGACAGAGTCATCTCCTCACATGTCCAAACATCTGCTCACCTGGCTCAAGTTGAGCCACTCACCAGCTATTCACCCTTCTCCAGAGCATCTCCCATCCCTGGAGTGGTTCCCACCAAAACCTGGCAGGCAGAAAGTCTTCATCTTCCTCTTCTTCACTGTATTTAAGTGACAACTTCCTTGTCTGTTTCCACATCAGCCAGTAACTTGCTCCTGTCCTCCATCTCCTCTGCTGCTAAATAATTCAGATGCTCAAAAGTTTCCTTTTAAAATGCTCCTGGTTTATTTGTACCCTCCTTGAACCCCAATTTTCTGCATTATCTCCTTCTCTGCCTTTGGGTCATTTCTTATACACAGGAAACAAGAACAGGATGGCAAAGTTTGCATGAAATATCCATCCTTGTGTGGGAGAAAACACAGACTGCTGAGTCAGGCAATGCTCACAAACAATCCAAACACTGCAGAATATCCAGCTTCACCACTCCTCCAGCTGCAGGTTTTCCCACTCCAACCATCTTCCACCAGTCGTTTGTACTATCAGCCACTTTGGAAATTGAGGAGCTGCTCTTTGAAAATACCAGGGTGAAAACGACTTTCAAAACAGCTTGGACAGCAGTGCGTGTCTGAGGTTGAGCACAGATTCACACCTAACCTCACCCTTACTCGAGCTGGAGTCATGGAATGTGCTGCCTGTGTGGAAAACATCCCTGGCAGCAGCCTGTTGTTGTGTTAAGTGGCACAGCCACGCTGCCATCAGCTGTGCTCCTCGGTGACCTTCCCTTCACAGACGGAAATGAACTTCTTCTTCTCCTCATCCTGACATCTGCCAGCAAGCTGAGGCTGCTCTGTCCTGCACAGCTCAGTTTCCTGACGTTTTGGTGAGGAAAGGTCACGTGGGATGAGCATAACAATATTTTCCAGGTCTCACCTCTGGTTCTAATCACCTCTTGGTGTGGAAACCAGCAGTGTGTCTATGGTGTCTGATCAGAGGAGAAGCCAAATTCACTCAGGTTTTTTTTTTTCCAAAAAACCCTTCAAATTTGTCTAAATTCCTATTTTTCAAGAGAGGAGTCAGTGGGAAAACTTCATTCAGTAGCCATGGAAACACCCAAAGAAAAGAAGCAACCCAACAGCTGCCTTACATGGAAGTAACAGAACAAACCTGCCCTCCATCACGGGAATCTGGAGCCATTCTGGAATTTTATTGTGCAAAATACCAGTTCTTCTTATCCCAGAAGCCAACCACTTTCCTCTCCAGAGGTCTGTTCCTCTCAGGCACTTTTCAGTTTTTCTGCTTGCAGGTTTTGTCCTCTGAGACATTTCCAGGAGGATGAGGAGAGCTGCAGTGTTGCTCACAGCTCTGCCTCTGATGTCCTGTGGAGGTCACCAGCAGTGTCACTCCTGAGAACTTGCTTTTCCAGCTTAATCAGGGCCAGATTCCCTGGAAGGGCTGTGATCCAGGAGACAAAGCTTCCCATCTTATCCATTCAGGGAGAGCTGTCTGATGCTGCACAGCCCTGGCTGGGGCTACCCCGGTAATGATGTTCCTCCAATCAACCTCAGTGAGATCAGGCCTTGCTCAGCTCAGAGTGATGCTGAAAATCCCATTTGTCTCATCTTCTTGGTCTGCAGGCCCCCCCAGGATGATATCACTTCCTCTGCCTGCACCAGAGGTGGAAATGTCTTGCTGCTTGCTTGTGTTCTGTAGGATTGCTCAGCAGCTCCAGGAGGCACAAATAAATAAGTGTACAGCAACAGCTGAAGTTGATTGAAGATTGGGGGGTTAATTGCCTAAAGTAATGAGAGACAGGTTGGGTTTTTGGGATGGTTAGATACCATGGTGAAGAGAGAAAACCCCATCCTACCAACAGCTGTGCCAGAGCTTATCTCCTTCCCTCCACTTCTGGCTTATTAATATGAGATCCTGAAAAGCTGAGCTGCCAGCCTAGCCTGTGCTTCCCTGCAAAGATTGCTTTCACAAATGGTGTGACCTCTTCTTTCTCTGGTTACTCTGCAAATGTCATTTCATACCAGGATGTTTTCCAGTCCACCCAGCTGCACCAAGGTTACTTTTTTTTGGAGGAAGAAAACAGTCCAAGGTTTTGATGCAGCCTAACTGGAGCTGCAGGGAGCTCTCAGACTGCACACTTTTCTTATGTTTCACTCCTAAATCACTCTTTTTCTGCAGCTTGAACTCTGTTTTTCTCATGTGGGACCTACCTGTGCATGTCCTAGGGCTCAGCAAAGTCCCCTCACTTCAGAGCTGGGAATAGATGCTATTCATCTCTTAAACCTAAAAAGAGGAGTTTGTGGTAGAAAATGCAGAAAAACATTTCTTTCTTCCTCCTCTTCCTCCTTTTCCCATCTTCCCCAGGGTGCTGCTGCTCACCCACATTTTCCCAAGCACTTTCCCTGCTTTATTTTCATGGAGTCAAGGAAGCAGCTGGTTCTTTGGGATTTACATACCTTTGCACTACAAACCATGGGAGAGAGATTTTACCCAAACTTTGCAGCTTTTTCACATTGCTCTCTGAGCTGACACCCTTCCTTTGAAACAGGGAACATGACAAGCATTTTTTTGCCCAATGTCCTGAGTCTTAATCCAATTTTTGTAAGGGATTAAAGAATTTTGTGGGCAGGTCCTTTCTCTTTTTATTCCTGCCCTCACCCACTTTGCTGCTGTACTTGGACAAATAATTTCTGCAGGGTAGGAAGTGCAGAGAAAGCAAGTAGTTTACAGACTTTTCTCAGTAAAACAATCATAAAAATGATCAGCCTCAGATTTATTTTGACATGAAATTAAAATTATGTTCAGACAGAATGGAAAAATATCACAAATAAAAAGTGCATGAAGGCTTCAAAGTGGTTGGCTCCTTCCTGCATTACTTATGCAGTAAAATTGTGATTTCAGTGGGAACAGAAAGGCAAAGTTGGTGTTAAATCTGGAAGTGGTTTCCACCCAAGCTTTACCTGGTGGCCTCATTAACCCTGTTTGATCCATTTGTCCCATGTTGTCCTTGCTGAATGCAAAATGGAGCAACAGAGGGGTTTTGGTTTGTTTTGATACCAAATCAGGTTATTCCTGAGGGAGTCCCACAAGGGGAGAGGAGGGAAGTTACTCCCTGTTGATCCAGGCTGTTTGCAGGGTGAAGGCTGGAATATCTCAGGATTTGCCTTTGAATGTCCCTGCAGTGAGAATGGCTCTTGCACAGCCAGAGGCACACATCAGCCAGCTCCTGAGGCACCAAGATTTCCCTTTTGTATTGAAATTCAGGAATGAGAAAAGCAGCTCAGAGCCTCCCCAGGAGACCTAGGTTTTGTCCTCCTGCTGGAAGAGCAATGGGATTATTTTTTGGATATACAGTATTTCCCCCTGTGGCCAAAGAAAGGAGAGTGTTTCCAAAAGGACTCTGCAACAAGAAAACCAACACAAAGTGGCCAAATCTGAGCTGGCATGAAATATGGAGGCACCCAGTGCTCTTCTCCTTTTTCCAGCCATCTGGGTTTTTTTCCATTTGGTCCTTGGGTGATGCCATTACAAGGAACGGTTGGGATTTTCCCTGTCACCAGACACCCTGATCCCTCAGGACAGATGCCTGATCACATCTGCACACACTGCCAGCACTCCAGAGAAGCCCATCTGCAGATCTTAATGAGCCTGAAGTTATGTCTTTCTTTGCTGACTTCAGATAATTGTGTAAAGCTTTGTCCACTCCCCAAGGACAGATAATAAAATAAACAGGGAAATTCAGATAAACTGGAGGCAAAACATCACCTCAGACTCATGCTTGGTTAATGTAAGTAAAGATGACATTTTTCACTTATTATATTTCAGTTGAGTCCCAGTGTTGTCCCACCTTGCCTGCATGGCATTAAGAACCATTGCAGGGCTTTTTTGGTACCTTAAAGCAATCTGGTAAGGTAATTTCATTTCTTCCCAGGAGCACTTGTGATTAAAACACTCCCTTCCATTGTGGAAAAGACTGTGAAACATGTACTCATCTTCCCCAATAAAAGCCTTTATGGGGATGAAGGGGGAAAGTAATGTTTTCCAGTGCTCACCAAAGCTAGAATTTCATATGAAATTTTAATTCATCGGGTATTTTTAACCCTGGAAACCTGATCTGGGTAGGATGGTGTTTGTATATCATGTATCACGCACACACATCACTTGCCAGGGATTATTTTGCATTTGGCAATGTTTTCCATCCACATATTAATAGACTTATTTATGGGATTAATAGGATGAGCTCCTGCCAAAAGCAGAGTGCATTGCATGGTGGGTCAGCACGTTCTGCTGCTGTCCAAGCACTCCTGCCCTGTCCATCCACCTGGGATATTGGTGTCCCAACCACCCCACAAAGCACCAGTGGCTGCACTGAGGTCTCCTTTGGGTTTTACATCCCCTCCCTGGAGCCAAACACATTTTTGGCTCCTTGGGGATTAGGGTTTTGTGGTTCCCTGTGTGAAAATGATGCATGAGCTCAGCCCAGGCAGGTGAGCAGCAGCTCCTCTCCTCTCCTCTCTTCCCATGACTGCTTGCTCACTGCTCCATCAGCACAGATTTATTTCCATGCTCCATTTGTAGGAACAAAAGAGCCAGATAAGAAATATGTTTTTAATAGTAATGTCACCAATGAATGCCAAGCATCTCGATATCAGCCATTAAGTAAAAGCAGGGGAGGAATGAGCATCATTTGTCTGTTGCCAGCTTCTCTCAACTGGCTTTCATTTAGAGGAGAAAAAATCCCCAATCATTTCTATCCAGGTAATAGTGAAATATATTCGTTGTCAGCAACAGGTCAAAATGCAGAGATATGTTATTCACAGCAAGCTGACTTCACATTTTCTAACCTAAATGCTGGATTGCTTTCCTCAATTATTCACATATGTTTTCTGGTTTAATAATAACCCACATGCTGTCCCCTAAAGAAAACTACAGATTTCATGATGTTCAGCTAGAATACATAGGTTTGCTCAGCTATTTCTTGTTCCAGAAGCTGATCCAGCCAATCCCAGGGATAAAATTAAGAGAGGTGCCAGTGTAAAGTTCATCCTGTTAAATTATGTAAAAATGTGCAATTTACCCACTAAAGAGATTGCAAGTGAGGAAAGCTTTCATTTTATTTAAGTCACTTATTTAAGTGACTTAACTAAAAGGCAAAACAAGACTGATGAACACACTGTAATTGCCAACCCATGTGTTCTCTGTTCCAGACCTTCTGCAAAGCAAATTTATTTTCTGCCCACACAGATCTGGATGCTTTTCTATCAGCTTGGCCAATGCATTTTCTTACCCCTGGAATCCTGTGGGGCTGCAAGGCTTCATTCACCTTGGAAACTGCAAAGGTAAAGTTAAAATAGCAAGAGTGAGCTGGCCTTGGGCAATGTACAGTGCTTTGGAGTCACATGTAAGCAATGATCAGAGCCATGGGCAGGTTCTACAGCTGGTCCTTCATGAAGAAATTTTGGTCTGTTACCCCATAAGGATGCTGAGGGTGCAGTTCATCCACAAAAAAACTGGTAATGGGTATGGTTGGAGCTGGGTAAGTATTAATTTGTGTAGCCAGGGATGTGCCAGGCAAGAAATGAGAGGTGGAAACAGAGTGAGAAAGTCCCACTCCTGAAATCTCCTGCTCGTGTCATCATTCATGGAATCATGGAAACACAGAATGGTCTGGGTTGGAAGGGACGTTAAAGCTCACCCAGTTCTGAGCAAGGACACCTTCCACTAGACCTGGCTGCTCAAAGATCCATCCAACCTGACCTTGAACACTTCCAGGGATGATCCATCCACAGCTTCTCTGGGCAGCCTGTGCCAGCGCCTCACCACCCTCACAGGGAAAAGTTTATTAATATCCATCCTAAACCTACTCTGTTCCAGCTTAAAGCCATTCCCCCTTGTCCCAGCACTGCATTCCAGTCTCAGTTTCAGCTCTGTGGCAGCAGGGAGGTGCCAGCTCAGGAAAACATCACCAGGGTGGGTGATGCTGTGCTCATCACTGCTCCAAATCCCCCTGTCAGGTGTTGGATGGGAGAACTGGGCTGCTCACCAGTGGGGGTTTCAGTTTCCAGTAGAAAAAAACAAAGGTTCTGAGAGCACAGATGGTGTTGACGTAACCAGACCCCATGTTCTCCCTGGAAAAGAGTTTAGTGGGAGATTTTTGACCAGCACCAAAGACACTTTCAACCCAGAGAGCTTAGTGATCCCCCCAAGATGAAAGAGAGAGGAGTTTCACATTCCCTTCCTCCCTTGCATCAGCTCTGGGTGATGCCTCAGCAGTCTGGCATTAAACCATGCCCTGCGACTCACGAGCCCTGCGTTCCTAAAGAGATCACTTTCAAGTGTAATGCAGTAAAACCTCATATGATTTCCATATGTCCTGCTGCCTGAATATTTCGCAACTGATTCACGATGAAAAAAAAAACTTATAAACACATTACCTTGACAGGAACAATTCTTGCAGTAAGAGGAGATACAACAGCAGAGACTTTGAAAGGAGATCGTTATTATCCAGTAGCGTTTTTCTCTGTAGTCTATGAAATTTATGTCAACGAGTCACATCCTTTCAAAGCAAAGAATGAAAAGTGCCCTGTAGGACAGGTGAGCTCCTCCCCAAGCCTCTCCATGACTATTTTGCTCCAGAGCTTCTCACAGCACTGCCAGCAAGGCTATTAGCTGAACAAGCCACAGATCCAGATGCCTTGGCTGGGAAAGAAAATGATCCAAGCTTCCACATATGGGGTTTGCTGCAGCTGTAGCCACAAGTGCTGACTCCTCTGCTGGAGGACACAGAGGGGCCAGATGGAGAGAAAAGCAGCTCTGCCACTGCTGCCCCCAAAGCCGGATGGTTTGGGGCAGACAGTGGTGGAACAGCCCTGGTGCTTCTGACAGCACAAAACCATCCTTACAAACATGTCTCGGGGGGTTCATGGCTCTTGTGAGGACCAAGTGCTGTGCACAGCATGCAAAAGCCTCAAGGTCTGCCAGGCTGGGCCTCCCCAGCATTGCCTGTAAAGCTGTTTTGTTTAAGGTTGGGACATCTCAATCCTCTGTGATGATTCTGGACCATTGGGCCCGTCTGCCTCCTAATGCTCTACAGGTTTGTTCAACTCCTCCCAAACTCCTTCCCCACTTTATTTCTGAGAAAAGCAGCAAATGTTCATCTCTGCACCAGACTTCAAAATGAGGTGCTCAATCTCTCCAAAGCAAGATTTTTTTTTAAATGCTACTTCTGCAGTGCCCAATCTGGAATTATCCCCAAATGGGGGTCCTGATGTTGGGAAGAGTTGCAACAACAGATTGAGTTAGCCTGGAAACTCCATACTCCCACCCTAGCAAGGTGGCATCTGGATGATCCAGATACTGAGGACTTCAAAATCCAGAGAATTTCTCCTGGTACACTGATGGAAACAGCTCTCATCCATGGACATCCCATGTCCTTCCTTGTGGGATTTAGTATTGCCCTGAGAGGTCACAGGAGCTCAGCTAGTCCCTGCAGATCTCTTGGATTCCCATACAGAAATTTTGGGTTAAATTACTGAATCCATGAGAAGAGCCCTCCTTTATCTCTGTGAAGAGCATCCCTGCATTTAACTGGGAATTAACTGGAAGGACAGCCAATGTTAGCTGGGGAATAATGTTGTGTTAACTGCTGAAAGCCCCTGGGAGAAGCTGGTCAGATGAACCTGCTTCCAGTGTGAAGGCTGGTTCAGCTCTTTGTGAATTTGTAGTAAATCAGCACTTCATAATAAGAACAAATGTTTCATTCTCACTTAAAAATTACCACGGTCAGAGGCTTGTAATGTGCAGTTTTCATGCAGGGGTTACATGACGGGAACTTAAATCTGTCCCATTTTCATCTGTAATTTAAAACGTGTCATTTTGATCGATGAATTAGTAAAGGAACCCAGGATAATTTTGAAACTACCAGCTTAGTAAAGTTGCCTGACCTTGCAAATAACCTTTCCAGTTTAGAAGATTTTAATAGCTTAACTATTAGCTAATCTCCTGGGAAACATTTTCCCTGGGCAAAACTAGTATGGAAACATAACACCAGTAATAAGGTTTCCATCTTTCTTCTATCTTGATCTTTTTAATTAATTGCCACACAGTAAAAACATAAGATTGGGAGGCAGGGGGTAAAAATCCTTGCAGGGGGAGGGCAGGAGTTTACTGTAGGCTGTTTCTAGGCTTTACCTGCCTTTTTTGCATAGATTCATTAGGTGCTGAAATATATTAGCAATTGTTAGGGCATAACTGCTGCTTGATTGCTTGACACTCTGGGCTGAAAGCTGTGAAATAGATCACCTTGTAATGGAAAAAAGCTGCCCCTGCTTATAGTGAATAAACATTAAGACCTAGAAGGGCTTGCAGGGCACCTCAACAAGCCCCTGAGAGCTTTTGTGTTGCAGTTGTGATGTAGTTGTTTCTTAGGGTTTGTGGGTTATTTCTTTCTGAGGAAGGGCAGTGGTTTTTCTGAGGGCAATAAAGGACTGCAAACGTGGGACTTGTTACAGGAAAAAACAGAGCTGTCTATAAGTGAAGGGGATAGGATGGAAATTCATGGCTCAAGTGGAATGTGGACTAAGATATTGTAGAAAACATCAGCATCCTGGTTAGTTTATTTTCCCAAAGTTTCTAGTGCTATTTTATCTGGTGGCCCTCTAACACAAACACTGTTGGATTTAGGATAGGTTCTCCCTCTGGTCTCACCTGGCTGATGAAGTTCTCATTTTATTTCACCTGTGGTTTGCATAGTATTTTTCAATGCTATCTGGGGGGAAAAAATAAATAAAAGGAAACTCTGTTTTCTAGGCTAGCAGCAGGTGACTTTTTCACTTCTGTAGCTCTTCAGGAGCACAGCTCCAGGTAGAGCTGATCACAGTCCTCCTCCCAGGAAGGACAAGGACAGGGACATCCTGCCCAGCACCCAGTGGGTGTTTGCTGTGCTTCAGGTGCTGCTGTCCCTGCTGATTCACCTTTCATACCCCATCAACTATTCCTGTTCCAGTAAGAGGAAACCAGGGGCAAGCAACTGAAATGAAAGGTCCTTTCAAGCCACAAATATGAATGTTTCCGAAGGATCAGCCACCATGCAGGTGAGGCACAGTTTAGGGAAGGAATAACATAGCCCCTGCATGAAGACACAGTGTTTTGGTGAAAGGGAATGGGCTGTGGGGTTTCCCTCAGGCCAGGTTTATTTTGCAGGTCTGAGTGAAGATAAATCCCCATCACCAGCACCTGCTCTAGCACCACAATTCCAGCTATTGTTCCCAAACCTCTCCTTCCCCTCCGAGGCTGTGCAGACACCCAGGAGGTGTGAGGGACTGAGCACAAAGTCCTGCCTGAGGGCTGTTTGCAGTGAAAATGAGCTTGGTCTTTGCCCATTTGTGAGGTGACCTCTGAAGCACTTCAGCCCCTGGAGCACAGCAATGAGACTTCAGCCTGCAAGCCCTGGGCTGTAGCAGATGATCTGATATTTTATCTGGAGCGGGAGGAGGGTTGGCACATGGCTTTTAGAGCTAATCACTCACTCTTTGAGGAGAGCAGGAATTTCCCTCCCTCCCTCCCTCTCCCTCCAGCAACCTGGGGCTTTATTGTGTGTCTGGATCATTTCAGGCTGATCCTTCCGTAGCATTTGCCATTTATTTCCCCCAGGTTCAGACTTCTGGACCTCTCTGGCACATGTGATGGAGGCTCTTTTCTCCAGCCCATGGAACCCAATCCTTCCCAGCTATTATCCTCTCCATGAGCCACCTACTGTGTTTTTATCCTTCTGGGATCTCCCCACTGAACCCTGTGCCTCTCACACCAAAAATCCTGTCTTTTTGCCTGCTTCACTACCCTTTTTCATCCCTGATGATGCACAGGTAGCAATCCAAGGGAGAGGTGAGAACAGCAGCAGTCTCCTGTTTCCTTTCTCTCCTATCAAGTCTATAGGGAAGCCTGAGGCTGCAAACAAATTAGAGAAGGGAAACTGCATTTTTCCACCCTCAAGGCTCCTAAATATTTGTTGTTTGCTCAGTCCAGTTCTGCTCTACTGAACAAGGGCTCCCTGCAGGGTAGCAACACCCAGGGCTGTGCTGGGAGAAAATGGCAAAGGTCAGAGCTGGCTGAGAGAGACTGAGATTCAGACCACATTCAGACCTGTGACCCACAGAAAAGTCATTTAATGCAAATGCTGGGCTGTAAAGCTCCTGTCTGGTTTGGGACATTGCAACTGCAGAATAGAATTCGTGGCCTCTCGCAGAGGACTGTGCTCAAAGTAAATAATATTATTTCAGAAAACAAAATTCATTTTGCAGCCTGAGACCAACTGCAACAGGATACGAAGCAGGGGGAAAAAGAGTAAAAAAGCCTTGCCCCCGGGGCTATTTATTATTTATACACCACTGTGCCTAGATAAACTCCTCCTTGAAAGAGCAGGACGAAAATAATTCTGCAATGTGGAAACAAACTACCTATTTAAAGTGATTTTATGCCTGAATGGCCTCATTATAAAAACAGCCTGCACGCAATAACTTTTTACCTTTTTCTACAATATCCAATGAACTGCTTCTTGTCACTCTCACCAGTCTCAGTGCTTTCATGCAACCACCTTGGTAGAAAGCCTCGGTGGTTTCCTTAGAAACGTCTTCCTTCCTGGATGTTGACCCATGGTGGTTGAGGCAGCTAAAACCCTGGAGAGGTCCTGTTCAAACAGGAAAGAGCAGACAGTTTAATGGCCAGCTTTGCAGCTCTGCTCCTCCACAGTTTACAGTAGTTGGGAGCTATAAAAGAAAAAACTATCCCAACGAAGGTTTCTTTATTTTGGGGTCAGCTCTGTGTGGGTGTTTTTGACAAAAGCTGGATCTGCAGCTCACAGGCTGTTGCTGGTGACGGTGGGGTGGAGATGGTTCACTTGCTGGTGCCCAGGAGATGGCTCCTTCAAAAAAAAATACATCCTGTGTCCTTCTAGGTGCATTCATAACTCATTGACACCAGGAGGGTGGTCTGAGGAGCTGTGAATAATGTCACCCTTCAAGTGTTTTGCAGCGAATTCTCTGCCATAGCTGAGCAGGAACAAGAGGCCAGAGTCCAGCAGTCCTTGAGAGAGGTGGGAAAAAACACTTGTCAGGCTGTGACGTTATTCAGTCAGGCTTCTCTCCAGCTCTGCTCGTGGCCAGGCAGTCATTCCTGGGGACAGGGATCCACCTCACATGTTGGTCACTGGCCACTGGCATCACTGGAGACTTCAGGGTGCTCCTCAGGTGAAAGGACCTGGTGAGACCTCTCCATCTGCACCTCCCACAGAATCATTCCCAGCAGCAAGAGGATGGACAGCTCATGCAGGTGTTTTAGATTTGCTGCTTCCTTGAATTTTTATTCACTTCCAGGGGAACTTGTGAAATCTTTCAACCACGCTAAAGTCTACGCAATTTTTTGGTTGTTTTTGGTTTTTGTTGGATTTTTTTGTTTTGTTTTGTTTGGTGCTGCCTAAGTAGTGATTCTCCAAGAAAGGTGGAGGGAAACTCTTTGCAATGACATGCAGTGATAGGACAGGTTTAGATTGGATATCAGGAAGAGATTCTTCCCTGTGAGGATGAATGCCAGGTGAGACCCTGGCATAAGATTCCCAGAGAATTTGTGGCTGCCTCATGCATGGAAGGGTTTAAGGGCAGGTTGGATGAGGCTTGGAGCACCCTGGGGTAGTGGAAAGTGTCCCTGACTATGGCAGGGAGTGGAACAAGATGGTTTGTAAGGTCCTTTCCAAGCCAACCATTCTCTGATTCTATGATGACATTTTCCAAGTGCTGCTTGTTCTCCAGGCTTTGTTCCTTTACATAAAGAGTGGAAAAACCAATGACAGTTCCATTGCCAGCTCTAATGGCAAGGAGTGATTATGTGTGACACTGTAATGTGTGACACTCCAATGTGCACTCTCCAATCTTGTTCCAATTCCTGCTCCAGAGAGCAGCCACAGGCTTGGGAAATCCATGGCATGAAGCAGAGCAAAATATCCCCAGGCTGTTCACAGGCAGGTGCAAGCTGCCCAGGAGCTCTGTGGTGAGCATGGCACTCCTCCTGTCCCATCCAAAGGAGAAGAAATATCTGTGAACTCCAGTGCAGTGCCCTGCTAATGCTGCTGCACCAGGTCAGAGAGGAAAAACCTGGAGAACTGTAATTAACAACAACAAAAATAAATTACGCAAGAGCGTTTCTCTTAAAGTTTTTAATAGCAAACGTTAGAGAGAGCAGGTTTTTCAAGCCAAACAGGAAGGAAAACAAATAAACAACTGCAGTCAGTGCATTCACAGGCTTTTAGAAGTCAGGTTATCAACCAGGGACCCACAGACAGGAACTGATGAAGCAGAAATCTCCAGGGAAGCAGATGAGGTTTTCAAAGAACACAAACACATAAAACCCTGAGATGTGCATTTATAAATAAACCCAAGGAAGAGCTGGGCACACGATTCCCAGGCTGAGGGTTATGAGCTGGAAGAAGAGTCTGAAGATTTGGCCCAAAGGATTAAAACCTGTACATGGTTGGGGAGGTAATTTGAGCATGTAGAAATTTTGGAGAAGTCAGACAGTACAGTGAAAGTCACTTCTGCTGCTGTGACATCAGAAGGGAAGGGCAAAGAAAAGCTGAAGGAAAACTAGAAGAAGCTCCATCCTCTCCAAAGGAGAGTCACAGCTGTGAGAAAGCACTTCACAGGGTTACACACAATCCTAAAGGCTCTGCCATGGAGTCACATCAGGATCTACAAGGCTCTTGAGGGATCTCAAACTCTGCTGAGCTGCTTACTCCAAACATCTCTCAACCCCCAGGCAGTTTATATTTTCAGTGGCACAGTAATGGATAGGGTTAATACCTACAGGAAAGAGTTCAGTGGCCTCTTGGTGATGTGTAAATTAGCAAGTGGACAGTTGCCCCAGAGAGAAATGGCAAACAAATATTTATTAGTTGTTTCAAAGAGCCACAGCCATAAAACTTTGCCATTTGACTGCAGAAGTGTTTGTGTTTTTACTGAAACCAATGCTAGAGGTGGTGGCTTTATTCCTGACTGAGGTAACCTCTGTAACCCTGTGATTTACTGCCTTCAGGTAACAGAAATAAACAGCCTAGAATGTGCTTTAAATGTTCATTGCTCTTGCAGCTTGATAGGAAGATGCCAAGAATGAATTTGAATACAATTTTTACCTTATGAATGTGGATAAACACCTGACGGGGCAGCCTGAAGGAGACTGAGCCAGAATCAGTGATATTTAGTGACAAAGCAAGAGGCAATACAGAAACACAGAAAATTCCATTTATATGCAAAAAAAGCTTTTTACAGAGTGAGGGTTGTTGAAAATTGGATGATGTTTCCTAGAGATGTTTTGGGGAGGATCTTCTCTATTTATTTTCAAAACTAGCTAATTGACTATTTAAGCTCAAAAAAATAAATATTTAGACATAGCAGGATATTTAGAATTATTTAGCTTCAGTGGAAACCACATGTAAAGTGAGGCACTGTCTAACAGGAGTGGAGTCATCAAAATCTAGGGATACATATAAATTATTGTATAGATGCCTTAAACATATATATGTGTATATATATATATATATGTGTATATATACAATATATATGGATATATAATATATAGATCTATTTCCTAAATTATGGTAACTTCTAGTAAGATTCATGCTTAACAATGAGCAGTTTGGCATTCAATTCAATTCAATTCAATTCAATTCAATTCAATTCAATTCAATGTTAATTTTTTTCCTTCCATTTTTAAGATATCACCAAAATGTCCTGGCCATTGGTCAAGGTTAATTTATAGAAAAAACTCAATTTTTTGGTTGGAGCTAGGACAGAAAGGCACCATGAAGCATAAGGAAAGCATGAAGACACCTGGGTGTGTGCCACAGCTGAAACCTCTGAGTTCACCTCAGTGCATCCTCAATAAGTGCTGGAATGGAACGGCCTGAGGAAATGCTCAGTGTCACAAAACTGTGCCAAATTTTGAGCTGGGCTGCAAAAATTATGGAAGCCATTCCTGTCACCATGTGCCATTTTCTTATCAGCCCTCAGAGGGCACAGTAAACACCCCTGATCTGAGGGCTGGGCTTTAGTATGGATTTATAGAAGATCATGGCAAGTACACTTGGGTCCAGCCTTTGAAATAACTTGTGTTTCAGTGACCTCCACATCCTGAGTGTGCTTGGTTAAGGAAATAGGCACTGAGAGGTCAGAAAAGAGGCCAGACCCTCTGTAACTCTGTGGAGACTCCTCAGTGCCTGTGAAAAGCCATCCCAGGGCTTTCCTACCCTTTCTGTCCTACCTGCATGGAGAGTACAGTAATCCTGCAAAATGGGCACTATTTTTTAAAATAGATGGGCTCTGAATGTTTGGCTTGAGGATTGCAGCAAAACTCAGAATATTCTGATGATCTCAAAACACCAAAGGATAATTATTCTGTGTAATGATTTCCCTGGTCTGCAGGGAAGCTGGTTTTTAGTTTTCTGCAGAGGAAAAGGATGTAGCAACTAATGTGTTTACAGTGGGGAAAATAAAATACATTTCTTCAGTAAGTATGAGTGAATAGTGGCTAAAGTATTTCTGCTAGTTCTTGCTAATGCAACTTTCAGGGGGACAAAAAAAAATCCCCAAAGGAAGATTTCCTTTTCCTGGGAAGACAGGAATGAGCACAAATTAAAATTTTATTTGCCTAATTCGCTTGGAATTCTAATTGAAATGCAATTTTGCAATCTTAATTACACCACTTGTTCCCCATTTATTGCATAAGGGCACGGAACCAAGTTAAAAAGGAAAAGCTGCTGTCGGAATTTCTTATGGGACACCTAAGCCTGGGTTGAGCTGTTCTGGGAAGGTTTGAGTGTGTGTCATCAGGCAGCTGGTCCCAACCCCCTGGGGCCATAAATCCACTGTTCCTCCTCAGGACAGAGGAGAATTAACTTGGAGAAACCCTCTGTGCTCCACCAAAAGCCAAATCACCCAGGTGCCTTCAAGGGAGATTTTACAAAATGAGTAGCAAAAGAAGGGGAGGAAGAAAAATAACTCCAGGATTAATTTAGATGAGTTGTTTCTTATGATGAAAATTTCTTTATTAACCCCTCTAGCTTTGCTGCTGCTGTGGCAAGAAGGGGAAAGTTGTGAAGATAGTGAAAGGATTCCCCATGGCAGTGGGATTTGGAAGTGAATGATCTTTAAGATCCCTTCCAACCCAAACCATTCTATCATTCTAAAAGGGAAACACATTGAAGGGGTAAACCCCACAGTTTGTGCTGAAAGCCGTGACACATCAGAAAAATCCCTGTGGATTCTGCACATTCATGCTGCTTGTACATCACACAACTGCAGTGTCACCCACAGAGCCCTCTGCTTTCCAGGAGTGCCAAATCCAGAGCTGAGTGATGCAGCCTGAAAGCCAGATCAGTTTTACAGGGTCTCTAATCCCCCCAGATTACTCTCCTCCATGAAGACTACTGCTCCATTGGTGCAGGAGGTGGATTTTACAGCAGCACCAAAATCCCTTCTCATCTGTTATCTTTGCCTAGAGAATCGGACTTTTGACATAAACCTGGATGGTAGTTCAAAGCCTCGCTGCATAAACACACATCCATTTTTTTTTGTACTTTAGGAATAGGTAATGTAAGAGTTGAAAGGTGAAGGTTATGGCAGTTCATGTTTATTTCACCAAGAGCCAAGAGATGGGAAACATCTGGCACTTACACACCAAGCAAGTCTTAAAAACAAAGAGACCTAGGCTTTAGTCCGGCTGAGCAAGCACTGGGATAAAAGCTAATGACAGGCTGCTTATTTAAAGGGATCATAATACAGAACAGCCATGTAGGGAAGCAGGGAGGGTTCAGGAGGGGGAAAACGAGGGGAAAATTCAGCTTTGTGTTTCCAAGGTAAGGGTCAAAGCCTGACTTCAGTTACGCTGCAGTGTCAGTCCTGACCTGCAGGACTCATCCAGCGTGTAGAGCCCTCCAGATTTCACTTCATCCTGATTTCCAGGGTGAAAAAATAGCCAAAGCAGTGCTCAGAAGTGCTGCTGGTGTGTTTTGAGTGTGACAGTGTAAAAGTCCTTGGGACCAATGGTTTCTGTGGAGCTGGGAGGAGAGCTGAGCACAGGAGTTACTTGCAGTGAGGTGAGTTAGTGTGAAATGTTCATGGGTGTTTCTTGGGAATGGTGGAGGTGCTCAAGCACTTTGCTGAGCTTCCCTGGAGAAGATCTTCACCTGCTTTGCATCTTCTTGCAGAGGTTTGTCCTGAAAAAGATATTTTTTTAGAGCAGAACTCCATTCTTTTGGAAAATCCCAGGGTGAACATGTTAATTTACTGTGGCAGCTCCTCTTCAAAACACATCACCTCCAATCTCCCATCCTCATGCTCAGTCCCCAGAATAAATTGGTCCCTTCAGCAGGATCCATTTTGCAGGGAGAGATTTACCCAGAAAATGAAGATTGAAGGCTCTTTTGTCCCTTCCCTTGTTGATATTGCACAGGCCAAGCTCCCACATCAGCTCAGCCAGCACAGATGGGCTACATGGTGACATTCTGTCTTCCCAGCCTCCTGACTTTACCTAAGGTCCTGTCCTCATCCTAGCTGTTACATGAGAGCTTCATCTCCCACCACACAAAAAAAAAAAAAAAAAATTAGACCACGTAAAATGGAAAAATAAGTTATTTGTAGTCCCTTAACAGCTGTTTGATGACCTTGGAGCTAAGGAGAGCTCCACTTTTATCTTTTGGCAAGGTGAGTTTCCAATCCCAACCTCTCAACCACACCAAGAATTAATATTTAACATATCTCCAGAGTAATGAGGAAATGTGGACTCCTCCCCCTAAGATTTTAAAGCTCACTATTGAAACCAGCATTGTCTGCATTGCAGCAAACATGCGTGAGAGTCCTCTGCAAGTTGGTTTTTCAAGAGAAAAGGCCTTTCACAGGCACACAAGTGGGTATCATAAAAACCCCTTGCTCCCAAAAGCAGTGATAAGGAAACAATGGCTACTGCCCTGAAAAGAGATTTCCAAGGGCAGCTACGTGACAGGAGCTCAAGTGCTAATTCTTAAAGCTGTGGTTTGCAGCCAGCTGTAAGATTTGTGGTGTCACACCACCAGTGCCATGTGCCAGATGAGCAACACGCTGCTAGAGCATAAAAAAACTCCAATCAGTGGCTCACATTTGTCAAAAAAACAACAACAAAAAAACCCCTTTATAACAGCAGGTTTTTTTGTGTATCAGTATTTTTTAGCTTTATGTTGGACCAGCAATCTCCTGCCTTTCCACAGCAGGAGTGCAGCTAGCACAGGAGGATAAAGCTGGTATAAATTCCATATCATGTCCCTTGGCTAATTTGACAAAACACAATCATGTGTCCATGCCTGATCCACATTAGATTTATAGTCCTGGGTGAGCTGGCAGTGCACAGATCTGGTATTAATAATCCTGGAACCACAGCCTAAATCTATTAGCTGGAAGCAGTTATATGATTCTTAATCCTATTTTGTGTCAGAGCAGATGACTGCAACCAAGATGGAGCAGAAATTACATGATTTTGCCTGGCTAAACTTGCCCTGAGCTGAGCTTTTGGAGAGTTCAAACCACTCCAGGTGCTGATCTTGAAACTGATATTTTGGGGGTTCTTTATGGGAGCAGAACTTGGAAATCCAAGAGCCCAAAGCATGAAGATTTGTCCTGTAAGGAACAAATTTCTTTTATTTGAAAGATGTTTGAATTGCATGCAAGAAATGTCATCCACGTTTGAGAACCCGCTGCTGGAGCAGGATGAAAGTTTACAGTTTAACATAATTTGGAAGCACAGCAAAGATTTGGAACAGTATTCCTTGAAAGCTTAATGAGACTCGTACAGCAAGACTCCACCATAAAAACACAGCTCCCTTGCTTAGAATGATTTGCCCATTCTAAATATCTGAAAATCATAATCATGCTGTTTCCTCAGCAATTAGACATTTTTTATATACTACGTTTCTTTAATAATACTCAAACTTTTTTTATTATTATTTAAAAAAGCTGTCCCCTGACAAGCACATTATTAAATTACAGTTTATAGCCCTTGCAGTGGGGTAAATTACAGTTGTTTTATTAAAGTATTTTAAAAACTGGAGTTTTACCAACATCTTGCTCCTATAGTTGGCCAAGCCCACGAATGCTGTGAGGTGCAAGTTGCATCTCACAGAGTCCTTGCGCACTCCAGGAGGGAATTTAGGTTTGATTTTCCAAATAATGGGATACCACGGGAAGCAAGTCCCATCCAACTCCAAACCTCTGGTGTTTAACACCCATTATTTGGGTTGAGGTGTGGCATTTTCCCTCTCACAGGCACTGTGAGAGATGTTTAGACCCTCTGAGGAGCAGGCTGGGGCTGGTTAGTGCTCTTATTATTTTATAATTATTTTATATATTATCTTATATATTTTATAATAAAATATCTATTATTTTATTCTTATTGCATTTTTTTTTCTTTGCTTCTTTGCCGAGGACTCCATTTTTTCTCAGCTCCTCAACTTGAAGAGCTCCACATGCTCACCCACCTAAAAAGCGAAAATGAAGGACTGGCAACATCCAAGCTGCATAAATATGCCATGAAAATGCAAACTCTTCCCACAAGTCCAAAAGCACAGATGCCTCCAGGATCCACTTTTCCTCTGGGTTATCCTCCCTGGAATGACGCTGATGTCACATTAACGACAATCAGGGCAAATTTGTATTCCAGGTATTCAGCAAAACTCTTGAGCCTTGTTTGGAGTCAATAGTTTTGTCTCTTCCACAGGTCTGTAATTGATCCCTCTGCCTGTTGTCACTGTGTTTTCTGGTGGCACTGAGGGAGCAGAGCTGCACACACCAAAGCTCCAGGGGCTGATCCCAGGGGAAAGCTCCCTTGTCTCCTGCTCCCAGCAACTCCTGCATGCAGGGTTTGGCACTGGAACAGGAAATTAAGGGCTGTAGGAAAGCAACCTTTGGCCTTTAATTCACTTTTTAATAAAATCATTAAAAGAAACCTACTCCCTGCCAGACATTATGGGAAATTGCTTTAATGATACTTTGGAGCAGAACACGTTCTCTCAGCTGCATGTATGGCTTGCTCCACAGCTTCAGCCCACTCCTTTGTGTGCTTGCAGCATGAAAATGGTTTCAATTACAAAGCCAGGCTAGAAAATTTTATAGGAAGCAGGCCATGATAACAGCCAGAGGCCAGGCTCTGTCCATTGCACATCTTACAGACAACAGTTATAAAGTTCTGCTAGAAAAGATCAATATATCTGAGCCAAAGGCGAACAAAAGGGGGAAAAGCAGAGGGATTTTTGTGTCCTCCCAGTCCCTCCTGGGAGCAAAACTGATGCCATTACCTGCCCAAGCAAAGCAGTTTGTGAGAGCACAAACCCACCTCAAAGCATCAGGGTGTAGCTCCTAATTGTGATGTTCTCCCACTGATTTTGGAGTTTGACATTGCATTTTGCATAGGCTCTTGTAAAGAAATTTTATGGCCTTATTGTCCTAGAGAAGAGACAAACATTGCTTCATAATTTTAAATTCATAATTTACCACTTGGGCATGTATAAATCTAGTTAGGAAATTTTATTAATTGAATGAAGCCTATGGATAGGTAGATGGTTAGTGAGGACACCTTAAAAATTACAGGAGAGATCTGTGCTAAAGCAAATCCATTCTCTAGCTACAGCAGTGAAATTTTAAATATAATCTCTACCTAGTGCAAAATTTGCCCTCATGTTCTTCGATTCTTTCTGCCTTTATCATTGTATAAAAAAAACTTAATCAACAAACCTGGTAGTCAGTTTTCTACAATCAATAAATTCTACGTCCAAGCCACAGTAGCTTTTATGTCTGTACGTTGTAAAAGTAAATTTACATCATATGTCAAACATTACACATGAAGAGAAAAACAAGGCTGATTTCTAGCCCTAAAAGATATATGTGCATCCATAAAATCAGCAAGCTGTGTCCTGAATACAGCTGGATGATCATACTCTGACCAAATGGCTTTTTGTCTCAGCCTGGAGATCTGTCAGGCTCAACTGTTTTCCAGAACTGCATCTGTTCCAGGGAGCTCTGGGGAAACGCAGGACAAGCCCCTGCTTTACTACCACTCCTATGGGAACTCAAATTTTCCTGCTGTGGAGACTTTCCTGGGTCATGCCAGGATCCCAGAGGCTCCAGGATGGCAAGAAATGAGCCCAAACTGGAGCTGAGCTTCGCCAGCAGAGAGCCAGGCAGCCTGGGGGAGTTTGGTCACCAGAAGGAAATGAAAAAGGAGGAAAAGACCCATCTGGGCTAATTAATCACAGGGTGTCTCCAGAGCAGCAGCTTTTCTTGGGAAAAGCAGATCTGATCCCAGGAAATGGGACTGAGCAGACATGAGGAGCAGGGAAGCCTTTGCAAGAGGCATCAATAAGAGCCCAAATGAAGAGATTCCTTCCCTTCCAGGCGAGGTGAATCCCAGCCAGGAGAAATGCAGGGAAAGGACAATTAGAAACACCAGGGAATATGTGACCTTCTCACAAAATGAAACTCAAAACCTGTGGTACCTCTAGCCTACCAAATGACCTCTAAGATGAACACAATCCCTTGTCTATAAATATATTGGAGGAGAGCGGCGGAGAGGAGGAAAATGTTGCTTTAATTTAAAGACCAAATGTGGCACAAGAAGGATGGAATATAATCTCTGCCCATAATTACATAAACATTCAGGGAGTTCCACTGACTAAAAAATGATCAGCCAGGTTTAAAGGTCATGGTTTTACCCCAATGTGCTGGAGGGAGCAAAATTGTCTTGCAATGACCATAATTTTTTTTTTCCCCAAAATTAAGATCTATTTCTACTCATCTTTCTAACTCCAGAAGCTCACACCTGGGGAACACAGCAGAAAGGGAAAAGGTGGAACCAGCAGAGAAGATTTGTCCATGGGCTCTTTGTTAGTGGGAACATCCTCTGTGAAAAATCTCTGCTGCTGGAGAACACATGATATGAGTATTTCCAGAACATTTTCCGCTGTTTTCCAATGACATGACATTACTTTATTTGGGTGGGCTCCTTACTTTGGCTAGTTGTGTCCCTGGTTTTTGGCTGGAAATCTCCATGGATGAGTAAGAAAGAAATGCTACCTATTCCCACAAGTAAAGAGGCATTTTGAGCCACAGTCTCTAACAAAGCATACCTTTCTCATGGAAGGAATTTATTAGAAAATCCCTAATGAAAATTAATATGTCTCTGAAATGAGCTCTTTATCTAATACCTCACCAGCTTCCTGGGAAGTGATGAGGTGGAGGCAGTTGAATTTCAGGGTGGATCTGGTTAACATAAACTGCCACCTGGTGAATGCTAAAGACTATTTTTGCCTTCTCTAGGCGTGGTCTGGTTTACACTTAGGAGGAGAACAGATCCTCAGATACTCACGTTGTACCATTAGGAGTTACAACACAACTGTGAAATGAAATCACCACATGACTTTCTTCCAGCCACACTGCTCAGAGGTTATTTCAGCACCGTGGTTCCTCCCAGAGTCCCCAGGCCAGAGCAAGCTGAATTTGGCTCCTGCTAATCATCCCAGGTTACTTTTGCATCCCAGACAAGAAGAAGCCAGCCTGCTGAACCCGTGCTACCTGTTGGTAAGACAGAAACAGGGATGGTGAAGGATGCTGAGGGCGATGCACAAAGTGTCCAAACCCTGTGGGGATGAGTTCTCAGCTGAATCCAGAGGAGACTGGGGATGCCAGGCTGCAGCAGCTCCTTTCAGACAGCTCCTGGCATCACTGACCTGCTCCCAAGCCTGTGGACACTGCAGGACTCCCACTGGCTTTTATCATCTTTGGCTCACATCCTTGGCATCTGCTTCGTGCCTCTTTAGTTATATAAAGTCATGCATATCAGAAGCAGCCACTCAGGGAAAACAGGCCAGCTCATCTCCTTGCTCAAAGAAGCCATTTAGCTGTGATTGTAATCTGTGATTTCATTGCTAGCCCCTCTTTGCCTTCGCAGTTGGACTCTCCAGGGAGGCAATTTTATTTCTCTGGCACAGCTTAAGCACTGTGCTGAGCAAATCCCTCTGTCTATTTATCTCCTGCATACCTATATAATAAGCATGGATGTGATGAATAATAAGTACATAGGTGCTACGGGTCTCCTTTGTATTTCTTTGGCACTATTAATAGCCTTTAAAAGTGGGAATGACTCTCATTTGTGCCAGCCCTAAGCTAGCTTGATACAGTCCAAGCATTGTAAGGGAGTTTTATTATAAACAGAACATTTCTGAATAATTAATCACTCCGATATAAGACACACATAACAATTCCAAATAACCTCTGCATGTGTTCTCAGTTGAACGGGGCAAATGAAAGATGGGGGGAAAAGTATAGTCAAAACAAGGAGCTGAGATGCAGAACCCAGCCAGGAAAGCACGGATGAGGTTTTGCCCCCCACTCCTTACTCAAACAATTCAGAACATATTTTCCCTATAAAGTAAACGGGTGGGATGTCCAAGTGTACCTCTGACAGTATCTCAGCTGCATGTGCAACTGTGGGGTGGAAGGAAAGGCTGCTGGACAACATCATCTGCTCTCAACCTCTGAGCAAGGTCCCAAAAAAGCAAGTGCCAAGCTCTTGGCACTGCAGCAGCAGATGTACAACCTGTCAGGCTGCCCAGAGCCATCTGTGTGCAGAAGCTGGTGCAGCCACTCACTTGTTTCACTTTCAAAAAACCCAAACAATCATAAACACAGGCACTTTTTAGCTCCAGCAGCTGCAGCAGAGCTCACCAGGGTGGGATGGTCAAGGAGCTCGTGGGAGGCAGGATGTTTGGTGGCTGCTCTTTATTTCAGTGGATGTTTCTCTGCACTCCAGGATTTTTTTCAGTAACAGAGTGAATTCCTGTGTGGCACATCTGGCCAGAGGAGGCTACAGCCCATGAAGGCACATCTTACAGCATTACCCACTGCTTTCCATCCACTGTCCAGCTCATGTTGCTGTCCCTCAAAGCCAGTCTTGCTCTGCCTCAACCAAGTGGTTCATAATCATATGGAAATGGTGTTGTGGGATGGGCTCTGTATGGTTGTGAAGACCTGAATTGACCCTGAGTCTTTAAACACACCAGGAACCCCCAAGGATGCATTATTTTTGCTGGATTCATCTTAAGAATGAGAGCTAATTTCTGTCTTTTCCAGTTATCTCATCTGTTTTCCCTCGTGCCATCTGAAGTCTCCAATCCATCCAATCCCAGCTTCAGTAAATAAAGGTTGAAAGAGCTTTGTTTTGCAGCCATGTAACGTAAAATTATGTGTAATATATGAAGTTAAAAACAAAAAAACAAGCGAACAAAAATTGGAGCGGTTTGGGTGAATAATGCATTTCTCCTCTGAGTCATACAGAAAGGCTTTTTCAGAGCACTCCCAGCATCTACAAATGGCCTCAGCCTTTGAAATCCTGCTGCTTTGTATTTCTAAAACATGGATGTGCTGACAGACCTTGGGCAGCAAATTCCATGCCTGAGATGTGGGCTGAAGATTTGGAGAAAATCTCTGTGAATGGTCTGACTATAGCTGAACCTGTCAGAGGAACCACACAAAAATAAAAAAAAACCTGGAGTTTAGACAGCACCTCCTCAGACTTTAGCGGCAATTGAAATATATCTATCTAACAAGAATATCAATAAATAATATAATATAAAATTATTTATATTATAATGTTATATTTGAATTTTTTCCTGAACAATTTTGGTTGGAAGGGACCTTAGATATCATTTAGTTCCAACGCCCCTGCCACGGGCAGGGATGCCACCAACTACCAAAATTTGATGATTTTCTGTTTGGGTTTTATTTTTAAATAAAGAACTTTTTATGGCGACTTTGATGGGAGAAGTAAATTGAGTGCCTGACTTTACAGCTTACATTTGGGATTTGGAAGAAATTTTTTCCATACTAGGAATTAGGAGTTTTACTACAAATCAATGCCAAACCCCATCCAACTCCCTCTGTCACAGAGTTACCATGCCTGAAAAATGCTTCGTGCATCCTAACACTCTGATCCCTGGTGCCAAGTAAAAACTTATTTAATGCCATGACAGCAGGGCAGCTTTTACCACCCAGAAAACCACACGGGCTCTGTGTGGCAAGGTTATAAATCAGCCCCATTTACTCAAGTGGACAAGTTCAAGTTGAAGTTATCGAGTGTGACGGCTCCAGTGGCATCCTGTACGTCAGACCCAGGGCTGGATGACCCCTCTTTTCCTTTTGCCAGAGACAAATGGTGAGAACACGTCAGGCTTTATCTCTCCTTTGCATTTTTAGCTGGGGACATAGGAAATTTTAAGCTGAAAATAACGTCTTTCGAGGGGCGTGTTGCAGCCTTTTCCTGAGGAGGCCTTTATTTTTAAAAGCAGGGCAGTAAACAGAACAACACCCAAATGGTGACAGGACTGAGCTCCACGGATGATCTTAAGCATTTGTCATCAAAGAGATCCTGAGCTGCTTGTCTCCAAAGGCCAGTTCAGGAATGGCCTTCCTTGCAGCAGGACAGCATGCCTTGACCTGTGCCACCACCCGGGCTGAGATAAGCCCCTGCCAGATCTTTCATCCTCATCCCACTGACAGAAGGTCCCTGGGGAGCTCCTGTTGAAATATCAAAGCACTGATGACATGCCACACTCATTGTCCCACCATGAGCCTCGCCAGGACCATGGTTGTGACATCTTATAGAAACCAGCATTTTCTCTGGCATCAACAGGGATGATCTGTGGTTGGGTTAGAGCAGCTCTGTGTGCCAGAGTGCTGTAAATAGGATGCAGCCTGGTGGAAAGAGGGGGATTGTCAGTCTTCATGCTCCCCTTGGCCAAGCAGAGCTCTCTCACAATACAAAAAACCCCCAAAAAATAATGGAAAGCTCCCAGCTCTTTACTTCAGAGCAGCCAGATTATGTAATGTTAGTACACACATCTCGAGCAGAGACACATTGCCTTTTCCCTTTGTGTTAGATAAACAGCAGCTTTCCTTTTTCCTTTCTTTCTGATGGAAATCATAACTGTGAAGCTGTCTGTGTTACTCAGAGGCTGAGTTCCTAACAGCCTGCACAATCCTGTTCATTAGGAAGCAACCAAACAAACTTGACAGGACCGTCATGTACTCAGTCACTTTTAGCAAATTGTGTTTATGTTATTTTTAAAGTGGATTTAGCATTCACAAGGCTGCACCACTTGTTGAAATGAAGGCAACAAAAGCTCCTGCTATTCACAGGGAAGGGACAGAAGAGGTCCTTCACATGTCCTTCAAAGCTCTCTGCTGCTTTTGTGGCTCTTGATCCAAAAGTGCAGCCAGGACTCACATGTGAGTTCTGCAGAAATCACCAAAACCATGACCAGAATATTGGCTGGTCCCAAGAAAGTGACTGGGAAGGTCAATCCACAAAAAATTGACGACAGCCTTGTGGTGGTGACTGCCAACACCTCCAACCTGAACTCAATCCAGGTGAGCACCTCTCCCTGCAGTGGGAATTTTACCAGTGGCTTTAGTGGCCCAACCTTTATAGGGGAAAAAAAGACAGCCAGAAGGCTTACAGTCACCCAGCTCAGAGCCTGTATCAACAACAAACATGAAGACTTGTGTTTGGTTTCCTATCTGCAACTGGACCTACCACAGCGGCTCATGACAGCCATGTGCCACATCTCATCTCTGGGTTATCCTCCACAAAGCCACTGGGATTTCATCCAGAGAACTTCTGCTCAGCGTGGTGAGTGGTAGCAGTAGCATTCTGTAAAATGTTTCATTTCACGCAATTAGCTGCTTAGTGTGTATGTGAGAGAATTCCCATTTGTCTGCTGTGCAGTGGAGCTCACTCATTTCCCCTGACAATATTGTATTTTCAGGATGGAAAGATCTTTTTTTTAAAGAAAAGCTTTCTGATTAACCTGGCCCAAGATGAAGCAGCACTTATTGTTCCTCGATTGGAAGAGACTTTGTGCCATGTGCAGATAAATGTGTGATTATTAACCCTAATTCCTCCAGTGAACCTCTCTCTAGTCCTGCAAAGAGCACTCCAATTCCAATAAGGAAGGAAAATATCAATGCAAAATTTATTGGTCACCAGGCAGCATATTGTGGCTGGAATTTTCCAACGAGCTCAGTGTCTTTAGCAGTGGCCAAACATTTCAAAGAAGCTCTTCATAGTCCAAAATAAATGTCTACATTTTCAGAAGACAGGCAGTGATTAGGCACTGTCTGGGAAGAGAGATTCCATTTTTTTTATTTTAATCACTTCCAAGTTTTATTTTTGCACATGGATTTTGTCCTCGGGTCTGGCTGATCTGGACGAGGCACGTGGTGCTCTGTGTCTCAGAAGGGTCAGCCAAGCACGGGCGCTGCTGTTCTGCTGGATGCACTGCTGTGGTGGCACTGGAAATTTGGAAATTGCTGCCCCTGGAAGCAGCTTTGGAACGGTTTGGCCATATCCTCCGTGTCTGGGCAAGTCCAAGAGTGATGCAGGGCTGGTGTAACCTTAAATCAGGAAGAATCATCAGCTTTGTGTTCTGGAGAATAAGACCAAAGCCTGGCAAAAGCTCCTCCCCTGAAAAGCACACACAGATCAGATCATGTTGCCTACTGCAATGCAAGAGAAATGGGGAATCAAAGACACTGGAGACTTTTACTGTTCTTTTCAAGCTCTCTCCCAGCAAACACGGTGCCCATATTTTACAAGGCTACAACACAATAATCTACCACCACCGCTTTAACGACCAAGCAGTTGCAGAGTTGATCTATAAACCGATGTTGCCATTTAATGTGGTTTCCAGTGAACTGTAAAATTTATAGCTGTAACTAACACCCCCCCCTGCCCCTCTCCCTTTTATGTTCTCCTCAAAAAACAAGCTGCTCCACAGCTCCAAAAGGCGACACACAGAAAATCAATGTGTAACCTGAGGTGAGCTAATTAGGATCATATTCACATGCCGTGGATCTGCAGCCTTCTGGTCAATTAAGCGAAGATTAATGTCTAACAGTGGGTTGATGAATACCACCAAAAGGCAGGCGCAGAAATATTCAGATACGCTGTTGTTGCACAACCTGAACAGTGGCAAAGCTGCTGTGCAGAGCAGAGACCCTCTGTGAGGTTTCTTCAATGGTTTTCCCACTCTTTTCCATGCAAATTTCTCAGCCTCACCACTATTTCCATCTCAGCATGGTGCCACTGGCACCCCTTCCTTGCCAGCTGCCTGCCATGGGTTTCCCTTCCCTCAGCCATGCTGATAAGAGCAGCAAGGAGAATTCCACCTCTGCTCAGCTGGCCTGGCCCTTCTCCCATCCTCTTTGTAGTGACTGATGGGATTTAAATGGGCTTCACATCAAGTCCACCACATGGGGAGAACCTGGTCCCAAATGAACGTAATGTTGGAAAATCTTCTTGGGCGCTCACAAGAGCACGGACTGATTTAAGCTCACTGTTGTGAAGGCTTGGAATAAAAACTGAGGGCCTGATCCCAAAGCCCATTAGCCTTTGGAAAGGCTCCCTATGATGTCAGTGGATTTTGGAATAAGCTTTTGATGCTTTCTGGTAAGGGCTGATGGAAAAAAGTCTCCAAGTTTAATTGGATTGGGGGGGGCTGGTTAGGAAAGTGTTTTTAGATGAACACCTCTGTTGTGGGGGATGCAAGTCCTTGCTGGAGTTCCACTGATGCTTTCTGCAGAAAACTCACACTTACTGCTGCTGGCTATTTGTTTATAAGGTGTAATTTTTTTCATTGGGGGATGGATTAATTTTCTGGCCTCATGCAAGATCGCATTTAATATTTTAATTCCCTCAGCAACTTCCTGATGGCAAGGAGGATCAATTTCAAGGCTTTTATCTGGATAGTGAATCAAAATTTTGGCTTTCATTTCACAGGTTGATGAGAGAAGTCAGGGATCCTGAGCCTCATGGTTGCAAGGGTTATTTAATCACAGATTGGCCTTAAGGTGGCTTTACCTGGAGTCAGAGCATGAGGGACAATTTGGGGTGAGGCTTTGGTTTTGTTAAGCTCATGTTGGTGGTGCCACGTTTTTTATTTAAGGAGAGAGCAACACAAAAGCAGAGGGGCAGATCCTGATGTCATTTTTGCAAGGAAAACCAGGCATAAGTCAGAGGGTAATAAACCTGCTGCTGGGGAACCACAGCACGGTGCTGTGTAATTATGGTCAGACCCACAAAAACTGGTGGAGGTGGGAATGGAAGAGAGTTGCTATCTCAGGGTAAAAGAAATTAGGAACTCTAATAGGAGGGAGAAAAAGGATGGATAACAAGTAAGGATCCAAATCCCTGGTGTGGGACTTTCAAAAGATATTCACCAAGATATTCAGAGACCCATAAAACATCCTGAGCTGGAAGGGAACCCAAGGATCATGGAGTCCAAGGATCACCAACACATTGTTGTGCAAACGTGCAGAGACACAAGGACCTGTTGTTTCCTGGTGGGGATGGATGCAGAAACATAGAGAAACTGCAAACACCTTGGCAGAGCTGTGGGGTATCTGCTCCAGCATGCAACCAAATACCCCAAAAAGCAGAAAACAAAACCAGAGACTGCAAATAGCAATGGGAATGATCTCTGGGAATCTGTTCTGCACACTTTGCAGCAGGGAGAGCTCAACTCCAGTTGTACAAAACAGCCTGGCAGCTGTGCTATTTATATGTTCACCACCAAGCTTTCATTAATTTTAACATGTGTTAATGGACACCCTGTATTATTTTGGGAGGCTAAACATGAGATTTATTTAATTTCCTTAAATATCAAATATGGGTCAAGTAAAATAAACCATGGATTGTATTTTTTTTTTTTTTAAGGGAAAAAAAGTGTCGCTGTAACAGAATTCAGACAGAGCAATGTCTGATCATATTTACAGCATTTATAGGTTTGGAAATCTCCAAAGAAATCTGAGGAAACCTAAAGGCTGCCTGAGTACATTGAATGAAGTTCTTGGTAATGAATAAATACTTCACAGATCTTTACAAGAACACTCTTTTAACTGCATGTAAATATTCCACACTCTTTCAGAAAATCTCCAATTTAAAGGCGATGCTTAAAGCAGGTTATTTTTTTTTAGTAGTAATTTTTTGAAATGCCATTTGCAGATCATATAATTTCTCTCAGATTTCTTCCTTTTTCTAAAAACACCAGTGTTTCCAAACAGTTGTACAGAGACTTTGGAAACAGAGTCCTTGTGTTGTTTAAAAGAAGTTCTCAAATAAGAACTACATGGAACTAAATCATATTGCAGCTACAAGCAAATTCATTTCTCACCTCATCTTACTCCTTAGGATTTAATGGAAAACTGGTATAAAGCGTGGCAACAGAAAAAAATACCTGCCACAAAAAATAAATCTGTCAGACTTGGGAAAATCCATTCATCAAAGGAGGGAAAAATACAATGAAATCATCAGAAGTATATGGAATAAATCTGTAACTGATTTGGTTATAGTATTTAATCTCCTTCTGCTACCTTGTAGTGTGAGGTTGTGTTCGCCCTGCATAGCTTGAACATGACAATGGGTTTTTAGTACCAAATTTATAACTTACTCTGGATACTGCTGGTGTGGTAGGACAAAGCCAGTGGTTTTTGAGTGTTTTTGATTCTGGCCAGAGGGACAGATGCTCTGGGAGGTGAACCAGACAGACTTTGACTGGTAACACATGACTTTGTAGAAGCACCATTGATTTACACCACTGAGGAGCCTGGCTCTAATCTGTCCTGGAAAGGACACCTTCAAAGCAAAAACTGCCCCTGGTTCCAGTTAAACAAAACCCTGTTCTGTCCCAAGAGCCAGGCTCTGGGATCACAGCAAACACAGAAAAGTGCCAGGAGAAACGTCCTTCAGCACAATAAACCCCTTTCCCTCACACCCTACCACAGCAATGCTCTGACACCCCAGGCTTCAAAGGGAGCTGAGGGGTGGCTGTGAAGGAGCTGACCTTGCACAGAAGGTTGTTTATTGGCACAAAACAGTGCCAGCTGGGTCAAGCAGCTCCTGTTGGAGCCCAGAAGCTGCGGGAAGCTGGAGAGCCCATGAGAGAGCTGCAGCGCCCGTCCGGAGATTTGACTTTCTTGAGTGACAGCTTGATGAACTCAGGCATGGGGAGTTGGCCCTTTGAAGAAGTAATTATGCTGCTAGTCAAGAAAAAAACAGCTCTGGGTTGCGCTGTGCATGTTTACACAATGCCAAAGGGATGGGCAGGCGCTCCTTGGGATGGATGCCACAACGGGCAAGACGCATTTCAAAGTTATTTATTCACCGGAGATCCTGAGAGGATGTTTGTTGGATCACGCAGGAGAGTGGAAGCTCCTGAAATCCAGGATGCCGTGAGTTCAAGTAGGAGCAGGCAGCAGATTTATCTCTCTGGGCTGCTGGGAGCTTGTCAAGTGCCATAATTACCGTTTGTTCGCGTCCCACCCGTGACTCCTCCGTGGCAGTGACCTTTGGAACAGCACTGATGGTGATTATTTATGTCACGGAAATATGTGCTGGCACAGTCATCCTTCCCCACTTGTTGATTCACCAGTTTCTCAATGAATTTTGCAAAGGCAAAGGGAATGGGAAGGAAAATGATCAGTGCTGAGCAAGACAAGGGGTTTGTCTGGGTTCTACTCCTTGGTGAGGAAGAATTAGAGTCTCTGCATGCCACTGTGTTGCTGGGGTACCTAGCCTGGCCTTGTCCCTTGGGATGATGATGGGATTGCTCCTCAGGACATCATTCAGCACAAAACCAGTAAAAAAGTGCTTATGTGGCTATTTCCAGAAAAAAGCATCCACCTTGTGCATCCTGTGCTTACCTTGAGGTGGGTTCCTCCCCTGCCCAGCCCCTTGCCTGCAGCTTGCTCCTCCATCCCCCTTGTTTTGTCTGCTCCCTGATAAAGGCCTGCATTAGTACACTGCATTGTTTTAATTCCAGCCACCAGCCAGATAAGGCTATCAGCATATCACAGCTTTTGCTCAGGATAATCTGCTGAGGGTCTTGTGAAAGGAACGCTCTGCCACGCCAGGGGAGCTGTGCTGGGTGTACCAAGGGAAGCTCATCAGCCACGGCCTTGCTGCACAACCTGGAGCAAACCTCTATGTTCCCATTTGACACCATCTGTCTGCATATTTTTGAGAGCAAAAATTGGCTTTTAATCCAGACTGACAGACACCAAGCATGGGGCTGGACCATGACTGAATGTCTGCTGGCTACTGTAATCTAAATCACATTGTAATGGACAATGTGTTGTCTTACATCCAACTTGTAGGCAAATATTTGTGTGTAGATAAGCTGACATTTTGTTTAGTACATGCACTCTAATTTCCAATAAAACCTCCAATAAAGAATTACAAAGTGAATTTATTGCTTTGCTTCAAAGCAAGGACATGGTGCCACTTTGAAAGGGGTATTTGAAGTGTTAAATCCATTTCTATGATGCTTTAATACATTTTCTGTAAATTTCTTTTTTTTTAAGTTATTTTAATATTATTGTGCCACTCTGTTAAAAGGCCATAAAATATTTTAAAGAGCAATAAAAGTAAACACAAATGCTAGAAAGCCCATTCTTCTCTCTCCAGCCCACTGAGAGAGGAAGAGACGGAGGGTTTAGGCATAACAAAATTCATGGCAGCTGTGTAAATACAATAAAAGAGCGCACTGTTTTTCTGTTGATGATGATTCTTAACATCTTGCTATCAAGGAGGAGCCCAAGGCAAGCCATGGGAAGGAAGCAGAAGCACCGAAGGAGAGCATGTGAAGGAGGGCAAGCTTTGCATCCTTCCTGAAAATGGGAATTGAAATAAAGGAACAACAGAGGAAGCTTTCCAAGGCAAAGCCTTCGTCCAGCAGACTTCACCTGCTGCAGGCATGAACCAGCTGAAGGATGTTTTTACAACCAGAATTAATAAGGATGTGCTCTTTGCCAAGCTAGAGTAGGCTTTGGTAGGACTGACCCCCCTGGGACAGCTCCCTCCTCCTGCCTGGCTTTCATTTGCTTTCTGCAAAGTTTAGCTCTGTGTGAGGCACCTGCTTATGGTTCACTGAAGTTTTAGAAAAGAGGGTTTAAGGAAGATGTAACTCGATAAACTACATGGTTCTTCTCAGCCCACCCATGGATTTCACTTGGTGTGGGAAGAAAGTCTGGTCTAGCTGCAACACTGGAGTTAAAGAAGGCTGAAAATGGTCACAGTCTTTAAAAAATCTGAATAATGACTGTTGATGCTAAGAATAGAGAGAAAAGATCTCCTGCCAAAATGGGCTTATCTCAGGGAAATTGGATTCTCAATGTCGATGGTCTCTGCACAAATTTACAACAGTTCTCATAAAAGAAAATAATAGATTTTGAGCCAACATCTCTCCTTCCTGTGAAATATTCCTGACAAAAGTGGTTCTTTATTTCCCAGCCTGGGCCAGTGCTGAGAGCCCAGCACCTTCCCAGGCTGCATCTGATTGCAAACGATGGCAGCTCCCGCCAGCTCCCTCAGCCCTCCTGCTTTGTAAAAAAATAATAGATCTGCCCAGGTTATTGTATTTAGAGCATCTTAAAATCTGAATTTGTAGCTAGGTCTCCAGGTACAGGCTCAGGCCCTGGTTTACCTCTTGGGATGAGCACAAAGCCCCATAATACAGTTTATATTTAGCATTCAACAATAATTACACAATAAAACCTCCCAATCTGCCATGCTGGAGTTTTTGAAGATGTCAAGAACATCATGGAGAGGCTGCTTATTTTGCAAGATGCTGCTACAAACCTTCCTTGCCTTGAAAAGCGTTTCACCAATTAACTCTTAAAAATGCAGTGCTTCAGAGGCGACAGCCACTGGGGTGATGGCAGGAGTGAAAAGAAATTTGCCTTCAAAAGCCAAGGTGGGAAAAGAGGGTAAAATATATGTGGGAGAATTGAGGCGTGGGAAAGCTTAGTGGGAAAAAATTGTGACTAATGATCGAGTTGGTCCAACAGTAATGAACACCATGGAGGCTCCTTCAAGAGCCAGAGACCTCTTGGCTAATGTTGGAAAGGTTTCCCAGGTGGGGAAGTGCAGCAGGATCCTGCCTCAGTGAGCACCCCAAGCCCTGCTCAGCCTGGGGACATTGGGGAAGATGCCATGCAGGGACTCTGCCACCCCATGGCACCCCAACCTGTCCCACCCTGGGCAGGGCACCAGGCTGTCCTACCCCTGAGGAGTGTGCTGGTGGCTGTAATCACAGCACAGACCTGTGTGTTCCACCAGCACAGCGCTCCACAGTGTTTTTCTGGAAGTTTTTCTAGACTTCATTTGGTCTGAGACCTTCAAGCAGGATTTGGTGGTATTTATTTGTTTTTCCCCCTGTTTTCTCATCCTGGACAACACACATGCAGCTGCAAAGCGCTGATGACTCCTTTTGCCGAGTTTCTCATGAAAGCCTCCTTTCCATGGTCTCCATTCTAAGGATCTGGATCCTGCATTTTCCCTGTCATGCTGATGAATGGAGTCCCAGCTCCTGGAGTCCCTGCAGTGATCCTGGGGTGGGAATCACAGCCAAATCCACCAGCACAGCTCTCTGGCCTCTGATTGATTTCCCTCGGTGACCTCGGCGTGGCTGCAGCACATCCTGCTGGAACCCTGCACATCATTTTGGGCTCCTTACTCATGGTTTACTGACGGTGCTCTCCGAGTCCTCAGTCAGGTTGCCAGGATGGAGAGGCTTTTGTTGTGCTCAGCGGGGATTTGGCTTTCTGGAAGGACAGGAATACCAAAAATCCTGACGTCCTCCAAGTTACTCACCCCGGTGTGTCTGCAAGGGCTGTGTGTGGAAAATTACTCGTCATTTCCTTGCAGACACTATTTTCAAAGGAGAGATGGATCACTCTGGCAACAGTGCAGCACCGTGATTTAAGGGTTTATTTATCTTTCAGCCCAGCTCTGCTGCTTAAGTACATGAATTTAGTTCTGTCCCTTCTTCCTCTCCTTTTTTGTTAAGAAGTAGCACAGTTCTGGTCTAATAAGGCTTGTTCATGGAACAAGATGCACTGACATGAATGAACCCTGGCTACCAAGGGAGATGAGGATTTGCAGTGCTCAGAGCTACATCCAGAGGGATGCAGTTGTTTGAAAGCCTAGAGTGACTCCAGCAGCTAGAGAGGTTTAGGGGTGAGAATTCATCAAAATGTTTCACCAGCAAGACACAGTCACAGCGTTGGGGTGTAGAGGTGTTGGAGGGGAGTATTGCTGTGGGAGAAGCTTTCTGGGAAAAAGAAACCATGAAAATTGTTCTCTTCACTCCTATTAGCAGAACAAGTAAAGACAAGGGATCTGAATAGGGATAATTTGTAAGGTTTCAAACCAGCCCTGGACCTACTCCTCCACTCTGATAAAGGGCATCCCTTGACACCCCTTATGCCCAGCCAGCCCAGTTGTTTCAACCTCTAAAACTGAGGGCACAAGCACACTTAAATTTCCATATATTTTTGGGACATTCTGAGCACTAAGAGCTTTCTCTCATTTTGCTCTTATTTTATAAGACGCAGAACACTTCATTTTCTCTGTTATATAAGTATCAAAATTACAAGGGGCCTGACCTTGTGAAGGCTTGAGGGCACTTGCCTTTGGTGGAGTTTGGCCCCAAAATGTACATAGAGCCCAAAGTTTCCTTTGAATAGAAGTTGAAGTGCCTGTAAGTTCTGGCTGAAGAAAAACCATGGATGTAGTCAGACCTCTTACAGGAGAAGTCAAATTACATCTTTGGAATGGGAACCAGACATTTTAGAGCTGAGACAGAAATTCATTAGAAATAAAGACAGAAGACCATGAAGTCCAGGACTGTGAATGGATGAAGTTAAATAACCCCCCGAAGCTCTGACAGGCCAGCAACCTCCTCCACCAAAACATTATAGATGTCTCTTCACAAAAAAAAATCCAAAAAACGAACATGCATTTGAGGGCTTGAGAGAGGTCTGCCTTCAGGAATCCCTTTGTCCATTTGCCCAAAAGTCTCAGTATCAGTTACAGCCTATGAAACACTCAAAGCTTTCTGGGGTCTCTTGGCCAGCAGATTCTCTCTCTCTGCTTCCAAGGATTAGTTTTTCCCCATTAGAATACAAATTTTGGACAATTTCCCTCTCATCATGCACAAGTGTAACAGATGATCTCTCACTGAATTATTTTAGAAATGCATTTATGGAGTCTGTTGTCTGGGATATAGAAGCTCCATCTTTCCTACACTATATATTATCAAATACTATTAACATGGTCCAAATCATGGCAGCCTGACTTTGCAAAAGAGAAAAACCTTCTACCAGTCAACTCCAACACTGTGAAGCATCTGCACTGGATTCATAATCTGCTTTGTGTCTTTCTTGGGTGCCTCTTGCACGTGGAGCACAGAAAGATGCTACTGGCACCAACTGATGGAGCTGCCACCAGAGCTCAGGTGACAACAGCTGACAGCCTTTGGTGACAAAGATCCCATGTCTGCTGGGGATCTGTGGATCCCATGCTCTGCTGTGATGCTGCCTGCTGGCCTGGAGCCATCTTTGGAAAAGGGATGTCTTTCAGCAAAATGATGTGATGGAAAAGCCTCTCTGTGTGCTCGCCCTGTGCTCTCTGGGTGCTCAGCTTGGCTGTCTGCTTGGCTCCTTGCTGGGAACTGACCAGAGCATGGGCTGGTTCCCCCATTCTTTGGGACAGAAGGGGCCCACAGGACATTTCAGGAGGTCCCTTGGCATAAACAAGCTTCAGACATGGGCTAGGGACCTCACCATGCTGAGTCATTGCTGTCGTGTGTGCCATTGGTTGTGCTGGAATCAGATACGGGAAAGTCGTCGTGAGGATTTATTTACAGAGAAAACAAAAAGAAATCACAACCCCACTGCTGTACAATGGGCAGCATGGAAAATACACTGCCCTGAGCCAACTGAATATTTGAGCTGATATTTAGTGTTCTCTTTGTGCTTAAAATTGTGCATGTTCAGGCGTCTGGCCCTGGCCACTGAATATCTTGGGCAATTCAGCCCCCAGCACTGCTCAGGACATTCTTTGGGGTTTACAAGGAATCTTTATTGAAGCAGCACACAACGATAAGCATTAATAGAAAGGGCATTCCTCTCCCATAGCTTTAAAGAGAAGCCATTAATTCCCTTTGCAGAAATGTGTGCAGTGTGAATTCCTGGAAGGGTGGGGCTGGAGGGAGAAAGGACTGGGAGGTGAAAACCTGGGGGAACGATGTCCAAAATAAAATGTAAGATGTATATTGCACTGTGCAGATTTAGAGAAATATTGTGCCTCTGGGAAAAAAAGAGCTGATCAGCCACTCATAGTGTCCAACTTGATCACACTATTCCCAGCTAATGTCCCATGGGCTGCTGCCATGGCCAACCTGTCCTCTTCCCCACTTATTGTCCCCTGGGTGTCCCAGCTCTGTGCCTGTGGGTCTCACCCCTGTCTGTCAGCTCCTGCCCTCTCCTGTTGGATGGGTTGATGTTGACCATAACCATCCTTCAGCAGGCAGAGAACACATGGAGAGCAGGGAAATGCTGGAAAACATAGCGTGGTGGGAATGGGAGCATTGTCCCTGCATCCATTTGCTGCTCTGGCAAGGAAATCCACCTCTGCAGATCATGCTGGGAGTGCTGCTCCTGCAGTGTTGATGCCTTGCCATGCACAGGGTTAATCCCAGGCTGGGGATGTAATAATCCCACCCTTGGAGCACTCCAATCCCACCTTGGAGTGCTCCAAGGCTCCTTGCCACCACCCTGTGACAGCCACTCCATGGGGCAGGACGGGAAGAGAGGAGCTCGGGACGTGAGCCATCAGAAAGGCAATTAACCACTGCTTCAGATAAGAATAAAATACTCCATCTGCCTTTGTTTTAATGGCATTGATCTAAAGCAGAGACGCAACGATTTCCAGTGCAAAAGTTTACGATCTGTGCTTGCTGGTGGGAATGGCTCTCTGTCCTTGAGAGCGAGAACGCTCCGTGTTGGTGCAGTTTATCTTCTGGTGAGTTCAGGACTTCAAGGAGATTGCTTTAACGAAGGGTTAGCAAACTTCACAGTTGTCTGTAATGTTTTATTGGAGGCTGGGGAGGCTCTGCTGAAACATCTGTTCTGGAGAATAAACAAACAGCCCTGCCACGTCAGTTATAGCTGAGCCACGGGTTTTGGGAAGGAGGTGATCGATGGGCTTCAATTACAGCCCCAGCCTGGCTCCCGGGGTGTGTCTTATAAGGCCACTGAGAGGATGAGGAGCATGCAGAGCCTTCCTGGGATGGAGTCCTGGCCCTCTCTGTTGCATTCATACTTTAATATTCCATCCCAGAGGGGAGATGTGGTCGGTGGTGGTTGTTTTTCAGAATAAACATTCTGGTTCGGGAGCAATGATTAATGCAGCAGAGATCTGGGAAAATATACCTCTGTAAATAACAATGTTTTATAGCTGTGGAAGAAACCGTGTGTAGCTCTGCCTGGATCCAAGTGTAGTCTTTTTGCACAGGGAATTTCCTCACTTGGAGGAAAATATCCAGTAGGCTTCATTTGGACAATAAATTTCACATAATCCATATTTCCCTGGAATGAAGAGACAGAATATGGACTGTGGTAGGAAATTAAATGCAAGAGGAATCAAAGCAGGAGGCAGTGAGATTTCTTATGCGGATGACTTGATGAAATATATTAGGTAACTTTAATTTTGCTATCAGTCACAGAAGAGAGAGCTTAAAACACAGATCCTGCCTGCCACAAATTTCCAATGCGATGTTGTTGCAAGAATGTTGGACAAATATCTCAGTATCTACCTATCTCTCTCTATATATATATCCCTCTCCACAGAAATACAGACATTTGACACTGAAAAAATGTGTGCCATACAAAAGAAACAGTGAAACACGCAGGGTGCAAAGGCTCTGGTGATGTTATCTCTTCTCCAAGTGCCAGCCCTGCCAGCAGCTGGGAACACAAGCTCCGTGGGGGTTTGAGGTCAACAGAAGAAGCCCATATGGGTAACCTAATAGCACAGTATGGGCAGGAATGATTTTCACTGTACAAAGGGCAATTTCATGGTCATCTCCTTCGGAGAGCTGGTGGGAGTTGGAAGCTGAACTGCTATTTGTGTGTTTGAAAACCTCCCCTGGAATATTTAGACAGAATGGTGACAGGCTTTTATAAAAACACTCCAAAACAGGCACCTGTATTTCTCTTTGCAAGGGTGACTTTGCTCGCTGCCCTAGAGAAACCAGGCATGCAAAGTCCTTTTTTTTTTTTTTTTTGGTAGTTATTCTCTCTTTCAGTAGATTTCATAACATACAGGAATCTTGTTTATTTACAGAATCAGAGAATATTCTGAGTTGGAAGGGACCCACAAGGATCATCAAGTCCAAGTCTGAAGTAAATTGCCCATACAGCAATCAAACCCACAACCTTGGAGTTATCATCCCCATGCTCCTAATCAACTTATTCTAGGTAGGTTGCTTTGCAAAGAAAACAAGGATTTGCCTTGAAAAATACTATCTCTTTCAGAGAAAAAATGGGTTTTTTCCTAAGGAAAAACAAGGCTTGTGATGTGGCAGCAAGTTCTCCAGGAAATTTTGGGGCTGATTTGTTCTGCTGGTTGCGTCTGGTGCCAGGGGCCTCCAGCCTCCTGAAATTCCCCATTGCATGACTTTTCCCAGTGCTTGAAGACATGAAGGTCTGTACACCCAGGGAAGGAGGAGGAGGAGGAAGAGGAGGAGGAGGAGGAAGAGGAAGAAGAGGAGGAAGACGATGCGATAATCACCCATGCTGGGTCAATGTCAACCCCGTGGTTTTAAATGACTCTCTCAAATATTTCTGAAAACGTAACAATTGGCTTAATAACAGGAAGTTAGGAGCTGGCAAATTACCATTCTTATAATCAGAACAGGAGGCTGAGAGAAGGAGTTATGTTTTGGCAGTGACAGCTAATTTCCATGTCTCATTAAAGCAACATGGCTTACTCATTTATGTTTAAAGCTGTCTTTGCTTTGAAAGGATATCAGAGTAGATGCCCCTTTTTATTGGACATTAATCTGTTTTGTCTGAGCAGTTGGTATTGATGGAGGAAGCTGGGTAAACACAGCCCCAGTCCTGTGTCCCTGTGATACCAGCCTGTTACTGGAAAAGACAGGGAACACGTCACCTCCACGCTGTGTGTCTGGGCTCAGCTCCGAGACACACAGGGACTGTCCCAGCAGCACTTTCACATCTCTGTATTGTTTTTTTTTTCCCAGAAGAGGCCCAGTGTTTTGATGTGGGTGGGACTGAAAAGTCCCCAAAAGGGCAAATATGGGCTCATGTTCTCAGGGCCCAGGCAGGTACCTGATGTCTGCACAAAGCCATGGGTGGCTGGGGCTGCTACAGACCCCAGCCCTGATCCCATCTGTGAAGAACGACATTTTGGGACCAGTAAAGCAAATAATAATGTCAGTCATAGAGTCACAGAATCCTGGAATGGTTGGGTTGGAAGGGACATTAAAGATCATCTTGTTCCACCCCCTGCCATGGGCAGGAACAATTTCCACTATCCCAGTTTGCTCCAAACCCCATCTAGCTTGGCCTTGGACACTTCCAGGGATCCAGGGGCAGCCACAGCTTCTCTGGGCAGCCTGTGCCAGGACCTTGCCTCCTTTCCTGTATCTAGGGCAGTTTAGAGTAATTCAGGTCTACAGATTCCTTTCTGCTTTCCTTGGTCAAGCCCCTACCTATGAGGGCAATAGAACAGGTCCTGCAGAAAAAAATCATATAATAAAACAGATTTCTCAGTGACATTTCCCGACAGCAATCCTCACCAGCAGAACTGTGTTCTTCCTATCTGGTGCAACCCTTCCAGTTAAGGGACTGAGAGATGTGGTGGGCAAAAAGCTCTGCACAGCTCCCAGGCTGTTCTGCAAAAGTCTGTGCAGAGACACAACAGTGATAAAACAGAAACCAGGGTGACCAACAGCCTGGGTTACCAAAGCTGTGGGTCACAGTGAGCACACAGAGGTGTTTGCACACTTCTGGAGCACAGCTTTTGGAGGCACAAGGCTGTATTTTGACTGAATTTTGGGTGAATTTTGACTGAATTTTGACTGAAGGCTTCTGCAGTGTGTTTCTCTGCTATGGCCACAGAATCCATAGTTTTGCAAGAAGGCTCTTGCTGCAAAACAGCAGGACTTAAGGCAGTGCAAACTGCTCAGTGGAAAGCCCAAAAAAAAAATTCCCTGGAAGAACTGGTATATTGGAATTACAGCCCAAAAAAAAAAATTCCCTGGAAGAATTGGAATAATGTTCATCCAAATAGAGCCTTTATCCTTTGAGTTATATTTAAAGATAAGTAAAGACCAAACGTGTCTTCATCACTTCTATTATATGATCTGAAGCAAAAAAGCTGGGGCTGAGCAATTTGGGAGCAAGGAGAAAGTCCTGAAAAATCAAATTTCTCCAGTTTTATATATGAAGTAAAGAGCCTAGAACAGAAAGGATCCTGGTCTCTGAGGTCCAGCACCTTTTGCTAGACGACGGATCAACTGTCTGTACAATGCCATAAAATATCCTGTCTGCTTTATCTTGGGTGGAGCAATAAAGGAAGGAAAGTCACAATAGCTCTCCTCCCTTTATCAAAATAGTCTGTGCCTATCTAAGAATCAAGGATAAATTAATCATAGGGCTCCTCTGGGATTTGGGCTGCTGCTAGAAGCCAGCGGGTGACATGGGGAATGTGCATGCTTGAATATCATCCAAGCATTTAACACCCTCCAATTTGGACAACGTGTCTGCTCAGCATCGTGCCAATCAGTCCATGTGTAGCCTCATCAAATATGTAAACACTGAATTCTTTTTTTTTTTTTTTTTTTTAAAGCCTCTCCTTCCTCTCAGATCTGTTTTTTACAGCCCACAGCTCCTCCAGCACTCTTCTCCTGTGGAAGATCCAGCAGTTCCTAGCTTTGCAGCCTCCCAGAGCCCCCAGTGCAGGCAGGGATTATTTGGGGTTATTTGCAGCTGATACCATCTGACCCTAATTCACTATGAAGTTGTAACTTGTGTTCGGTCAAAGGTTAGATCTGATGATCTTGGAGGTCTTGTCCAACCTTAATAACTCCATGGTTTTATGAACTTGCCCATTGCCTCCTCCAGGACATCAGGGTGACAAATCCTGCATTTAAACAGGGACAGGCTCTTGTGGATGTTCATGTTTAAAGGGGTGCAGCATCTCCAGAAGGAGGGAGTAAAAAAAAAAAACCCACAAAGCACATTTTCTCATGATTTATGCAACTGATACGAAATATTTGTTATACATTTCCTTTGGGATGTATTTTGGTTCCAAACCTGTGATACCAGCTGATAATGAGTTACACATTTATTTTGAAACAGCGCAGACTGATGCTAATTGGAAGCACGTTCTGTTTGACTAAGCAGGTACAAGAACTCTGAAATATCCACTGCCTTTTCACAGGCTTCTGCAATGGTATTAATCAAAGTACTTTTTCTATAGCAAAGAAAAAGTCAATGTAAAAGTGATCAGGTATGACACAGGGTAAAGCAACAATCAACCAGGACCAGCCAGGGAGATTTTTCTTTCCTAGGACTGTTATGTTTTCATAAAAAATATCAAAAAGCTTTCAACTGGGACCACTAAATTTTTCATTGCCAGATGAAAACTTCTAGAGATTTCAGGAAATGTCAGGTTTTTTCCCCCTCAGAAAGCAGGTCTCTTAAAAAAAAAAAAAAAAGATCTAAAATAAGAAAGAAAAAAGGATGATTTACTTTATAAGCCTGGCTGGAAATTTGTGATTATTTCTTATACCTATTCTCTCTGGGCTCTCTGGCAATCATGTTGCATCCACATTAATTTGTGCTGTGGCCCAGTGACAACTGAGATGCAGAAATGGAGACACAACCAAGTTCTGGCAGCTGTTGCTACAAAGCCAGAGGAGCTGAAAGCCTGAAAAAGTTGTTCATCATCATCATCATCTGCATTACATTATCCTGCACAATCACACAAACAAGGCTGAAACTATGAACTACAACACGTGAGGAGCCTATTCTATCTCTTGGGACAGGATTTATTATTAAATTATAAAATTATCATTATTAATTATTAATATTATTGCGACATCATTATTATATTGTTACATTATAACATTATTATCATTATTATTATTATTAAATTATTAATATTATTATAATTAAAGCAGGTCTGCAGTGATAGTCCTTATGCAGGAAAATAATTAACATTCCTGGCCAGGAAAGTGACACACAGGGACAGCCCTTGAGATGACACAGTAAGTGTAGAAAACTGTGACAGCATGGTGCTGAAAGGGTACTCAGCCCTTGAAGTTTTAAATACTTGAGAATCTTGATTTTTTTTAAGGAAGCAGAGGGGTCTGCCTTTTGTCATTCTGCTATTTACATAGACAAATGGGCAAAAATTATATACATGAGTGTGGATGATATAGGAAGCTTTTCTATGGTGAAAATGGATTGAGAGAACTTCTCGATAAACAATACTGCAGGCAGCAGCAGCTGCACTGAAAATCAGGTTGCTGTGATGAAGAAGAAGAAATGGCCAGGATAAGACTTTTGCTGGCAGGTCTTATAATCATATCCCTCACACCCCAAGCTATTCATGTCCATTGAAGTTATCCATCCCAGCCACAGAAATGTGGCTTTTGTGGTGGCATTCCATGTGGGGAATCATCTGCTAATTTCAAAGCTACAGCTGGGTTTTTCCTATTGCCACATCTTGATGAATACTTGCGGGGAAAAAGTAAAAGGGTGTTGCCAAACAGATTTATCTTAATTTTTCAGGTGTTAGACACTGTTCCCTTCTCCAAATATAAGAAAAAAAATGTGGTGGTTTCTTTTTTTTTTTTCCTCACTTCTAATTCCAGCCACTTCTAATTCCAAAAAATTCCAGTTTTCCTCAATTCTAATTCCATTCAACACTTCTACTTCCATCCAACACTTCTAATTTGTGTACCTGGCCATCATTGTTTTGCTATCTAATAAGTTGCTGTTGAGTGTTCACAATTGGCTGGAAGTATTTCAGTTATGCTTTTGCAGGAGAAGAGTTCAGCAAAGTTTCATTCCAGCAGGAAATTTTCCTACCTAAGTCACAAAAAGGGCCTTTCCCCTAAACTATGAGGAGGATTTAATAAACCAGTGAAACCTTTAACCACACAGGTTGGAGGAAGAAGCCAACAAAGAGGGACTGAAGGGGGAACCAGGGCAGAATTTGCTGGCATAAACATGCAGAGATATTAAGCAAACAGGGAAAAAACTATGTGAGGCATAATTAGGTCCTGCATGGATTTATGGCCAGGGATCCACTGACTGTAAGAAATCCAGGTTGCTTGGTACTGCTGGGCTGGCTCTGAGCCTTGGAGAAACACAGAGCAATCTCCAGCGAGGGAAATTTCCACGAAACAGCGTTGTGAGGACATCCTGCACTGGCTCCACCACATTTTTTTTCCAAGAAAAGCAGCCAGCAGCCCAAACCAAGCGCCAAACAATGTAGACCTCAGAAACATAAATAAAAACAAGCAGGAGAAAGAAGCCTTCGGAAATTTGGGGAAAGCAGGGAAAGGAGCAGCCCAGTGGAAGGCACCACAGGACCTGAAGAAGTCCAGTCTGCTGTTTGTTCACTGCACCAGAGAAAATGCAATGAAACTGTCCCTAGGAGCAAGATCTTTGGCTGGCACAACAATGTTCCTGTTTGCCAAAAGGGGAGGTTTCGTGTGGACTTCATCACCAGACGGTAGGAACTTTCCATCTGAAAGCAAATGAGGAAATTGACCACGACGGTGTAAGTCCTTCCCGAAGAAACAAGGCATTGTGCACTCCCAGTCCCTTGCGTGAGGGATGCAAGTCCATGGGATGGAATGGTTATTTCCAGACACCCTAAAGACACCCCAAACTCAGGGACATCTCCATGTCACACCCGTGGCAGTGAACACACAACTGGACGTGCAGCTGACATCAGAACAAACACAGCCTCCAAGAAAAGCACCCCAGGCTCAAGGACTGTGCCTTTAAATAATAACTTCTCCTCTACCAGATGATTTTAATAAGCCCAGGCACATGTGTTGTAACCCCTTGATGCAGTACAATATGAATAACCAAATAAAAGATCTCTCCAGATTTTAAGATTTACTGTTTGCGATGGGAAGAGGCCAACCAGATGACATCATTATATTTCAAATGTGAAATACTGCCAAGTTTGGTAATTCTAAACTAGAGAAATTGATCCTCTGTGTTTTTGCAGAAAAACGATTTTTGGATTTGGGGGTGATTTTTTCTCTTGTTATTTATGAAACTATAATGTTCATGTTGAGCAAACTTGAATTTGACTTAAAACTAAAGCCAGAATACCTTATCTTACAGATTATTTATTTTCAGCTATCTGCTTATCTGGAAATAATTGAGTTTGACAATTTATGGGTTAAAGAGTCAATGGATTGTGTTGGATAATTCACAAAGAGCCAATTTCTAGCTCAGGCAAAACCATACTTGGCTTAGGTGGGAGTCTGCCTGATGAGGATGTCAAGATCTTGGTCCCTGTCTGGAAGATGCTGCTTTGTTTGTCTCTAATGAACCAAAATCCATACATTTGTAGGAATAACACCCTTTTCATCTGAGCCATCTGGATTTCTGGGAGGATAAAGCCACGATAATACCATATTGCATTTACATGCCATCCTTCTTCAGGGACTCTGCATCTTCTCATGTCTCATGGCTATTTCAAACATCCCCTTAAATGAGGTCCCCTAAATGCTGTTCAGCCACTGCAGAGCTGCACACGGTGAGCCCCCACGAGGTTAAGCCACTTGCCCAAGACTGCAAAGTGATTCACAGGCAGAGCTGAAACAAAAAACCACAAAGCTCTTTTCCCACACCCCTGCACACCACTTCTTTTAGACTGTTTGTTGATGATGTGAATAATAACAGTTGCAAAGTTTTGCCACTGCAGACAACTCCAGTGACTGTTTTTCTTTTAAATCAAATACTTAAAACCTTTTCTTTTCCACTGCAGCAAAGGATTCTGAAATTTCATGTTACGGTGATGCTTGCAGACAAATCCATACCCTTAGGGCCAGGAAAATGTTCTATTTTTACAGCACACATAAGTATATTTATTAAAGCAGCCATATATGCATGGAATTATGTTGGATCTGTTTTCCTCAGAGGGGAAGCTCCAAGTGAAACTCACACGGTCAACCCATCACAACAAAACAGGTCTTACTTAAAGCTCAGTGCTGTGACTGCTTTGGTGCATTACATGCCATGTCTGACCCTTAAATACCAACCCTCCATCCCGGCTGTCAACCCAGCAGCTGGCACCAGGAGGTGGGACACACCAGGTCCCGCTCATCCCAAAATCCTGCAGACCTCCAGCAGTGCTGCACAGATGGTTTTCCCTGTTGGCATCCATTGCCGATGGGTAAATCTGCCGGCGGTGGAAAACGGTTACCTCAGCAGCGAGGAAGGGTTGGTCTGAGGTGACCTTCTTTGGCAGCACCCTGAGCTCCATCCCATCACGGAGAGGGGGAGAAGTTCCTGGTGGACGTGGCACTGGGAAGAGTGCCTGGAGCGTGCCCACAGCTTGGAAGCAGCAGCAGGAGCAGAGGACGAGGCCAGAATAAGCACAGGAACTGAGAAGCTCCAAAGGGAAGTTTTTTGGGGCCAAGAGCTGGTTGGGAACGGCACTTGGCTCTTCAGAGCAGAGGAGCCTTTCCGGCTCTTTGATTCCTGGTGTGTGGAGGGAAGCAGAACTTCATAGCTTCTCATGGAAGAAACATCCCCCATCACCCCCCAGCTCCGATTCCAGGGCGGCATTCCTCTTCCCACCAGCCAAACAGGGGAAGAAAGGAGCGGGGAGGGAAAACAAGAAGTGCTAAGCCCAGAATTTTGGCGAGCTGCTTGAGCCAAAAAAAGTTTGAAAGCCTCTCTGGTTACAGCAAAAACCACTGCTGGAACCGTGGGCGAGTTCAAACCCGGGAAGGTTTTTGCAAGACCAGTTTTGAGGGGGTTTGGGGTGGTGCAGTTCACACACCTAGGGATTGGTGCCCAGGAAGGAGTTGGGCCAGTTTTAGTCACACTGGCTGGTATGGAGACATACAGGGAATCTTGTGTGGTGCTGAATTACTCTCTTAGATCCTCTCAATCTTAGAAACTGTTCTGCCAGAAGCTCTTAACTCAGGGAGTTTTGGGTGGCCCAAAGACCCTGCTGTTGTCAAAACCATTCTTAGGGGGGAAGGTTCAGGAATGCCCAGGTCTTGGGCATGGAAATAAATACAAATATTTGCTGCTTTTTTTTTTTTTTTTTAATATGGATTTTTTTCTGCCCAGATACATGGATATGTTCTACAGATCTCATAGCGGATGGAGATTTGGGATGGGAGAAGCAGAAAAATCTCTATTCCTGCACTCCTTGTGCACTCCCAGCTCTTCTGCCAATCAAGTTCTTGGTAGATAAGGGAAGCTGGCAAGTTAACCCACTGCAACATGCTTTAACCAGAGAGTGTGAAGGCAATTAGGTACTTCACAGCACTCAGAATCCACTGCTGGCTTGGCAGGAATGTCCCCATAAGGCAAAAGAGTGAAGAATACATAAAACCCTGAATTCACACATCCAAATGAACTGGAACACAACCCCAGAAAGTAGAAACTAAAGAATTAAATCACAACATTTAGTAAAAGCTCTAAAAAAAAAAAAAAAAGGCATTAAGGTTGCATGTCAGGTGTGCTGACATGGAATGCCACTCTGGGAAAGGCCATCAGAGGTGACAAGGACCAAGACCCTCCCAACAAGGGGAAGATGAAGGAGCTACAGCAAAGCCCTCTGAGAAATTCATTGCTCCTTTCCAATATTTGTCCTCCTTTATTTGTCCTCCTTCTACCCAGGCATGGATCCCAGTGCACTCCGTGAAAACCAAGATGTTGCCTTCAAGTGCTGCCCAAACCAAAACACAGCAGGGAAGACGAAGGAAGGAAAGGCAGCACAGCCCAGCATCCCAAGCCAAAGTCCTCATGCACCTAAATTCTCTCTGTGGCACAAAGGGAGAGTAAATCTCAGGATTAATGAGTCAGGGACCACCGTGGGAGGGTGTTTACAGCCAGAAGGATGCTCCCATTTACCACTGCATTTTTGTTTATGACAACTTGCAGATTAATTTTATTTTGCAAATAATCGTGGCTGGATGCCCAACTTCTAACTTGGGTCGGGTGGAGTTTTGCATTTCAGCAGGAGCCTTGTATTTCGTGGTGTCCAACTAAAACATGTAATGTGGTCAGAAATGTGTTTTCCCTGTTTTAAGAGGAGCAGCAGAAGGAAACTTGGAGGAGCTTCTGTTCCCTTTTTTCCCCCTCTCTATTGGATGAGTTAAAAAATGAAAGAGAATCAGTTTCTGTGTGAATGTATCCCTTTGGACTATTTTTGAAACACAATATTTAGAGCTGTGCAAAGAATGGGCGCTTTTTTTTTTTTTTTTATTTTTATTTGGCTGCCAAACCAGACAAATCAGGGAAAAAAAGTTCATTTCAGATTGACTAATCTGCTTTGTATGACCGCAAATTAATTATTCTGTTTCATTTTCACATTTGGATTGTTATTGTCTTAGCTTTTGGAAAAGAGTTGGAGTTGTTTGTTCAGGGGAAAAAAAACCCTCCAAATAGAAAAGGGAAAAATATCTATTTAAACAAGGCAAATTTAATATATGAAAGTTATTCTGCTTCCTCCCTGGTTTGCAGGTGAAACTATCTGGAAGTTGCCTGATTAATTTATCATCTCAAAAGAATATTTTAGCAAATTTTCTTCTCAGACAAAGCTCCAGCAAATTTCCAATAATGAGAAGATGGATGTGGTGCCGTTTTCCAGATAAATGTCCCATTTTAGGATTAATGGGATAACACAAAACAATTTTTCAGTGTTTCCTTAACTAGTGATGTCAAAATATTGAAACCACACGCTCGGGGCTGGGTAGTGAACCTCCAGCAAAATCTCACCAGCTTGAAACAAAAACACAGCCAGAGTGCAAAACCTTTCTGCAATTCAATTTCCTTTTGGGGGCACTCACAAATCAGTCACAGATGCAGCCACGTCTCCTCATCTTTCAGGTGTGGAGCTGTGTGTGACTGCAGTGGCCATTCTCAGCCCACCTTGACTGCAAAGTCCAACACTTGAGGCTCAGCAGGATCATCTGCCTCTCTTTGTTGTTTGGTTTTCCTGCTGTCGTCCAAGCAGTGCACTTTGGTAAAAATAAGGGGGAAAATGGTATAGAGTCTCATTGAAATCAAATAATGGTGTGCCATGAACAGCAGCTTGCCAAAGAAAGGTTTCCTGGAGTCCCTTAGACAAGCCATGTCCCAGATGCCTCTTACTTCTCCCTCAACACATCACAGCCCATGGTGGAATATTCTCTACCCTCCCCACCAAGGCAGAAAGAATGAGCCCTCTGGACATTTTCAAGCTGTTAGGACAGGATTTGGGGAGGCAGGGCAGGTTTTTGATGAAAATTGCCACCCCCATCACCAGGGGACTCCATCTGAGGAATGAAAACACCAGAAACACTTCTCCAAATTGTCTCCACTCCAGCACCCAGGTTCCTGTCAAAGCACCAATGCTCTGGAACATCATTTGCTCGCGTGAGGTTCGAGTTAAATCTTTCCAACACGTTCTTCCTGTCAGCAGTTGCACGCAGCCAGGAATGAATATCTAGAGAGTGCACAAGGAGAAGCTGACCACAATTGGTGTTAATTTGGAGGTGTTAGATTTTAGGGTCCAGGAGATTAAACTCCCCTGAATGGACCTCAGTTGTGGCACCAAGTCAAACGCAGCGCTTTGTGTGAGGTGTGTGAACTTGAGGAATTTGAACCAAGAGTCACGAAGACACTAAGACACAAAACCCCACATAAACGGCTAAAATAATTTTAAAAATCCCTCCTCTTTTTCCACATTATTTCAGTGAGTATTTTAATGGAATTTTGGATTACGTTCAGCTAATGCTTGGAAAGGTTTTTGGATGTTTTGCTGTCTTAACCATATGTCAGTACTTCAGTCCTTCTCTGTTAGATTCAGGTTGTCTACAAACCCATAAAAAGCCCAATCAAGCATGTCCAGAAAGGGACAAACCCAGCAGTATGTGACCAACAGAGTCCCTTTTTAGCCCCATTCTTTATTTTAACTTCCTGGTGTGCTAATATAATTATTGTCCATGGACATGGAGTTTTTATTTCAGGGAAATCTAGGAATGGATTGAAAACACAGTCCTCATCTTCTCCCTGAGAAAACATTTATGCTTATTTTATGGTTGGGTAGTTGTTCAAATGCCCATGCAATGCATCCAAGGGGGATGGTGTGTGGGAGGAGCAAGCCCAGCTGCTTGAGGAGATTCTCCCTGTGCAAATTGGTGTGGAGAGGGCAGGGTGGGGTGGCAGAAATGCACAGCTCCCACCTCCCCGGGGGCTTTTCAGTTTGGAAAAGAAGAAGAGGCTCCCCTCGATTTTTCCTGTGTCTTCCTGGAGGATCCTGGCAGAGCTTTCCTTCACTTTAACTCTCCTTTTCAATTCACAACAAATTAATACAGCTACTGCTATTATTAAAATGACGTTTGAGCAGCCCGGGGAGGCTATTTAAGAGGAGCTGGCGACATCCTGAGTCTCACACAACCTTTCACCCTCACATCTGTGCGTTTTCATCAGCCGAACTGGGAGGGAGTGGAAAGACTCACACAATTACAACCTTTCATGTATGGAACGACCCACGTTTGTGAGTCCTGTGCCAATTAGCTGAGGCACAGCTCAGTGGTTCCAGCTCATCCACGCAGCACAAGGCACTTCATCCTCTCAGCCCTTCCCCTCTGATCAGGGCTGGTGATTTGGCCACAGAGTTTGGTCACAATTTGTAAGCAGAACATGTTGCAACGTGAAAATCTGGTTATGATCTTCCCACACGATTTTAGGGGCATATTTCTCTCTTAAGCAAGGGGATGAAATTTTTCTGTCTGGTCATGAATATCAAAATAGCTTTGGGTGTGCAGTGGAGTGATGGCCCAGGAAACCCAGCAGCACCATGCTGGGAAGGATTTGAGGGTATCTGCCTTGGGATCAATGGCAAACAGTCCTGGGGTTTTAGTTTTAGCCAAAACACACCAGGACTGCTTTGCTGCTCCCCATGGACAGCTGGCATCTGCTTTGCAAAGGATCCCACGCAGTTCCCTCTCTCTCAGAAGTGTTGCAATAAAAAAATAATAAATCCCTCTCAAAAAAAAATATTGATGGATTTTCTCGACCTCCACAGGGATCTCTGTCCCCATATTGCCCCTGAATTCATCCAACACTTTTCTACACACTTGTGAAGCACCTTAACTTGTCCCTTCCTGTCCTCAGGCACAATCCCTAAGGATGACACCATCAGGATGCTCACCCTTGGCTGCTGGAGAGAGCTGGAAAGGGTTCAGCTGCTTCCTGCACAGTGACCACTCCATCAGCAGGAAGTGTGATGGGAGACGTATTCCAGAGCAACCGCTCTGCTCTGGGAGACAACAGAACATCCTCCAGCCTGCAAAGCTCAGCAATCCATCTGCTCCCTTTAACATCCCTGTGCTGCCTTTCCTGCACTCCCCAGCATCTCTGCACTTGCCAAATTCTCTGTGACTCATGTTCTTCCCAGGTACAGCAAAGTTGTGAATTCCCCTCGGACATTACAGTGGTTCTCGTGTTTTGATGGTCTCCTGCTTCAGTAGCCTTAGCAGGGTTTGACAAATGGAGTTACTGATGTGAGGAGTAAAACAGATGTTTTGCTTTGTTTTCCAGCAAACAATGATGTTATTTCTACAGAACGACCCAACAAGAAAGGAAAATCCTTCCAAATCTCAGAGCACTAACCTGCAGCTCTACAGCGTGTGGCTTTCCCTTTAACCCACAATCAGCCAGAAAAATAAATACGTAAAGGAAACACAGGTAAAACTGGCAGATGTGATGAATGAGCCAGAGCTTTGCCAATGGATTCACTTCCCTGCCCTTTAACAATGCACAAGGAAGACTTGGGCATGGTGAGAAGTTCATGGTGTCCCTCTTGAATCCATGGAGAGGAACAGATGAATTGAAGGTGTGGTGGCTACTGCAGAGTTGAGGTCCTTTAGGTTTCTGTTTCCCTCTACTCAATCCAAGGATTGCCAGCTCAGATTTTGACGTCAGCATGCTCTGGGGTCAGGTGAGACACACTGAGCTCAAAGGCAGGCTGTGTGTTGGGGAAAGCTTTCTGCCTCACCACTCCAAATTTTGCTGGAAGAAATTATTCCTCCTTTTTTAAACCACAGAAAATGATACGAGGGCAGAGTGGAGTCTCTTCCTGATGGCTGAGGTGATAGCATGAAATATGGCAAAAAGAACAAAGTCTGAGATTTAGTAGGAATAAAATATAACAGATCAGTGAGTCCTGCTCTTTTTTGTGTGCAGCTATAACTTGTGTGTGTGATTATATAGGTGACAGAAGATGTATTGGTCCCTGACTGCTAAACTGATGTAATGCATGAATCTGTAAAAAAACCTTAGATTTATGACACCAAAGTGGGATGAAGCCTCTCATTGTCTCAGATGTCATTTTACCTGCTGTAAGTTTCCTTTGTTCTACTCCTGCAGCTCTTCAATACCTTTCAATCCACATGGGTCTAAACCAAAGAACTTTAGGGTGGAATTGTGCCTTTCTAATCCAGTCATAAGGGTCTATTTAATTGCTTCTTGGAGGCCCAACTGGTGATGATTTCTTGATTCCAGCACCTTTGTTTCAGCATGGAACAAGTTAAATTGCATTTTCTATCAGAACAGTTGCTGAAGGTGACTCACGGACATCAGGTGATGATGAGAAGGAAGAAGGGACTTTTCTGTCTCAGGAAGGTGAAAGGATACCATGGTCCAGCAGCTGAAATGTGGTACCTCCAATAAAATGCCTGAGCTCTCTTTGCCCTGTTGACTTTCCTCTGCAAACAGGGAGCTAAAGGGACTTTCTTTCCAATTTGTCTCATGTTTCCTTTTCATCTGAGGAATGGATATGAAAATACAAGGCTTACCACCAAGAATGGATGCACATTTAGGCTCTCTCAAATAATCAGTCATCTCAGGTTACCAAAAGAATACAGGTAGCTGAGCTTTGCTGTTTGAAAAGGGCCACATTTTCAAACAGAATTGCTTCAAATCCTCCTCTTAACCAGCTGCTGGTTTCCATGCTTACAAACTCAGACGAGGTTTCTCAGATAAACCAAGCAACTGAGTTAGATTCCCAGGAAGGGAAGATGTTGTTATTGAATTATGTCTTGCCAAACAGTGTCCAGTCTTGCAGTCTCTGGGCTAAATGAACAAGGATTTCCATGGAAAATGACCTAGGTTCCTTCTCTCCCTGAGCTTACCGTAGAGCTGTCCATTGGAAGACATACTGCTGGGAAAATACTACAAAAAAGGTTCCCAGGAATCCTCATTTTAATGCCTTATTGAATGCACTGTAACTGGTCTTATGTTCTTTTTAAGTTTCCCTTTCCAGTAATGAACACATTTACTGACAAGAACAATTACAGAAGCAACAAATTAATGGAAAGATATTTTATAACGCAAGTATTTATATTGGAAACTTGGCACTAAGTGGCGTGTTCCTTTGATCATAGAATGAAGTTGTATTACCCTCTCCTGTAAATCTAGCGGCTAATAAAAACAAAACAAATACCAGAAAGTATTTGAAGGTATTTGATAAGAAAAATTAACAGGTGAACAACAATTTGTGCAGAAGCTTTGTACCAGTTAGCTGGGGTAATGATGTTTTTTTCTGTTATTCCAGATAAGGAAAGAAAAAATAAAGGACTATTCAGTGGATGAATGATTTGATTGGTGCTGTTTGTATCTTATAGAGGGCTTTTTTGGGGCAGGAGCAGAGCTTGTTGTGCATATCTGGAACACTACCACAGTGGTGATGGTGAATTCAAAGATGAACATTCAACATCAGACACATGAAGAAATCTCAGCTTCTGCTGTATGAGGACTTCTGCATTAGTCAGAGTGTCTCCATTGATTCAGATGGAAATAGGGTTGTTTATGGTTATTATGACTAATCATGTGAATAGGGGAAAAAAATCCCATTAAGTGAACCAAAAAAACCAGCGGTGCAAACCAATTACCACCATCAGCATGGAGAATAAAACCTAAGGCTTAATACCTTGGAAAGGGCAATCCAGACAATTTTGTTATTATGGACACAGTGATGACTTCTCAAATAAAAAACCAACCCAAAACAAACCCCAAACTCTATAATTAAATTTGAACAGGGCATAAGCATTTTAAAATATGCCCCATCCATGCAGTGGAATTAAAAATCTGGCCAAAAAGCCACTTAAACCTGCTTGGTTGTTGTATCAGTAATTACTGAACCCAACTGGTTAACCCCTAGTCCTGCAAGAGCAAAAAGAGAGGCACCTACTTGAATTGGTGGGAAAAATCTCAATTAAAAGTTTTCTGATTTAAGTTTTCTTTTGCAGGGTCAGTCAGATCTCTGCATTAAAACAATGATAGGAAATGGGAAAAAAACCCAAAAAACCAAAAAACAAAAAACCAAAAGCAAGGCAATACTTTCTGCTGTTAAAAATGGTATAGCAACTTAGCTGGGCAGATGGGAATTATCCACAGGAAGAATTGTTTGGTCACCAGTGGGGCAAGAGAAGAAATGTGGCAATGAGGAACAGGGGGTGGATGTTCCTGAGTTGTTTTCAGATGATATTGAGCTCTGTGGGAAGCGCATCAGGCTGATCAGCCACACAAATGGTCCAGATCTAAATTCCAAACCCCACCTAAAACCCAGCACTGTCCTGGCTGTGCTGGAGAGCTGGTGAAGGAGGGCAGTGGTGGAGAGGAAGGGTAAGGAACTATTCACTAGGGCAATTGAAGCTTTCTCCCTTTTTTTTGAAAACTGCTTCTCCTCAGACACAACAAGAGTGGAGAGAGGTTAAGTCTAGTAATTTCAGAGGGCACATGTCCAGAAATTCCAGTGAATGCCTAACACCACCTTGTCAGCTCCACTTCATACTTACAGTCAACAATTTTTCGTGAAACATGCTGAGATTTTTCAAGTGCTTCGTTTTTTTGCCGTAGAGTGGAAAACAATCTTTCAGTGTAATAGGCTGACTTTTCAAACACTTAGGCCTGATCTGAAAACATGCCAGTATTTTCTCTCTCAGCAGATAAGGAGATACTTTTGTGCAGTCTTTATCTCCCATCTTTCCCCTGACCTGGTGGCACATGAAGTGGTGTGCAGAAAAATGCGAGGCTAGAGGGAAATTAAAACCTACTTTTGTGTCAGCCCAAAAGTATGATATGCCCACCTTTTATTTTCTGAGACTGACAAGTGGAGGTGCAGTTGCTTTTCTGCTATTGTCTGTCCAGAATCTCCCCCTCCCTGCATTCCTGAGCAATGCAAACCTCACAAAACTGGTTTTCCAGTCTTTTTTTTTTTTTGTGATGCAAAGCTGGGACTGTCAGGAAACACCTAGGGACTCTACACAAAGCCTTTAACCTTTTTACCTCCACTTGATGCTTTATATTGCTTTAGAGTGATCTTAAAATAGAAGAGGAAAAAGGCACAATCTTGAAGAAGACCTCATGATTCCACTTTTTCTCTGAAGGGAATCGACACAGAAAGACTAGGAGTCATTTATGCACTATTTAATTTCCTCAGCTTTCCCTGAGATTACCTGAGACTGGAGCTATAAGCCTTTCACTTCCCCCTTTTTACTTCTCCCTCACTGAAGTGTTTATTTCTCCAGAGTTTGGGACTTTGTGGCTGTGGCATCTTCAGAAGTGGAGTCAACTTCCCACGAAGAACCCACCAACTATCAGGCTGATGTGGATGGCTACAATTCTTTTCAATATTTGGATAAACTCCCATTCAACTCACTTTTTTAGCGTTTTTACAATGTAGTTATTTGGAAAATAGAACATTGTATGTTACCAGCAACATCTGAAAATAGGGATTGAGCAATAAGAGCATTATAGGACTTGATTTCAAAAGAATGCACACAGCAATTATTCCAGGCTGCATTAAATTACAAAAATTGAGAAAAGCTGTGACCTAGATATTTCTTCTCTTGAAATATTTTTCATTTCAAGCGTCTACTTCTTCTTTTTTTTTTTCCCCCTCTTTTTTTCCAGCCTCCATTTTGTAATGAAAGAACTATTATTTTGTTGGTAAGGTTTTTATCTTTGCAAACCCATTATGCTGTATTAACAGGTTGCAGGGGATGGTTAAACACAACAGAGACATATGTGGTCCCAGCAGAGCAGAAAAACAGATTTTGAAACAGAGATACCCTGTAAGCCACTGGGAGTTATACAAAACAGACAGGGGAGCTATTTAAGTGAGGAAACCTGATACACATCCAGGGCTGGAATTGAAAGGCTGGAAAGCTCAAAGAGCAAAATTTGAGTATGAAATGTTATCTGTGCAGGAGGGGATTAGCTATGACTTGAATTATATTAAAGCACACTCCGTGCTAAGGAAAAGTTCTGATACACATCTTTTTTCATAGCAAAAGCAGTCACTTCTCGTGGATTCAGTACTCCAAAAGCAGTATCCTGCACATCAAATAAAATAATTGCTCCACATATTGAGAAACAAATAGATTTTTGGGTGCAACTGAGTGCTTCAGAAAGGGAGAAAATACTCAGACAAAATTTAATAGCCTTTCAAAACAGTGTGTAAAACTGAATGAAAAATACCAAACATAAGGACATGGTAACTGGGATAATTACTCTGGATCCGTATTGGCTAGGAAATTATGTGGTGAGTCATTTTTTTATTTAATCTATTCCTAAATTGTATTTAGCAACATAAGTCTAAATTCATCTGTGGATTAATCACTACAGGATTAATGACTGCTGACTTATAAATTGCAGTAAATTGTAATTTACTGAAACGTTACTCATGTCTGCAGCAAAGTCAAGTACTCCCTGTCTGTACCCAAACAGCTTTGCCTGAGCTGGTTTATCAGAAATCATTAATAGTTCTCTGATAATTTCTCCTGCATCCTGTTGAAACAGTTTTGCCAATCCTTAATTGCATCATCGCCATTCAAAAGCAATTTTCCCCTGGATTTTATTGCCTCTTTGAAGCATTAACAGATGGAAAAGCTACTCCTCGCAGCACACCTGGCAAGGTCAAGGTCCAGCAGAAATGGTGCTGTGTATTTGGGGTGAAGACATTCAGATGGAGGTTCTCAGGGAGGTTTCAAGCCTTGCACGCCTCTCCCAGAGCCAGAAGTGTTCTTGGCTGCTCTCTCTGTGGCTCAGGCACCCCAGGCTGCAGCTCTTTTGCTTCATGGGCACAGCAGGAGCTTCCTCACCTGCCTCTGCAGACAGGAGGAGGAGGTAAAAGAGTTAAATCCCTGAAAATTTAATCCCTAAATTGGATGCACCAATTTCCTTACAGCCTACCCCCAGCTAAGGAAGCCCCTGTCAATGAATTGGTTCCAAAAAGCAGATCACTGCAAGAAATATTTGTGATTTCCAAAGAAACCCAGCCATTAAAAACCAGTTGTCTTTATCAGAAATCTTGGCTAAGAGGAGAAAGATGCCAAAGGACCAACAATGTTCCAAGAGGAATTGTTATCTGTGCCATCAGGATTACCCCAAAGGTGGGAGAACATCTGCAAGCTGATGAGCTACATGTGATTGTGACCTGCCTGTGGCAAGTGGGAATCTGTGGTGATTTGCACTGGAAGGAAAAAAATCATCCTCTAGAAAATCATCAGTTTCTGGAGATCAGAAGATCCCAGCCCTGTGCCCACAGCTCCCCCAGAGCTCAGCAGCTGCAGGTAGGAAATATTTTCCTACCTCCTGAATAATGGTTTTACCCACTCAAAATAGATTTTCAATATAAATATGTCCTACATGAACTGAAAGCACTTAGGTTTGAAAAAGCCATTCAGGTCTATTAAGTCAGACAAATGATTGAAATTTAACATTAAAAGTGCAACTCCACACCTTGTACCATTTATCGACAGGAAATTAGGAACAATTAGATCTCTGTAAAACAAGGCAAAACCATGATTGCTGAAGGTCAGGCTTCAGGAAAACCCTGCAGAAAGCTCAACAGCAGAAATTCTTTACAGGTATGTTCCTCTACACTTATAGTGTGCATATGGTTTCAGGGACAATCAGGTAAAATGGACAAAACCAGATTCCCCCACCAGTTGTAATAAATCCAACCCTTTTTCTCCCCCAGCCTCCTGCTATAAACAAGCAGAAATGTTGCACAGAGCAGACACTCTTCTGCTCTTTTATGGGCGTTGCTGTGCTCTGGAATGGAAAGAGGACTGGCAAAGGTTGCTTGCAAGTACCGAAATGAAAGCAAGAGAATTAATTTTATGCAGCTCGCTGTGTGTATTTCTGGACTTTTAATGCTTTGCCTTTCTGAGAGCTCACAATGAAACACCTTGTGTAAATATTGCGAGATCCTACCTGGAATTCTCACAATGAGCTGTCAGCAGATAAACTTTCCCCCGTAACTCTCTGTAAATGGATAACGTTGAGAACACACACAGGGTGAGATCTTGTGACTTCTTTTCTTCAAAATCAACTGAAATGCTGCTTCCCAATAAGTGTGTGTATGCTGGGTTAGAATGATGAACCACTTCCCAAAATGTTCTGTCCAACTCAGGCAAATTTTGAATAAATCTTCGTTAGGGTTCAGAGGGTTTAAAGTTTTTGGAAACACACACAGACATAAAGTACATTAGATAGATAGATGATTGATAGATAGATAGATAGATAGATAGATAATTGATAGATAGATAATAGCTAGATAGATAGATAGATAGATGATAGATAGAAGAAGAAGATAAAGGATAGATAGATAGATAGATAGATATAGATAGATAGATAGATAATAGATAATTTTTCTAATTTTTCTTCTAACTTCCAGTTCTGGCTAGCACTAGAGCCAACCATGCCAAAACACAGCAAAGAGGACTATTCTCCTGATACTCCCAGCTGTGGCCAGAAGAAATTATGCCTGAAATCGCGTGAGAAAATTTCAAGACAAATGAACTTTGGCTGGTTCAGCTGTGAACGTTTGGATGCTTATTTGAAGTGAAGTGACCCCAAACTGCAAAGCGCTGGATGTTCACTCGTCACTAATTTCTAATAGTCACTCTGAGACAAGGTGGAAGAGCCAAGAAAGGGCTGTGGGCTCCTTGCTTGCACAGAGGATTTAGGAGATTAAGGAGGAAATGAAAAGCCTCTGGGGTTTGTAGGCTGTGTTGGCTGGAGAAGTTGTTTTTTCCTTGGTGTTACGCAGGAGTTTTGATGTTTGAGCAATTTCCTGTGTCCAAAGGCAAAGTGATGGCAGTCATTGGGGTGGCATTGTGTCCCTGCAGACAAGCCAGCAGCTTTTGCCATGGTCTGGTCCCTCACCTCCTGCAGGATAGACAGGACAATCCCACTCTCTTCCCTCTGCCACCTCCTTGTCCCCAAGATGCTTTTGGGCCACTTTTATCCAGCCTTGAGCAAGGCTGAGATGCTAGAGACAAACATTGTGTGATTCCCTTGGAAAACCTTGGGTTTAGGGACAATAAAAGGTATAAGGAGAAGGAGGAGAACTTGCATTTTGGGATGTCAGGGAACCTTTTTCGTCACTGGTCCCTCAGATGAGTGCAGCTGAGATGAGTAAGTGCTTTTACAAGCAATTATTTTAAAGTGTGCCCAGAGGACGCAATAGTCAGGCTTTATTGGATATGTAATACACACTGTGACAGTATATGGTGGCCAAAATTACAATTCTGGGACCTTGCAGCCTGCAGCTGTTCAGTAAAACAAAGGAAATCCCACCAAAAGAAAAAAAGGGAGGGGGGTTAATACGCTTTTAAACCAAATCCAAAACATAGATTATATGACTTCCCTCATTTCAGGGCTTTTCTGTGCCTCTAGGGGCAGCTGGAGGAAATATGAAAGAGCATCTTCCCTAGGGCTTTCCCTGAGGAGGAGAGGGGGCACAGCCACCACAGGCACATCTCAGGTTTGCACATCTCATGCCTGGGAGAGGCACTGGCATCAGAGCAGCCCTGGTAATGCCAGGACTGTGATGTCCCTGTGGGTTCCTCAGAGCAGCTCAGTCCCATGTGCTCATTCAGGTGTCACTGGCCAAGGGGGCAGAGGAGAAACAGCCAGCAGGTTGAATATCTGCCCAGCTGTGAGCAAAGATCATCTTTTGGGAGAGGCTGTAGCTAGTCCTGAAGCAGACCAGAGCAGGACAGAGCCTTGGGAACAGAGATAGCCTAACACAGACTGTGGGACATCTGTCCCACCACAGGAACCACACGTCAGATTCTCTCTTTCATGGTGCTTATTATGACCCTAACCTGATTAGTGAGAGACAGATTGTTCTGCACTCTAAATCGCTTTCCATGAATAACTTCTGCTTGTTAGTTTGTTTGTTATTCTGGTTTAGGGAAACTTTGTCGCTGTGCTCCAGAAATCAGGCTAAAAGTTTGCCGTGGAGAGCAGAGTGTGTGCAGATGTTTGCAGGACAACCTCAGGACAAGCTGGGATCTCATCAACCCCTCCTGCAGCCGGGACAATCGATACAGTGGATGAGCAGAGCATGTGATACAGATCTCAGATAAGGCATGCAAGACATGAGAAGAGCAGTGGAGCATGGAAAGGGGCTGGTTAAGCATTTCTGAGTGCTCTGGGCAGGGGCAGCAGGTTCTCTGTAATGTACATGCTAAGCAGTGCTACCAGAGGCTCAGGAAGCCATCCCAGAGCCCTAATGGCAAAAGTGTGGCACACCTCAGATGGGGCTTTTGTTTTATTTCATCTCTGCACTTTTGCTGGAGTGCATTTCCAGGTAGCGAGTATTGGTCAGCTGCTGAGCTTCAGCTATTTTTTGCCTCAAGGCTCTGCTTGAAAATGCAAATAAATGTGCAGAAGTTTCTAAGCCACTGCCCACACCAGCCCCACATCACATCCCAGAGTATGCATGGAGCTGAAGGTGATGGCTCTTGTTTGGGAAGAGCTGCTGCAATCATGGATCCACTGTGCTCATGGGACAAAACAGACATGGAAAGGGAATTTGGGGTGCAGGTGAGTTGGTCTATCCCTGGCATCACTCACCTGGAGCATACATTAGGATTAAGCACACCAAAGCCTCACCCAGAGATGGACTCAGTGCTCTGCAGCCCAGAGAGACATCTAAGGACCGAGCAAAGCAAAGGCTTCTCAGACCTGTGAACTCAGATCCTGGACGCAGCACTAGGAAGTCTGAAGTAATATATTAAGTCAAAAACTCCATTAACTCAACCTGAACAAAAACATCCCCACTAAGCCCCATCCAACTTTAACACAAAACCCCTCTGGCTCCTCGGTTCAGGCAATTTTATCAACACTTGATCTCCTTTGACATCAGAGCTGGCTTCTGTCTCTAGCTCATTTTGTCTAGACTCGGTGTTTACACGAGGCTTACCCAGATTGGCACCGGGTGCTTGGCAGCCTCGCGGTGCTCTCGTGTTTGCTCCCGGCAGCTTTGTTTGCTCAGCTTCCCACCGAGCCTGTGACCAGAAACAAACACAGAATCCAGCGTGAGCAGCGCTCGGTGGGACACTAAATGCTCTTTATACGGTTTGCCCGTGAAGCAGAGGGTATGGAGCGATTTTCAGACGTCGACAAAAGGGTCCTAATCAATCCCAGATCGTCAGATGAGAGCAATTGTTTGAGCGAGCTCGATTTCTGCTGCTTTTCACCATTGGAACAATTACCCAAACCTCAGTCATGTTCAATATGTAAAGTGGCAGCAAAACCCAACCTCAGAAAATTTTCAAGACGGCTTTTTCTGTGTATGAATGCATCAGCCTGAGGCCAGCAAGGGTCAGTGAAGAGCTGCAGAGACCAGTGGACTTTGAATAAGAGCTGTAATGATGTTGGTAAAAGAGGCATTTCACAGCTCATGATGGCTGGAGGTAGTTGCTCCATCCAGGAATCAGCAGCTCATGTTCAGTTTCTTAATATCCTCAGGAAAAAACTTTTTTTAAATGAGTGGACGCATAGAGTCACAGATCTGATATCCAGAAAGCAGTTGTAACTACTCAGCTGCCCTCCTGCAAAAACCCTGAGATATTTCCAGGGGTAATACAGATGTGCATGGCTGAGTCACAGCGTCCTCTAGACAAACATCTGTCCTCTAGACCAACATCTGCCCTTCATTCGAAGTGCCTGAAGACTTCAGCTGAACTTCTTCCTCCATCATTACGTTTTGTTTGTCCTTGGCAAGAAGAACAAAAGATTAATCATAACTATAAACCCAATATTTGGTCAACGGGACTATCCAGGTCTTGAAAGGAGTAAACAATGTGAACATTTGGGGTATGAGCAGAGCTCAGCCAGGGAGCAGAGGAGTTTCTGGGAAACAGCACTGTTTGTTTCCACCCCAAACTTCCCAAAATTTGGTATATTTTTCTGTGTAGTTAATATTAATCACTCCAATCAAATTAACTATCAAGGTTTTGGGTAGTTCTTATTTTGAAGTGTCCCTTCCCGCTCAGGTTCCCATGACACACACACTGGCCACGGCTTGGCTGTTCATTTCTTGGAAAACAGACTGCACAGGAGTGCTGGGATGAAAGTTTCTCCAGTCAGGAAGAAACAGCCCAGAGAACAGAGGCACTGGTTACAAAATGCTTCCATTTACTCAGTAAAGAAGTTGTTCTCCCTGGGGCTGAGCTTTCTGAAATAGCACCAAATGCTTGAAAAGGTAGGGTTTGCAGCAGATCCCCATCACTTGGATTGCTCCTGGGCTGCTTTGTAGCATTTTTATCAATTTTCTCTTGTCCCTCTGGCCATCAGATGTGCATGACCTCTGTGGCTGATGGCAGATCTGCAGCAAGGCAGCTTGAGTGGCACACATGAGGTATGAACATGTCCATGGCTGCAGAAAAAGCAGCTCCTGAGCCAACCTAACGAGTGCAAGAGACAGCTGAGCTGATAGGGAGTCCTGTGTGGATGTCAATTTTCAGCCAATAGTGAAGTGTCAGGACACAGTTGTTTGGCAAGTCCTTTGCCCTTTATGTGTCCAAACAGCATCAATGGGATCTGAGGGCTCTGGATCTCACAGGGTGCATTCCTTGCTGCTTTTCATTCACTCAAAAAAAAAAAAAAATCCAAAAAAAACCCCCAACAACTGGCAAACCTTCCAAAATTAGAAGTGAATCACGGGTCATTTCTATTGCAAAATCTCAACGATAACCCTTGATAGCTGAAATCTTCCCTTTCACATGTAATCACATCTTATGAGCTGTGGGGTGATGTTCTCCTCGTGGAGATGGAGTAAGAAGAGATGAGTCACACCTTTTCCCAGTTGTTGTGCAGACAGCCCTTCCTATGTAACACTATGATAGATATCTGATGATGGTGATAAGAGGCTCAAGCATGTTTTAGCTCCTTGTGTAATTTCCAGCCTGTGTTCTGGAAATAGAACAACTAGAAAGTCTCATCTTGTCCCATCTCAGTCTTAAAATGAAGCATATTGTGGGCATCAGTGGGAAAAGCTCAGGCCAAGTTTATTGGAAGTATGAGCTTAGAAACCTATAAAGGAAATTTAATGTCAAAATTAATGTGCAGACTCTGGAGAAAACCTTGCTGGTGTCAAGATATGCAGAATAACTGAATAAATTTGCTCAGATCCTCACGCAGCCTTACCTCTAATTAGAGCTGCCTGAGGCAGAATCTGTCAGTGTAGGGATGGAAATGTCAGCCTGGGGACAGGCTGCTGACCCTCACCCTGCTTGGGAGCTCAGACTGCTTTTCCATGGCTTTACAGCATTTAATTCACAGGCATTAAGATCCAAAATAAGGCTGGAAAAGCTTTTCTGCAGAGTCCGATTGGAGGCAGGTAGAGCTGAGGAATGACTTTGCAATGGAAACCTGACAATTGCTGTACACAAAATCCCCTTCTATTCAGCTGGCCACTGATTTCAGGGAATAGAGGGAGCTTAGGAGAAATGAAGCATGGATTTAAACTGGAAGAGGGTAGATTTAGGTGGGATATTAGGGAAAAAATTCTTCCCTGTGAGGATGGTGAGGCCCTGGCACAGGTTTGCCCAGGGAAGCTGTGGCTGCCCCTGGATCCCTGGAAGTGTCCAAGGCCAGGTTGGACAGGGCTTGGAGCAACCTGGGATAGTGGAAGGTGTCCCTGCCCATGGCAGGGATGGAACAGGATCATCTTTAATGTCCCTTCCAACCCACACTGTTCTCTGTTCTGTGATTCCATGACAGATTAAGCATTATGATGCCAGGAACAGTCATTCCCATGTTATTTATTTCAGGCTAGCTAAACTTCCCAGGAACCCTGACAGCATTTCCTAGCCATGGTGAGCAGTCACCTTGCCTGCACAGCGAGGCAGGGAGTCATTGCCTGTCATTCCCACCTTACCACTGCAATGTGCTTTTCCAGGAACCTCCCAGGGAGTTTTCAGGCAGATAAGGATTAGTTTTTCTTGAGCAGGAGCCATGGCGTTCGTACAATAGCAGTCATCACCACCTTCTCCTGTGCCAGTGAAGGCCACAAGCTAACTATAGGATGCCTGAGGAGCTATTTCCTGCTATTCTTTCACTTTCCACCAGCTGTTGTTGTTGTTATTTAACTTACTATTAGTTTCAAGTATGATGCAGCATCAAGCAGTTCTTATTAAGGAAAAAATAATTGGCTGTCTGGCCCACACTTGGATGAAAGCTCGTTTCTCTCTGGGGAGTTTTCAGCATTAGTCCATCTCACAGCAACAAAAGCTGTGATTTTAGCATCCTCCAAAACACTGGGTTACAGTAAAAGTGGAAATGGGGCAGTGAAGGAAAATTCTGAATTAAAGCTCTCCATATGGATAGTTAGCAGGACGGTCACTTCTGTGTACAAAAAAATTCTAGTAAAATAAACACACCCTCCAAACTTCCTGGGCTCTAAATCATCCTGCTACATTTGATTATCACTTAAGTGATTTAGAAAGCAAGATGTTCTCTGCGTTATGAGAGTTTATTCACAACGTCAGCTAAAACTGATAGACACTGCAGTAATTCAAACCAGAGGGTGGGGGGAAAAGGAGTTATGAAAACTTGGCTTAGGCTGGAGACCAGAGAAGAAATTGAAGGAAGAGCAGCATTTTTGAGGGAAAGGCGAATTGAAGGAATGAAGTTTTAAAATTCCTGTCTTTCCTGCCTCCCCAGTAAGCAGGAGAATCTAATGTTCCCTGGCTTCATGGGGAAACAAAGCAGAGCTTGAAGTTTTCAGCTCTGCTGCTCCCACTGGCCGTGGTTCCCTGGCTGCCCAGCCCGAGCTCCAGCTCCTGTGTACACACAAACCCATCTGTGGCTTGCTCCAGGCTTCAACCTGGTGAAAGAAAGGCTCTCCAGAGTGCTGGACCATGCTGGCACTAAACACCAAACCCCCTGGATGTCAGAAATCCCAAGCTCTGAGTGCTGAGCAGAGTCCCCAGCCCTGCTCCTGGGAAAAGCAGATTGCTGCTGCTCTGCTCCAGTTCCCACAGGCTCTGAGTTAAACCACCTGTGGATCTCTGCAGCTCTGTCCATTCTCCCTTCTCCCTGATTCAATTCCAGTTCCACAAGATGCACATCCTGTGCCTACTTCACAGGGCTGAGTTATGAATGGGAACGAATTTTCCAAGCAGGACATCCTAGCTGGCGAGGTGACACAGCCTGGGAGCAGCAGTCACAACCAAGTGGCATCTTCTCCTGCCACCTCTCCTGCACAGGAACTGCTGAGCCCCACAGCTCTGCACCAAATCCCTCAGGACACTTCCAGAAAGCCTCCAATAATTAACAGCATGGAGTTAACCATGTGTCAAACATTTCACGGCAGATAGCCAAACTGTAAATGAGTATCTGTTAGAATTTTGCTTGGAAAAGAAAAACAATAGAGGAAGATTTATTTTTTATTAATGCTCTAGCATACTTCCTTACCTATCTCCCTATCCAAGAACTTTTTTCAGTTCAGTATCCCAGTCTGGGCTCAGCACCATCCCTGTTATATCCCATTTGCCTCTCCTTAGCTTCCAATAAATTTTGAAACAAATCAGCAAAAGTGGGAGAGGCTCTCAGCTTTTTATATAGCTGGAATAAAAGTGGGAACAGAGTCATCTGTGTATTTTCTTTCCATCCTGTGAAAAAATCAGAGAATGAGGGTAGACTTAGAGACACATCTGCCATGCAGGAGGCAGAAGAATTTTTGGGAAAGCCTGGGCAGCACTGAGCCCATGCCTTGTTGCCCTAATATTCCCAACAGCAGCTCCAACAGCTCCAGCTCAAATGTGACAAGGACAAACTCAAGCCACAGCATAGAAATAATAATAATAATAATAATAATAATAATAATAAATCTGGACATTAACTAATAAACTTGACAGAGAGAAAATAATTTCAAGCACAACCCCTGGAAGGGTATGAACTGGGGACCCTATGTATGGGTTATGCGGGTATAGTGAGCCTTCAAGAAGGGAGATTTACACTGAACCAGAAAATGTGAGTCCACTGTGTTCAGCCTTAGAGATTTAAGCATCTCAGACTCTCTGGGAATTTGTGTCTTGGTCAAGAAAAAGGTCAATGCCTTTGGAGCATTTCTTCCAAATTTTCTATCTGAGACAAGAAAACGGGCAAGCTGATAAATCAGCCATCAGAAATGTCTTTATTAAGATGCTCTGAGAGAGTCTGGCAGGGAGCATGGATGGGGACAGAGCTGCCAGCCCAGGACATGCCCAGGCCAGGGGTCACCTGGCAGCCCTGACATCACATCCCCACTGCTCCCCAGAATGTGAACTGCAGGAAGCAAAGCCTGGCACTGCCAAACACAGCTCCATGTCTTTGATTGCAAAGGTCTGACTTCTTTTTCCTGTCGTTCTTGAGTGTGCCACTTTGAGCATAATTGAATGAGACAGAAGCAAAAATGGAGAGGTTTCTGCTTTGGAAAGAGATGTGATACTCATTTATTGTTAACCACAAAACACAGCCCCCTTATCTTTCTTTTTTTCCCCTTTTTCTTGGTGTCAAATTCATAGTTGTTGTTACTATGAAATAACCTGATTTTTACCAGAGCCTAAGACCCCAAAATGCCCTCATAAGGATTTTGGGATGCCTTTCTTCAGGGATTGGAGCCACCAAGCATCCTGACAGTTTGGAGAGCACCAGACAAGCAGAGCCTCATTTTTACCTGCACCAAACACCTCATTTATATTTCCACTTCCTGTAACCCCTTTCCACCTCCCAGCTGTCCAGAGGCTGCAGCAGAATTTCCCTGTTTTCCATAATATTGCTCTGCAGATTAAACCTTCTGTCCCTTGCATGAGAACTGAGATTTGAAGTGCTCGTTGTCAATAATTACCTATTTCATGCAATTTTGTGATTGTAAGGATGGGTTTGGCTGTAATGATGGTGTTTTGTCACCTCCTGCACAGCCCAGGATGATCTTTGTTCTGAATTTTTCCCTACCCAGTGATGCCTTTGAGTCACACTGAGCACCCAGAAGAAAACAACCCAGTTTTGGCTTCCAGTGATGGAGAATCCTACCTTTCCCATCCATAACTCAAATCTTCATGAGGTATCTTAGAGTTAACTACTTCCACCATTAAATTTTTTAACTCTGTTTCCAGCCCAGTTTTGTCTGGATGCTGTGTCTTGTTATATCTCCTTTTGATATGCAAAGGAGAATTACGTTCCCAAACCAATTTTCTCTAAATTTCCACTTGATTGGCCAAATACTGTTTTAAAATCAAATGTAAGAATATTGGGTAGTTTATGATGACAACAAGGGCAGAAAAAAAGATATTTCCATATCAGTGCTCTGTCCTCAGTGGTGTCCATTCCAAAGTCAAATAGTGATGCTGGAGAAGGATAAAAATTGTGCAAATGTGTGAGCCAGCATACATCTACTCCTCTGATTTAAAGAGTCACCATTTCCTGAACTCTGAAAGCATCATAAAATAAAGCATTTCTTGGATGTTCTCTGACACGAGCAAATCTTTCTCAAAGTCAGTGGGAGACTTTCCACTTCCATTAGTGGGCATTTTGTCAAGTTCTGACTTTTTTTTTTGGTAAGTGAAGCTCCAAGTCCTACAATAATTTGAACTTTATTGCCTATGCAAGAGGAAAGCAGCCAAAAAAACCTCCCAGATCAATGTATGGAAAAGAAACAGCAAAACAAGGTTTCCCCCAACAACATTCACTGGTAACAATACAGCTTTGTGACCGCTGTCATTTTTTTATGTATTTCCAAGGAAAAAAAACTAAAGGAAATATACAATTTGTCCACATTTCTGCCAAGAAGGCAGTTCCCAGAGCATACATTTAATGACAGCATCACAGGAATAAAAATTTTCCCACCCTTTTTAAGTTCCCTGTCCACTGCAAGAAGAACATCAGCAGGAAGAAATCCCACACAGAAGGGGTGGGGGTAAGGACATGTCTGGTGGAAGTGAAACAATTCTTTGGAGCTGAGCTGCTTTGAAAGGGCTCTGGTGAGCAGCTCGTCATCCACTGGAGATTGCCCAAATCCAAGCTCTCACTGGAGCTCATCAAAAACAGGCTGATCCATGGATTCAGCAGACAGGAGAGTGCCAAATATCTGTCCCACGGGAATTTCTCATGCCTGCTGATATCATGGGGTTTTTTCTTAGTTTTTTGGGGGGTGAGAGTGTTTTTGCCCCAATCTGGAAATGGAGAGCTTTATTTCTTTGGAAGGAGAATGCGCAGAAGGAAAGCAAAGCCAAGCTCAAGCTGCACTCAGTGGAAAGTGGCAGTGATTCCTGGCTGGTGGGAGATTAAAGGTGATGTGAAGTGAGGCAAGGACCACCCCTGATGCAGCATTTCCAGCTAAACTGGGGGAGAAACGCCTGCTATAAACAATGTAATATATGTAAACCTCCCTTGTATTTAAAACAAGGCTGGAAAAAAGTATTGGTGGACGAAGAAACACCAACAAATCAAAAGTGGCAGAGGATAAAAGGCGGATTTTGGAGAAGCCTGAACAAGAAGTTTCCTATGGAAGGGCAGACAGAGCACAGCCATCCATGAGCTCACAGGAACTTTCTCCCCAGCAAGGGAGGATTTAAAGAGCCAAAAAAGTCCCTGAAATTCACACAGGGCCTTCAGGGATGGAAGAATTATTACCTGAAGAGACAAATTCCCCAATCAAGACCACAGAAGCCCTTAAAATTATCAGATGAGCTGGTTCAGACTCTCTGGCAGGATTTCTGCAGAGCGGCAGGAGCCTCGGTGTGGAGATCTGATAAATCACAAGCCACTGCTGTGCTGCTGATGAAAAGAAAAGAGATCCATCAGGGAGCAGTCAGAATCTGTCCAGGAGAGATTTGTGCTGAGACTGATGTGATGCTGTGACTGTCTGAGCGAGACTGGACCTTGGCAATGACCCCTGCAGGGTGCTGGAGAGAGGGAAACTGCCGGGAATTGTGCTCCTGATGGAGATTTCCTGGGGGGAAATTGGAGAAACCATTCTGCTCTCCTGATGAAGCCCAGTTATTCCTGGATGAGCTTCCTCACTAGTTGCTGTTTGTGCCCTGCTTTTGGTTAAAAGCAAAAATAAATAAAAATTTTAAAAAAAAAACCAAACCAAACTGCAAAAATGCTTCCTAACCCATGGCAAAGAGCTTTAAACTGAATGATCACCACTGACTCACTCTAAGTAACACTGTGGCTTCCAACATCAAAAAGGATGTGAAGCTGGAGGAGTCAGAGTTTGAAAGGCTCAGAGACTGCTGTGATCAAGGGTGTTGGAATTTCTGTTAGGAAACACCAAAAAATGCTGTCAAATCTATCTCCCTGCTAAGAGAGGAAGGTCTCCTCCCTGAGCCACATGGGTATCTTAATGTGGAAGAATCATGAGAGCCTTATCAAGTGTGGAAAAAGGGGTGCAAAAGCAACAGAAGAGCATCCTAGGAGCTGGGTAGAGCAGAGGTGAAATGAGAACTGTCAAAATTAACCCAGCTGGAAGTTTCAATGGGGAAAACAGCCTCAGATATTTTCCAGCCACAAGCACAGAGAGGGGAAAAGTGTTGTGGTGCAGTGAAAATGAAGCAGAAATCGGAGAACTTGGGTTGCTCCAAGGTTGTCGCCTCTCCCCAGTGCTCAGCAAAGGGCTGCTGCAGAGCCTGGGGTGGAAAATCAGGAGAGGATGTGGAAAGGATGGAGCTGAGAGGGAGTCACAGCCAGAGCACCACATGGGGAAGTCTGGAGGGATGGGGAAAACTCCCTCCTGGGGGTTGAAAAGAATTTGGGAAACTGCAAGGCAGAAGTGTGGATTTGTAACCCCTGAATGTGCAATAACTGCATTTAGGGAATTGAGCAGGGAGAAAAGGACAGTTTAGACACTGGCAGGTAACTGAATCTGAACTGACAGCAAGGCAAGCTTTCAAAAGCACTTTCTCAAGAAAAATTAAGGCATTGTGAATCAGGCTTTGCCTCCATTCCTGTTCCTTCCAAGAAATGGGTCCCAGTTTTTGTCTGGCAGGACATGAGTCATTCTGACCACTCACAGTGAAAGCCAGTTCTGTCTGTGTGGAAAGCAGAAAGTCCCTGGCACACAGAGGTTGCTTTCCTGGGCATCCTCTGGGTAACACACTTCGAGCCTGAGCTGCCATTCATTTTTGGCAAATGACTAATAATGACTTGCAAAATTCACTACTATGTTTTTCATCACAGCTGCTCTGGGAATATGTTTTTGGCACTCAAAGCACTGCTACCATCATGACAAAACCAATTATGCTAGTTAAAAAATCCGAGCCAAAAAGATATAAAGTTATTGTTGGGGTGAGGGCAGGGGAATTATTGAGATGAGTTGTCTACAAAGTAGCTTAAGAGAGTTGATTTCTTGTTATGACATCATGAGTTAGGCTGGCTCAATTATGATGAGTGATAATCATGACAAAAACTGCTTTAGCTATGGCCTTGGGAGATGAAAATTGAGGGGAGGAATTAGCAGGGGGTTGAGGAGAAAAAAAAGTAGTAAAATTAAGTCATCTTCGATACATATGAAGCCAATAGAAATTGGTTTAAATAGTGATTTGTGAGTGGAGTAGCAGGAAAAGTGACTCCACAAAAACAGGACAAGGATGATCGTATAGTGTGCATCCAAATAAAGTCAGGCACCCTGAGGGAGCATTAGGGCTCAAAGGGATCCTGGCAGTGCAAAGAACCCAGAGAAGGTGAATCTGCCTGGTCCCCAGTCAGAGGGACATTTAGGATTTTAACTGCATCTCCAAATCTTATGCTCATCACATAGCACTTTTCATAAATCCACCAAACATCACTATAGAACAGAAGGATTTTTATGCCTCCTTAACTGCTCAGAATCACATGGTCCTGGTTGTCTAAAATCTGTGCTTTTCCCCCTAAATTCCCTTATTTTAAAGCTACACCTGGACATCAGGTGACCTCCTGACACTGTCCTTCGGATGCTGCAGAGCTGTAATATCCTCACCACCTCCCTTTTGCTTGGATAACCAAACCAGCATCTCCCAGTTCCTCCACATCCCATGGCCCTTCCTTTCCCTGAGGCTCTGCTGAGCACAATCCAGGTGGGAAACCTGACCCCCGGAGCTCCCTCTGCCCTGGAATTAGGGGGGCAGCTGGGTGCTGAGAAACCACCTCTGAGAAAAGGGCTGAAAAACAAACAAAACCCCGCGAGAGCCAAGGAAAGCTGGAAGCAACGAGATGATTTGTGTAAACTTTAAATTGAGCGAGTTTCACGGAGAAGGCTCGGGTTACGTTTTGCGGGCAGGGAGAGGCAAACTCCGGCAGCAAGGGGATGGTTCTGTCCTCTCTGCCTCTGTGCCACCCTCCAGCACATGGAAAAGGCAGGCAAATGAGTCCTTTCAGGTTGGCTGTGTGCTAAAATGAAGGGAAAAAAACCCAAAATATCAAAAGCCTTGAGCTTTCCCTGTCAATGTTGAGCTGTTGGAAACAGGCGAGTGTTTGTGATGGGCACAGCAGCACAGCCTGCCTGCTCTTGGTAAAGCCTCCAATCTGGGAGCTCCAGCTCTACCTGGGGATTGCACACGAAAGGAAAACACATTTCTGGGTCTTGCAGGATGTTTTTTGCCCGAGGATAGGTGGAAGGGTAAGGCAGAGCCTGCAGACCACCCACCAGCTCCTCACAGCTAGAGCTTGTTCTCCTTCTGGTGTCTTTGGGATATCCCAGCATGGCCAGGGAGCAGGAGCAATTTGAAAGCTAGGAGAACATAAACAGATTCAGATTTAGAACAAAAGAGATAGAGATTTTTGTGATAGAGCTGTCAGTCCGAAGAATGAGACATAACTATAAAGGCAAAATGAAAAACCTGTCTGGCTCGGGAGCATGGAAAATGCACTGAGGGCAGGAGTTATGCAATGTGGCAAGATGTTTATCAGTTCTGGGGTTTTTTCATATATTTTTTTCCCTGAAGTTGAAGATGAGAGTGAGAAAATGGGCTGATGGGGGTGAGAGAGGAAACAGGGATGCTGCACTTCTTGGGATGACTTTTCAAAAGCGTGACACGGAGATGATGACACTGGGGACAATTTTAAAGGATCCTCTGATTTGCTCCTCTCTGACTACTTTCAAGGAAGATTCAGACGAGACAGTGGTGAGGAAAAAGAGGATAGAGCCTCTGCTACCCATCAGCTCCTCGATCTCAACAGCTCCTTGACACCAACACTTAGAGAGTCAGGGCTGAGTTCAGGAACAGTCTGTGCCACACTTGGCATCATCAGAAACCTCTCTTGTCTCCTCACTCAGCAGCACCTCAGAAATGCCTTTCCTAGGAGTTGAAAACCAAACCCAAATGCTGCTGCCTGTCCAAATCCAGAGGAGATGACAGCCGAGAGGTTCGGGAGAGAAAGTCGGGAAAAGTTCACAACAAACGCTTGTGGGTGGTAGAGTGATGTAAGCCTTTAGGTAGCTCCCAGCGTTTTGAGGTCAGCCATCCATTAATTTTCCATTAAAAACCTGGCAATCTGCAGGAGAGCATTGCAACATCAGATCCCTGAGTGCCAGAGAGGGTGTGTACCCATGGCTGCCCTGCACCCTGCTCCCCTGGGCTCACAGGAGCTGCTCTGGACATCCAGAGCTAGCAGCCCCTCGTTCCTGGGAGAAATGAGTCAACATCCAGAGCAGAGACACATTCCAGCATCCAGGAAAACAACTGAAACCTTGAGTGGTCTTGCAACATCCAGACACTCAACAGAGTGAAGCAATCGCTCACATGAGATGGTGTTCAGCTCGCTTCAGCCAAACTGCAGTGCTCAGGAGCAGCCAGGAGCAGTTTGCTCCTCCATGGTTTGGAGGATATCCACACCCAGGGATATCTGGATGGACACCAGTGACCTTCCCCACTCCACCTGCTCAGTGTGGGCAGTGCTAGTGTGCTGGGCTTGCCTAAAATGCACAAAGAGCCCTGTCTGGCTGCTGTATGGGCAGAGAGAGGCAGTCCAATCTTGCCTTTGCAGGGATGGAAAACTGCTGCTCTGGGAGGAGAAACCACCTTCTCATGCTGCATCCCATGTGCTCCAAAACAATGGCAACAGGAGATTTGCATTTCTGACACCTTAACACTTACATCTGCTTTACCTGTGGTTTTTTTCTCTTCTCTTTCAAGCCTGAAAAATGTTTGTGGCCTAAGGAAAAGATAAGAAAAAATCCAACAAAACCTAGCAAAAGCGAATATATTTTTTCAGTGCCAAGGAGGGGGATTTAAAAAAAAAAATTGAGGCAAAACTTTTGCAGTTACAGTGGTACATTTACATTGCAGAAAAAGTGGTGAAAAACAAACAATTCAGAGTTAAAAGCAGCTCAGCCCTAGCAGGTGTTTTATGATGTTAACAGAGCCAAGTGAGGAAAACATCTCTCCATTACAGATGCAATTATCTGTTTGAACTGAAAACACAGACTCTGGAGAAAAAACAGCGAAATGCTTGACTTCCAAAATATTTAACTTATTTTGAGCATTTGACCAGTAGGAGGGAGCAAAGCAGGGACAAAACCACTCGTGTGGTGCTTCCAAATGTACATATACTATTCACGCTTTTCATAGCTGAGTGGTTAACAACAAAGACAATCACATTCTTGCTACAGCTGATTAAACAGTTGATCCCACGGACCCCAGGCTTCTCAGACATGGTTGTTTGCTGTAAGCAGAGCCAGCAAAACAAAAACAAGGCTAAAGCAGAGATGTTCATCTGCAGTGGCTCTGGTTCAGGACAGCAACCCCAGCCAGAGTCCTGCATAAATATGAAACACGTCCTGTTTACACTAAAATTAATGCAATTTAGCCAGAACTTTGCAGGGTTGGGAATGTGGAGGTGTGGTTAAATTTTGTAGCTGAACTGGGATGTGAGTTGCTCCTCTCCTGCTATCATCAAAGAGCTGGAGTTGCCAAGTCCTGTGCACAGGACTCCTGGATCCCTGTTTTGTTTATGGGTTAATGTCCCAGTATTCAATCCATGTTTTCTTGGCTGTACATGGAGTGTCCCACCAGCCCAGCTGGGCAACTTTTAGATGATGTCTTAAGCACGCAAACAGCTCTCCATTTGGAAAAGCTTTGATTCCCGTTGAGCCTGGGGATAAACACATCACCCAAGAGTCCATTCCCCACCTACAGCTGCTCCCATGGGGCTTCCTGAATTATGTCAAAAGGAATATCTGACCTGCAGAGAAAGAAGTCCCACTGAACTTAAATGATCTGTCCTTTCAGCAGGCATACACTCATTCTTTGTTACATACCACAAATTCCTCTCGAAATTATTTTACATCCAGCTTTGTTTTTGCATTTTTGGAAGCAATCAATGTTGTCTCCTTAATGTGCCTTTGAGAGAAACAATTGCATTTGTATTGGCAGTCCTTTTTTTTAAGATATTACTAAATCTCCAGTCCTTTCCCTGTGGAATGACAAGTTGGATAAATAAGAAAGCTGGCTTCTCACCACTTTTTGCAAAAGAGGAAAAAAATGTACTTTACTATGTGGCATAAGAGACAGTATTTCCACATTGCAGCAACCCTCTCTCTGGAAAAAAAAAGTCCTGCAAGCCTTTCACATTTTAGCCCAAGCAGAGTATTTGCTCCAAAGCAAAAATGCTCAAAATGTTCTAGAACTGAGTCCACATTTGATATTCAATATTCATTAATTACTTCTGCCCCTGCATCATTTTTATTACAGCAAATCTGAGCCCTGAACCCAGCTGACATTTTTTGTGTCTGCCCAGTGGTGTAAGAACTATAAAAAAACCCAAAAAACATTTCCCGTATGGATAAAGGAGCTGCAGTTCTGAGAAGTTTACAAAATGAAAAAAACAGGAGAAGCAGTGAGGGAGAGCTGTGACCACCAGAGAGCTGGAAAGTTGGAGCACAAGACCTGAAAAAACGTCCCCTTGCAGGAAGCAGGTGGAAGTTGAACACCATCACAAGCACAAGCCTAATACCCCTAATATAGCTCATATTTTATATATATGTAAATATATATGTGAGAGCAATGTTTGAACGTTGGAAGAAATGCCATGTTTCGTTTCTTGGTGTGTTTGGTGAGGGAACTTTAGCAAGGGTGAAGGGGTTTGTTCTCAACTCTGTATTCTCTAAATGGAGATCAAGTTGGTCTTTGCAAGGCTTGGCCTTAACCCTGAGAGAGGAGGCTGCAAGTCACAGTCACCCACCACCCAGGGCCAGGATCTGTAGGGTCTTGTGTCCTGGGGTTTGTGAAAAACTGGAGTTTTTCCATAGTTAAATACCTCTGAAGCTGCAGCCCCATTTTTTATTTAGTTAATGGAAACCAACTGGAAAGATTCCCATTGACTCCCAAGGGCCATGCCTCAAAACATAATGAATTAATGGAATAAACCACCCTGTGAAATCATCAGAAGTCATGGACAGACTCATTCCTCACCCCTAAGCCCCTGTCCAGATGATACAACTTCTCTTCCAGGGAGGAGCAGCAGGAGTTAATCCAGGAACTAAAGTCTGGGCTGCTGTAAAGCAAATTTCACACTCCCTCCAAACAAACACCTCTGGATTTGGGAAAAGGCAAAAGCAGAGCATGGTCCCCAGGGTCAGAGCAGAATGAGCCACCCTGATCCTGTGACAGTCCTGCAGCAGCCAAACCCTTCCCTACCTATCCCAGAGGGTTCTGCCTACAGAGGTACTGAGGAATGTGCAGGCAAGAAAAAGCTGCCACGGCTCATTAGAGGGCAAGGATGAGAGTGAAAAAATAGAATCAGAGCATCATTTAGTTTGGAAAAGACCTCTGAGTTCATCGAGGCCAACCGTTAGCCCAGCACTGCCAAGTCCACCACTAACCCTCGTCCCCCAGTGCCACATCCACACGTCTTTAAAATGAGCTTACTCTGGAAAAAGCTGGATTTTGCTGCCTGGGTTACATCTCCCTACACTCAGCCCAGCTCGGAGCTAGAGAGCCCTGCAGCTCTTGGAACCTCCTGCTGCAACTTTCCATCCAAGAGCTCCACGTGGACTCACTTGTAAATGGCAAGAGATTAGAGAACTTCCCGTCGTCATCACTTATTCACGAAAAGTTTGGAAAAATCCTGCTTTCCCCAGGAAAAATAAAAAAAAAAGAAAAGGGGTCGGATCTTGAGGGAGGGGGAGAATCAAATGTTTATAGTGAGCATTACCTACAAAAATAATTCATATGATGAATCTTTATCTTAAAAGCCCTGGACTGAAAACAAATAAATGAATCATTGAAATCATTGAAACAGGCATGCTCGTGTTATTTATGTGTTTAATGTTCCTTTTAGGGTTAGGTTTTTTCCTTCCTATAAAGAAAGGCAGTTTTCTTAGCACTGCTGTGAATACCAATGCCAAATTCTATTTTAACGGTGTTCAGTGATGCAAGAACATCCCAAAGGCAGAATTTTAAAAACACTAAAACCATTTGTTAAAGAGCAACTAGACAAATTGAGCAGTTCTCATTCCCTGCAAGCTTTAGAAAGACAGGTCAAAATATGGTTCCACATGGAGAGTGCCTGAGAGATATTCTCATTGACTTTACATGAACTTTGGATCAGAAGCACAAAAGTATTTTTCTGTTGGCATTCGGTCTTTGTGAACAAAATTATTGATAAGATTGTAAGAAAATAAAGTATCTGTTAAATGGCCAGTGGTTTGCCAATCAGACAATGTGGATTATTCTGGTTACCCTCCAGAGACCTTGAAGTTGCCACCTGAGGTGGCCTTTTGCACTGGTGGGACTCCAGAAGCTCCTAAGCAAAGGCAGAAGATCGCCTGCCTTTTTTTTTTTTTTTTTTTTTTTTTTTTTAAAGGAAAGGAAGAAGTGAAGGGAATCCTGCTATGAAAACAAAAGGATTGTCTCAAGTCCAGTCATTTCTTTCAAGAACATCAGTTTTTCTTTCACCAAGACAGCAACCTCATCTTTGCTGGCTCTTTCGAGGTTACCTGATCCAGATGTTCCAAGGATTTCTCTCTTCTGATGTGACATTTCTATCCCCATCCTTGTATATTAATTGCCAAGGCAGGAATTTTCTACCTTGATACACATCTTCTCACCACTTTTTTTCTTTTATTTCTTTTTATTTTCACTCTATGTGACATACCAAGGGTACAATACCATTTACATCTGTGCCTCACCTGACCTCAAACCCAGCCAGGGACTCACACATAAACCTAATTTTGAGCACACAATTAGCATATGTGATTTAATGGGTGCATTAGTGAGTTTAAAATTACATATATTTTAGAGCCCTGCTGACTCAGGGGGTGTATTTCTGTATTTATGTTGTAGCTTCAGATTCTTCATAATTACATTACCCTTCAGATATTTCCATCTTCCCTCTGTCAGAAAAAGTCTCTCTTTTCACAGTTTGTTAACCAGTTGATGATAACACAATCTCTGTGGTGTTTTCCTTGGACTGAAATTCTTTAATGATCTGATCATGAATTGATGATTTCAGTTTGTGGTTCTGTATACTCAGGTCTCCCATGGAATATGAACCCACCAGAGCTGAAGATGTCCATCCTTTCCTGGGATAAAGAGTCCAAATTATTAAGGACTGAAGGACAAATTCATTTCCCTCTGCCATGACCCACCTGTGATGTTCCCACAAGGAAGACTTGAAGGGATCTAGCAGGATTTTCCCTCAGCCACTCACCACAGGCTACATCTCTCCACAGAGTTATTAGAAGAATTCTTAATTATTTGACTACATTTTTAGCTATGCTTTTTATTTTTTCTTTTTCTTTTTTTACTTCCGAGGCAACAGCAGGTTTTCAAAAATGCAGTTAATAAAAAAAGGAAAAATCAGCAGTAGAAGAGTTTTAGGAAGTGGAGGTTATGGCTTACTGATTCTTTTCCATGTAGCAGACATAAAGAAAATCAAAATACGGATGAAAAATAAAAAGCTTTGAGAAAATCGTAAAAAAGAAAATAAATGAAATAAAATCAAAATCCCAGCTTCCCCAATTAGGCAAACGAGGGAAATGAGTGCCACCTGGACTGCAGCAGCTATTGGACTGCTTGGATTTTCCACAAGAGGAAAAGAAATTCACTTTTCTCTCCCCCTGTGTCCCCACTTTTCATCTGTCTTAATTTGCTCACGTTATTTTGTCAGACATCTGCCCAGCTCCAAGTCAAACAACCTTCCTCCTCCTCCCTTGTGCAGGATCCAGCAGATCCAATCCAGGCAATACAGTGTGGATCTGAGCACTCCTGGCACCTGGGAAGGATAAACCTGACTTTAAGCCTGGCTCAGTTCAGGTTCTTAGGTCATCCCCTCTAAAAACCTGTTGAAATGCTTCAAATAGATGAAATTAGCCTTGGAAATATCCTGCTGCCATGCCCAAAAAAGCCACGGAACTTTGATTCCCACTGAAATATTGGAGCATTTTGTTATTTTCTTGCGCTGCTGCTTCTGCTGCCTTTCGAAGAGCAGGTGGCCTTAGCATAGATTAGTTAAACAAACACGGGGAAAGGAAGAGTTATTCTGGCAGAGGGGGGGAATGGAAGCCAATATTTCTTCTTGCTGAGGTCCAAAAGTGTGTGCCTGTGAACCTACAGGCAAAGTGTGCACAGGAATTTGTCAGTTTTGTGTGCTACATGGTGACAAGGATTTACCAGCTCGAGGGGAAAGTGAAAACAAAACCCCATTTAGGGGCAAAGGCTGGCTAAAAGACCTGAACAAATTCTGTCTTTCCCTCAGGAAGATCCTTGTGGATATAAGGAAAAAAATAAAATAAAAATAAAAATAAAAATAAAAATAATATTTAAATGAAATGAAATTAAATGAATAACATAACATAACATAACATAACACAACAAACATAAAATAAAATAAAATAAAATAAAATAAAATAAAATAAATAAAACCACAGGCATCTGGCAAGAGACAACGGCTGAAGATATCAAGCCACTGTCAGGTGGGAGGGAAATGAGAAATAGCCACTTTTTGATGAGAATAAATGAAAGAAATTGCTATTTTGGGGAAGTGAGGGCAGAATTAGTGCCCAAAACAGTAGGATCCACTGCCCAAACACTAGTGCAAAGGGCTAAGGATTTGAATTTCTTTTAAAGGAGCAAAGGATTTAATGCAGAGATCCTTGGGTCTTTTTTGGGGGGAAGGGAGGGTGGGAAAGGAAAGGAAAGGAAGCAGGGGAAAAGGGGAGAAACAGGTAGTAAAAATATCATGAGAAATATCACAGGAGAGAAGGCAGCTGAAAAAGTCAAGGATAACTGAAGAAGCACATGAAGCATGACCTTGAAATGAGACTGATGAAGTGAGCTTTTTGGGTTGAGTGCTGGCTGGAAAAGGGTCCTTGGACCACTGCCCAAAGAAACTGCCTCCTGCTATTTAATTCCTAATGAGTTCAGGGAACAAGGATTTTGCCCAGGCTTTGAAATAAACAGGACTGTGTTAAAGAAATACTTGAAACCATCATTAATATCTGCTTCTAGTGAAAACAAGCCCCAAGACCCCACAGCCTGGCTAATCATTTGGGTCAAAAAGGTAACATCAGATGAATTTTAGTGCTATTTATTATTTTGTAGTGGTGTTCACTTCATGCCTGTATTGTGGGTCTTCAGAAGAAAAGGGTCATTTCTAATAAATTATTGTATTAATTAATACTGAAGGAATTCAGCTTTTTAATTTCTTACTTCTCCTTCCTTCCTGTGCCAATTTTTCCATCCCAGTAATTGTCCTTCCTGTTTATGCAGTTCCATATGCACAGTGGCTGCTAAAAGTCAGCTGTTAGAACTGTTTACTGTAAATAGTTACACTGTGGCCATTAGTGAAATCTGTATCTCTGACCCAGTGATGGATGGCAGAGGGTCTAATCCCAGAGACACAGTGGGATAAACAGGGGAAAGTCATGTGTGTAGTCTGGGAATTCTGATTTCCACCCCCTGGAAGGCAGAAAGGAAAGTCATGTGCTTGGGACATTTGCTCTGAAAAATGCTGAGAAGCACAAGGTTATTTGCTGATGTCCACGATCCATTTTGGATGCCTTTTTCTCCATGGAATCCTGGAGTCTGGGCTGCCAGTGGGCATCCATCACCTCCTGGGAAGGATGGATCCCAACTGCCCCTGTTCTTCACATTCTTTATCCTCTGTGTCCTTTCAGAAGCAACTGCTGTGGCAAAGCAGATTTTCTATTGAAAAAGAGAGACAATGAAAAAATAGCATAATGAAGTGCCCTCCAATTATTTGGCAAGAGCAGAAATAAGCAGGGATTTGATGTCAGTTCAATATTTGCTGGAATAACAGCTTGGGCTTTGTTAAAAGGAGTTTTTCCACACGGAACTGTCAGATCAAGCTTCGAAGAGGAATCACCTTAAGCAAACAAGCAGACACCTCTTCCAGCCAAGCCTGACATCCTAATGACACAAAGGTGAGAGCTGGGAAGGTGACATCCCCTGGAAACCTCCAAACAGACAGGTCAATACATCTTATCCCCATCCCATGCTTCTAACCAGAGCTGTGGGAATTGTTTGTAAACCAGGATCGCACGTAATCCTAAAGCACGTGCTCGAGTTCCTTGTTTAAGCCCCAGCATGTGTTTAGATGCTGTTTTGCAGGGCTGGGCTCTCCTGATGACCCAGCTGATGGACGTCACGGAGTGTGTCCTGTGGGGAAACAACTTGGCAGTTTCCTCTGGATTTGGGATTTAGGATTTAGGGTAAGACTTTTGCGCACATGGAAAACACTGCATGACTTATGCCTGCGCGACGTGAGGGTTTGGGAAATGTTTCATGTGTTACTAAACCCATTTGAGATTCTGAACTCTGCCTCTTTTGTTTTCCTATTAATTTCTAGAAAATGGAAAATCCACAGGGAGATGACCAGGCATTTAGCAGCGCTGATGAGTACCTATTCTTGGGGATTCATCCTAGAGAATGTCATTTTCCCTGATCAACAGCAGGCTGGAGAATAAAGAGAGGTTTGGGGCTCATCTGAGAGCTGAGAAGTAGAGGAGCCTGGAGAAAAGGAAAAAACCAAAAGAAATAAAAAGAGAAGGAAGGGGAAAAAACCAAGAAAAAAGGACTTTCCTTGAAGGGAGGAGGAGCCACATTTTGGTGTTGTTCACATCCTGACCTGTACCTGATGTACAGCAACGTTTCCCTTCCATGCACACACCAGCACACCTGCAACTGCAACTACAAAAATTTTTGTGAAAGCTCTCCTCTGTGCCAGCTCCATAGCCATAAACCTCTGTTCTTCCCCATCCATAAATCCCCCTCCTTGCTGCCCAGGTGCCCCTCTGATCAAAGGGAAAATGGCTGTTTTTTCAATACACCCTTTCATTTGGCAGAAGCACCTTCCTTCCCACACCAGAATTAATCTCTGCAGGTATTTTTCCGTTTGTAGCTCAACCTTCCTTGTGGGAAATTTTATTTTGCTCAGCCCAATTAGCCACTGCTGCAAATATTGGTCTCTTCATGGCAGCCAGGGTGGGATTAGTCACTCCCAGGTGGGAAGGTTTGCTCCACGTGGCACCTGCCAAGCTCAGCCTTTTGCTGCATTTTGCAGGAGATGGATGGAGCTGATGGTGCCATCTCTGATTTCTCTCTGTAAAGTATTTTATTTCTGCTGGCACTCCCAGAGCTCAGGCTTGGATGTGTTTATGACACAGCTTGATGTTAATGTGAGTTTTCCATGCTCCACCACTGCATTCTCACCTCTCCTTTCCCCACGTGTTGCTCCACTCTGATCTACTACTTGTAGTTATATTTTCCCCACCTTTTGGCTTTATGGCAAAAAGTCATCACACAGAGCAACGGGCAGAAGGAGCAGAGCAGAACACATCTGGCAAAGGACACAAAAGTGGGCTCAAAACACCAGAGGAACACAAAAGTTGTATCATCTACATCTTACCTGCCCTCCCCAGCTGCTGGTGGAGAACCACAGTAGGGAAGGGGGAGCTCCCTTTTCCCTCTGCCCTGAAACAACTAATTAAACTGAAAGCCATTAACTTCAGCTCAGCAGACCCAAAGCTTGTGTGAGGAAGTGTTTTCAGGCCCAGCAGATCACCTTCATCACAGGGATGAAGGCAAGAGCTGGGTGGGCTCCTGGGGTTTCTCCAAAGCCACTCTGCTCATCCTGGAATGTGATGGGGAATGCAAGGACAACTTCTGAACTCCCTGTGCCTCAGTCCCCGCACTCAAACAAAAGCAGCAATGGCTTACAATGAGTGCCATTGAAGAGATAACCACCTCCACCCCGTGTTATTGACTTTAGAGTGGCATTTCCTCTATCAGGAATGAGCCCCACAACAAGGTATTTGTACCTGGCTGCAAGACAAACTTGCTCTTTACCGGTGCCTGCTGCACATACCACACCGAGGTGTTGGGAGGATTAATTACTTAGCTCATGCAGAGGACTTTGAAGATAAAATGTGCCAAGTAATTACTATGTGTTTTACTGATTTGGGCATGCACGGACATTTTTTTCATAATGGTTTGTTGATTTTGTTGACTGGCAGTCCAGGACAAAGCTGCATTTCTTGCGAGGTTTCTTTTTTTAATATTATTTTTAATAGGCTTTTTAATTGCAGTATTTACTTTAGTCACCTATTAAATAGCTAATTACTTGTGATCCTGTTTAGATTTGTGTTTAGCACAGACAACAATTACATCTTTTCTCCCACAGCCCACAGTTACTGCATTACATGCCAGGCTTGATCTATTTTTTCCCCTGTAAACAGGACTTTCTGACTGTAACAACTTATTTTCATGCTTCTGCTCCATAAGGTGTGATGAAACTCAGTAAAGGCTCTCTGCTTTACCCACAACAAAGAGACTGTGGCCAAAAACTGTTGTATAAACACGGGAGATTGATCCTTTGTGTCATTAAAAGGTGTAAACGGGACATCAGTGTAAACAGGAGAAACAACAGGGTAGGGAAAGAAAATGTAGGCAGAATTCCATGTTCTGCTGATTATGAAAAGGTGTCAGGGATGCCATCCTGGGAGGTCATCAGGTTTTCCTTTCAGGAGAATGAGCAGGGAGACTGGTGGCTCTCACCCATCAGAGCTTTATGTAAAGCACTGATAGGAGCAGCAGCAGGAAGGTTCCTCCATCCAGGGTAACCCAAAAAGCTCTCTGAGAGCCTGCCTGGGAAAAGGAGCCCAGCAACCAGAGCACCTTGTATTTAAACTTCCATTTCCACTGCCACGAACTCCCAATTAAAGAGATAAACCTCATTAGGCAGAATTTGGCAGATAGTTCTTTTCTGCTTCCTCACCACTTCCGGCCGCACTAAGCTCCTCTGCAGCACTCAGGCATTTGTGGAAAGGTCAAGTCGAGCCAGAAACAGCCACCAGCAGCCACCAGACAGGAAAGGTCTCCTTTCTTTTGTGCCCTTAACCTCCTGCTGCTGCTGCAGGAGGATTCCTAAACTCAGCAGCTTAGACCAGATCACTTTTTTTGCCTATCCTCAGTCCCAGCCTCTGACAGGACAGGACTGAAGACTTTCCCAAGAGCAGCAATGATGATCTTTACATCTCTTTTTGACAAGATGACCTGCCTTGAGTGTGTGGAGCCTCTGCCCAGCTCTTCTCTCCAGCCCGAGCAGGCAAAGCCTCTGTCTGCCCCAGGAGATGCTTTTTCCAGCACATCTACTTCAAATTATAATGCAAAATAGTTCTAGCAGATGGAAACTCCGGATTTGCCTCCCTGTGATGCCATCCAGAGGCCAGACAGCTCCAAGGGGGGATCCTGCTACAGGCACAAAGAGAGCTGGCTGCTGCCTGAGGGGCTCATTCAGCCCTGCCTCTGTATTTACTTTTCACAGGTTTTATGGCAGAGGTTGTGCATTGCAACAACCCTTTTTTTTTCTTCTTTTTTTTTTTTTTCCCCAGGAATTCACAGCAGGTGCAGGATTGTGGAGGATACTTCCATGAAAAAGCCACGCTCCAGGGAAAAAACCCTCTAACCCTGCCTGTCCTGCTGTCTCCAACTGAGGTGAAGGCAATCCTGCTAATTATTGGATATACTAAAACTCTTTACAAGCACAGGAGCCCCTCCAGGAATCCTGCAGTCAGGTTTAGCAGTGCCACGCATCCCAAAGCTTTCAGGGCAGGCAAGCTTCAGGGATATCATGGTTTTCCAGGCACAGTCCTGAAAGTAATAGAAAAACAACTGTCTCATTGTTTAGAGCATCCCTAAATATTGCCAGTAAAGATCTGGTCAACTTTCCACAGTCTGCGGCTTTTGAGATTTTTCCACCGGGGTGATTTATTTCATCAAAACAGCTCTTGGGCCACCAGCTGTTAAAGCACTTGTGAAAAGGGCCAACTCCATTCTCATTCCTCACTGCAGGTTTCCCTTAATAGAATCAAACTGGATAATAAGTGCTAATACTGTAATACAGTTCTCTGTACTTTGACCTAAATTCTCCTCCAGCTCCCGAGGGGGTGGACACAGGGGGAATGCTGCAGTATTTCCTCCAGTGCATGGACAGGCAGGATTAACCCACCCAGACAATCCTCATCCTGTGTTTTGGGAACGCTTTGAGGTCTAGGTTTTGTTGTATCATACGCTGTGCAAAATCCTGTGCAGTATCTCTGATCCCAAACTGTTTGTGGTCAGTTAATATCCAAACAGTGCTTGGGCCCAGACTCTGTTTCTCCAGAATGACCTTTCCCTGCTGCGCGCAGCCAGTTCAGAAAGTCAAAGCTGGTTTTTTTTTTTTAATGAAAAGATAAGACATGGCACGGTTTTCTAAGTTTGGTATCTGCACTGCCAGCTTGAGCACACAATAAGAAAGCAAATATCACTGTGATTAATTAATACCACTGTGGGGGAGGGTGTTGTTTTGTTTGGTTTGTTTTTTTGGTTTTTTTCCTGAGAGTCTATCCAGAAAAATCAGACTGGTGTAAACATTACGAGTGTATTTTGGTCAGATTATTTGGCAGCTCAGGTTTGACTGAAATGGTTCATTTAATTACTTTTATTGCTACATAACCCAAGTTGAAGTTTTAGATTCATGAACCACACGTGCTTCTCTAGGACATGCACAGAGCTGTGACAAAACCAACTCACCCAAGCTGTGTGGAGCAGAGCAAGGTGGTTCAGGAATGGGATCTGGGATGGAATGAGGGGACTTCTTTCCTCCTGGTCCTAATCCCAGCAAAAGCACATGTTGCCCAAGAAATTGAACTAAATTTCTTCTCAAGTAGAAATGGGCATCCTTAGGCTTCAGGGCTAAGGCTCCAGGTCATGGAGCAGGGTGAGTTTAGAACCTTTGAGTGACATTTCTGCATTTCCTCCTCCCAGCTCAGGAACTGGAGGAGTGGCAGCACTCCCAGCACTGACCTCCTGCATGGCTCAGCTTGTGCTTCCAGAGGAGTTCTGGCAGCCAAGGGGAGGAAGGAAGGAATGTAGACTCTTCCAGTCACCAAGTTAATGGGTTTCAATGTGTAATTAGTGTCATTCTTGAAAACCCACGTCTTGTCACCACTCTAAATGTGTTTAGCTTCTGTTTCCTCATTATTTTGGGATCTCGTTTTTCCGCTAGATTGAGGAGAAGCTTTTGTTTTCCCCCCTCAAAAAACCCTCTCCCATGTGGGTGTTCATAAATGATTAAGAGATGATAGGAAACCTCTTGGCCTGCTCTTTGCATTAAACATTTGCCTGAGGAAGGACAAATACCCACTATGCAGTTTGGAAGTTTGACAAAATCCGACTTATTGAGCAGAGACTAACAAATCCCTGATTTGTATCTCATCCTGGGTACCACAATTCTTTAGGACTACTTATGCATAGCGATGAAGAAATGAATTCAAGGGTAATTTTCCTCTATTGCCATAGTAATCTTTTGGGATTTCAACTAGCCAAGGGAGCTAGTTTAGGAGATTAGTCAGGGAGAGCAGGGCTGCTCCCTAATGGAAAAGCCAGGAAAACCAAGCAGCAGCTCAGGAACAGGGCAAAAGGCAGGTAATCCTGGGATGCAACTCAGGCTGGGCTGAGCTCATCTGGGGACCTCTTGCTATCATTACTGGGGAAAAACAGGCGCCTTGAGATGTGAAACCAACTTTGAGTTAGTTGGTGGAGAGGATCTATCTCCTCTCTTCACTTTCTGTCCTTATCAGAGAAAACCCATTTCAACTGATCTAGAGAGAAAACATGTCCTGACATCTCTGACTCTAATCAAAACACATGATTTTTTTTAACACCACTGGCATGCCGGGGCACGTGTCCTCTTGCAGCCAAGACAGTTTCCAAAATCCCTGTGCCTGTAGCCACTTCCACCCCAGCCAGAATGTGCAGCAGCACAGGAGGCTTCAGGCACACCACAGCTGGGCAAGCTGAGGAAAAGAGCTCAACTCCACACAGTGATCTAGAGTTACACACTACACGTTTCTTATCCCATTTTACTTCTGATTCGATTTTTATTAGCAAGCCAGCACTAATGCAATGTTCTGCAGAGGGACACACTCTCTTTCCCCTGCCTTGAGACAGACAGAAAGACTTAGGAAATGCCACAGAAATAAACTCTGCTAGGAAAATGCAAGAATTGAGCAGTTCAGCTTTCAAGAGTCAGATAATGGCAAACAGAAGGTTGAACTTTTCCCCTCGTGTGCATATGCATCATGATTCATTGCATACTCCTCTCATGCTATTCCTCAGCTATTGCAGCATGCCATAATTTGTCTCCAGAGGCAAACAGTAGTTTGCAGAGCTGCATACTTGTCTCTGCTCGGCGGGGCAAGGCTGAGTTCACAGCACATGCCCAAGGCACTGCACACCACGGCAAACGTGCTGGCATCAGGGAGAAGAACAAGAGCAGGGCTGCTCCCTAAAGGAAAAGCCAGGAAAACCAAGCAGCAGCTCAGGAACAGGGCAAAGGGCAGGCAATCCTGGGATGCAGCTCAGGCTAGGCTGAGCTCAAGTGGGGAACATCAAAAGTCCAAGGTGAGGCCGGTCAGGGAAGTCCTAAAATGGGTCAGGTTGGGAGGGACCACAGAGTGTCATCTGGTCCCACCTCCCTGCTCCAGCAGGGTCATCCCAGAGCACAGGGCATAGGATTGTGTCCTGACAGATCTGGAATATCTCCTGTGAGGGAGACTCCACACTCTCTCTGGGCAATCTGCACCAGTGCTTGGCCACTGGACAGTGAAGAAGTCCTTCCTCATGTTCAGAGTGGAACTTCCTGGGCATCAGTTTCTGCCCATTCTTCTTGTCCATGGAGCAGACCCTGGTCCATCCTCTGGCCCCCTCTCTTCAGCCACTGACAGACACTGATAAAATCGAGGTCTGTAAATGCCCTCAGGGCCCCCAGCTGGGTCATGGATGTCCCTGAGTCGTGGCTGCCCTGAGACCATTCCCTGGGGTCCAAGGGAAGCTGCATTACAAGCATGGCTGCATTTCACTGGACCAAGTGCCCTGACCATGGCTAAGCCAAAAGCTGCCCCACGCACCCAACCATGCAGGATTTGGCCTCGTGAGGTGAGAAGTAGTGGCAGGTTTGAGTCACTTCTGGCAGCAACACGTCTGGAGCTCACCATCCCCAACGAGCAGCTCAGAAAAAGCCCTGCTAGAAAAGCAGTCTGAAACCATGGATTTGTGTCCGTGCATCCACATCAGCTCTTCTCCCCAGCCAGTTTGGAGCAGGGACTCTGTCAGGCTGGTATTGCAAATACCTCTGAAAAACATCCCTGAGCTGCTTTCTGAAAGGAGTCCAACCGCAGTGCTGGTGCTGCTGAAGTCAGCATAACCCTGAGCTCAGGCAGAGCGCTGCCTGTGAGCTGGACAAGCTTCCCAATGCTGCACGCTGAGTAATCAGCTATTCCCATGCAGATGAGCCCCAGGAGATGAGCAGCAAGCAGCACTGGGACCCGGAGTTCTGGGAAGCGCAGATCTCCGCTTTTCCAAATATCTCACCGCGGGAGTGATGCTGCTCAAACCTTGTGAGCAATAAAAACTAATGGGAAACAGATGCTGCTGTACCTTAGATTAGAATCTATGTTTAGATTTCCAAGATAATTTTTATCTCTGATACTTTGGCTAATGTAGGGCTGATATGATAAATGGATTTTCTGTGGAGTCTGAGAAGAGCGCGCCTGCTTCAGAACGCAACCTGATATGGAGTTGTCTGCGGCAGGGAGACAGAGAGAAGAAACAGAGCTGGCCTGGATGGAGGGTGAGGATGGAGGATGTGTTACATGGACCAGGTCAAACAACCCTGGGCTGGTGCTGGAGAAGGAGGAGTCACATCTGCCCTCCCACCTTGCCTGAGCAGGGTGGGAAGGACCATCCCACCCTGGAACACAGGGAAGCCTTCCCTCCATCCCTGGGGAGCAGTGCAGCCTCTCCAGCCTGTGCCTTGGAATCTTCAAATCCTGAAGGGGGTAAGCTCAAAAACCCAGTACACTGACTTAAATCACAAACTAATGGAGAGAAGAGGGTCCCTCATTCCAAAAATCTGTATTTCCACTGGCCCATGGTACCAGGATGGGGTATAGACCTCCCTGTGCATCCTCATCCTCCTTAGCTCAGCTGTTTTCTGAAACCTATTGTTTCCATAAGTCATCTTCCAATATCCCCATCTGCTGTCCCATCAGCTCTCCTGAGGCCAAGCACAGTTTACTGTCATGCTGTGAGCCTATTTTTGCCCTTCTTTTCCACTGTCCCCTTGAAGCCAAGGCCACAAGCAGTCCATGCAGCCTTGCCTTGGTCTGCAGCCAAAGGGGCCAATGACAAATGCACATGGCAAAAAAAAATGGGGGAAAAATAAGAGAGATTTTATATTTTCTAGATTATTTTTTCATTATTATTATTATTATTATTTTCCAGCCTGAAAACTCTTGGCAGGGTAAAACTCATCAGTTCCTTCTAGCATTGTAAGCGGAGATTATGTAATATTTACAGTGATATTAATGCAATCAATCAGCGTCAGCAAGTGGAGATGTGGGAGCCAGCTATACACACGAGAGAAAAGTGGGGAAAAGGGAAGCACAAAGGGGTCCCTGTGATGGCCAGGGAAAGATGCCAAATAATTCCACTGCTTTCCAAACTAATATGTTACAAAATAACACAATCAGCTTTGGCCCAGTTCATTAAAAATAATTGACTTGACTGCTCAGTGACTTCCCTGCAGACTGGAGATGCCCATGAGCACCCAGGCGTTCCCATAAACACCTTTCCTCCTCCCATTTGAAGGGAAAGGCTTTGCCCAGCCCTGCTCCAAATGATGTCAAAGGAGCCCTTGTTGAACCTTGGGCTGCTGGGAATGGTGAAAGAGTCGTGGATCAAGAGCCCTCACTGAACAGAAGGGCTTTGCCACTGCTCCATCCACTTCCAACAAAACGCCAGTGCCTGAAAGAGGCTGTTCTTCCCAAGGTGTGGGCCTTGCAGCATCAGGCAAGGAAGGGACTTTGCAGCCCTGAAAGCCCCACAAATAGCAATTTCTGCTGCTTTGTTATATTTTCCTTCTTTTTCAGGTGGAAATATGAAAAGGGAGTTGTTGCCAGCACTTGATTTCTGCGTCACCATTGCAGTAATTTCTGGCAGCAGGGAAGAGGGATTGTTTTGCTGTACAAGGGTGGGAAGTGGGACCTGCAGATGATTTGAGAAAGGCTTCAAACCCAACCCAGGTAGGCTGCAAAGGGCTCAGCATTTGGCTTCCAAGGAGCTGGGAATGTGCTGAAGAACAGCAGCTGGGAATGTGCTCTGGTCCCTGTCTCCCAGGGTGGAAACACTGCAGGCATTTCTAAACTGTGTCTTGGAATAAGCCTTTCCTAAATAACTGCTACTGATGTTTGGATCCCAGCCTACATTTTGGCAGAGGCCAGTCTTGGGATTCAGGTCTTTATGTTGAGTGTCTCATGTTCTGGTGGTGCTGGAATGAGGGATCCCTGCTGCTCTGGCTGGTGGGCAACTCTCACTGGGAGGAAAAGGCAAACCAGTTTAAAAGAAAGTCAGGCCACATGCTCATAAACCCATGAATCCTTCCTTAAAAGGGATGAATGATCTTCTTTTCCTAATTTTAAAATGTTTTGTAACTGTTGAGATATTGGGTCGGATGGCTATCACATACCAGTAGAAGATATGATCTCTGATTTCTGCTGGACCACTGAAGAGTTTTGCAGCCAAATCCAGTTAATCTGAGAAATTCAGGTCTGCTCTGGAGGGGTCACTGCCTGTTGATGTGTTTGCTGAACTGGATAATTGCAGGTTACAGAATTTACCCTTGCCTGCTACCTAAAGGACAAAACCTGCATTTCTTTAGAAACGTGTCATTTGAGAAACTGAGGCAAGGACCCTAATAAAATTAAGAAAAACTGAAATGATGGAAAGACCTGAAACCCTACAGCATTTTCTTTGTAGGCCTTTTTTGACTAAGAATTCAGTTTAACTTCTGGAGCAAGACATTGCAGATAGGCTTCATTCAGAGAGAGGACATTCCATATATTTTTGAACCCATCAAGTGCATTTTTTCCCACGTTTCATCTATTACATTACCCCAAACCCTGAATCATGCTCAGGCCAAAGTCAAAGCAGACATACCCAAGGCAGGTTTCTTTTTCTCTGTTGGCCTCCCTGCCAGAAGCCACCTGAAGAAATTCCCACATCTCCAGAAAGATTTGACACTCACCTTGGTTGAAAGGGCAGGGACAGCTGAGTGGCAGAGCACTGCTGAGCTCCTGACCCCAGTGCAGATGGAGATAAGGCCAGGGATGATAATTCCTCCAGTGCTGAGTTTGGGAAGAGCAATTGGCCTGGCTGTGATTGAGAAATGCCTGTTCCCCAGGGGAGGATCAGCACGTGGGCAGCAGAGAATTTTTCAAGAGCAGACCTCCCCTCCAGCTCATCTGGCAGTAAGAGCCACTTGTCTCTGAACAGGCACTCAGCATGTGATCTTTTTGGGCTCCTTCCCATTTAGTATGACTCTTGGGGAAAGCTTGACATCAGATTATGCCCTGCTCAGAGAGTACAAAACTCTGTCTCAGGCCAAGTTTTGTGCATTTCTGACTTCTGAGCCATGCTCTCACTTCTCCTCTGTCCCAACGAGTCTATTTTGGGCTGAATTCCTAGTGACATGAGCAAAAATTCCTAGAAAAAGACCCTTGTGCACAGATGGAAGAGCAAACTCTTTTAACCACAACCACAAACCACTTCCATAAACTCCAACCTTTTGCTCCAGCTTTAGGTTTCCTTGCAGAGACTTGGAAGCTTTCTGGGCAAAGTTCAGTGCTCTTGGGGGCAAAGGACCCCTTTTTTATTGCTGCAAAGACCTGCTCCTTGCACCATGGAGGTGCTCATCAGATGCCCTAGAAACCTTTGTCACTGGGACTAAAGGAAAAAAGAACATTTGTCCCAGACAACTTTAATCATATAAGCAACCAAATTAGGTGGCTGGTCTGCCTTTGATCTCTTTATAATCTCTGCAGAGATATTTCTTTAAGTGAGTATAGAGCAGGAATTTGCCTCATGTGCAGGGAAGAGCCTTACAGAGTAACCTTTGTCTCTTCCCTTCCTAGAGGAGCTGTTGAGCAGTTTAGCCAGGCAGCTAAAGTGACTTAGAGACTTAAAGACTTAGACAGCTTAAGTAGTCACCTGGAGGTGCCATCACCTTCTGGAGAGGAGTACTTTTCTGCTACTCTACCCTCTGTGCCTCCATCGAGTGGGAAACGCTTCATTTGTCCTTTAAAATCTGGACAACACCTTTCCCAACACCAAACTGACCAAGAATTAATAGTGGATAGAAGGGTGACCTGAAATGCTTGTTCTGGGAGAGCAGCAGTTGCTTTCTCTGGTCTGTGGTGATATTCACAGTTTTCCCTGTATGTCACACTGAGGCAAAAATTATGCAATGCCCTGACTGTACATTTATCCACACTTCTGGTGTTTTAGCAATCTGGCTTCTCAGCTAGAGGCTGGAGCCAAAGCATATTAAGAAATGAGCCTGTGTTTTGAACATATGCTATCAGCAAAGCCTCATTTTTTGTTGCCACTTACTATTTCTTAACAGGAGGAGAATGCACACGGGGCTGTCTTGAGGCAGGAATGATGCAGGGCAAAGCCCTGGATTGCTGTACACCTTCAGGCCACTTGCTGCCACTGGTCTGCAGTGCAGAGGTGTCCAATTCTGACCCTTCCCATTAGGTAGGACTAATAGAAGGAATTATCAACAGCAAAAACACTACAAGGACCCGAGATGCTGGCAATCACCCCCACCTTGCTGCAGGCAAATATGGAATAAAAAGGACTGAGCTGCATATGACCTCAGGATGAAAGATGGATTGGGGAGAGCTGTTCACCCCAGTCCAGGAGAGCCATGGGCTTGGCCAGCAGTCCCTGGCTAAATGACAAGTCCATCCTGTTTGTTACAGGCACAGAGCAGCCCTTGGCTGCTGCTCTTGTCTGTATTTCTATTTGTGCTGATAATACACATTTTTAAAGCCGATCTTAATTGCTGCACTAGATTTATTAGCAGGAATATTATCCATCCTTTCCTTCCACCCCCTCCCCCCTTCAGCTCAATTCATCATTTTTACGAGAGGGCGAGTTGGGGACCACACCTCCTCTGCTTCCCAGGGACAGCACCGTGGACATCAGCTTCACCATCGCCCAAAAATCAAACAGGATGAGTTCATAGAAAGCTGGTAAAGGACTGAACCGAGTACAGGGAGGCCAGTTGCATTATTTTCTCCTGAAAACCCCTGAGCAGCTCGAGGTGCCAGCAGCACCACATCTATTTTGCAGCAGGGTAATGAGAACAAAGAGCTTTTGGGGTAGAATCCAAACCACATCCTCCTATCAAACCCCGCCGAGCCAGGCTGCTGGAATGGCTGAGCCTGCAGCACAGAGCTATATAAAGCTGCAGGGATAGCAGCCCTTGGCCGGTGCCAGGCTCCAAGCTGAAGTGAGTTTTACAGGAGGGAGGTTACAGGCCTCCAACGGGATGTAAACTGTGTTTCTGGGCATAGCAGAAAGCGTGTGGCTGGTTGTCTGTGCAGATCCTGGCAATCTGCATCTTTCAGTGTAAGCATCGGTGGTGCCAAGCAATTACGATGTTTATAGAAACTGATGGCCGACATCTGTTTAAAATACTTCTCAGTGTTTAGACTGACAGGACAGAAAACATTCTGCAGGGAGTAAGCAGAAATTGGATGGTATCATATACATTTTTTTTTATTATTATTATTTTTAAGTTAGAAGAACTCACATTAAATTGATTAACTACTAAAATTCATTAGCACTGTGAGCACTATAGAGTAAGCACAAGCCATAAACCTGCCTTCCTGCATGATAATTACTAAAATGTAAGAAAACTCTTCCAGAAGGTGAAGCCTGTTTGGAACCAAGCTGAAAGAAGAATGTAGTATCATACCCCAGCAGCTTTATAACCTTCCTGCTTGATCTTCAGCAGGACAAAGCTTTCTCTCCATTGAGAAATCAGCCAGGAAGGCTTTGCCTTAAATCCCAATCTCTCCAACAGAGATAACAACCATTCTCACTCCAGTGTAGATGTTTACAGATGGAGGAGAAGAGCAAGCTGAGGTCCCAGTCTGACCTACTTGCAAAGGGCAGCTAGATCTGTTGTAGTACACAGAACAACCTGACCAAAGCCCTTGGCCTTATCTCATCTGCCTGTGGTGGCTCCTCATCTCCATTCCAGCACCTCTCCTTATTGCTTCGACTCCTTCCAGGCTTGGACTCCTCCAGGAGGTTCTGCAGGGTCAGTGGTCCTTCACCCCAACACCCTGCTGGAACCATGGGAAGCTCCTGCTTTGATTCAGGCAGCTTTGGCCATGAATAAAATATCCTGATGGTTCAGGGATGAAAGAAGTCAAGATTTTGTAGATTGACCACGACAGCAAAGAGAGCAGAGCTGTGCAGTGCTGCAGTCCAACAGCCCTCAGTGACACAAGGGCTCTTCAGAGACTTCCAAAAGCCACTGCAAATCAGAGCCACCTCCAGAAACCCAAGGACTGATCATAAATGGCCAAACCCCAGCACCCCATGGCCAAGCCCAAGAGTTTTGGCAAAGCCCCTTCCCTCAGCTGCAGCAAACACAGCACAGCAATACCCAAATTTTCATGCCCATACTCAGGGGCTTGTTTGTACAGCCAACCTTATCCTCCTCTTCCTTGAACGTGGGCTGCTGTGTGGCTGTGCTTTGCCACCTGAACACTGAGAGTAGCCTTCCCTCATTAGCAGCTTGGAATCTCTAAATCTCCCCGTAGGGCTCACTTTTGGGTGACAATGTCCCAGAACAAAGAGCCCCATTCACCAGCCGAGCCTTTGGAGTTCATTTTCCCTTTTTTAATGTCAGTCCTAGAGGCGGGGTGCAAGTTTTATGTGCAAAGCACACAGAGACCCCAAAAGGGACACCCTGTTCTGGAATTAGTTATAGCCAAGTCCCCTCGGGCATGGCTGCAGCTCAGCAAGTGGGAAGGTCTCTCCTCTCTCAGTTATAGTGAAAACAAATGTATGGCAGAAAAAAATCCATCTCTGGGGCTCTCCCTTAGTTAACTGCCAGGATTATTATGGTACCTAGCTTAGTAAAAGACAGTTTCCATTTTCTTTTCCCTCCCACCCAATCCCTTGTATTTTTAAGGCCACTTATGTCACACAAACACGCAAAACTCTGGCACGAGAAGGCAGCCACATCAAGCACAACCTCACAAAAAAAGCAGCCACCATCTCTTCCAATCCCTCCTTCCTTCTGCGCTGTAAATTAGTTCACAAATTATGCAAATCAGAAGCACGTGCAGAGGGGAAGTTGCTCTCCTGGCATTGCATCTCCCGTCAGGAAGTTCTCTGGAGCACTGGGATGGGGTCAGGACTGTGCTTTGCAGTGATGCTTCATCCTGCACACCTCAAATACCCACAGAGCTTGTCTTTGCTCCCACTGGAATATCCTGTCCCCTGGGATGTCACCTCTGCGTGTTGCTCCAGCACTGCTGCCTCTCCCGCAGTCCCTGAGCAGAGCTGTGTAAAACATGCAGTCGTTTTCATCACTAGACTTATGGCTGCCCTGAGGGCATGAGCATGAGTTTACCCAGTGCTCCTTAAATCAGTCCCAGAACAACCTTTTCCAGCCACTGCCAAACGAAAGCTTTTCCAGCAGAACTCCATTTTCCTTTTCTCCGTTAGAAACTCCTTTTTTTTGGTTTTTTTTCAGGCTTGCTCAGCTGTTACACTTGGGCACTGGCTGGTGGAAACACACACAAATACCTGCAGCCTCACTGAAATTAACGGAAAAAAACTGCCGTTAAATTCAAAGAGAGCGGAATGAAATTTTACAGTACACGTTTTTCCAGGAAGGAAAAAAAAAAAAGAGAAATAAAAAAAGGAAGGAAAAGATCTGTTAAAACCCAACTTTCATTCACACTGAAGCAAATCCTGATGGCTCTTATATTCTCTGTGGAGGACAGATACAGAAGTGAGCTGCTGCTCCACCACGGTGTAAGAGCTGTAAGGATGCAATCTGCCCTAGGCTAAGACTCCCAGATTGCTTCTCCCGTGTCCAAGCTGGCCAGTTATTCCTGCCCTGCTGCTGCAGAGGTGTAAGCATGGTGCTGGTGGCAGGCAGAGCCTGGTTTTGATGCTAAAGCAAGAGCAGGGCTGGTGGGCACAACATCCACTGAGCAAACTCTCAGGGGTGGGGTGCTTTTAGGCTTTTATTCTCCTACCAAAATAGTTCAGCCACTGACGTCTCAGAGTGGGCTTTATAGGGTGAGGCTGTGCTGTGTTTCCATCTGGTGTGACGATGGCCAGGGAATGCTCTGTCCCACACCCAGTTTGCATCCATTATCACCAGCCAGAGGACAGCCAGGCTCTGAGAGAATGACGACTCTTGTGTTTCCCCAGAAATTAAACCAGCCCCTGTTTGGGACCTGCTTGCTCAGTCCTCCCTCTCTGATCCTCTCACCCAGGCAAGTGACTCAGAAATGCCAATACTACACGAGAAGGGGTGTCCCTGACAGGGAAATGAGTGCCATGAAGAGACAAACATTTTATGGCTGTTTTATAATGCTTACATCAGCCAAAGCTTGCTCTTTGCACCAGGGTGGGTAGCGGAATTTCACACAGAGCCAACCTAACAGCTCTGCTGACACCTCTCAGCGTGGCTATGCAACCATTCCCAGATATCTGAGATGATCCCACAGTCTGGACCCTCCAAAGAGTGGTTGGATCTGCCACACGTCGATATTTCTGCACAAACAGCCTTGGAAGCTGCTCACATCAGCATTCAGCTGGAGGAAATCCCAGCCACGAGCCCACCGGGATCAGGGGAATCAAAGCGTTACTAATAAAGAGCCATTTCTCACCCTCCCAAATCCACACTCCAAACAGTAGGATGCAAGAGGGAGGATTTCTCATAAGCTGAACGACTCCAGCAGGAAATGGCACATTTAGCACTTCTTCCATGGCTTTCTTTCCACCACATTCCCTCCATGCCCCCTCCCAAGCTCTGCCCATGGAGTACACTGTCTCTGGGAGCAGATCCCATAATTTTTAGGATCAGCACCATGCAGTCCTGCCAGAGCAGCCAGGTTGGTCCCTGGCCACAGCCCTGTCTCTCCCATTCAGCCCTGCAAATCACAGTGGCACCAGATTAAGCCTTTAGCCATGTTATCTCACGAGGTTTACTCATCACAAATGTTGACAGTAAGGATCAGTTTTAAGCAACTAAGCAGAAAACCAATTCCCTTCCATATATTTCACGAAATCTTGTTGCTTCCTTCAGGAGAAAACATGCTGCACTGCCTTATTGTACAGGCACGAGAGGAAATCACTCTCTGGGTTTGGAAAGTCGATATTAATGGGCTCAGACTGCAGCTGAGGGCATGTTCATTTTGCAATCGAGTTACTTTCCCTGATACTCTCTTGATTCTATTTTCCTGGCAAATTGTGATTGCTAATAAATTGCAATAACTTTGAGTTTACATTACAACTTGCAGAAGATTATTTTGGGCAGTAATGACATTCCCAAAGCGGAGGGTCTCTCCAGTGAAATATCTGGCATATGGAAGCAATTCAGTTTTTACAGATTCAGATGAAGCCTACGTATTACTGATGAAGAAACCATGTTTTGATAAGATAATAGGCAGCGGTGTGAGCCGACAGGGAAGAAAATATGAAGTTTCTAATGTCTGCAAGGAAGTCAGGCTTCTCCCAAAGCTTATTGAAGCCAGTGGACTGAGTCCTCCAGGCCTTGCTGGGGTTAAAGATCAAGTCTTCACCCTCCTCACCACAGGAACATGTTCTGGGGTCAGCTCACCCCTTCCCAGAACACTTTATCCTACAATAATATTCCAGCCTCCCACTTATTATATGCTGAAATCTGTTTATTTCCTCTAGTGTCCAAGTCTCTCTCAGTGTCTCCTTTTGAAACCCCCAGGGCAGCTGAAGCGGGAATTTTAATTTTATTGCGCTATTTGTCAAACATTTTTTCCTTTTTTTTTTTTTTTTTTTTAAACACTGTTTACACAGAGCAGCCTTCCTCCCTGATCCCCTCTGGTTTGTCTTTTGCTTCTCAGGCATTTCCTAGCTGCTGTGCTTGGGCTCCACCTTGTCATGTAAATCCAATTTAATTTGCACAGTTCTGCTTGACTGGGGCTGTTTTCTAATAAATTCAAGCTCCGTGAAAAATTCCAACCAGGTGATACACTCAAAGGCAGCAGCTCCTAACGCAGTATGTGGGAAGGATCTTCAAAACACACTCTAAGAGGAGGCAGGTGGCTTTTGGGGCTGATTGCCTTTTTACTTCTAATATTAACTTTTAATTACCAACAGCTAAACCTTATTTTCCTGTATGATCCATTGCTGCCTCAAAATCCGTTTTGTCCTGAGGTTATTGACACAGTTGGAAAATTCACTGTGTTTACTCTTTTTGAGAAAACTGTTTAGTTTTTATGCATTAATTTCAAACCAAGACTGTGTCCATGTTTATAGTGCAATCTCTAATTCTGCTCTTCTTCATCCCCTATCATGAGTAGGGAGTTGTCTTCAGAAACCCCTAGTGCAGAGATGAAAACATGCAGGAAACAAGGATGAAGAATCACCTTTATTTTATGGGTTTATGGTTTTAATACTTCTGCTTATCAGTGGGTGGAATTTGGGGAATACTCAACAGACTAAAGAGCAAAAATGCTCTTTGCAAAGGGGGGATGGTGGAGTCTATAAGCCTCAGTACAACACCCTGAGAGATCAAAGCAGGATGAGAACTGGATGGTAAGAGAAAAATTGAGCTGTTTGCCCTGCCCAGCCCAACATGGACCAGGAAATCAGAGCCCAGAAATCCTTCTGCCCTAAGGAGGGTCAGGGAGGCTTCTGAGCACTGCCTACAAACAGAGAAGAGTCCTTTGCTCCATGCCCCACACCTCAGTGCAGGCTGGTTCCTCCCCACTAACCTATTTTTGGCTGCAGGCTCAGCCCAGCACAGGTTGGGCGACGCACGTGGCTTTGTCCGCCAAGCAACAACTGCATCCCCTCACCCCTGAGCTGGGCTTGATGCCCTGGGAAACACCTCCAAAAATAGCAGCATTACACACCTCAGGTACAGCAGGCCAGCTTGAGGTCTAGGTGGCATTTATCTACTCTCCTGTGCAGAGGAAATCCCCCAAAAATCCCAAGAAATCCACAGAGCGGAGAGTCCCGGCTTTTGTTGCACTTGGTCAGTAAACCTAAAAAATGCTCCTCTAACAGCTTGGTAAATAAATACAGAGCACCACGACAGTGCAGGTGATTTATTGGCACTTAACATTATGGGGATGACAGAAAGCACTGCAATAGTCAAGTGCCATGGCCATTATAAACATTTTTTTAAAGGGGTTTATTACAGAGCTGTAAAAGTCAGCTCTAGGCTAGAAGCTGGCATGCAAGTTCTCTCTACCTTTGAAGTATTTATTGACAGTAGAAATCTGGAAAAGGGGAAAAAAAATATCAATTTGGAAACTGTGGTTTCATCAGGATTTGAATAGCAAGTGTAAAAAGGAAAGGAGATAAGAAAGGGGGGAGAGGAGAGGGAGCAGTGCTGTGAGGATGGATAATATCCAGCAAATCTTTTGCCAGGGAGATCTTTTGGGTTCACCTTTTTCCATCCACAAGTGACTCACAAAGCAGTGGTTTCTACAAAGTTTCTCCTGTCTTTCAAAATATTTTCCCAGCCATTTCCATGCAGTTATTGGTCTGTCATTTACAGCTTTTCACAGCAGGGAATGCAAGTGGCTCTGGGGTAACAGATGCCATTGAGAGCTGCTGGGAGAGCTGCTGCTCTCTGCCTCCCTGCTTTCACCAGAAGAGCAGGAATTTTTATCCAAGCAGATCAGCCCTGCCAGGTTACACATTGGCAAGAGCCAGGGGTAAATCCCACCTGGCCCAATTCTCCAGCCAGTGCTGGAGCTTCAGAAGTCTGGTCCAGGCGGAGGGGCTGCTTTTCCATTCCTGCAAGCACTTGCCAAAAGCAGGTATTGCTCAGATTTCAAATCCAGAAGGGACCAGTGAGAGCTGCTTATACGGGAAAGGCAGTCCCATTTTTTGGTTAATTGTCACCTGCACAGCACCACTGTACCACAAATTGGGCACACTGGAGCATCCCTTGGAAATCCTGTGCTCAGGGTTAACTTTAAAGGTAATTACAGGAAAGGGTTGCACAGAAAACACTGGAGAATGGGTTCACCATCCAGGAGGACAGTAAGGGAACATGAACTCCTCCATTGGTACCACCCAGGGGTGCACTCTGGGCATGGTGCAGCTCAGTATCCCATTTTGATGCCTTGTGTGTGCCCACTTGGTGCCTCACCAAGCTTGGATGAGAGAGACAAGAATTAATCCATTAATTGTTTGACTCCTCCAGGACAAACCCCGCAGTGAGACCTACTTGGATGGGAGAAATGAGCTGGAAAATCAGCTTGGAACGTCTCAAAGCAAGCCAGCAAGGTTTGGTGAAGATGAAGCACACCTGGAGCAGGCAGTGCAGGAGAGGAGACACACTGCTTAATACCCACCAGCAGCCTGGCCTGACTCCCTGGGAAGATGATGCTATTTTTGTCTGCCCTTTTCATAGCCACATTCACCACTGAAACCCTGCCACATGCTGAATTACGGGCTGGATGGATGAGTCCAAGGTGGAGCAGATGTTTATCTCATCAGCTTCCACTTTTTTTTTTTTTTTTTTAACAGTTCACATGTAGGAAAACGATAAAAGCAAGAAGATTAAAACATGGATGCCCAAAGTCTAATTAACATCCCCCTGGTAATCTGGGTGTGTTTTATCTTTAAAGCAGAGTTACAAAGGAGCTTCCTTTGTAACATGCATGAATCCCAGGGGGAGCAATCAGAAATAACGCAATGATGTTGTTAAGAATCATTTACCATTATTATTATTATTACTGTGAGCTTGGATGAATCAACTCGGTAAGACCAACACAACCTCTGTGAATAAGTTAAACTCTATTTTAAGGTCTTGAATGAGACTTTGATGGGACTGAGTGTAAAAACCTGCATATAGGTGAGATGCAATTATGGAATTTTGACAAGGGCATCTGACCAACCCCAAAAAATCTATGCATCAAACTGTCATCATCACCAAATGTGCATGCCTCAGATTTTCCAGTTCAGCAAGGTTATAGAACATTACAGCTTTTTATGCATTTAAAAGTGAGAGTTAAAATATAATTATAATATAAAAACATTATAAAATAAAAAGCTTACTTTTTATAAGCTCGCCACACTGGAAAATTTGAGGCACAATAATCTTCTCTATAGCAGTCTCAATATTATGGTTCCAAGTTCCTCACACCTTGTAACATAATTAGGTCTCCTCCCGAACGCTTTGTCGCACTTTGATTTTTGGGGAATATGGCCAGGAATGGTTGGTCAGGCTCCACTCTCTCCAACCATCCTGACACTTTCAGGCTTGGAAAGAGATTGCTCCAAGAGCAAGGAGGAGAAGTGAGCCCTAGGGGTAGCTTTGGCTCTATAAACTGGCTGCACACGGGGAAAGAGAGTGGTCAAAAACATTTTCTTTCCAGATGCAAATGTGCAGGCAGGTGCCAAAGGGCTCTCAGTACATGACTTTATTTAGCCTGGTGACAAAATAAACTCCTGTGTAGGAAGATACAGTGGTTCAAAGCAGTAGGTGAGGAGTTTCTTTTTAAGCAGAGCCTAAATAAATTCTTTATCAGAGGGAACAGCATTAATATATAAATATTCTTTAGTAAAATGTTGGCCCTGAGGTCATGTGTCTGAACTGTTTTCTTTTTCTTATGTTCTAGCAGTGCTTGTGGTTGCCGTGTGAGCTTGGTCCATGATGCCAGCCCTGTGGCAGAGATATTAGCACCTCGTGGCCACTTGTTGTAAATTGGTTATTCCTCAACTCAAAGGCTTGTGCATCTTGGAACATCTGGGCTGGAGAGGTTCGTGAAGTAAATCAAAACAAGCTACAGGAAATTCTAGACGTGGCAAAGGTTCCTTGGCTGAATGATTGATTCACAGATTGCAAGAAGTGTTGTGCTGGTTTTGGCTGGGGCAGAGTTAACTTTCTTCATGGTAGCTGGTGTGGGGCTGCATTTTGGATTTGTGCTGAAAACAGAAGACAGAATGTTCAGAGTGATGGTGTTTGTCATCCCAAGTCACTGTTACACATAATTAAGCCCTTTTTTCCTGGGGATTCCTGAACACTTTCCTGCCCATAGGAATGAATTCCTTGGTTTGGTGTGCTTGCCCACATGACTTTTGCTTCACTTATTAAACCCTCTTTATGCTAGCCCACGAGTTTTCTCACTTTTCCATTCCTCTTCCCCATCCCACTGTGGAGAGTTAGCAAGGAGCTGCGTGGGGCTCATTTGCCAGCTGGGGTTTAACCACAAGGGTCTTGTGTCGCTGTTGAGCGGCTAGCTGAGGAATGACCCAAGGTCTCAGACAAGGAAAGAGAGAAGAGAACTTTATTGTTTTGAATTCCATATATATAGAGTTTACAGAGGTGCCCCAGATTGGTCAGCCCGAGGCCTCCCCCTAGGCCCAATTGGCCAAGCCCGAACTGACCCAATCCGGAGAAGTTGTTTGCAAAACATCCAAACTTTATCTTGTTTATGAAATATAGCAAAATGTTCCCACGGGAAGGACCTGTGCTAGCCACAGTCTTGTGTGTCAAAAATCTCTCCAGTTCTGAATCTACAGCTTTAAAAGGAGCATAGAGGATGCTTGGAGTATGGATTAGACCATTCTGCACCATAAGGACACCACATCCTCCCTAGTTATTTGTCATTCTCTTTCTCTCTGGCTCTGTGGATGGGATTATGCAAGCAGAGCACAGTCCTCTCAGGACTCATGGTCAACAGTTGTGAGGAAATCACATCTTGAATTCTCAGGGACTATATGGGCCATGTGGTTGACCTGGGAAGAAAGGGATGGAGTGGAGAACAGAACAGAAAGGTTATGCTGTCCTACTGTCCTACCTAAATAAGGAAGAGATGAAATGGATCTGACTGTGAGGGCAAGGAATATGTCCCTGTCCTGCTTCCCAGATAAAACCCTGGATGTGTGCTGACTCCATGCAATTCCTCCACAGACTTTGGTAAAGAAATACAGAAGGTGGTCACAAAAGAGCTGCAGGAGACCCCATTATGCCCCAATTTCTGGATGATGTGATGTGCATTGACTCTTTCCCTTTGGATTCAGCCCCAGCTGATCCTGGCACAGGAGAGACTACAGGGTAAGGACCATCCCTGTTACATCCCTTGGGAGATCCCACTGGGGATGAACACAATGCTGCAAAACTTGGCTTACTGCAACAACTTAGGATGGATAAAAATAATCTGCAGCATGTCCAGAACTGACTCTGAGGTGTTAGGGAGGGCCATAAGGAATGATACTCAGATTTTGGAAGACTGAGTGGAACGTTTCAGTTCTTCCCAAAATATATAGTGGAAATATTTGAGCTTGGAGAGAAGGACTACAGCCAGGGCAGCAAGAGAAACAGTCCTGGCAGAGCTGGAGGAGCTGAGAGCTGACTCAGAAACAGGATTGTCTTTCATGCTGCCGATCACAACGTCCTCGCCTGGCCTTTGGGGCTGCACCTCCCCAGTGCCCTGAAAGCCAAATCCCTGGGGATTCCAGCCAAAGAATGGCTTGAACGTGGGGCAGTTGGCACCAGAGGAGTTTCTCCAGACGCTGACTGAGGGCCAGAGGTGAGCTGATCCCTGATTGTTATTGCAGAGGTGTGGTGAGCTTGGCGGCTGCTCTTTCCATCTGCCTGCATGGAGAGCAGGGAGGTGGATTCACCCAGGCCACTCTCTCCAGCTGCTCATGGCCCTGTCAGGATTGCTGCCTTCTAAACAAATAAACCTCCCAGTGGGACAGTCTTACCTGGTTCTTTGTCCCTTTGCAGAAAAGGCCAGCAGTTATTGATGGAGTGTGTCTCACAAGGACATTACAAGACCAAACGTCACAGGACAGAGCAGTTTCTTTTTTGTGTACTTATTCTGTTCTACCTAAACCATGATATGGAGTTTCTTTGTGTTTTGCTCAAAAACTTGGGCCAAGGACAATGAACTGCTTCCAGGCTGGCCTGCAGCTGACAATGCAGCCCTGAAACGTCTCTGTACATTTCAGGTGTCACCATAAAAACAATTAGCCACTAATAATCAAGTTATTAGCAACTAATAATCAGTTAAACTAACAGATTACAACTGACATCCCATCAAGGTGCCACCAGCTTCCTGGGCACCAAGACCAAGCACCTCCTCTGATCAATATCAACACAGGTAAGACCAGCAGCATGAGACCACAGAAGTTATTCCTTCAGTCTTTGGGAATTTAATCCAGGCAGCAGCCAGAAAACCAGCTGGTCTTTTCTTTCTGTACTTTGCTATATCTAAATACGGCTTAGAAAGAAGAATTTCAGACTACTTATTACAAAAAGAGCATGTCCCAGTCATCTCATCAACTCAAGCAATCAACTGAAGAAGGACCAGAGCTGATTTTAGGGCTGTGCATCCTAATTCTCTTACCATGGCAACCAATCATAAAATGGAAAACAGAGTGAAACATCCAGGGAGAACACCCAAGTCCTGCTGTGTGGGCATCACCATGGGCTTACTCCAAAGAGATGTAGTGGTAATGCTATTTATGAAATTGACTTTTCCCCACCCTTACTGTTGCATTTTACTATTTTTGATCATCAGGCAGGAAAGCATAAATAAAATCCTCTTAATGTCATGGTCATTTTTCAAGCAGGAAGTGACACAGGTTGACACCCAACCATTAATTTGACATGGGGTAGTAAAATAAATTGATTCCGCTGGCAGAATTTTATAGGAATTAACCAGCTTGAAGATTTATGATCAGCGTATTGCTTTCACTGTGAAGGCTGTGAAAGCAATATGTTGATCATGCAGCAATAAGCAATAAGTAATATTAAAAAATTTTTAAAAATAAGCAAGAAAAATATAAATAAAATTAAATAAAATAAAGATAAAAAACAAGAAAAATATTAAAAATCTAAATAAAATAAAATAAAAATACAATAAAAATATTAAAAATATAAAAATATTTTTATAAGCAATAATAAATATATAAAGTAAGCAATAAAAAAAACCCCACCAAAATGGACCATTATCATTACTTATCATAAAGGGATTTTTTCACTGTGTCATCCCTGCGCCAGCTCCCCTCAGAGTGTCACTCCATGCAGGAAGCCATCCTTACCCCACCACCCTGCTCCTGCATGCTCAGCTATCATCTTGCTCACTCAGCCCTAATATTTGTATTCCCAGCATGATTTAAAATCCTGCAGGGTGGACAGGGAGTTCTTTCCAGCACCTCCAGACAGGAATGCTTGCACAGCCTGTGTGACCACAGGTGACTGAAGTTCTAATGATCAGCAGATGAAGGATGATGCTGGAGTCCCTGGGAAGGGATGGGCTGCCAGAAAAGCAGGACAGATCCCACAGCAGCCATCCTGTCCCTTCAGCTGTCACCTTCAGTGAAGGAGCACCACCACCACCACGTCCAAATATGATCGCTGCAGCGCCTGCGCTAACAAGGTGAGAGATGATGTCTATTATTTTGGGCATAGTGAGCATTAAAAAGCTCTGGTGTCTCCTGGCTTACATCCCATCACCTTGGAGCAGGGTGGAGCCAGTCCTGGATCCACAGGCAGAGCCAAAAGCCAATTGCTGCGCTGGTGTCTGCGTTGCCTCTGCGACGCCTCACGGCCGAAATTCCTGCACAAGTCGACCCACAGCAGAGGGTCTCTGAACCAAGGAGATTTATAAGCTCAGCAGCAGGAGATTTGGGGGGAGCAGATGTAGAGAGAGAGGGTCAAATGAGGTCACATTGGAAATATATGGTAGAAGCAAGAGTTTAGCTCAGTTGAACTGAATTCTTGCTCAATGGCAAAACCATGAGACCATTCTTCCTCTTTCCATGCCCTAACAAGCCTGGTGAGGAACTTAATGACATCTGCTTGTTCTTGCCTGAGCAAGGACCTCACAATTTGGCTGGTTGCCATGAAAAAAAGATGTCCAAAAGTTATGAAAATAAAGGTATTTATCTTCATTGCTAGGGAAAAAAAAAAAAAAAAAAAAAAAAAGACTGAGCCGTTTATTTCCCTCTCTTGGAGGATTAAGCTCACAGATTTATAAAGAACTGGTTGATTACCAAAATAAATACATCGCCATGCCAATTTATAGGACACAAATGTAGGAAACCCATCCAACCAAATCAGGCAAAGTGTAATTCATGTGAGAGCCCTCAGCATGCGCAAAGGGCACAGTGCATGTGGAACAAAGTACATGGGGAAAGCATGCTAGAAACCTCTATCTGCGGGAACAATTCCCAGCGCAGCGTACAATGGAGCTATAAAATAAATGGTTTGGCTCTCCACTGGAAGCAAAGCCCAACTGTTCTCAATGAGAAGGAGGATCATGTATCTTTATAATGAGAATTCAGTCATTTTTAAATGTTGGCTTTGCTCATATCACCACCAAATCTGTCTGCAGAGCTGACAGGCTGCAGACTTCATTTGGGTTTCTAACTGTGATTACACATGGCAGTGATGGATACCACAGGGTTTTCCGGGGCTTAGGGTTTGGGGCTGGCTTTTGTTTTTCAGTTGTTGGGGGCTTGGGATTGAGAGAGCTGGTGGGGATATTTTTAGTGTCACTGTCCAATGAGGATTAAAGGGCTCTTTCCTTATTTTAGTAGTTCTGATAATGCGCAGAGATGAAAGCAGCCCCTGAACAAGTTCTTCTTTATATTGGCAAAGCTGCCCCTTCTGCGCTGAAACCCAAGAGCAGTTTCTGCTTTCAGTGCTCAGTGAGATGGAGCAGAACATGTTTACTGAGCCTGAACATACCATTGCCCTCAGAGGTGTAAGCACCACCCTTTGAGGCAAAGGTGATCCTCAGAGCACTAAAACATCTGCTTGCTCGGTGGAAAAACAACCCCACACTCATGTTAACATTCATGAGTGTGGCATATGCAGGAGTTAAGGGAACTTCCTTTCCTCTCTGTTATTTCTTACAAGGCAGAATCACTTTCTATAGCCAGCAGCACATGCAGGAGTGATGCATTTCACAGTCAGGTCAGCTCCTTTCAAAGTCCAACCTGAAGTCGTCCATTAGAAATGAGGCAGCCTTCACACAAGGCTTAAAGCCCCATTTGGAAGCTCTTTTTTCCCAGTCCAACCTTAGACTACAAGGCTACAGACAAGCAAAGCATTTGTACTTCAGTGGATGCAAAGCATCTATAGCAGCCCAGAGCAGTGATGTCCAAGACTTGACAAAAAACTGGCAGACAGAGGCTATTTGCAGTTTTAAAACTCAATTTCTCCAAATATTTGCTCCTACTATTAATATCAAGAGCAGAAGGTCATCTTGGTGCTTCTGGGGAAACAAAGTGAATGCTGTGATCCCTTGGGACTGCAGCCTGGACTAAAATGGGAAAGCCAAGTGGGATAATTTGGATTTCTACAAAGCAGTTCTCCACAGAACCTGGGGGGAACATCCCAGAATTTGTGACATGAGGCATTTGGAAGCAGCAATTTGGGTATTCAGCCTGGCTGGGAGCACTGTAAGGCAGAACAGAGCTTTGGCACATGTGAGAAAGAGGTGGTTGACCTGATTGTTGGAGCTGTGGGGACACTGAACTGATGACATGCACAGAGTTCACTGCATGTTCTTTGCAAGTGGACATGAAGAAGCCCATAAAAGTGGTTCAGATCCACTGCCAAGATCAAATGTTCTCAGCTGAGCTGATCTGGCACTGCACTGGTCTGGGTCTCATCAAAGTTGATCTCTCTCCACTGCAGAGCATTGCACGATCGAAGGCATTCCAGCTCTAGCACCTTGGGTTCCAACCTGCTGTGGCCTGCAGAGCAGCAGTGCAGGGCCAGGGGGGATAAAAGCAGCTCAGGAACATCTAGATCACTGTGGATCCCACCACAGTCCTTGTGGGATCATAGAATCTTTAAGGTGCAAAAGATCTCCAAGCCCATTGTGTCCCACCATTAACCTTGATGCTGCTTGTTCTTCGGGCAGGGGTGGAAGCCTGGTTGCAAAGCTTCCAGGACTCCCATCCCTGCAGTGAAAATCATTCTGCCACTACCCTGATGGAAAATTTATACCCTTCAAATGAAACAAAAGCACATTTAGCTCAGCAGCACACAGCTGTGCTGCTCCCTGTACCCCAGCTAAGTGCTGCTGTGCCACTGACCAAGTGCAAGTCCAATAAAGGGCACAACAAAGCCAAGCAGAGCTCCAGTTCTCCCCAGGAGGATGCCAACTGCTTCTTCCCAAGCTTTAGCCATCTGTGCACAGGCCTCAGGGCCAAAATGAGAGGAGCCTTCCCAGTGGCAGCTTTTGGAGGAGGCTAAACCCTCTGTACATCGTGAGTTGTGAAATATATGAACTCCCAGGATTCACAAGAGCCTCACTCTTCTGTGCAATATCACATGGCTTTCGGATTTGCCTGCCCTGTCCACCTCTCCCATGTGTTTCCAATAATTGCTTACATATGGAGGGGTTTCTTTTGTTTGCCCTGAGAAGGGACACGCTGTTGTTCCCCCTTCTCAGATGAGGCTGCAGACGTACACATCATTTTTATTGGTGTATTTTATTGCCCCCACATCTTTACAGTGCACACCACCAGTCTCCCCAGCCTTCCCTTTCAGCCCACTGTTTACCCTTGCCCCTGTTGGGTCTCCTCATTCCCCATCCTCTCTCAGTCAAAACAGGGGCCCCTAATTAAGAGAATGCCTTATAAATCTCTCTGCATCCAAATAAGATCCAGAGCCTGGCTGGGGAGACGGCTCTGGAGACAGTGGGTAGGTCTGGCATTCCTCATGCTGCACACAGCCTTCTCTTCAGCACCACTGTGAGCTTTGGTCCCAGCCAGTGCCAGGACCCAGCTCTTGTGCCCACCAGTCACAGAGAGCAGATACCAGAGGAATGGGCTGGAGACCACCTACTTGGGCCAAATGCTTGGTTACGTGGGGCAAAGACCCAAATTGGGATGCTGACCCTGAAGGAGAGGCAGTTAAGTCACCTAAGGGATCCTTACAGGAGCTTGTGGTGCAGAATGGTAACAGAGGCTGGTAGCAATCACTCCCCCAAAACTCTGATGTGGCCAGCAGACCCTTGGGTCAGGAGGTGAGCTGCATTCAGAGCTTGTTATTCCTCTCTTAGGGCGTATCCTACCCTCAACACACCCAAAAACAACCCAAAAACCAGGATGGAGGTTCCTGCTACCCAGCCCTGCCTGGATATGGCTTTGGGGCTGGTTCCACACTGACTGGTGCCAGGCAAATCCCAGCTCAGCACATCCTTCACCCTAACCCCCATGGAAGCACCCAGGATCAGGGCTCCTGAGTGGCTCTCCCTTCTTTCCATCAATCCTGTTTATAGAGGCAACACAGCTCTTAACCCAGGCAGGCTGGCCCTGCTGAGACATCACCACTGCATTGCCCAAATTATGTGTGTTTGATGCAGAAGGTGCAAGCATCACCCTCAAAAGTCACAGAGCACCTTGCTGAAAACCTGCTCCTTGTGGGACAGTGGGGTTGGAGGCCTATAATTCAACAAACACAAAGGATAAGAGTGGCCTGAGACAGAGAAAACCCCAACCCACTATGCCACCATGTCACTGTGCTTGCAGACCTGACTTTTGATCAATACTGTGCCTGCCCAGGGACTTAAGCTCAGCCTGCAGTGGTGTCTCTGCATCCCACTCACACACAATAATTTCCTCAGTGCACACATCTCTGGAAACACAGCTGGTGCCAGAATTCCCCAATACCAAATCCCTGCTTGGGCTGGTGCCCAGTGCTCTGAAAAGGCTGTCAACATCTGGAAGCAGTGACACCACACATCTGCATCAGAATTTCAGCATGGAGAGAGAACTACCTACAGGATTCGTTCTGTTGATAATTAAACCCCAAATAGGAGGGCAGTGGATGTGCTCACCTTCCCTAATACCATAATGCTTGAACTGACTGGTACACAATGCTGATGCTGCTGCCAACAGCCCTGGGAGGAGAAGTGGATGGACATTTTTCTTGGACTTGTAGCAGAAGTGCAACTGAGGAGGCTGAACAGGTAGGACAAATCTAAAGAAAACTTCTCTGATTATCGAGGCAGTGATTTTGACTCATTCACATGGAGAATAACAAAGCAGGCTGCTGCACTGGTTGTCAGCATGACTCAGGGGACTAGAGCCAGGCTTTAACCAAAACCAGGACCTCTAGGACCAAACCAGGGTCACACAAATCTTCCCCAGGCTTCCCACAAACCTGTGGAATACATTTTCCCCTCAAATGTCACAAGGCTTTTCTACTATACCCAGCAAGATACCCTCCTCCTGTATTTGTGTGCTGACACCTCCTGCTTGGCCCGAGGACTGTGAAACTTCAAAGAGGCATGACTTAATTTATGTATATTTTTCTATTATTTTGCCTTTTTTTTAACGCAAAAATCCACCCTTTGATAGCCAAGATCAGGGATCTCAAGCACCCCAGCTACCCTGGGAGCTAGAGGAATTGTTTCCCCGTGGTGATTCTGAGCAGAGAAAACATCCAGACCAACAACCCACTGCTGCCACAGGCTATAGAACAGCAGGAGTCACCTGCACACCCTGCAGGATCCACGCTCTGTACACAACACAGACACACAACAATTTGCAAAAAGGAAAACATTTGCAACCGTGATTAAACTCGAGGTAATGAGGCTTCCTGATGCTTATCTCTGATCTGAGAATTAGGCTCATTCCGCTTGTGTTCTGAGGCATCACAGATAAATGCTGCTTTGCATTCCCAGTGACCCCAATCCAAAGCTTTTCCAAAGTCAGGAGCTCTCAGGACAGCAGGGCAGTAGCCTCCAGGAGTGGGTTTTGGAGAGGGTGGGGCAGATTCTATTTTTTGCTGTTTTGCTAGTGAATAAACCCATTCTGTGGACACCCAGCATTGAAACAATGAGAGATCTGGGTTCAAAAACAGTTTTTGTTTCGCTGTAAATCCTATTTATGGCTTAGAGTGCAGCTGATACGCCGTTAGCTTTTATTTCATTGATAATTCTGTGATTGTAGTTGAAACCGTGCAGCTTAATGAGCTGATGTTATTACTCATACTGTGTGGCCATCTGGAACCAGTTTGGCCAGAGAGCCCAAAGCACCACCAGCCACCTGTAATGCATTAAGCCTCAGCCCAGTACCAGCTCCGTGGATTGGAAAAGCCAGGCCTGCATAAATACTAACCTGTGAGAATGTAATTGGAGAAGTGATATTTAAGAACTCGGAGTTTGCCAGAAACGCTCATTCTCAGGGGAATGCAGGCAGAGGCTTAAAGTTTAAAGCCAAGTGGTTTTTAGTTTCAACGTTGTGAATCGAGAAAAGTCATTGCATATGGATGTGGTTGGAGTGTCCAAACCACCAGGTCTATCCAAACAGACCAGGCTGGGCCAGGGTTTTCCAAAACTGAGGTTCCCTGCTCACACCTGAGCCCCACACTGCACATGGGGCTCATTTCCTGAGGTACCATCTCCTGATATTGCTCCAAAAGCGCTGAAGAAATGAGCCAAGGCTCCAGAATGCCTTGCAGAACATGCTGCCACAATCTTTAAAAAATAAATAAATATATAAAAATCACAACAGATAACAGCCAACAATTTGGAAAGGCGCAAAACCAGCATCTGAATATCTCAGCAAAATGTTCTAGTGAATGTTGTGAGCACACATGAGCAGCTTCTGGGTCAGAGAAGAGGAGGAGCAACAGCCTTACCTGGAATTCCATGCTGTGTCCCAGGCAGACCCAGCTCTGGTGTCTTCCTGGAAGAGCTCCTGAGCTGGAGCTACTGCTGAGCCAAAAAGGTGGCTGTCTTGGCAAAGACATAAATTAGCATGGTTAATTAGCGTGACTCATTAGCATGGTTCATTAGCATGGCTCCTCTCTGCTCATTGCTGATTGGCACCACCTGGGGGTATGAGTCACTACTCAGATTTCAGAGATTTGGGTAAAATACAATTCAAGATAAAAGTTTTTGTTTGGTTTTTTTTTTAATCTTTCGATTTTTCCAAATCTTTTTGGCATTTCAATGGTAAACTATTGGGAATTGCTCTCCACGCTTTCCTGATGGAAACACTGATGGCTGCAACTCAGACAGGCTGTGACACTGACTAAAAGCAGTTTTTCTCGTTGTTTTCCAATGGCTCAAGGACAATGGTTTCTCCTGCTGAGACCTGATGGAGTTGGACTTGATGATCCTTATGGGTCCCATCCAATTTGAAGTATTCTGTGATTCTAAAGCCCCTGCTTCAGTTAAAGATGCACAAAACTCTGATTCTTCCAGCTAGGAATGCAAATCCAATGAAATAGGGATGTGCAGCCATTGCAGGATTTCCATTTATGTTCTTCCCCTGTCTGTCCTGCACAAAGGAACTTTGCAGAACGGATAAACAGGGTGTCCAGAAAATAAAAACCTATATGAAGACATGACTGGATACTCGAGCATTTTGTCTTAGAAGGGACACTTACAAGTTCCACATAAATGTACCAACATGGCATTTTTGTGAAAGTCCCATTTTATTCAGCATCATGTGCATTTCACACACTCAGGATACATCACAAGGGCTCAGCCTGGACAGCATCATCCAAAGTTCAACCATCACATCCATATGTCTTGCCTGGATCTAGTTTGTGTTTTATTTATTTATATTTTTAATGCACTTTGGTGACAGAAATGAATCCATTTTAGATGAAGGCTGAGAGTACCTTTTTCTTTTCCCCTTGCCTAATCCTGAAGTGCTTTGAAATTCACACAGAGTCATAAAAAAGAAAAAAAAGAAGAATGGGCCAAGGAGAATTTCTTCTGCTCTGGTTTTGATATAAGTGATGCAGTGCGATATAAAATGTCTACAAAAAGCCCACAATAACAGCAAAGACGTGAAGAGGTTTCATTTTAAACCCCAAAGTGTGGGAGATATATTGGCTAAGAGTTGGGGGCAGGTCATGCATTCCTCACTCACAGAGGTTTTCCAGTCCCATCCCTGCCTGGAAAACACCCTGATCTCTTCCTGTCCATCCCCATGGCCAGGTGGGAGCTGCAGTGGAGGTGACACATGGCAGGGACAAAGTCCTTGGAGAAGACATTGTCCCCTGGCCATGTTGACCAAAGTCCCTGAGACTCACAGCAGAATAGGGAATAGGGAACAAAAACAAATCCCAAAAGAAGGGCTGAATTTCCATGTGGATGTGCAGAAAATGGATCCAGCGACTCTTTTCATTTATTTTCTTTATTATGTGTCAGAATATATTATGATACAAATCTTTTTGGCTTGCAGTCTTTTCTTCATGCTTTCATGTCTTCATGATCCTTCAGACTCTTTCTTTTTCTTTTCCCCCAAGTTTCAGGAGATTTTTCAATATTTTGTGGTGGGGTTTTGAGTAATTCCATGCACTAAACTGTCCAAGGAATTTTTCTTTGTAATAGCTCTTCGTGGGTTGACTTCCTGCAAACATACTTGAGTGGGAGCTCCATCAAAAATGTTATTGTCTATTAAGCTGGGTGAAGATTAGGATGGGAGGATAAAACCCCCCAAAAATGTTGAAGCTTTCACAAAAGCACTTGGAAAACTCACTGAAAATTCCCCACATTTTCTGGGAAATTATTACTTAAAAAATTTTTAAAACAGCTATGTTCTAGCTTTTCTCTGAAATATATTTATGTCTTGGACTGGAATAAAAATCCGTCTTGCCAAATCTTTTTTAGTTTGAGCATCCGTAATTTCATTTATATTGAGGCAACAGGAAGAAATCTCATACAGCCTGGTCTAGTGGATGGTGCTGCCCAGGGCAGGGTGGTTGGAACAAGGTGATCTTTAAGGTCCTTTTCAACCCAAATCATTCTGTGATTCCATGATTATCCCCTACGATTGCCACTTGTTGGAAATCTTGGACTTCCACCCTACATTTGCACCTCCATATAAGTCCTATTTCTTCCCTACTTTTTATTTCAAGTCCCTTTATCCGAGGAGTGCCTCCCACACATCCACTGGCCATTTTCCTGACCTTGTCACCACCCTCCCAACCAATTATCTTGCTATTCCACCAAAGTTTCTTTGATATATAAGATCTCCGAGGCTGGGGTGAAAAGATTTTTTTTATTCCAAATTTCTTTCACACTTTATCAGCCTCAGGAAATAAAAAAATTAAAAGACAAAAAGAAAAGGAAAGAACAATAAATAAAGCAGGATTCTTGGGAAGCTCTTCAGGATTCTTCAGGACAAGGATGCCCAATTGGGCTCCAAGTGAAGGTGCTGTTTGCTTTGCCAGGGTATCTCATCTAAACCACTTGGATTTGCTCTAGGAATAACAACAGTGCTTTGCTACTCTGCAGGTTTTTTTTCATCCCCAGCTCGGATTTCCCGGAGCTCAGAAGTGTGGGCACACAGGAGCTGCTCACAGGCAGCCCAGCATTTGGCTGTCAGGATAAAATTCAACCTACACTCAATGCCTAGGAGGAAAGAAAAATAAGGAAACCCATCTAGATTAACTGGCTCACCCTTGTCCCACAAGTTTTCATTCACAGCTTTCCCTGCCAGCCTTGCTCCGTTACGAACTGAATGGTTCAAAGCTTTGTTCCTCCAGAGGCTTTTCCCTCTGTATAAACCCCAGGTTATTGCAATGCACCCTGCCAGCCAGGATTGGACATCTGCACACACCACAGCGAGAAACTCACTTGTGTCTGCCCAAAAAAAGGGGGGAAATGTTCCTTCATGGACTGCACAGTGTTAAGTGGAGGTAAAATGGATGTATCTGTCCTGGAGACCTGCTCAGGGTCATCTGCAAACCTCAACAGCCTCTGGGTTGTCTGACTTAGCTCAGATCTGTCCTACGTGCTGCTGTGGTTTTCCCCAGCTGTCCCAGAAGCAAAAACATCCTCCACTACTCACACAAGTGCCTTTTCCAGTGGCAAAACCAAATTTCTGGGCTTGGGTCTCTACAGAGAAACCAAATCTGGCTCAGTTTTTCCCAGCAGCTTCCCTCTCTTGTTGTATGACTTGCACCTTGATTCCACTCCTCCTGTGGTGCATGAAAAACCTAGAAAACAAGGCCATTATGATTTATAAATAATTTGGGGAAAAAAACCGAACAGCAAACCAAAGCAGAGGGCTTGATGATACATCCCATCCATGGCTTGTACAACCATTTTGGCTGCACCTTACATCTTTAGGTATCTCTGGCCATGGGAGGGGGCTTGGAACTTGATGATGTTTAAGGTCCCTTCTGTCCCAAATCATTCTAGGATTTTATGATTTAGACTCCAAATCACCTTGTGTGTAAATCAATCCACAAATGAAGTTGCCTGTGTAGCCCAACACCAGAAAATTAGGAGCAGGGCAGGGATTCCCACCCTCCTTCTGTTAGCACATAAACCACTTGATTACTAATGGAAAGTAATACAAAATAACTGATAAAAAGCAATAAAAAAATTACCTCCCCACTGTAAGAAAAACCAAGAACCAATGGTGCAGCCCCATGACCCTTTATCCCATTCCTGCTCTGGGTTCACTGCTGCCCCACACTGTCGTTCATCTCCCAGCAACATCACTCCCACTTGAACAGAACAGCACAACTCTAAGGAAAAAAGCAGCATTCCCCATCCACAAACACATGTTTCTCTGTAAATATTTGGAGAACATGCGAATCCTCCAGAGAGCAGGGCAAAGCAATGAGAGCATCAACAATGGTTCTTGTCTTCCAAACCCCAAACACGAGCAGTTATGGTCTTTCTCCATGTTTTTCCTGCAAGGAGGGTTTATTCTTGCCCTGTGGCTGTGGTGTGGGGATGTTTTTACTCTTCCTCCAGCAAAGCTTTTCCCACTCACACAGGGCTCTGACTGCTGCTTGGTGCTCCTGCAGGTTGAGGTCTTGCTCTGTGGTCCATCTTTGGATGCGCAAGAAAGGACACACAGATCAACCTGCCCAGTCTGGGCTGGCTGTGGCTCATTCTTTCTCCAAAAAGCTGCAAAGTTTGGCACTCTGCTTGAAGCTTTATGTGACTTTTAAACTGCAGGTGTGCAGCCTGGGCTCAGTGGGGATGAGAGGCTCCATCCAGTCAAAGGGAGCAAAACAAAACAAGACAAAACAAGACAAAACAAAAGACAAAACAAGACAAAACCACTCCTTTTCATGGCCTGCAGCTGGTGGTGAAGAGATGGGGCACTGGAGTCCTCCCAGGGCTGCCAGGGTGTCCCAGGGGCAGCGGATGGGAGGGGAGCAGAGCAGGGTCCAGCTCTGCCCACCTCTGTCTCCATGGAAGTGCTTATCGAGTGGAAGGAAGTTATAATAAAATTTACTGCAGCTCCACAAAGTCCCAGTGTTTGTGTGTTATCAATCACTTACGCAGGAGGAAATGGCAGTGATTGATGTGCTATTTAGATAACCTGAGCTCCGTGCCAGGGCTGTTGTCTGCCCAGGGTGTCCCCAAACACCGCTGTCCCCTCAGACCCTCCCCTGCACCTTCAAAGCCACCGCAGCCTTATCAGGGCCACCGCCAAAGGGATGATTTCCAGAGGCATCCGACGGCAGCAGCTTTTCCCATCGCTGAGATCAAACAGTCCCTCCTGCCTGCAAATAAAAACCTGGCTGGAAAACAAAGTGGCCATGCCCTGCCTCGAGTCCCGAGGGACATCCATAGCAGCACGATGCTGCTGCCCAGCACAGGTCCCATCCTCTGGCCACCTCAGCATGGGACAATCCCATTGGGATGTTCATTTTGAAGGGGTAGAATAGTTAATGAAAGATGTCTGTGTCCCGTCAGAGAAAGAGCGGCATAATTTATGTTTTGGAAAAAAAAACCCTTTTAATTTAGATTATTACTTCGGTGGGTTATGTCAAATCTCTTTGTATCCTGATTTTTTTTCTCCCTGTGATATGGAAGTTTACGTATGCTTGAAAAATCCACATCCCTGTTTCTGACAGAGCCTAGAGGAAGCAGTTCAGGGGACTGGGCAGCAGCATGGCTCGTCTCAATTGCACTGAAAGGGTTGTTTTTCTTGCCCCTAATCTCTTCTGTGTATTGCATTTCCTATCTGTTTCATAAATGAGCAAATTTACTGCAGTCATTAGAGTTTTACTTCAAAATTAAAGGCAGGCTAATACAAAACTGCACACACTGACTTCAACTTCGCTTTCGCTAAGTCAGATGTTTCTTAATCAAAACCATATTTTATGCAAAGTCTGGTAATTTTAGGCACCTTTAAAAAAAAAAAAAAAAGAAAGAAAGAAAAGAAAAAAGAAAGAAAAAGAGTTAGCCTTCCATTAAATATCAGCCCTTCTTCATTGTAAACAACTCAGCTCTAGATCAATGATGTGACATTTGCTTTCCCAAATGCAAGTGTTTGTTTCTATCTTTTTATAAATGATAGTATCTTCGTGGCCCTTCCCCTTTTGTTGATGCTCAGAAATGGAGCACTAAGACACAGCCCAGACTGCTCTGGCTGCAGAGCTGGCTCTTCTGGAGAGGTTCAGAGCCCCATGATCAGGGTGGCTCTGAGGTTCAAGTGGAGCTCCATGGATTAGAGTGCTTGAAAGCCAGAAACTTCCTCAGCAGTTCATTTGGAACCCCAGCGCTGATATTTTGGCCTCTGCATGGTTCCAGCTGGGGATGCAGAAACACTGCCATGTGCAGCCTTCAGCCAAGCCCCAGGCAAGCTCAGGACCATACATTCTGTGGGGCATCTCCCTGGATGATAGAAAATATCATGATTTCCATGAAACAACAGAGGCTGGAGACAAGAATTGGAGAGAAAAGGCCACCCTTTTGGTACAGAGCTGCTCTCTGTGTGCAGCTCTCCCTTCCTTCCCACATTCCACCTTTCAGTGCCATGAGGAAGGCCTGGGTACCATCAGAGACTTTAAACAATATTAAATGCCTGTGCTCTTCCGAAACAATCTCTTATTTTCCCTGGATCTGCAGCTCACTTCAGCCATACCTTTACGAGGTCCTGTTGAAAACCTCAGTTGCTTCTGTGTCTTTTGAGGCCTCAGCTCCTTTCCAAAACAGGACCCCATGCAGAGGCAGGGCAGATCCCCTCAGACCTCATGGCAGGACTTGTCTTTAAGGCTGGCAGCATCCTGAAAACCTTTTCCCAAGGCTGTGTCCTCTGAGGCATCAGTGCCACCTCACTCCCCTCCTCTGGAAACACTGAGGTTCCCCAGACAGGACAATTACCCCTCCTGTTCAGCATCCTGAGCACACAGAGCTCTTCTCAGGAGCAAATGCTGTGTTTGCTGGAGCTGCTTTTGCCCTGGTCAGGTCGCAGGAAAGGGAAGGTGAAATGTATCCTCACATGGGTCAGGTCCAGGAGAAATAGGATCAGCATGGAAATACAGGAAGGTGCCAGCACTAGGTGAAAATTTGCCTTCCCATTTCCCCCAAAGCCTACTGCAAGAGCTTCCAGTTGCATGCATTTCATGATTCACAAATTTAGGGTTTGCACCTGAGCCTGTTGATGCCAATCCCATTTTTCCCCACTATCCCATGCTGGAGCTCTGAGCTGCTGCCTGACACAGGGATTTAAACTGCCAGAGAAAGGATTTAGCAGCCCAGCAGACCTTATCCAGCCATTGCAACCCTGTCTCTGCTCCAGCCACAGGCTCCCACACTGCCCACAGGGCTAAAAATAAATCAGTGGTGTTTAAATCAGAAAGCAAGATGTGCTTTTTCTCTCACCCTGCAGGTTCGAGTAGACACAGCAAAAATAACAGATTTGTTTTGTTTTTTCCCTCAGCTTATTTTAATCCTCATGTGGATAGTTATGGAATTGTGGTAGCACATTTATTGACTCAGAAGTATTCTTTTAGAAGCTACAGACCACTGAAACCCACAATTTTACTCAAGAAACAATCCCTCTCCAAACAGAAGCCCCAGTCTCATGCTCATAAATAAAAACAGTAGAAATAGAAGAAAAGTCTAAATAAGATGGAGAGAAGGTTCAATAACAACCACAGCTCAATTTTCAAAACAGCCTTACAAAAATGCTGTTTGTACCACAGGTCTCAGCTGGACAATATGAGGAATGTCAGGAATCTGATTTCTAGAGACCAGTCTTTGGGGAGAATGCAGTTTTTAGGACATACTTGATGATACAATCCTGAAAACAGTTCTGTAAATCACAGCTGATTCCACCCAGCAAACAGCTACTTTGGAGCTCCAGAACCATGGCAAGGGATGTGCACTTATCTGTTGCTTTGGATCTGTGTCTCCTACAGGAATGTTTATTCCAAGACCCAAGTGCTTCATGAGTATTTTAATTCTCCCAACCAACAGGCTGGAGGAAGGTCCTTGTGCTCATTTGGCAGGTGCACTAGAAATGTGAGAAAAATAACATTTTTGTGGTAGAGACTCCAACTTATTTACATCAATGTGAAAAAATATTTACTTCCAGCACAAATGACCTGTTCGTGGTGATATGAGTGATTTGTGACTTGCCAGTGTCCTCAGCAGCAGCAGTTTGATTCTGTGCTGAACTGGCATTTCTAAGATGCTTTCTGGGCTTGAAAGCCATTTCTGAAGGTGAGGAAAGTGGGAGGTTTTCCCCCAGCCTGCATCCTCCTAAAGGAATTAGGAGCTCTCATCTGCAAAGCTGACATGACCCAGTAATGATTTCTCCCCCAGCTTTTCTTCTTACTTTTATCTCCCCACTTCATTTTCCTCCTCAGCACACAAAATAGCTGCTTTTCGTCCCTGACTTTCCTTCCCACCTTCACCAGCATCACTGACAACCAGGGGAGGGCAGAAACTGCAGGAATTCAGCCCAAATTCCCACATTGCACATTCCCCAGCCCAGGGATTAGCAGTGTCAGCAAGGTGTCAGAAGAGACATCCAGAGTGAATCCAAGACCTGCTGGATGTGAACCTGTTTCCATTATGTCCCCTGTGATGCAGAGCAGAGATGTGACACAGGAGATTCCTGAGGATGGATGGAATAATTAACATGTTGACTGTGCCCTGGGTATGCCAGTGAGAGGGGAGGTGACCCTGGGAGCTCCATCTTCTTCCTGCAGGAGGGGATGTGCTGGCCATGAAGCCAAGGGTTCTGCAGGCTGGATTGTTTGCCTTCCCCCTTTCCCTAAGCAGGGAAAATAAAACAGCACCAACAGAGACGACTGAATGAGGCTGAATGTTGGGAGACGTCCCTTCTCATGTGTGGGCTGTGCAAAAGAGGCTTCACAGCACAACTCTGACACCTTCCCCTCTCCAGACCCTGCCCCACACCATCTGCAACAGAGCAGGGAGCAGAGGCTGCTTCCAGTGGGCAGACTTCCATTCCCAGCAGATCTGGGCTTCACAGGAAAAACCAGTATGTCCTCCAGACACATCTCATGTCCATCAATGGCACAGACCTGCTCCCTTGCTCCCTCACAAGCTCTGTGGGAACACCCTCCCCATCCCCCTTGGTGGTACCCATGTTCATCCTCTCTCCCCCAAGCCCCAGCTGCAGGACACTGGGGTGTCTTCACTGTTGCTGCCCCATATCCTCACTCATATCCTGCTGCCCACAGTGTCAGTGGCTGAATTCCCTCTAATCCAGTGCTGCCCTGAGTGATTAACCACCCAACACCACCCTAGAGAGGACCAGCAGGACGAGTGACTTGAAAGCAGCTCTGCTCCTGACATGCCTGGACTTCGCAGGGTGAGAGCGAAGGGTGAAGCTAAAAACATAATTCACCAGAGAGCACATTTTTGCATTTCAAAGAAAAAACAATTTTACTTGCTAATAAATGATTTGTTTATTTACCCTTTCCTCCCAGAGAATGGTTTCATGGCTGTGAGTCCAGATAACTTACGCTTGTCTTTAACCCGTGTGTGACTTCAGGGTCACCCATTCGGGGAAGTGTAGTATTTCTTACCCTGGTAGGCAACAAAAACAGGCTGGACTCTTGCCAGATGGGAGGCTTGCTGGAGACACCCAAGTGGCAGTCTGGCTGGTGGCCATGCAGAGTGGGGAGGTCAGGGGCCATCCATCAGGTTGGGTCCTTTCTGGGTGAGCAGGCTGGAGTAAATAAGTAGTTAAGCTGCCTGCTCCATCCCTGGACTTGGAAAAGCCATTGGGAGTGGTGCTTTCAGCTCAGCACTGACTGTCAGCCCGTTTGTTTTGTTTGCTAATGTAGCCCAACAAGAGGCTGGTGGGGAAATGCAATCGGGCTTGAGAACACACAGTTCCTGGACAGCTTTTGAGATATGCCCAGTAGTGACCCCATTTCCCTGGGCTGCCATGAGGGTTGGGGTTTTGGTTTGTTTGCTTCCCCTTTGCTTTGTTTCTAAAGCAGAGCAGACCTCATTTGTTGTAACAGGAAAACCAAGGGCTCTATTAAAGTCATGATTATGCAGCTGCCAAGTATTTGGGGTGTTTGAGTTAGGATTTTTTTTTCAACAAGAAAAATCCCCCTGCTCCCCTTCACAGGTAAACCTACTAAACACTTTTCAAAGGTCAGTTTTCCCTCCCATCCCTCTTGTGCCAGAAACAATTGTTTTATATATTGGTAATTTTGAGGTGAAAACAGTAATATCTCAGCAATTCAGAACTGAAGTTCCCACATTCATGTTTGCAATGGAAAAGTAAATTTCCCAGTGAGACATTTCAGTTTCTCCAGAAGCTCCAGCCATCACCCAAGGAAAAGGCTGCAGTGCTCTGGCTGCCCTCTGATTAATCCTCCTTGCACCCTTGGTGTGCAGAGGGTATTAACCTCAATTTACAGATCAGGGAAATGAGAGAGGAGGTAGATGAGTGACAGCTGTAATGAACACACTGCTTCACTCAGCCAAGCATTACAACCCATGGACCCCCAGCTCCCAATTCCCTAATTAGTAAATGGCATAGCTCCTCCAATGGACCAGAAATGAGTCTTTTTGGAATAAAGCAAAGCAATTCCCTTCAGATGCTTGGGTTCCTGCAAAATATCTTGCTGCTGATGGTGATTACAAGCCCTGCTTCTGCCACTGTCACCTCTCCTGGTTTTGTTAGTGACAAATTCATCTTCAGGGAGGAAATATCTGCTGTCACACCACGTCATAAGAGGAAGCATTACAGAAATGCAGCTATTCAGCACACTTGGGGGATCAGGCTGTGCCAGGGGCTGTTCCTCCCAGCCTGATTACAGCTCCCATGCTGGTTTATTTGCTGAGTGTTTAGGTCTTGGTGCCAATGGAAACTCAGTTTCATCGACCGTTTTTTTCCGGCACGAGAGCATAAATTTGATTAAAAATTAATTCAAGTCACCTCAGTAACATTGGAGAGTTTTGTATAACTCTGACAAGTGCAAACCAACACTTCTCTGTGGATGGGATAGTTTTGTGCATATGTTGCATGCAAAGAACATGTCTTGGTTCAGGCAGCAATACCAGCCAGGAAAATCCCAGTGATGCCAGGACTTTGCCCATGACAGCTGATTTCACTATTACATCTCTTCTAGTAGTCCAGAAGAACAGATCAGAGTGCCACAGAGAAACCTACGTATTTATGGCCACATCCTACCCATGCCCACTGAAAATTTCTTTTCTATGCACCTTAAAAATCTCAAACTTCCATAGGCGTTTTGGGTTTAACAGAGTGGTTGGCACATTTTCCAGAAGAAAGTTGTTTGGTTGTTGTTTTGCTGTTTTGGCTCCCCCATCCGCCCCCCCCGCCCCCCAGGAAAAAAAAATAATATTCTATAAAAATGTATAAGCTTCACAAATTTTATATTGAAAAGATATATAAGATACAAAATGCATTCTGATTTTTCTGCAGCGGAAGGGTTGACATTACACTGGCTGGCACATCATCTTTCTCTTTCATTTGCAATACAATGATGTAATCTTAGAGAAGGAAAAAACACTTTTATTGGTGAAAAAAAAAAAAAATCAGTTTATTTTTGGGTTTGAGATTTTCTTCCCCTCTGGAAAAATGTTTTCTTTCCTGTAATTTCAGAACGTGTTTTCTCTAATTTCAGATTTTTTCCATAAATAACAAATCTGATTCCTGCCCTGCTCTATTGCATCCTTTATGCAGGATCCTCCCAGGAATGGCATGCCTCAAGGATTAAAGAGATGTAATGTTTGGAGATAGATAAAGATTAAGTTCACTCGATTCCTAGACCTCATGCCGGCTCCGAGCACAAGACTGAATTTCACTTTGTATGAGTTATCACAACTGAAACTGCTCTTCGGTGGAAACCACTCTGCAACCATCCATTTGCAGTTGTAAAAGTCAATATATTTAAGCCTGCGGTGCATAACAATGACCCCTATGGATCCTCCAACGTTTTTCTTGGATCTGTGTAAGCCTGTTTTTAATATATTACTCATCTAAATTGTTCCTGGGACTTGATTATTTGCTGGAGTTAAATATCCAATCTTTAAAGATTTTTAAGCATGTGCACGCTGAATTCCCCACTGCAATAAGCTTCATTTAGCTCAACTAAAACTGCCGCGCCATAAAAAATGCTTTAAAAAAATCCCAAACTAACTGCTCTCCTGGTTGGTGGGAGCTCCCCAGGCAGGATTCCTTAGTGATGATAATCTCTGGTTTTGGCTGGCTCCGTTTGGTCCCTGGAAGAATAAAAATCCAGTTTTCCCTGAGCTGCACATTGAGAGGGCACAGCCACCCCCTGTCCTTCCCCATAGCACATGGATACTGGATGTTCCCCAAGGAAAAAAAAGATGTGGCAAGCCAGGCGATCTACAAAACAATATTGATTTACGCTCTGTCTCTGTGCAGAGGATGAAATCACCCTGGTTTGTCCGAGCCAGGGCTCTCTGCATTCCTCCCAGTCACCCCGGCCCTGGAGAGCCCTCCTCGCTATTCAAAGGCAAATCCCTGCACACCCAGCCCGGCTTAGGGTCCCTCCCTTTGTCCCCACCAGCTCCTGGGGCAAAGCCCATCAAAGGCTGCTGAGCCTTTGCCTGGTTTGCTTCCCAAGCTCCTTTTCATCGTGCAAATTAGGGAGCAGCCTATTGAAGGAGGTGAAGTTGTAGCAGAAAAGAAATGGGCCAAAAAAATAACCCAAAATCCGCCGCTCGGAGTTCAGCGGGAGAATGTTCTTTCTCTGTTTCTTCCGCAAAGGAGGAGAACTGGGTCATCCTGAAAATAACTGTACAAAGCCTGGCAGTTTTCCCCCTCCTCTCCTATATGGAAGGGCAATTGGGCAGTCATGCAGAAAACTGCTTAAAGTTCAGCAAAATGTGGGGTTTTTTTCCCCCCTCCTCCCCCTCCTCCTCTGAATAATCTCCCCTTTTGCTCCACAGCAATGAATACTAACAAGATGATTTTTGTGTGTTTTCCGGTGGTGTTCTGAGCAAGTGCCAAACATTTATTTCCAAAACTTGAAGTTTTGCAAATTGTTCACCTTTGTGACTTTGAAGTCTGGGGGGGGGAACACCCTAATTTATGTGCCTTTGATCGATTTTTGTGGAAATGCTGAATGTCTTTATCTCAACCATACCGTTGGATTTCTGTGGTTTCGACCACAGGGCCTCCCTATATTTTCAACAGCTTGATTTCCAGAATTAATAAACCTAATACATACATGCTTTCACAACCCCCTTGTCTTTATTCCCCCAGGGAAAAATATCATCTGCCCTATTGTTGACTGCTCGGATTTACCCCCACAATATCTCTCCCATCAACATGTGATTAATCACCCTAATCCAGCAGGCACCTCTCAGGAACTCAAGACCTTTTACAAGCCCTAATTAAGCCTTGCAACATCCCCGTAAAATAGGTTGAAGCCAGGGTTAAATGATTTGCCTGAGGTGACAGAGCAAATCAGGAGCAGGGATAGAAATGAGACGGAAAGCTGCTGCTCCTGAAGAGTGTGCACACCCCATGCTGATGCAAGATACCAAAATCTTTATATTTCTCTTTGAAGATAAGATGCTACAGCCACAAAAGCCATGCATCCATACAGTAAGGATTCCCTAGATGTCAGAAATCTGCCTCCACCCCTTCAGCCTGAGCATCACTGCAAGCCCAAAATCTGTTTGCCCGTGGTCCATGTCTTCCCCACCCTGCTCCTGGTGAGTGCTGTGAGCTGACAGCCCAGCCCTGCCCCAGGCCTGACTGTCTGTCACCAGCCACCTCTCCCCATTTGACACCCAAATTGAAGTCAGACCCTTGTCACTTGGCACATCATCGATTCTAGAGCTTGGGCAGGGAATCCGAGCCAGGGTGAGGATGTTGGGGTCTGGGCTTCTCTCCCCCTTCCTCTGGAGGGGAAAATCACCTCTAGGAAGGTGAATCCAGTAACATATTCTGGAAGGCAAAAGCAGCAAAGAGGAGGGAAAATGCATAACTTGTTTTCACGGCCTGGGAGGTGCTGTTACCATGCCAGGGGTCTTCGTGGGATCACTTATTTTCTAGACTCAGAATTAGTGTCATGCAGGTGGTGGGAAGGGCTGTCCATGTGCTCTCTTCTTCCTCTCCACAGAGTTATGAAATCCAATGTGGGTTTCTGAGGCTGATTTTCTTTTTCTTTCTTCACAAGAAAAATCTTTCATTTTTTTCTTAATTTACCCCAGATTTCCACATCAGAGTCCAACACTAAACAAACAAACTGGCAACCCTGAGATGAGCTGAGCTGGGTAGAGCATGGTGTTGATGGTGCTAATAGCACCAAGGGTGTGGGTTTGATCCCCCTTTGGGTCATTTACTGAAGAGTTAGGTTCGATGATCCTTGTGGGTCATTGTGATCCAATTCAGAATATTCTGTGATCCTCTGAACCCAAAATCAATGTTCCCTCAGCTGGTTTAGTGGTTTCCTCAATGACAAGGCAGCAAAAGCAGACTGGCAGGGGTAGGGAGATCTCCTGGTTGTACCCACCAAAGTGGGCTCTGTTGGGAAGTTTAAATGCCCACAGCTTCAGGAAAACATCCATTTTCCTGGGTAAACAGGTTTCCCTTATCTTTCTCCCTGCTGCTCATGTATATTGTCCAATGTACTCCTAAAGGTCATCCAAGGAGACATTATTCCTAGAAAGTCCTTCCTCCCCCAGGGCATTTCATCTCCTCTCACAACCTTTACACAGCTTGGCATAATATTGAATAAATAAAACATGAGCAAGTTACAGGAAATTATGGTCGAGGTCCTTTTGCATCCTCTGCCACTCAGGGGGATGGCTGTGCTGGAGGGCAGCTGTGAAGGAGGGAGAGGATCATCCCTGTGGGGCATTACTGAAAGCTTTGATGAGAGCAAGCAAATCCAGCAGATCCCCACTTCTGATGGCATCTCCCATAGCGGTTTTCTTGGGGCTCAGTTCAGACATTCGGGATTCTATTTTCTCAGGGGCCAGCTCAGATCTTTGGCATATATTTAGGCTGAGGGGCATCCCAGGGATTAGTTATTCACACATCACCCACTGCAGTGACCCCCTGGGCACAAAGCACCTTTCCAGCCTGGTCCACCCTGTGTCCTGGAGCCAGGGCAGTGTGCCAGCTGATGGGGACAGAAGGCTGGTGGGGCTGGTGGCATGGTCCCCATGGCATCCCTGGGGACAGCCTGCCCCTGTGTGCTCCTCCCAGGAACAGCTTGTGTCCAGGTGTGCTCTACTCCCAGCACAGCACCAACATCTGGATGAGTGGCACACCGCAGAGCTCAGGCATCCCTGCCTCCAGAAACCTCCCGGGAGCTGCAGCAAAAATCCCAAAATCCCCCTCTTCCTTCTTCTGCCTGCTGCTCTGCAGTTGCAGCAGCCAGGCCACACCATCAGCATGTGAATTCCAGAGGCTTAGACCATCCCTGTCCGATGCTCAGGGTCTGGAAGCAGTTAATGCACAAGGTGCCAGGAAATGAGGCTAAAAATATGCTGCATGTTTGCTCCCTAGAACATGCCATGCTTTCCACGCGGCTTTTTCACTGGGATTCTTCAAATCAGCCCTTACAGAATGTGGGATATTCTTTGTTTTTCCCTGCACCTATTTCAACATCCCAAACAGAGCCACAGGCAATGGGTGGGTTCTCCCCTATCCTCCTGCTAGGCCAGTGTTCCCAGCTCCCTCACTCCTTCTGGTAGGTTTTGCAACATTTGGCTATTTTGAAACGCCAAGATAAATTTCCAGAGCCCTGTTTACAGCAAAAGGCTTGAAAGCACAGATCCTAAACCCCGGAAAGCCAATAGACACAACTCTAATTGCACTGTTATTCTAATTCCAACTATTTTAATTAAGCACTTGGGTTGGCGATAGGATTGAGCTTTTTTCCCCTGCCTTTTGGAAACATTTCCAGAAATATGAATAGTCTCAACAGCTGGGCAGGAAAATCGGAAATCAAAAGTGTGCAGCAAATGCTAATTAAAATGGAACTGAACTGCGGAAAGCTCAGCATTTTCCATGCCATGCTTCCCTGTCTGGATTGGTTGTTTTAAATTCACCTCTCCACACTGCAGCAGGAGCTGGGTTGGCAGCATTGTAGGACTGAGACTTTGAGAAGAGACACTATTCCCCTTTCAAAGACAGCCTTGAAAGTGTTGCTGTTATCAGCTGAGTAGAACAGCACTTGTTCCACAAAAAGCAGCCAGGAAACAGTTAATCCCAATTAGTTCAAACCAGCAGATATCATTCTTTGTATTTTGGCAGTTCTCGTTTTGAAGGAAAAAAATATGTTTGTGTTCTTGGAGTCAGCCTGAACAATAAAATCAGATGCCAATTTTCTGGTCTAAATTAGGTGAAAGACCAGACTTTTTATCATATGTGTGTGTCTGTGTGTGCTGTTGGGTTACATGTTTATTTTACTCCTCTCTGTATTCATCACCAAAATCACAGCCTGCCCTGCACATGGCTCAGCCTGGCAGGGGAACACGACAGCCACGTTCATTCACTTGGAAATTCAACCTGGCACCAGGAAAACCCGAGGCACTATCAATTGCAGAAGGAGATATTGCCAAAAGATAAACATAATAAAGTCAGTCACTGTCAGCGTATCAAGCTGAAGCCTTTCCAGGGTGGATGAATAAGGGGTTTAAACTTTTGCACTGGTTGAAGTGTTTTCATGTCCAATTTCAGTGGGAGCTGAAAGACATCCAAACCCTGGGCTTCAAAGAGGCTAAAATCAAAAGGATTAATGAGTGGTAAAATGCCATGGGAAAAGAAGTGGAGCTGGCACATCTTCCATGGGACATTGTCCATTGTGAGCACACAGCCAAGGTGCAGGCAGCACTGCCCCCATCAAAGGGGAGGCGAAGGAAAATGCAAGGAAAACAAGCACGTTTTCAGCTCCATTCCGCACGCTGTTCCCATCTGCTGGGATCAGCTGTGGGAGCCTCATCCAGGGGGGAACAGTGCCATGTCACCACCTCCCTGTGCAGCAGCACTTGGGCCCCAGGGACCCTGGCTGGCAGCTGATGAGAGAGGCACAACCCAACCTGTGTGACCCAGGGGAAGCCTCAAACACCCATACTTTTCCTCCCCCATGCAAGTGAGCTTCCCATAATCTTGTTTTCATCGTTGCCTCTCCTCAGATGTCACTAATTTCCAGGACAGGCAGGGGGATGCCAGACTCACAGTCAGCACAGACGCCGGCACACAACGGAGACACTATCCCTGCAGAGGAGCAGGAGATCCAACACAGCCCAGCCAAAATGGGCCAGATTTATCAGCCAAAATGGGCCTGATTTATCAGCCAAATCAGCCACCAGCAGCTCTGCTCACAGCATGATGCTCCATCCAGAGTTCCTCCAAGCCCTCTCCTCTGGTCATCCATGGAGCTTGCTGGCATCTCTTTGCTGCTCACTTGGGCATTGAATCCCTGACACCTCCTTTACATCCTTTTCCAAGTGTTTTCACAACACTAGAGGGAGACAGGATTCAAATCAGACTCTGCAATTGCAAATCCATACTTATCCATAACAGAAACCATCCCAAATCCTTGCAGAGCCCAGTGCACCCAGGAGAACGTAGGTGCCACCTCTGAGCACAAGCCATGAGCAGAGCAGGCCCTTTGCAAAAGGGGATTTGATATTATTTTGGGTATTTCACTCAAGAAATGCACATAAAACAGACAAAAATTGAGCACAGGCTTAAATTTAAGCACGTACTTAAGAGCTTGCTGGCACAAGGGCTCAACCAAGGATTAGGAGCCACACACCACATTACTTTTAATTGAGCTACTGTCTTCCCATATGGTTTTCCTTGGGGAGACCAGTGGCTGGCTTATGAGTTCAAGTAACAACATCGGTTAAAAGAGTATTCGAACAATTGTGGTTGGCAGTTGCCTGAATAATATGAATGTTATGGAGTGTCGGAAAATGTCATATCATCAATTTTCTGGTTTCCTGCACTCATTGCTTTTGATCTCCACTAAAAGATTTATTGAATGGCTTTCGTTTGGACATTAACCTTGTCCAAATCACACCAATTGAGAGCTAGGATTTTTTTTTTTTTACTATTATTTTATTCTTTTTTTTTTTTTTAACATACAAAGCTTTTTAAAGCTGAGGTTTTCCATTCCTCCCAGTTTTTATTGTTTGAAGCAAAGGGCTGTTTTGGCAGGTTTATGGGATGGAGTCGGCTTTGCTGACAGACATGCCTGATAGATTGCTTGTCCGTGTTTTATTTTTGGAGCCATTGCTGCGTTATCTGCATTTGAAAAACAATTCCATTTGATTAAAATTTACATCAAATGTATGGTAATATCAGCCTTACTTACCACCAGATCTTACATCTCTCCTGTTGAGCCTCTTGCCCTCACTGTGAGTGAAATGTAATGCAGAAGAAAGTCATTCCTTCCCTTCCCCTCCAGCAGTGGCCACATTTTGTCACTATTGCTCACAAATGAGAAATAATTCCTCCCCATGAACCATGTGATGCCTTGAAAGGTGAATAAAGACACTTCTTGTCCTGCCTGGCTAATCCAGACATGCCATTGATGAGTGTGAAATTAAAACATTCCTCAAAAAATAAAGTTATAGCAGCCAGGACATTTGGCTTGGATGATTTCCTGCAGCAGTGAATTTTAGAGTGACCACAGCATGCACAATTAACAATGGATTGGATGTGAAGGACTATAAAGATTATTACCTTTAATTTGTCCCAGGTATTTAATCATTTGTAACTTTCAAGCTCTGCCTTGGGATCACGTCCCAAGAATTTGTTGTTGTTTAACAAGACTATTTTCACTAATCTGTACCACACCAGGAGTTTGAAATTACTTAAAGAAATAAAACTGAGAACTTTTAGTGCCAACACTTCTTCACAAGAGAGCAAGTCAGTGAATGAGTGAATCACAGAGTATCCTGAGTTGGAAGGGACCCACAAGGACCATGGAATCCCATCCTGTTCCTGAGAGCATTGTCCAGAGCTCTTCCTTGAGGCTTAAATGATACCTTTTACCATCCTGGGAGGTCATACAAGCCCATTTTATTCTCTGTTAAAAGAAGAGAAAAATGGATCTTTCATTTAAGTTGTGTAAAACAGAGGTGTCTCCTCCAACACAGCGAGATCTTTGGTGGCAGTTGTGGGGGAAAAAAAAGGAAAAAACCAAACAAAACCAAACAAAACCAAAAAAAAAAAATTAAGCCCATTTTCCACCACTTTTCTTTCCTTTTAGACAGCCCAAACATGATAATCTGATGAGCCAAGCTCACCACCTCAAAGTCCATCTGTGACAGCACTGATGAGCTTGGCCTTGCTGATGCTCCTTGAAATATCCTCCAGCTCCAGGATAACCCAGCACACACACCAACACCATTTCCTGAGTGGGAATCGCAAGGATGGGGCAGGCAGGGAAATCTGGGCAGCTCAGGACTGAACAAGAGTTGAGGATGGTCCAATTTTCTGTAAATACAGCTAAACAAGGCAGAGTGCCCCTCCTCTCCCTCTCAGCGCTCTTGTTTTCCTCTCTCCTATCTCAGCTGAATTTTCCTACCAGCTTCCTGAAGACATTTCCGATTTCACACCATAAACATCCTCCACTTTTATTTGGCCAACGCTTCCTACGCTTCAAGCCCTTCCGGCTCCTCCAGAGCTGCTTCTATGCTTCCCCTATCCTTGATATCTCAGCAATAAATGAAAATCCACCTTTCCTGCGCTGGGTAGTGGAATGCTCCCGGTATTTTTATTCTTTCCCTGCTAAGTGGTGAGTGTAGGTCACTCCACACTAAGATTGCCCAACCTACAAGAGATAGCAACGTGGTGGAAGGACTTGTTGATCCCAAATCAATTCCTGTTGAGCCAGCACTGATGGACACAGGGATGAATTTCTGCAGGAGATGCTGCTGACAACCTTCATGCTGTTCCTGTCTCCTCTGGAGAGCTTCAGCCACTGGTGGAGAGCAACCACACCCTGTCATATTATTGCATTTTTTCAGCCTTTTATTTTGCCACTCAGTAACACAGGAGCTCCTCAGAACTCCAACCATGTGCGACACTTTGTGGAGTCATGAGTGAGAAAAAATAAAAGAGAAAGGGCACATTGTCCACTGCAGGAAGCAGAGAATCACAGAAACACAGAATCACTTAGGCTGGAAAATAGCATTGAGTCCAACATTTAACTCAGCACTAAACCATGTCCCCAGGTGCCACACCTGCATTTCTTTTGAGTCACTCCAGGGATGGGGACTACACCACAGTTTGACAACACTTTTGGTGACAGAACTTTTCCTAATACCATATGTCTTTGGATCAACTGGAGTCAGCTGTCCTAGCTGTGTCTCCTCCCAGTTTCTTGTGCCTCTCAGCCTCCTCAGTCATGAACTCCCAGGACCCTTTTTTTGGGCTGGTGGGCACAGATTTGGGCTGGCAGATCAATGTTCACTCATGCTGGGAGTCAACCCAACACCAGGGCTATGGTGGGACATTAAGGTCTGGTGTGTGACTCAGCATTTGGGTACTCTGGTGGCCTGGCAGGAGGACCTGCAGCAGGCAGAAAGGGCCTGAATTCTGGAAACAGCATCACGTGGAAGGCAGACACACTCCAAACAGCTCAGCTCTGATTTAAGGAGAGGATGTGTAACCTCAGCTTCTGCAAAAGTCTTTACAGAGGCATTTGGCGCTTCAGCAGCAGCTTTGGGAAGGTCTTCTGACACATGAGAAAGCAAGAGATTTTGCCAGGAAAACTAGGTTGAGGAGCAGCAAGGCTTATTTATGGAGAGGCTGCAAATGGGCTGTCTTTATTCCCCACGATTGTGTCGGAGCCACCGATGGACAAACGCCCTGCTTCTGATGTAAAAATACGAAAGCCAGGATTGCTTTGAGAACTTTGTATTTTGTTTCAGCCACATTTTGTTAGCATCAGATGCAGCCAGGGATATAATACCCTACCTCTGAGCAGCCAAAGATAACATGCAGAGCTTTGCTCGAAAGGATGGCTATGAAAGATGAGTGAGTGGTGGGGAGGATAAAGCATCCTGCATTTAACCAGCAGCAGACAGGCACAAAATCCCTGTCCCCTCACCTGTCACCCACTGTCTCTCCCCACAGGCACATGTATTTTTACCACCCTGTGGTTCATAAGTAACTCTCATGTTTGGATATCATTTGACTGCATGTAGGATTGTGTGTTTTAATAAAGTTTGGGGAGAAGCTGAGAGCATCCTTTGCTTGTTTGCCATTTTTGATTTGTAATCAGGGAGGCAGCAGATTCTCTGACTGTTCCACATAACATAACACAGGAAAAGCGGCAAGGAAAGCCTGATGGCTTTAGGTGCAGCACTGCTGCATTTATTATTGAAGATAAAGCACATAGTTGAGAAGAGTTTAGAGCCAAGAAAGCCCCATGATACAGAAAAAAATACTGATGATTTTTGTGCTTTACCCTGTTTTTTTTTTCTTAAACTTCAGGCAGGATTTTAATCCACCTTGCACCACTACACAAAACTGATTGGTGAACAGAAAAAAAAAAGTAGCAAAGGGGCTGGTTTCATAATTCGGATGTTCCTGCAGCATTTGAGAATGATAAAGCAAATCTAAGTTGCTCTTGTTTAATACTCAAGAGATATGGAGACATTTGGGCACCAGGACACCTGCCTGTCATTGTCACTTCATGGAATTTCAGATTCACTGCTGGAGGCTTCCTTTGCTTGGAAGAGCCATAGATGGATGCAGGTGACAACTCCTCTTTAATACAGCATGTCTGAAGCTCAGGAAGCCTGAATTGAAGCAACAATGACTCCATCTTAGCCTGGGGAACCATGTCCCTCACAAACTCCATCCTAGCCATAGAATCAACCATGTCCCTCACAGCTGGGAATAGCAAGACATGGCATTTGCCAGCACGCCCAGTCAGAAATGCAGAAACTGTCAGAAACACAGAACCTGTCAGAAACACAGAAACTGTCAGAAACACAGCCCAGACCAGCTGGACAGGGAGAGGGACAGGTGAAAGGGACCACACACAGGATGTGCTTTGCTCAACTCACATCGATTCTGACAATTTTTTGGCTCTATCACATGAGCAAAGAGCTTCAAGGAGGGACTTGTAGGTGGACATTAAGGAACTTGTGGTCACTGAGCAAGTTCTTGGGTGGGCAGCTGCCAAAGCAGCTTGGAGGTCACCTGGACACCCAACCCTGACAGAGGAGAGGCTGCTCTTGGCCTCCCAGCATCACAATGTGAAGCTCAGCCTCAAAGAGCCTCACAAGAAAAGAAAAACAACTCTAAATTCTTTCTTCCTCCAATAAATCTTTCCTTGCGGTGAGAATCACTGGAGAGTTCAGTTATTTTTTCCAGTGCGCAAAACGCAACTGTGCAGCCCAGTGTCTGTGTGATATTTACAAGGACAAAACAAATGAGGGACAAAATTAAAGCTGAGCAGCCCCAGGAATAGGCTGCAGGAATCCTTGGGAACAGCACACTGCCACACACAGCACACCAGGAGGATCCTGCTAATGGAAAAAACAAGGAACACCATCCACAACAAAATACTGAAGACTCCACCTCTTCAGCATCAGTGAGGGTTCAGTACACACCATCCCTCAAGGGCTGGTTAAAAGCAAGTTATTAACTCCCTAAAACAGGCAGGCAAGACTTTACAAGAAAACAGAAAGACTGGAACTAAAAAACTAAAAGACTCTGGAAAGAGTCAACAGGTCATGGATTAAAAAAAAAAGAAACAGTCTGTATTTTCCAGCTTGTCCTTTTGGGTCAAAGCTTTCCAGGCGCTGCATGAGCCAACTAAATTTATACCTTGAAAAAGTTCAGAGGCTGAATTTTATTTTCTCCAGGGATGGAAGATGTGTCTTCAGAGGATGTTGTCCATCTGAGCTGTAATGAATTGTGAATGTCCCTCCCTGAGGGGTCCTGAGCCCAAACCCAGCCCTGCAGATCAAGGGGAACCACACTGTTATCAAAGGCTGCTGGGCAACGGGAATATCAACACCAAGACTGACAGCAAAGACACCTTTCTCCTTCTCATCCCATCTTCATTGACCTTTTCTAGATAATTCATGGCCCTCTTCACCCTTCAGTAAGTTACCACACAACAAGCCCCCAAAACATGGAGACTGGGGGGGGACCATTAACACCAGTGGGGGTAAAGATCCTCCGGCATCCTTTGGCAAGCAGATTTTGTTCCTCAGTACAGGCAGCTCATCCCTGACTGATACATCATCCTCCCAAAACCTCCCATCCCACCAGGCTGACTGTATTTGTCCCAGTCCAGCTTTTTGGCTCCCAGTAGCTTTGCTGCATTATTAAAATAACACCCTTTTGTCATCCAAGCCCTAAACACCTCTCTGGAGCACTTGTGGAAGGACTGAACACCCAAAGGCTTCTTCAAGGGAAGAAGAACTCACCCTTCTCACAGGAGCTGGGCTGAGGAGGCTGATAATCATCTTGTGATCACAAATTACTTTTCACAAGGTCCATTTATGAGGTAACAGTTGGCATGCAGAAAGCATTTCATTTCGCCAGCAGCTCACTGAAAACGAACCATCGTGAACCCTAAAAAGAAACCCGGAATCAAAGGCTGCATTCTTCTCTCCCACAGTGACCCCTTTGTTTGGATCTGCCCAGAAGTTTAATTACGAAAGTCTGATACAGGAGCCTTATTAAATTGTGATTAAATGACGTGTCCGTGTAGCAGCCTGCTCGCTCTGCTGTTGATGTGGGCTGGATTTCTTAGACTTTTAAAACACACAGGCTTATGAAATAGCTGTGATATCTTTTCCCATGATTTCTAGGGAAAGGAGGGTCTTTGCTCCTGCTCTAGCCATACCTGGCCTGGCTCCAGAGGATAACATTTTCATTAAACGTGCATTAGGTGCACAATTCACCACGCAGCCGTCCTGATGAAGCATTGACCTGGCTCAGGAGCCTTAATGGGCTTTGGTGAACTTCTCTGGCCTCTGTAAAAACAGAATCACCCATCACTGCATTGACTTGGAGCTGTTTTCACCATCATTTGGATCTAGTTTGTTCCCACTGCTTCCACCTATCTCTGTCTGTGTCTGGGGATTTAAAAGAAGAAGCACAAGGGGAATCATGGCTCAGGCCAGATAATTGCTGATTACTGGAGCAGCAGGGCTGATACTGGGACATCTTAGGAAGGATTTAACAGGAGAAATTCAAACCCAAGGACCTCCCCACCATTTCTGACCAAGTGTGAGCTCTGAGCCTCCAGCAAACTCACAGCAGTGATGCATCTTTCCCTTCAGATGACTCACTGTAAATAGTGCCTGGTGATTTACGCACAGAAAAATGCATTTAACACGGAAATGCACAAATTCATACGTTTTAAGGCCAGAGGAGCCGTCACAAATGTTCAGTCTGGCTCTCTGGAGAGTGCAGCCTCACCCAGCAGCTCCTGCCCCAACTGCACAGCTTCCGCTGGAGTGAAAGCATCCACAGTGGAATGCCTGAAATACTTTCTCCTAATATTTGTCAGAAGGGATGTTGTAAAAACAGAGTCAAAGAATCACAGAATGGGTTGGATTGGAAGGAACCTTAAAGATCATCTTGTTCTACCCTCTCCCATGGGCAGGGACACCTTCCACTACCCCAGGTTGCTCCAAGCCCTGTCCAACCTGGTCTTGGACACTTCCAGGGATGGGGCAGCCACAGTTTCACCTGTGCCAGGGCCTCACCATCCTAAAAAGGAAGAACTTTTTCCCAATATTGAATTTAACCTCAATTTGAAGCCATTCCCTCTTGTCCCTGTAAAAGCAACTCCGCGCTCACCAAGTCAAAAGCAGCTCAAGCTACTCAGGAAGGTGGCAGCAGGTGACCCAAATCTTTGATGGGAATGTGGGTGATTTCTGGGAGATGCTGGTAGCCTTCTGGCTGAGTCAGCAGGAATTCCCCATGGCACACGTGTCCCTGGCTGGCTGCCTCACAACCCCAGCACCAGAGGGTTGGATCACAGAGGCACCACCTCGACTGTCCAGCCAAGGCAGTTTAAATCAAGCCTCACAAAGTACAAATGTGTGTAAATATTTGCACAAGATAAGATCGGCGAGTGGCCGAGCGATATTTCAAAGAGCCGAGCGAGGGCAAACAACAATTTATATGTGCTGCTCCAGAAAAATCAAATCAGGAAACGCAGCAGTGTGTTTATGTTAGGGTAACATTTGCTCTGGAGGGGGTTTCTGTCAGTGGATGTCCCACACATGGGATAGGCGGTGGAAATATGAGGGCAGGGCATGAAAAGAGATTTATCTGAAGAGCAGTCCTGGATCTCCTGAGGGGCTCCTAATCAAGCAGCCACAGGACATCAAAAGGCTTTAGGGAAAGGTTGGTGGATCCCTCAGATTGAGCATACAGACACAGGCAGCTGGTTGCTAAGCTGTATTTTATTCAGAGCAAACACTCAGTTGAGCATGAGATAATCTGAGATAATCAATCTTTCTCTGTTCAGGAGACAGAGCGTGTTATCTAAAGTAGCTGCAATGCTCTCTGACAAGGATACATTCCAGATTTGCTCCTTTTAAATTAATATTTTTCATTAATACTTATATCCCAGAGTCAAAACCCTCTGGGCACCATCAAAAACCATCCTGAACTGGAGTTTCAGAGGTGCTGTCCCACCTTTCCTCCCTCAGCAGGCAAATGCTGATACTGCTGACCCAGGATGCTGTGACACAAAAGCAGAAGCTACTCACAGAGAAGACAGAAAAAAATCTGCATAGTTTATAGGTAGGAATAAGGCATTGCCAGTCTCTCCAATGGTTTAGCCCAGAGAAGGAATAGGAACACTCAGCTTTCCATAAAACCCCCACCTTTCCCAGGGATGACCACACTGCAGTATCAGGTGACAATGAAAATCAGCACAGCATTTTTATCAAGACCTTGTGCACCTCAATTGCATTCTGTATCACAAACCAGACTCTCAGCATCCCTTAATTACTCTAACACTTCAACTACAGAAATCAAGAGAGCTGCTTCTGCCACAGCCACCTACATCTTCACTCAGGGAGCCAAACCCCATGACCTTTCCCATCACCTGGTGCTCAAGCTGTGCACAGACAGCAGGAGCTGGTGGGTAAACACAGAGCAATGACTTGAGCTTTCAGTTGTAGCCATCAGGAGTGAAAGCATCAGCTCCATGAGCTGGGCAAGGAATGAGAGAGCTGAGCAAACCACTGTGCTCCAACCACCAAACATCTGCCTCCCTCCCTCCCTCCACAGCCTCCCTGCTTTTTCCAGATGCTTTGCATTTCCCCCTTTCTTCTGCCAGGTGTTTTTAGCACATCAGTGCTAAAAATTTCAGCGTGTCCTAGGATCCCAGCCTGCTTTTAACTAAACTGCCACAGATCTGTCTCCACGGAAGATGTTTCTTGCCAGAAAATATTATCTAATTTGTAAGCATTTTATGATTTTCTAAGAGTCATAAAACACAGTATTAGGAAACAAATGGGCAACGGAAAAGATCCCTTCTGGTAGCCAAAGTGACCATATAATTGAATTTTAAGAACAGCATCTGAAGAAATGAGTCACAACCCATATGGCTGTTTTGGAATCCAGATATACATCGTGTTTTAAGCCTCTCAGAAGATTTATCCAAGTTTTTCGCATGTAATCAATGGTCATTAGCCCAGGACATGAATCATTACAGCTCCTAAGGCCGAGCACATGTCTGAAGGGTGAAGGCTTCACACATTGTCGCTCTATAAATACCCATCCAAGGTTGTCCAGAGCACGAGCAGCTCAGATGGCAGAAAGTAAAAAGGTATCGCAGAACAAACTGCAGACTCATTACAGGGCTGAGGCCTCCTCCCTCCGATGGGTGTAAATGTTATTAGCTTAGGACATGGTTCAAACTCCAGTTGAAGTCAGACGGAAAAACTTTACCTCTAAGTCCCTCTGTATCCTCTTTCTCCATGGCTTTCACCATTTTCTCATAGCTTGGCCCCAGCCGGTGATGAGGTTGGGTTACAAGTTTGCTCACTCAGCTGTGATGCTACACAAATAACACCCACACAGTTCACATGTGCACATTTCCCATGCACATCTGGGCTGTTCAGGGGTGCAGAAACATCCCTCCTGTGGGGCTCTATTTGCACAACCACACACACCTCGCTCCAAACACACCAGCCTCACTGCTGGGTGCCTCGTGCAGCTCCTCCATCTCAGTCCACACTCTTTTCTTCAGTCCAGAGGGTTCACATTCACCCTGTTGACACACAACTGCATCGTGCATCTTCTGAAAGATGCTCAGAAGCATCTTGTTTGCAGTGGCTCCAGACTTTTGCCTTCCAACTGACGCAGCAGAAGTGTGAGAATTTTGTTTACAATGACAGAAGATGCAACAGGTACAACAGGGCAACTCAATCTCTGCAAACACTGAGATTGCAGATGATTGTTAAATTAAATCACTTCACATTCCAGCCCCGGGTGCTGCTCCACAATACCTTTCCTCATGACATGCAGCACTGGAACATTTATGTATCACACACTGTCCCAGTTTTCAAGGACTCCCAGAGACAAAAAATGTCTCCCAGTACAAAACAGCCTTCTTGTTCCCATGGAAATCTCAGCCAAATAAATATTTTTCAAGCTCCTTTGGTGCAGAAGAAATAAGTCAGAGCTTAAGCACGATGCTTCAGGCACCTCCAGTGCATTTCTTTCATCCATCAGGCTTCCATGCAGCCACCACAGCTGCCCAGGAACACCAGAGGTGTTTGACCTAAATTGTGCATTTTTACATTTTAGAACCAGAAGGGAATGCCATAGTCCCATCCAGCTCCCTATGAAACACAAACCAAGCAGTCTCAGCTGATAATTTCTGCATCAAGCCCCATGGCTTCCGCTTGAGCCAGCACCAGACACATTCCCAACGTGTCACACCTACTCTGTTATGTTCCTTACAGTTCCTTATCCCTCCAGGAAAAACCAAGGGGAGAAAGGACCTGCAGCCCCTCTTGTTGCCCTTTTGCCCTGAAAAATGAGGAAACCAACCGAGTGCCAACAGCATTTTTAAAAGCTGTCTGGTCTCAGAGGTGAATAAACCCTCTGCATTCCTTGGGAGCAGACGATGGGGTGGTGGAGAACAGACCAAGGTCCATAATCTCTCGCACAGGTTTCACTCCACAACACCAGCACACATTCAGATCCTGCTCAAAGGGAAGCTGAAGGATTAACATTGGCTCCCAGACCGCTCCTGCTGTAACCAAACCCCTGCCTGCAGCTTGACAGAGGCACTAACAGGGTCTTTGATGATGGCTGCCAGGGGAAGGCTCCAAGACAGACGAAAATTTTGAGGTTAGAATTTGAAAGGCAGTCAATCTTACCCTCATATCCGTGTTACAGCACATGATAAACTATTCCAGGGGGAATTCTTACCAGGATGCTAAAAGAAATTTTATGAAGAACTAGAGTCATTCATCCAAAATGAGGATGAAAGTGTGACAGGTGGCCTAGGAGGAAACAAAGAAAGGTAATGTTTTGCTCTCAATTTTATTGTGTTTCTAAGGCAGTTCAGTCAGATAAAATTTGGAAAGACATCTGAAGATGAAAAGGCCTGTGCAAAAAAACAGATCCAGAGGATCATAATTTGAGGAAATATTATGCCAGTTGTAGCAAAAGTAGAAGTTTTCATATTTAAGTTATTTCATATTATTATGAAAGATACCAAGACCAGCATTCTTCCACCAGGAGATTTCCCAGATTTCCCACCCACATAGAGTCTGAAATCTCTCTATAAGGAGTTGCTCCCTACTTCATAGATCAAAGCACTCATCCCCATGCTGGCAGCCCAGCTAGAAATAGGGCTGACAGGCAGTTTTGCATTTTTAGTAGATATGCAAGTCTTTCTGAGCATGTGGAGGGTGAGCTTAATCCTTGAATATTGGGAGCATCTATCTGGTTGGTTCCCCAGTTATCAGACGACTAAATCATCTCTCCAACAGGGGTCAGTGCCCTGGCCTGGTTTGGGGCTGGGGGTTCTGTCCCCTCTGGTGTAGTATGAATCCCTGTGGTGCCAAGGAGCCATGAGAACACAGCCAAAGCCAGGCTCATGGCCTTGGAGCTGCTGCCACGCCAAGAACAACAGTAAATAACCTGCTTTCCACCAAGAAGCAGGAGCATTTCCAAGCTTAGCTGGGGCCTCTTCCCTTTTTTTTTGTTTTTGCCTGGGAAAAGTCAAAACGCGCTGGGATGCCTTGAAAACACAGAACAGCAAGTGCTGCTGAAGGGGATATTTGCAAGGAGCCCTGCCATGACCTCAGCTTTTAAATCATTTCAATCAGAACGACTCAGAAGTCATGCCAATGCCAAATTATCCCCGTGCAACACAAGAAAGGAAGCTAATCCCTGCTCCTTGATGATAATTGGCACGATGAGAAACACCTTTCTGACACGATTTAGCCCAGAGCCAAAACCCAGGCTGTCTCAGGAGAAAAACTCTTCCAAGGAGCAGATGATGACAAAGCCTTGAGTGGTGCCTTGCCCCACACCAGAGGTGTTCAACGAGACAGAACACCTGGCCTTGCTGGCTCATCTCTGCAGCTGGCCGCCAGCCATGGCTCACCTCCCCGTGGTTTTGGATGCAGGGAGGAATTCCTGCTCCTTCCCAGTGGCCAGACATGCTTGATTTTCCAGCTATTCCACTGAGGAAATAATCCCCCAGGTGATTATGTGCTACGAGGGTCTGCCCAGTGACTCAGCCCGTGTGGCTTTCACTGGAGCCAACTTCACAGGAAGATTTTTAGGGGGAAAAGAAATAATTCTTAATTAATGTGACAGTGAATAGATGTGGTGGTGAAACTCCAGGCAGATGCAGGTTTTACTCCCAGGTGACTTCCCACATACCCACCCTCCTGCCCAGGCCTGACCTGGCTCTTTTTAAGGGAGAAGAAATAACATTTTCCATGCGGATAATTCAGAGGGCAGGACTGAAGTTTTGTCACTGGCACCCACAAGATGACAGGTGGAGGTTTCAGCACTGCCAAGCAATACTGGAGAGAGGATTACAACAAAACAGAACCACCTCAGCCTCAAAAATCTCACTGCTGCTGTTTCTCAGATGGTTTGAGTCTGGGAATCCAGAGCTCCTTCAGCACCAGCCCTTTCCAGCCATGCCCCAAGGTATGGGGCAGGGGAGTGATGGATTTTGCACTCAGGTGACTTGGACATCATCAGGTGACTTTTAACCCATTAAACTGGTAAAGAAGAGCAGGACCAGAATATTTAAAAGGTCCTGGCAAGATGTGGGAATGCTTTTCTCATGTGCAAAAAGCCCCAGGTGCTGAGGTAACACACCACACACATCACCTACCCCTAAAAGCAGGGAAAGGGATGCATCTTTATCCCTGTTTTCCCAGCATAAGCAGTGAGCAGGGGGCACTTGCATGGAGATTTAGAAAACAAAAACCTACCAAAACCACCCCCAAACTTAACTGAATTCTGTCCAGAACCAGCTCTCCTCTGGGAGGGATAAGACAAGAAAGAGCAAATCATTTGTGACAGATGACAAGGTTGGTGGGGAATGCACTAATGGGAAGCACACAGATCCTAGGAGGATGAAAGCAGTATAAAACCTTATAAAAAAACAACTGCATGTCTCATTGGGCTGCTTCACTGTGGTTCCTTTTGCAAAAGATATATTCATTTAAAGGCAAACCTTGATTTCTGTCATGAGCTTGTTATTACTCCAGTGCTGTGAATTGGTATTAAAGATACAGGAAGTCTGTGTACATCCACATGTATATTGGACCCAGATTTATACAGCTGGGAGAAGAGAGGACTCCAGGGGGACCTTAGAACCCTTCCAGTGCCTAAAGGGGCTTCAAGAGAGCTGGAGAGGGACTTTGGACAAGGGCATGGAGTGACAGGACAAGGGGCAATGGCTTCAAGCTGCCAGAGGGCAGGGTTAGATGGGATATTGGGAAGGAATTCCTCCCTGTGAGGTGGGGAGGCCCTGGCACAGGTTACCCAGAGAAGCAGTGGATGCTCCTGGATCCCTGGGAGTGTTCAAGGCCAGGTTGGACAGGGCTTGGAGCAACCTGGGATAGTGGAAGGTGTCCCTACCCACAGCAGGGGTGGAAAGAGATGATCTTTAAGGCTCCTTCCAACCCAAACCATTCTGTGATTTATTGCTTGAATCTTGTGACACAAACACCCCCAATACCAGCCCAGGATATGCTCCAACAGTCTGTGAGTTCCAAAGTCTATCAAGGAATACTGCAAGGGGAAAGTTGCATTCCAGTGCTTAGTATTTAAAGGACTGATTTCATTTCTGAGATGCAGCCCACTGCTTTCTAACAGCACATGCTGCTTTTATGAGATGGTCCAGAGGAAAACATCCAGAACACTTATCAGCTGAAACCACAGGTAGCACACAGGGAAGCAGATTAAGGGAATAACATGTTTTCCACAGGCAGCCGTGCCCCATGCACACACAGAAAGCTCAGGGGACAGTTAACCCTGAGTGCAGCTGTTGGGTTTAGTACTCCAGACCCACAGAAAGATTTATCTCTAGTTCTCAAACAGGCAGGAGTTTGGTAGGGATTCAAGGAAAACAGTAGTGGATCCCCTTTCATTTAGCATCCTGAGTAAGTCTAGGCAGAGGACAAATTTCAGCATGAAACAGCCACAGGTAGGAGCTGCAAATTTCTTGAATGAAGCTCAGCCCATGGGAGGTCAGTAACAAATCATGCCTGCCACCCCCTTTATGACACTGAGCACACCAGCTCAGGAATCCTGGGACACCAGAACTGAAAGGATTTTTTGTCATTAGAGTCAGGAGGTGATGGAACCACCTTCCACTCTGGGAATTGGAATTAAGAGAACATCAACAGCTTTTAAGATGGGTCTCGACCAATTTATAAAAAAGGACTGAGACATGGACTTCTCCAGCAGCAGAGGACACTGACCAACCACACCTCTCAATCCAAACACCCAAACATTTGTGCTACTCACAGCAAAACATCTTGGGGTTAGATATTTGCTGGACCAGCTGCAAACTGTCATCCTAAACAATTTTCTGCGATCCCCGCTGTAACATGTTGCTCATTTTCACTACATCCCGGTTTTCCATCCCTGGGTGTGCCTTACCATGGTGAAATCTGACTCTGCCACTTAATGAATACCATAACTGCAGGCTGTAACTCCTGCCCTGTGCTGAGCACCATCCCCACGCTCCGAGGTATTTGTTGCCGCGACAAGGGAATACAAAGCTTTACACGCAGGAGATGGAAAAGGTTAAAGTCAATATTTTGGCTGGTGGAAATATTTATGGAAAGAACCCATGAATTAGCGAGCTGTATTCGTTCCACTGACATTTCCTAACTGCGTTAACCTTTTATATTTCTTGTGGTTGGCTCCTGTTTAATATGTTCTAATTATATGAGAGCCAGGAAGCAAATGAACGGCTGAGATTAGAGTTAAACAACAGCCATAAATACTGCAGGACAGATTCTCAGCCCTGAGCCTGTCGATTTCAATCTCTGAGTTCAGTGCTGAGCAGATGAGACACAGAAGGCCATCAGACACATGTGCAGAGCTCATAGTTGCTTGCCCACTCACTCGTTTGAGGGCAGAACTTGTCCCTTTGATGGCATCATGCTGATGTTTCATTGCACACAGAACGAAGCACATCAGCTCATTCAAAGAGGGTTCACGAAGGACAAATAACTTCTGCAAAAATCACCATTTCCTCTGGCCTTCCTACCACGAGAAAGGCAGGAAAGGAGAAAAGTGATTCAAAATGATTCAGTAATGATGGGCAGATGCTCTCAGAGGCTTCAGCCAGCCCTCGGCACTGATCAGGTAAAACTGGATGCACTGAGCTGAGCAATTCCAGCTCACACGTGAGCAGGCAGTCCTTCAGCAGAGACTTACCAGCACAGCAATATCTGCTGCAAAACACACAACATCAGAATAGCTTTCTCCCAGCAAAACCTGACATCACAAGCCAGCGCAGACAGTTGCGAAACTCAGCTCCATGGTGGGAAGATGTTGACAATCTGTCCCAGTTCCACCCAGCGCACGGAATTGCCAGATGGCCACTGCTGCTCGCCACCTCAGAAGGGGATGGAGGAGTTCCTGTGTGCAAGGTGTCCTTTGAAACAGAATACAGGCGAGCAAGGGAGCACCAGCAATTACTGACATGGCCACAAAATCACACAGATAAAGTTGGCCTGACTGGCTGACCTGCAGATCAGCTGCAGCTCTGCTGGAGAATTATTTCAGAGGGAGATACTTGATCTTCACCTCAGCTTTGGGAGGTAAGATTGGCACCACCAGCTCCAGCAACACTCACACTGAGCCAGGATGCTCTCAGCCTGCAGTCATCCACACCTGCATTTCAGCTTCCTTTGACCACTGTGGGATAGAATTAATCTAATGGGATTAAATGTTCTCCTTTGGATCAACCAACCTCCCACCTCCTCACAGACAAAACAACGAGGAAAAAAGGCATCGTCTTTCATCCCTTTGGCCTCTGTAATGTCCTCCCAGCTTCTTGCTCTCCTTTCTATCCATGGCCCATAGGATAGCTGGATATGCCTAATTGTTGTGTTGTATCACAGCTTCCGATGTGATGTGGCATCAAAGGGATTCATGCATGTGGTTACAATTAAATCCATGCTTAAACACTCTGCTGAACCCAGGCATTCATTGAACTGCAATTGTTTCTGAGGTATGGACCATCTTTCCCAATAAGATGCCTCACACAGACAGTTTGACCCCAGTTGGCCTTATCTACCCCACTAAAATAAAAATAAATATCTGGGAGTAATAATAACAAACGGTGTCACCCTGGTAAAAATTTATTTCCTTTGTGCTTCCAAGAGTGGTACACAGCCTTCAAGGAGAGATATTGCTGTCTCCTGCCATCAACAATGCCAAAAATAAACAGAAATTAAGTTAAAGAATCACGTTTCAAGAGGTACAAATTCAACCACAGCAAATATTTTGTGTGGATGCAGTCTGGTTTAGACTCCAGTGTGTTTCCTTATGGTCTATCTACTTCCTCTAAAAATATCAACCATAATCACTCTAAGCCTAACACAGAATAGCAATTCAATAAACATCTCCATTCCACTGTTGCTTAGGGGGCAAAAGGAATCCTAGTAGGTCTATAAGGGATTTTTTGAGAGCAAATCTCTCGGCTGATCTGTTAAAAATCCCAGTGTTTGTCTTGCACAGCACTAGCAGAATCTGTTCACAGCCCAGACAGTCTCTGCTTTATTTTCAATAACTCTGATTTCCCCAACATGCACTTAAAAAAAAAAAGTTATTTAATATAGTGATTTTCAGTATTTTTTTGTGCCTCTCGGAAAGCCTTTGCCTCTTGTCAGAGTTTCCCGGTTTGTAAAGCTGATGTCATTAGAGACTTGAAAGGCTTAATGCTTTCACACACTTTGGGATAAACAGCGTTACATTAGCACAGGTGCAAATAGCTTTCTAATTATTATTAATTTAATGATACAGTGCTGCTGGCACACGCTAATTAGATCCATGCTGCCCTATAGGAGGGGAACAACACCAGGAATTTCCACAGCTGTCAGCTGCTGTCTTCTCCCAATTGCTATGGAAAGCAAACAAACCATGAAGGCAATTCATAATTATTGCAAACACTCCCTAACCTAAACCACGTTGACATTTCTAAATCAGAGCTGCTTGCTTGCTCTTGTCTGTGGTGTCAGAAAGGGATCAGAGCCAGCTGAAGAAGGACAACCAGCTATCAGATAATTTGAGAAATTAGTTTGATTTTAACAAGTTCTTTTAATATACAGAGAGTGTATTCACTTTGACCAGTCCATCCCACCTCTCACTCCATCATGTGCATCTTAACATAAGACATTTGGTTTTCAGTGTTTTCTGGAGTTTTCCTGCAAGGTAAGTGCTGCCTTGTTTGGAAAAGGCTTTGCCATTGATACCCATTGGGATTCCTTCCCTCCAGCCAGAAGGAAGGAAGGAGAGCTTCAGTTCCCCCTGCCTGCTGCTTACCCATTGGGATTCCTTCCCTCCAGCCAGAAAAAAGGAAGGAGAGCTCCAGTTCCCCCTGCCTGCTGCTGAGTCCCTCCGGGTTTTTCTCATAAACTCATTCCAAGAACATAGCTTAAGCTCTTAAGTGATATTCAAAGCCCTCAGCATGAGGTTTATGGCTTTCAACGTCTGCTGAGAATATAGTTATAACTGACAAGTTCTGAGGCAGGTATTTGGATGCTCTTCCACAAATACATCCCTATAAAACAGATCTCAACTCTGACATTGACCAAGACTTAATTTAAAGTGGTTTAGTAGAAGCAGCTGACAGATTAAAAAAAAAAAAGAAGAAGAAGAAAAAAAAAAAAAAAGGTCTGCATGCAGAGAAAAGCCTACAGGGCTGAATTTGCAGCTGAATGCCTCTCTGGCAGAACCAGGACACTCTGACTCCCCTTTGAACTGTGTGTCATTCACTGATTTTGACTTTTTAAATTTAAATTGCAGGTTCTACCATAAAAGAGAGGAAATCCTGGCTTGCTATTTCTCTTCTATTATGGTTTCATTTAGATTGCATTACAATAATTTGGGTTTTGATTTGAGGCACTTCCTGAATGAATTCTTTGTCTTCTGCAAAAGCCCCCAGAGCGTCAGTCAGGGCTGAGGAGCTCAGGGTTTGGGGATCAAGGGGTTTTCCCAGGGGACCCACATCCCCCTGAATGTTGCATCCTTGACGGATAAATGTGGCTTTTGCAGGGGGATGCAGAGAGAGGCTGCCAGGGTCAGCCCATGGCAGTCTCAAAATTGGGGTGACCCCATTTGTCATCCCCATCAAAGGGCACTACAGAGGACCCCCCAAATTCAGGAGTGGAACCAGAGTGACATGTCTCAAGAGAAATCGAGTCCAAGCAAGGACTAATCTTTACTCACACACTCCCAACCCTCCCTTCTGCAGACAGAAAAAAAACAACCTTCAAAAGAAACCCAAACTCAATGAGAACATTTTGGCTAAAGTGTAATTCTAAACCCCAGGTAGTGCAATCGGACACACAACAAGATGTTCATAATCTTCAAACCATCATTGAATTTGGGTAACAGCAAGGGTTATAGAATGGTTTAGGTTGGAAGGCACCTTAAAAATCATCTCAATCCACCCCCATGCCATGGGAAGGGACATCTCCCACTAGATCAAGTTGCTCAGAGCTCCATCCAACCTGGCTTTTCAGATGCAGTAAATTATTCCAAAGTCAGACACACTTTATACCAAGGTGATCAGCAAGGTATGACAGCCTGGAAGTCACTGATGGAAACATTCCCAGGAGTCAGGGCAAAAATTTATTGGCATTTTCCAACCAGCACATAACCCTTAGATCTCCTGCACACCACCAAGTATGCACACTGAAAATCAAAATAAACTGCCTCGTTCAGAAACTTTCCTTTCTTTTATACTGCACTGGGAAGTTTGAAACATCATGTTCAAGACCTCCCACGAGTGTGAGGTATGCTGAGAAAGACCAATTCTTCCCCACAGGCTGATTCCCACTTTGAACCAAAAACAAATGTAACACACTCTACCTAGGAAATTGGATATGGACACTCTGCTCACACTTTTACTAGGTCTCCAAAAGAGCACACAAGCTCCACTTTCCAGCCAAGACCAGGTGGGAAAGTCCTGCTATTAAAACACTAACAGGAAGCTGTGGGGTCATTCAACATCCCTACCCTCAAATAAAAGCTCTTCTTCCACTGGCATGTAGCTGAGAGCTCTTGCTTGTCTTTCCCAACCACAAAACTGGCCTGGATGTTAATTTGAAATGGAAAACGTACCCAAAAGTGACGACAGTCTATTAAAAAATAAAATAACCTTAATGTAGTAAACTCTTCCTGAGTACAAGAACCACATGGTATAAACACTGTGGGCACTCATAAACCTTCAGTTGGTTTTAACAGCTTTTCTTCCAGCCTAGTTTATCCTCAGCAAAGGGGTTTTCTTTAGTTCATTGTGATCTCAGTGAAATATCTTTCTTCAGCAGTTACAAAAATTTAGAATAAAATAAATAAAAAGCATACCTCGATTGTATATCTTCCAGTCTTCCTTCAAAAACTCTGCTTACCCAGGCTGACATGGTGCCTTTGGGAGGCAAAACTCTTCCCCTCCAGCCTCTGCATGAGCCAGGGCTCCTCTCCAAGGATGGGCCAGGTGTTCTCCTACATCCTGGGAAATAAGGTGGGAAACACCTGAAGCCATCACTGCTGCAGCTCCCACAAGCCTGGAGACAGCAGGCAGTGGCTCCAGGCCAGGTCTAAGGAGAAAAAAAGGTGAAATTCCTGACCCAAATTTGTTTCAGGACTATATCTCCTGTCTCAAGGCTAACTTTTCTTTACCTGCCATAGGGTGGAGTTAAAAATCTGCACCTCCCAGAACTGCTGCTGAGGTTTTTACCCCTGGTCTAGAAATTGGCATCAAACAAATAAAGTTCAGGCACAGCTTATTGGACTGGAGGGTTTAGATCTCTTGTTAAAACCATGGATATTTATAACTGGAGCATAACTGGTGCAGAAGAGCCCTTTCATTTCAGTGTTTCGCATCACCTGCTCACACTGGGCCAAGCAATCCTTCTTAAAACAAATCAGAAACATGGCAGGAGTGAAATGGAGAGAAATGATGCTGAGCAACATTCTCCTGTCAGGGACAGATCATTTCAGGGTAGGATAATTAATCAGCCACTGTCCAAAAGGCTTAAAGGGCTTCCTTCTCCTCCTGACATATTCTCAGTGGGTCCTAAATGCCAGGGCAATATTATCATTCTGTCTTTGCATTTGAAATACCAGCTACCCTGTTGATGAAACAGACCTTTATTGAACTTCAAAGGCCCATAATTACATATCCTTTCCTTGAGCTTTGATATTTTAATATTCAGCTGGTGAAATTATTATCTATTCCAGCCACAAAGCGTTTATTTATTTTGCTAGCTTTATCTCTGTTATTTCTGCGGTGGTAAGAGGCTGAGGAAGAAGCCCCCCTGCTTATTGGCAGCAGCAGAAAGTGGGAATTGAATGTACCAGGACTTTTATCTCCAGCAGCTGAAGAACGAAGCGTTTGAACTCCTCCTCGAGCCCTCAGAAACCTCTCCCCACAGCCAGTTCCTCTCATTTATGCTTTTCAAGAGGCAGCCAAATTTCTTTATATAGGTTTCCCTGTGCCACGAGGGAGCACAGGAGTCGAGGAGACACCAGTCAGCATGAACGATGGCATGAATTTTTCATCTGAAAAAGGCCACTCTGTTTTCTGGAAGCTGGAAAAAAGAAAATTTTTTTTTGCTTGCGTTTCCTCAGCGCCAGCCTCACCAAGGTGGGAGAACGTGCAGCAGGGGGAAAAATATTTTATGTATTCATCCAGCCCAAACATAAATACACACAGGTAGAGCACAGCTCCCTTGCTGGCTGACAAAACAAGGTGGTGTTTCATGGCTCTGCCTCCCTCACCAGAGAAAGCCCCTGTGACTATTCTGTGCCCTTCTTCTCGGGTGTCTCAACAGCAGGACTGAGCTGCAAAATTCAGAGCAAAACCTGGATTTTTCCAAGCTCAACTCGCAGACCTGGCCCAAACCCCCAACAAAACTGAGTGAAAAGTGCATTTACATCACCGAGAGCTTTCGAAATTTGGTAACCCCCTGACATTTTCAGAGATTGCTGCAACTTATTGAGACAGAGCTGTAGCGAGGAGGTGCTGGAAATCACACTGGAATGATGTTATCGAGACATTACTGAGCCATTTCTGAGCTAAATCCCCTCAGATACGCCTGGGTCTCTCTCCTGGTGAAAAAGGATGATGGTTGATCCTGTGCAGGCATTTCTCAGGAGTGCTCACAAGCCTTCCCTCTCTCCACTGGGTCACTTCCAAACAATGCTGAAATCAAACCTGCGTTAGATGAGCCCAGCATCAGCATATGGCTTTCATCAGGTGATTCCCATGCTCTTCAGGAACGTGACTTAATTGCACTTCACAGCAGCCCCTGATGGGATTCAGCAGCTTTTGCTCTGCCTTGATGAGTTGGAAACTGAGCAAAAGGGTCTCTGTCACCTTTCCAAACTTGCAATGTGAAACAGCACAAGCGATAGAAATGCCATTGAGAGCTCTGAGCTCCTTGTCTCACACTTCCTGGGACAGGCTTCCCAAAATCCGGCTCCATTAAGAAAGTATTTCCCCACAAGGGAGACAGGAAAAGCTAGCCAGTTGGAGTAGGACATTAATGTCAAGATGTTGCATAAAATCACAATCCTTCCCTTAAAAAAAAAGGAAAAATAAAAATGAAATGATGGATGTTCACTATGGGTTTTCCCAGCATTTAAGCTGAAGAAGTTCTTTCTGCAACATATGGGTTTGGTGTCCAGGTCAGAAACCCTTCTCCTTCAGCCCTGGGAGTCCAGCCTGATGATAAGGGGGAGGTGTTGAGGAGGAGGTTGGAAGACTCCTGGAGAGGTGCAGGTTTGCCACACACAGCCTCACCCTGGCTCTGCACGTGGCTGAGTTTGCCACCTCTGGGCACCTCCTGAGGCCATTCCAGCCTGCACCAGGTGAATGTGGGAATGTCCACCTCCTACAGAGCTGTCCTGCCCATACAGGGAACCTTCCAGAAGCAGAGGCAAATGGCCAGCAGATGCTCCCTGAGCTGCAGGTAAAAATTGGGTGATTACATATTTACAGGGCTTGTGGGGCACAGCCCAGTGACAGGAGCCATCCAATTCCAGCCTATTCCTGCCTGGTGTCCTGTGAGCCCCAAACCTCAGCCTCACTCTTTCAAACCCTCCCCAGCATCTCATTTTTCATTTGCTGTCATTTCCCCAGCATTTCCCAGCCATTGGGGACCATATTCCTGGTTGGCTGCAGGAGCCTGCTGTTTCTTTCCAGGATTAAGTTGTTTTTCTTCTTACATGGGCCTTTGGGAAAACCATGATCCTGTTTATGTCACGGTCAGTGTTACCATATTCCAGAAACATCAATGCCTGAGGAAATAAAAAAAAACACCACCTGGGAGAATGGGGACAACTTTGAGGCTGAGAGGTGACCAAAGCTCATCTCCATTGAGCAATGTCTTGGCTTGGTTCTCCAGCTTGCAGAGATGTTCAGCACAGGAAAGGCACAAAATCTTCTTAAAGCCAAATTGGGTAATTACATATTTACCAAGAATTTGGGAAGAAGGAACAGGCAGAACCTCATAGGGCACATTCCTTTTTTTTGCAAATGAAAGAACTTGGTTTCTAGTAGTACTACAAAATCTTGGAGGGGAGTATTTGCAAATTTTCATACAAAAATGACTTTGTATTCGGAAATGTTAACGCCTGAATTTCAGCCCCTGAAAAGATGCAAAGGAAATGGAAATCTAAACGAGTAGCATATGCCATCCCCTTGGCTCCACCAAGGAAAATATTTGGCTTCCACTTACAGCTACCCCAATCAAAAAGAAGCTTGGGTTTGCAGGAATGTAAGTCAAAGTGAATGTTAAATTTACATTAGGCATTTGTTAATTAGCCAGCAAATGAATCACCCCCGTGGACTGGCATGGTGCACACAATTTTAAAGCAAACACTGTTGTGTCAAGTTTAACTGTTGCCCTGGAGTTGACTAAGCAGAAACATTCCAAAATGGAATTATTAATAACATTTTCTTGTATTATGAAAAACATCATGATTAAAATACCACAGTGGATATTTACAGGCAGGGAAGTAGGAGGGAGACTCAGTAGGTGTTTATTAAATCCATTTCCACATATACCTCCAGCCTGAGCTTGTTCTTCATTCCCCTGCAAGCAAAAACCCTCTTTTACCTGACATTCATCCCTGTGGGTACCTCTTTGGTTATTGCAGCCTGGCCAGCAGGATTTGTTGGCTTAATCAATATTCAGGTTAAACACTGATTTCTTTTAGCGGCCAGGAACTCTGTCACCCTTCTCGGTTTGTCGTGCAAGCACATTAAGGCACCAAAATATTTTCCTGAGGTGTTTAAGGAACATTAAGGAACAGTGGGGACTGGAATAATGCTTAGAGCTGGTGGGCTGGTAGCAGACACAAATCTTGGCTACTCAGTCTTCCTCCTGAAGTTGCTGACACTTTAGAAATGGCTTTGGTAGGTGTAGGACTAAGGAACCACTGGGGCTTCAGTTTCTGATCCTACATTCAGCTCCTCCGCTGGGTTTTGTCCCCAGTGAGCAGCCAAACAACTCAAATAAAGCTACCAGGGGTCTGGTTTTACTATTGACACTGGGACCCTGCTAAACTTTCTTGTACACCAACATCTGAGGCTCAAGTGCCCCAAGACCTTCAGAAAAGGATATCACTTTTTTCTTTTTTTTTTTTTCTTTCACTTCCTTTGAGTTTAGGCCAAAAGCCAAAGTCATAAATGGAAACAGTTATTCTGGGCTCAATATCACCTTTTGTGCAATGACAAAAATAATGTGTTGTTGAACTGTTTGGCACGGCTGCCCCAGCATGTGACAAGAAGCTAATTGCTTTTGAAGCCAAATCCACTGGAGAAAACAAGAATCCAACTTATAGCAACTCATATTTTGCCAGTTTTTCTGCTCCAAACGCATACTTTCTTCCATTTTTCCTCTCTCTCGTGACATCCTTTCCTCCTTTTTTTCTAAGTTCCAATGCAGAGTTTGCAGCTGAACTTGCAGACAGCCTCTGCTGCCCCTCTCTCAGCCTTGCTCAACCCGTGATAACCAAATCCATCCTGCAGAGCTGAGCTCTTTTTCCACCATCACACAGAACATTAATTCACTCAACACATTTGTTTGCAGCTGTCTTCCATCACCAACCCCACACCCAGCTGGCTCCTCAGACCACAGGGAGAACTTAATTTTCCGCTAATGAAGTTATAAAGCAGGTAATTTTTTATTGTCCTTTGGTCCCCCCCTCCAAGAAAATCTTGCTTTATTTTACTGGGAGAACAAAAAGTGCGATGAAATGCTTGAGCTGCTGGTTTTGGTCATGAGGTGGATGAACAAGTTGAGCCTCTTCAGGGAAGGAGCAGATTTCAGATTTTTAAGCAAGTTTAGCCAAATCAAACAGTGTCTTCATAACACAAGCTGGTCATTCCTACAGATGTGTGGTTCTTCCAGGGGAAGGCACAGCTATGGATTTATTATGAATTATTATGTGACTTCTTCTACTGCTGCCCCCAAACCATTCCCTTGTTTGCTTTCACATATGAAGAAAGTAAAACAAGAACAAAGAAAAACAACAACAACATCAATAACCACAAAACAAACCCAAACAAAACCCCAACAAAGGAACAACCAAGAAAATCTCGGGCTCAGAAATTGGCGAAAAGATTTGTGTTAAGTGATGTCTCCAAAACTGAGGCTGCAAACACAGCGTGGGGTTTTCTGCCCCATGAAGTTTGCTTTGCACCTGATATTTGGGAGGCATTTTCCTTTTTTCTCCCTCACTCTTCAGCTCTTAGTTCTAATGTCAAACACAGGCAGTAGCTTTGAAGATTTTTCCAAATGAAAATGCCAGAAGAGTCCTGGTTTTCCAGTCAGCCTGCCAATTCCGGCAATCATTAATTTTATGTGCTAATTTGAAAGTTGATTAGTTTTGTGTCTCTGACTTCAAAGGCAACTCCAGTGAAAAACCGAAAATCTACTTGAAAAGGTAGAAATAATTTTGTAAAAATGTCTTTCTCACGAAAAAATTCCATTATTTTTATTTCAAGGAATGCAACTTTCCTTCCTACAGCCTGCATATATGTTGCTGAAGATCTCCATACCAAATATTTGGTTTATTCCAAAGAAGTCTTTAAAAAATCTAAAAGAGTTAGATAAATCAGACTAGAAGTGTTTTCATTCGTTCCACTGGTGGCACTGTGGATGTTGCTAGTGAAGTGTGCATGTAACATATGTGCAGAGCAATTATGTTTTTCAGTTACAAAACACTATTCATTAGATTAAATAAAATGACAGAGATTTTGGTCTGGTTCTGCCCTCAGATATTACACAGTCACTTGACTGGAGTACAATTTTGACTGTTTTCCCAGCTCATCAGCACATTAAAACCAGCTGTGGCTCTCGATAAATTGTTTCAGCAGAACCCACTGAAAATATCCATATTTTCCTTCCTCCCAGCCCAACAAATGAAACTCAGGGGTCATTATGGTAATTTTAATTATGATTTGGTAGGGATGGCCTTCACTGAAATCTGTAGTTCCATAAACAACATGCTTCTTCTGTCATATTAGATTTCTTTATTTCAATTGTGAAGTCACAAAACCATGTGCTTCCTATTTCAGCTCCTGGACCCCCTGCTAAATTTATACACATGAAGGAGTGGTAGCACGGGGAGAGCAGCAGCCAGGAGAGGCCAGGGCTTTATTCTTGCTCGTGAAAAGATGTTTATTCGCTCCGCAAACAACAAAAAGAGGAAAGAAAAGAAAATAATGAAAAAAAAAAAAAAAAAAAGAGGGTGGGGGGAACCAAAGCAGAACTCAACGAAGTGGGGGTGCAAAGGCAGAGCCCCAGAGTGACAGAGGTTTGTAAATGTAGAACAACTGCCTGAGCCGCCAGCTCTTACACAGCTCCAAAGTGAAACCAGCTGCCAGCGCCTGGCTCGCGGCAGAAGCTCTGGGACACGTCACAGAAAAGTTCCCCAGAGCTGCAAACAATTACCCTGGGTTCTTATTTGTTCCATTTTATCAGAGGCTCTAGGATGGAGGAGACAAAAGAAAGGAGAAATCTGAAGGGAAATGAGAGCAAAATAGTCAGGAAGGTCTTCGCTTGGGTTTGGTTTGGTCTCACTGGGTTAAATCCAAGGTGTTCCCATATCCCACTCTCACATCTTTCTGCTAGGGAAAATTTAAGTCTCTCCCAAATCTGCAGTAGCATTTAGGTTGTGTTTTAAGTGAGCCCTTAAGCAAGAGCCTAATTTTAAGCACCTGATTTATTCTATTCCCTGCAAGCTGAGTGTGCCAGCGGGTGGTGCGAAATGCAGATAAGCACTGATCTGACTTTGCTCAATAACTCAAACAATTCAGTGCACATAATATAAAGATGTCATTGTACCAGTTGATTGTTTCTACCACGTGTTTCAGCATCCAGGACACAACCAAGCAGTTAAAGTGCTGCTGGGATTGGCCTTTCCCATCAGAAAAACACTGGGAAAACATATTGACAAACAATTGTCTCAAACAAAGCCCAAGCATTCCCTTTGACAATGTGCATTGCATTTGAAAGATAAATTTTGGCTGGAAAAGGGGCTTTTTGGCCAGGAATTAAGTATATATGTGGGAGAAAATTTCCTCTGGAAACCTGAGGAGCTCTATTTGCACTGAGGATCTCACACCATTGTCTCAACCTCGTCCTGATTCCATATAATTCCACACAAACACTTTAATTACAGACTGGAAGACCTGTAATGAGGGAGACATTTGTATCTGCCCCACCATGAAGTGTCCCTTGTGATAATGAATTTCATGTTTGTCACAGGAAGACTTTACAAGACCAAATTTAAGTTCGGGAAATATCTCAAAATGTCAAATTTCTCCGGGGCCAAACAAGTCTGTGAAAATCAAAACCAGGAATGAACCAAAGTAGTGGAAATTCCAGCTGAAATTGTTAGACTGGTTCCCTGCCTTTTGTTGACAGTCGGATTTTGGAAAAGAACAATTAGTGTAATAGGTTCTGGGAGCTACTGAGCCAGAAACTGGGAAAAAATGGAAACCAAGAGAAACAGCTGAAATATCTTCTCATTCTCATTTAGATTGCGGTTGGAGCAGCTGAATGGCTGTTTTTTCTGGTCTACTTGTGTAATACTGAAAACTGGGGAGGGGAAGAATTGTCCCAAGTCGACCTCATGGAACAAAGGGGGAAAACCGTGGGACAAAGAGAAAAAGAGAGAGGAAAAAAAGATTTTCTTTGGAGAACTGAGAAGCATGCAGCTTTTTCTGTTGAGATGAATCAATGGCTTTGCTCAGCCCAAAATTAGATTATATATTTTCTTTACAGACTGCTTTTAGAGGGGAGGCAGGAAAGATACACTTGGTTGTATTAGGAAAATTGAAGGATATTCCAGGAAAAAAAAAACAAAACCAAGCAAAAAATTTGGATTGAAAAGCAAATTTTTTTAGAGGTTTTTTTGAAGAGATGTTTCAAATAAAATATAAAAAAGAGAAAGCTTTCTGATCCAAACTTATTGAAACTCAGCTGCTTTTTTTTTTTTTTTTTTTTTACAATTCCGTTTCCATGGGGTAAAAAGGAAGGTGTTTGACACGGACTTGCAAAACAACCAAATTAACCTTCTATGAAAAGAAGAAAGAACCATATCATGCTAGAGGTGCAGGGGGTGAGGTCTGAGCCAAATAAATCATGGCAGATCCTTTCTGCCACACTAAGCCCAGATTTTTCCTGAAGCCACAATCAGCCCCAAGGCTGAGACTCACTTCCCCCTACAAATGTGGGATCCAGGCACATTTAAACTATAAAACCCTTCTAGATCATCAGTATTGCTCAAAAGTGGTTTGGGGTTGGGCTATATCTTTCTGGTATTGGGTTTCCAATAGGACAGGATTGTCCTGTTGTGGGGTCAGCTATCTGAAAAAAATCAGAGTTTAATCTAGACTAGTTGTAATCAAAGTCTATGAGCATAGAATCTGGTCAAGAAGGATTCACAGACTGAGTCCTTGATGCTCTCATCACTTGGGAGCTTAGTTTTCATCCCAAGTGTCCCTGTAGCCCCATGGAAACACTGGGAGCACAGAGAAAGGTTCACCATCTCCACAACATTTCACCCCAGAAGTCTTTTACAATATCCTCCAAGATCTTGTCCATGTGCTGTGGACCCACTCACATGTACCTTTTTATAGGGCCAAGACTGCTCTGAGGGACTTTCATACACAGACCCCATGGGAGCTGGTAGCTTGGTGACAGCCAGGTAAAGAGTCTAAGAGCTTAATTCCAAGGGAAAACGGTGCCAAAATCACCTTTAAAAAACTGAACTTTTTGAACAAGTTCCAAAAGTCCCATTGGTGCACTGTTGAACAATCAGAAGTGGTTATTTACAGCACTGCTGTGGGCAGTGCTAAAAAAACCCTACAGGAGAGGGCAGAGTTGTCCCCTCTGCAGAAACCCCAGCTGGCTCCAAGGGCACTAAAAATATCTTTTGAGGCACGAGGAGAGGAATCCAGATCTAATCCTTTGCTCCTGACTAAAAGGCATTACATATTAACATGTTTTCAAATGGTGGTTCCCATGAGCTGCTAAAATTGTCCTGGATAACAGCACCAGTGAGGGTCCACAGGTGACACCAGGGACATTGGGGCCACCCCTCTCTGCAGCTGTCCCTGATCCCAGCCTTGGGACACCTGTAACTTCAGCCCTCCTGGCTTCAAAGAGGGGCTTTTCACAGTGGAGAGGAGCCAAAGCAGGACCTTCCCAGCCCTAACAAATGGAGAATTCAGCCCCTCTCTGGTTCTCACGGTGGGGTCAGACACAGCTGTGCTCAGCCCGGATCTTGGGCCAAGGGCTCTAAAGCTGTTTGGATACATTGGCCTTCCTGCATCTTTGAAAAGGTTGTCAAGGCGTTCTGTGAAACAGCTGAAAAGATTTATTAAATTCAGCAGAAAGCTCCAGAATTTCAAACAGGCTATTTCATGTGTATTAAATGGTTCTGTTAGTGATTTTCCCCGTGCTCCATCCCAGCTGATGGCACCAAGGTCTAACATAAGGAGATGCATTTACTGGCTACACTGAAATCTCCCATCAAAGCACCCATTGCTGATTCAGTTATACATTTATTTATCCTTATATCCCGAATATACAAACCCCAGCCAGCCATCCTGATTGCCCTGTTCTCTTACGAGGTCATCATTTGTGACATCACCATATGGTGAAGCCCAAAGTCACTCACTCAGGACCAATTTTCTTCTTTCAGGAGGAGGGAGAGACACAGAGCTGAGAAATCACAGGTGCCTTCCCAAAACAAGCAGAGATGCTGGGGGAGGCAGAGAAGAGGTACATGGCTTGAGGAGTAAGGGCTGAGGGTTGTTCCCTCTCCCTGCTTCAACATCCTGCCAGGAACAGCTGGTGCTGTGCTTGGGAACTTCACCTTTGGAGCAGCTTCTCACCCCCTGTCCCCAGCTGTGCAGATAGAGACCCCCAGCTGGTGCAGAGCTGGGTGTGCCAAACCAGGAAATGTCCCAAATGCTTGGCTACAGATTCCCCATTCTGTTTGCCCCACCTCAGCACTGTGGGAGCTCTGCCCTTTGGCAGGGAGTTGTGCTGAGGGGCTGTGAGCCACCAGCCTCCTCCAGCCACATGGACAGGAGATGTGTCTTTGCTGTGACTCTTAGAAGACCAAAAGCCAACGAGGCCAAAGACTGAAGGTGCAAAATACACACACAGAGCTCTCCCTGCTCCAGCAGGAATTGAAGGCAGATTCCTACAAAATTCCTGCAAAACAAGGGAATCTAAGTTCCATGGGTAGCTTGAGAGGCAGGGTTATAAAACAAAATTAAGCATTAAATATTCTTAACAAAGGCAATCTGGGCTCACTGTGTTCTGTTTTTGTTATGTTTTCCCCCTGTTTTATGCTGCTTTAACCTTCGGTTGTTGCTGTTGGAATCCTCTTTGCACTGTTCCACTTGTCATTCTTCTTATTTTCATTAGAGACAATTTGGCAGAAGACTTATCAAAATGCGCTGAGCTTGTCAACAAACGTCACTAGCAACGAGTCGAGGCAGACAGTGTAAGCAGGGAAAGGGCATGGGAAAATATGCAATATAAAATAATTTTATATCTCGAAGAAATGCAGCAGAATAATAATGGCAACAGCCTCGCTGTAAGTTATTTGTGCTGTTTTAGAAGCAAATTCCCACTGTTGAGTGATTTCTAGCCAGGCTTCAAGGGATCAGATGCTCTTCTGGAAGAAAATGGTGTAGCTTGCTCAAAATGAAGGGCCTGGCCACTCTCTGTGCAATGCAATCAGGTTGAGACATGCTACACCCCACCTTGGATAACTTTAAAATCTCAGATGACAAATGAAGGACTAGGTCTCCTTCCCTGGAAATCAAAATCAGCCCGCTGGCAAAAGTGCAGCTGTACCAACCCATGCCAGAACCACGCTTTCTTCTGGGCTAGTATTACACCCTGGTATGTCCAAGACACCCACACATCCAGCTCCGTGCTGGGGCTCAATCTCAACATGCCAAGATCTTCATTCCAGGGCGAAAAATCTGCCCTGCTCTCAATCCCCTGCTTTGAAGTCGCCTCAAAGACATTTGCTTACTCAAGCACATGCAAGAGAAGGTGAAGTCTGACCCCACCATCCACGGGCGGTGTCCACTTTCATGAGGGTATGAGAAGAAAAAATAAATCACTGCAAAATGAGCATAAGCGAAGCCACGCGGTGTGCTTACCGAATTAGGCCTGAGGTTATTCTGCAGGTTGCTCTGGGCTCTACAAGAAGGGCTGGAATTCGGTAGGCTTAGGTTAATCAAAATAAATCATGAGGTCAATGGTAAGGTGAAAGCTGAAAGGCATCCCACCCACCCACCAGAGCACATCAGCAGCAAGCAGGAAAGTGCACTCCTGGTACCCCGAAGCACAGGGAAGACATCTGAGCCCGTGAGGCTCAGTCCTGATTAGTGCTGATTGCAGCTCTTTGGAGAGCAGCTTCTCGTGAGGGAAGAGGTCAGGCTCCTGGCCAAGGTGGAAGGGCAGGGGGGTTGGTTTGTTGTTTAACCCCGTGGGCTCCATGGGGCAGTGATGTGGATGGAGGGGAGTTCCCGAGAGGGGCTGAGCATGGGTGGGCACTGAGACAAAATCCCAAGGAGCCCAAATGGCCACAAGGCTGATCCAGCACTGGCCCTGGAGCACATGGTGACTCATGACACATCATAAATACTGCTGGGAGGGAGAGGGCAGGAGGACAGCACAAAGGAGGGGAAGTTTGGAAGAAAAAGCTGATTAAAAATTAAAAGGTTCTAATTGATCGCACCACTAGGCTCTTCAATATGCCACTAATGTGATGGGGTCTGGCATGCCTCCTAAACCACATATAGGAACTCAAACATCCCAGATTTGGGACTGAAAATTGTTCCCTACACGAGGCAGGGAACATCCTTGTGCACAGCACTGGAGTACATGTATGGAACAGGGACACAGAATGGTTTTGCAAACCTGACTCAGTCTTTCTGGAAGCTAATGGGATTTCATTGGGCTGAACTGAGGCTGTGTGTCTTTCCTGGCCTGTTTTGCCTCAGGGAGTAGTTTTATGGCCAAAATAATACGTGCCATATGGGAAAACCCCACAGACATTAATAGGAGTGCAACCAGTAGAATTTGAGAGAAATTAAATAATCTATGGAAATGGCTGTGTAATCTTTAAAATTTGATAGAGAATGATCCCCTCTTGCAAAGACTTTTTAAGACATTCTATAGAATTGCAATGATGTAATTTGATTTTCAATCTTATTCAAAAAGCTCCAAAGCCTAAGAATGGTTATTGTTTTCTCATTAAATTCTGTAAGGCTTTTCCTTAAGGAAAGAGCTGGTATTCTCATAATATCTCCACTATGCCAATATGAAGGAATATAAAACCACTGAATTTAATTATATCAGGCACATAAACGTCTTCCAAACCATTACACATATCTGTAGACATGAAAACACTCATCCATACAAATTAGGTGCCATTGGAGTCAACAGAGTTGAACCCACTCCGATGGGACCAGCTACTGAAACAACTCCGGTGACTGACACAGCTTCTAAAGGCCACAGGAGGGAATGGGCTGGAAAGCTCTTGTGAAATGCTTTTGGAGGTGGAAAAATACCAATGCATTGAGGTGGAAACTGCTTGGAGGAACATGATGGGTTTGCTCCCACTTCTTTTTGCGAAGAGGAATTTTTGGTGGAGCACCGAAAGGGAGTTTGTGCTCACCCCAGTCCAGAGCATCCTGGGGTGTGGAGGCATGGCCTTTAGAGCTGGGAATTGAGCCTAGAGAGCTGGCAGCCCCAGCATTTCCCTCACCAGAGGCCTGTAAGGTATTTGTTCTCCTCCTTTCTCTCTCCCACTCATTCATTTCGAGTGAGACCTGTTGGTTCACAGTGAGGGGAAAACAACCCCGCGACTGCAAGTGCCGTTGTGAGATGGAAAAACTGGGCTTCACCCAGCTCTGCTCCAAAAAAAAATTAAGGGAAGAGGTGAGAGTGTGTGCATGAAGGCTGCCCACAGCTCAGGAGGGGCTGGTGGAACATGCCTGGGATTCCTCTGCCGCGATGCCAAACGGGCCCTGGCAGTCACAGCCAGCGGGAAGTTGCTCAATGTTGTGAAACACAGAAGGAAAAAACTTATATTAGAGTAATAAATGAAAGCAAAAGTGCTCTCTGTCAGGGGGCTGGGAGCAGGGGAATTCTCAGTGTGCGGTAGACCGGTGCAAAATGCATCTTGGCATCGTTTTCTGCACTGGAGGAAAAAAAAGGACATAAATAGATGCAAAAAAATCTTATGGCTGGCTGGTGGAGTGTGCATGTACTTGTCATTAGGGAGCTCCAATCCCTGATTTAGTGAAGTACTTCAGTGGATGTTTAATTTTCAGCATGTTAGTGATGAACTGGGTCATAGAGCATTAATGAAAATGACGGGTGTTGATCTAAAAATTGCAAAAAAAAAATAAACAAGAAAGAAAGATATGTATTTCTTTTTAATATTTCTTGGGAACGCTATTGTTTGAAAACAAAAAGCCCTTAAATATGTTTTATGCAAACTTTCAAATTTAGATTTCCTACTGAACTCAACTCCACTTCCCAAAGGAACCCAGAAAAAAAAATGCAGCAAATTAGAGAATTTTCTTGGAAAATACGCGGGTTTGTCATTTTTTTAAAACACAAATATATGGCTGTGGATCTCCTGGCAGAGGTCAGGGTCATACCAACACAGGGTGGAAACAACCATACCAAACATATGAAAAAACTCAACACAAACCTTTCATATCTACCCCTGACTCACAGTGAACTTGCCTCAATTTGGCTTTTATTATTCAGTTCAAATGACGGTCCCTGAGGTGGACCAAATTTCAAATAAGTATTGGCTCTGCTTCAGGGGAGCACGAGCCACTTTATAGCTTCAGGTGCAAAGACCCCGTGATTTTCTTTTTCACATAAATTCGACAAAGTTAGAATGTGACAATTTTAGTCCCACTGCAGGAATCTTCCCAAATCCCAGCCTGCTCCAAGGCCACCTGTCAGAGAATCTCACCCTGAGCCTTCAGGCTGCTGTGATTTACATTCTGTTATTTTATTGGACATCAGGAAAGAGCACAGTTAAAAATGAAGAATAGATCATCAAGGAAAAAGTTTTCCTTTAGTAATCGTGTTCAGCTGTCTTTTCAACAAAGGCAGTAGAGGGTGAGGCAGCAATTTTGCTTTATCAGCCTAAATCTTAATTTAAAAAATGTATAATAAATGCTTCTTGTTTAGGAACAGAGAGGGCAGAAGAAAGCCAGAAGTTGTTTTTCTTTATCTGATAGCCATCAGGAGTGAAAAATCCCAGCTTATACTCTGGATTTCATCACTTGTGTGTAAAACCAACCTGCCACCACCGAGTCTGGCACATTTGGTGCTGCCAGAGAAAATCCCTGCAGGAAATAAATGTTCATCTGGAAAAGGTTCAGCTTCCCTGCTGACCCTCTTATATATAAGGCAAGCAGCTCTGCAGGCACTGCAAAACCTTGGAAATCAGGCTGCCCTGCTCTTTGGGAGGAAGCTGAGTGATTTTTTTCTCCCAAACTTGAAAAACTGGGCCATGTTCAGGGCTGAACAGACCTCCTCAGTGGTCTACAAGTCCACCAGACCCGAGGCAGGGCATGGGAGCAGCCAAAGGTATTTGTCAGCCTGGGGAGTCTGGTGTAAGTGCAAATGGATTTTGGCTTCCTCCTGCCAGGAATGACCTCCCAGCCGCTTGGGATTCGTCCTGCTGGCAGAGCCTGCCGCAGGTGGCACCATCTGTGCCACCAAGTCCAACCCAAACAGCTCATTCCCAGCTGCAGGGAAGGGCTGGGAATGTGATAGTGACTCCCAGGCGGGGCGGAGGGTGGCTCACACACTGGCTCCCTTGTGGAGGGGGAACGGTCAATAATTAGCACCTGTAGGCAACTCCCAGCCCTGGCAATAAACACAAATATGTCTCCTGGCATGGCCTTCTAGGAAAACATCAGCTGAAAAAGGCTCCTGTGCCAGAGACATTCCACGGCTTGCATGCCACCACCGCACACCAGCTGCTCACCGAGGAGACGTGGGCTGTGGATCCAGCAATCTGCTGGAAAGAGAATCTTTCCCCCTCTGCTGTTTTCACATCTCTGATAGCACTTCAGAGAAGTGTATAAGCCATATGAACTTCAGAGAAAATCTCAGCTTCATATTTTTGTTTATGACTGAAGGAAAGGTGTGACTCCGGTTGGATTTGCGTTATTATTTCATGCCACATAGGTTTAATTTGTGCTGTTATTTCAACAAGCGGCTGACTGGAGGTCCACAAGTGTGGCGCACAACCTTCTACCTCCCTCTCACCCCTCCTGCCACCTGAAAGCTCTCACACTGCTGCAGTGCAGAAGTTCTGGCGTGAGGAGCAGCAGATGTGCAATGGGGAAAAAAAAAAAGATGGTACCAGTCTGAGAAATGGAAAGAAACCTCTCACAATTGGTGTGGAATCTTCTCTGGTGCCCAGAAACAGTTTGTGGGGTTCAGGAAATACCTTGTCCTTGAGAAGTGTCATCCAGGGGGACATTTAACAAGGTGTGTCCACCACCAGAGTCCAAGAGGACACTTCAGGCCAAGGGGAGAGAGGCCCATGACCTTCTGCCACTGTGACTCCAAAAAATGAAGTTCTGCCCGTGGGAAGATCCCAATCCCTGCTCTCCCCACCGAGGGGTCTGTCAGAGGGGCTGGTGCTGCCACCAGCACAGCTGCAGCCACACCAGGCCCAAAGACAATAAACAAAAGGCCTTCACTCTCAGAGCCAGCACTGGGCACGGGGTTATGTGATTTTTGGAAGCCTTGCAAAAAGTTGTGTGTGACAGATGGAATTAAAAATCCCTTCACGTTGCACGGCCGCCCTGGCGCTCAAGGCAGCTCTTGCTAAGCACTTTGCTAGGTGGATACCTGCTGTGCAGGAGATCTAATCAGCACCAAGCATCTCCAAAGGAAACAGCACTGAACACTTCCATTGTTTAAATTTTTTTGCTCTGGGCTCACAAAATCCTGGTGCTCGTTCTCTTGAGTGTGAAAAGGGAATGTAAAGCAGGCTGGACTCAGCTGTGGCTTAGCAGGCAGTGTGAGCTGCTCATCAGTGATGGGTTTGCATGTAAACCACTTGGCAGAGCTTCCAGGACAAGTCAATTCCTGGAAGGAAAAGCAGCTAATAGGTATGAAACACACTTTGCTTGTACCAATAAGCACTGAGGCCAAATATTATCTGTCAGATAAGTCACAAAGTGCTGACTATTGAAAGTCCTGAGCAGTCTCACCTGAACCTTTGCTCTGCTCAAATTCATCTCCCTGATCAAAACACACTTTGGGGCTCAGCAGCTGAGATGTCCTAATGGCACAGTGTCCATTAGTCACAGTTTAGCTGAAATTCCTGCTTGCCTCCCTGCTGCACCAATTTGGACCTCAGTTCTACCTGCAACTGGCCCGGGAAAGGGATTGACTCCTGCTATGTGTTTTCCCAAATAAAAAGAGCATTTGTATTCTTTCACCGGGTGTGACTTTTGGTTTAGATTCAGGGGGAAAAGCAAACTTTTCCTAACAGGGGCAAAGAGCGTGTCACCTCCATAACATGCTACATAAACAGAATTTTCCTTCTGGCAAGCAGGACCCACCTGAAATACACAGGAGCAGCGCTGAGGAAATAGACTTAAAGAGGTGATGGAGCTACTGGGGGCTGCCCAGTAGGCAATGCCTGCACTCCAGCGATTCCCTCACCTGCTCTAACAACCAGAAAACTCCATGTGGACAAGCACAGGTTGATACAAGCTGTGAACATGCATCTGCTCTAATTCCTGGATGTTCAGATGATGTTCCCCAGCACTGTTTCTTTGATATAATACAGGCAAAACAAGCGAGTAGCAACAGCTTGATTCTTCCCACTGTGACATTTTTTCTCTCATTGTCCTTCTCATCCAGGATGGAGTTAGTTCAATTTATGTTCTTATGTACTACAGTCTTATCAAGCTCAGAACTGGTGAGAAAAATACCCTGCAGAATAATTATGTTGCAAAAGAAACTGTAGGAAAACTCATGTTCTCCTGCATCAGGGAAAATGACCAGAGTGACTGTTTCAGCATGTTGAGTTTAATTTAAGCTATTTGGTAATTTGGAACCAAATAAATTTGGATGAGTATGGAACTGGCCTGAGGATCTGGGATGGCAAATTTCATAACTAAAGAATGGCGATCTTAGTGGTTAGAAAATCCCTCCCCCTCACTCTTTTTTGTGATTAATGCTGTGCCATTGCTACAGTCCAGATAATAACCACATCAAAAGGAATCCTTTATTCATGTACAGAATGACATGACCCTTGAAGGTTCTGAGGAAATATCTCCAGGTCATGGTCAGTTTTCTCCCACATTTCCAGCACAAGCATCTTCCCCCTGCCAAGGAAGGATTTTTCCCAGGAAAGGGGTGACTGTCCCAGTGACCATCATGGCTCTGCAGCTGTTTTATACCACAGTCCATGGTTTGTCCAAAATGATGCAAAGGCACCAAAAAGGCAATCCAGCTCTGCTGCTCGCAGAGAACTCAATGCTAATTCATGATTCCACCTGGGCTGAAGACTTAAATTTCATTATGTGCTTTATAAACGTCAGAGTTTTAGAAATAACATATATTATTACTGGCTCAGAATGAATTTCCATCTAAAGGCAAAGTTCTGAAAGGGATATATTAAATCCGAGGAAATTCTGCTTCAAAAGCTCCATGCACTGCTGAACATAATATCCCAGAGTCATGCTCCAAACTTAAAATTTGATAAAAACTGGAAATTACTTGGCATCTCAGCATATTTGGAGATACTGAGTAATAAAATGGATAAGACCTGTGCCAAGAATCAGATTAATTTTCCCCATTTGTTTAAATATTTAAACTTTACAGAATGAGAAAGGGCTGCTCAATATATTTAAATGTGGCAGGTTGTTAGTGGCATTAGTTTATATGTCTCTATCTCTCCATATTTTTTCTGAGTTCAGTATGGTTGACTGAGATCTCACCTCCTGCTAAAATTAAGGTTTATGTGTATAGCCAGAAACATCCATCTAGAAGAGAATTTCAACTGTTTTCATGAATCTGTCAACCATCAGGAGATCTTCTCCATGATGAAGTTCAGAAGAGAGGTGTTATTTTTTAAGACATTATTGTACTTCTGTATCCACAACTCAACATGTAATTGCTTCTTTCACCAGTACAACAGAGAGACTCCTTTATGCCATTTCACTCCTCAGAATATAATTTTTCTAAGATTTATATTTTGGCTTTTTTTTTTTTTTTCATTGCTATGTTGGTTTTTTTCATGTTCAGTCTCTCTAGGGTGCTAAATACCCAAGATGCCAAGCACAGGTTATTGAAAACAGAACAAAATAAATACAAGCAGGGAGAAAAATATGTTTGCTTGGGGTTGTTTCTGAGGGGGTTTTGCAATTGGAAGAACTAACACAATGCTGATTTTTTTTATGAAGCCTGTAAACAGCACTATCTGAAATAAAGAGTTCTGCCTGAAACAAAAAGGAGTTTCTTTGGAAATGCCTGCTGAAAATGAAATGCTAAGGAGATGTCATTAGATGTGTTGGAGAAGATCTTTTCCTAAGGCCACTTCAGCTAATAAAGGCAATCTTGGCTTTTAATTGCCACCCTGGGGAAAGGAAAAAAACCATTTGGCTCATCAGCATGTAACAAGAGTAATTAGTGAGTTAGAAATAGGTGTGGCAGGGGAACAAAGCAGTGGGCTGACAGAAGGATTTATATATCAGGAATATAGTATAGGAGGAAATCTGGAGATTTACCAGTGATGCTGAAACAGAGTATGCAAAAATAGCCATGTTCCTACTCTGCCAGTTAACCCAGAGGTGTTTTATGGGTACTCACAGCAGGACAACCCTTTAATCCAATTTTCAGAAGCAGGTGGGATTGGCTTGAAGGGAACAACATGATTCCCTGGTCAGAGGAGCAGTCTGGGGATGTGACCAGCCTTGGCAGAGCCCAGGAGTTTTTCCCTCCTTGGATCTTGGATGTTGTTGAGTTATTTAGTTCCTTGGTAGCTTCATTTGGCTTTATCTGTAAAGGAATTGAATTGTATTCAGGTTTCACCTCTGTAGCACCTCACTGGTTTATAAAATACCTCTGAAGGATAGATGTGAAGAATGGCTGCTAACAAAGAGTCCAAAATCCTAGAAGACAGAAAGGAGAGAGTACTCAGAGCCTTAATTAAGCTGCCTGCAGACTCAGATTATGTCACCCATCACTCAGACTTCAGTCTTTGGTTTTTGACCACACTGCTCTCAATCAACTCATCTAATGCAGTTTGTTTTCTTTCCTTAAGAAAATCCCTAAAACCAGTTTCACAAAAATACCAAGTTGCTGTGGGCCAGCATCTCCTATTTTAACCCTTTCTCCTCTTCTTTGCTATTCACAGTGACACTGAAGAGCCACTGACATTAAAATGCACCTCAAATTTACTGCAGAAATGGAGACAGATGCATTTTATTAGGAGTTTGTACTGCTCTGCAGAGATGAGAAAATATTTACAGATAGCTCAGCTGATCTTTTAAAGTGGCGTGATTTGATTGCCGTCGAATAATTATTACGAAAACATTTGCAAGGGTTTTGTTACCTACCTTCCCTTCTCTTTAGGAGTTGTCTTTCTGGAAAAGATTTTTCCAAAAAAACAAAAAAAAGGGGCGTAATGTAATACATGACTATAACATAGATTGTTAATTTTTAGTGTAGCTGAATCGCAGCATGCTTTGATTGAGAGGAGCCAACACAAACATGCAAAATATGTGCCTCTTTGAACAGGATACACCACATCCTGCATTTGGTAGCCAAAGGTTCCAGTTTGCATCACAAATGTAGTCCAAGATCTCTCTCTCCTTGAGGAATGTACCTCGAAAAGTGCCAAATCTGCAAGACACACCGTCTTCTTTTTAATTTCTTTCTTTCATTCTACCCCATTTAAAAAAAAAAAAATTAAAGAAAAAAGAATGAAAAGTTTAATCATTTGCTTGTTTGGGTTTTAGTAGAGACTCAGCAGGTGATTGAAAGAAAGAAGTTGTCAGGAGCGACTTTGATTAATCAGAGACTTGATAGTTTGATTAATCATCCCAGAAAGAGCTGACTGCAGCAGAAGTGCCCCAGCCAACGTGTAAACACATCGAAAGAACATTTTCAAAATACGTAAAGACAAATTGCAGTTCAAAGCTACTCTTACTGGTCTGTTGATTTGACTGCTAGAAACAAAAGCCCTTCTGCCTGGCTGATAGAAACCAGACTTTCCACAGGAGGGAACAATCGACTTCAGGTCCTTTCAAATTCTGAGTAAAAAGAGCTTGACGTTTTCTTTTTTAATTGATTTTTTTGTCCTCTCGTTCTTGTTTACAGTAATAAATTACAGCCGTTAGTCTTTTTATAAGGAAAACTAAGTTTCCTCTCATTTTCGAGCAATTTATAACATATGTTTACAGCCTTGAGTTTCACAGAACATCCCAGCAAAGCATAAATTATCGCAGTGAGGTAGCAAACAAAACGTCCCACTCTGCATCACCCAACCATCACCACATTTTACCTGCCACTTAATGGCACCCAGCAGAAAACCTTGAGTTGGAAAAACACTTCAAAAGTCTGCCTGCTTGCCTAGCAATCTCATCATGTAGAGGGGGAAAAACAATGACATTTGCAAATTCAGCTGGTTCCCAAGTGGTTGGAGGTCATGAAAACCCTTTCTTGTCATGGAAACGCACAGAGAGTTGCCTGTCATGAGCTGCATGGTGCTCATAAGCCCTGGACAGTGTTTCTCCTCAAGTTTGGGCAAGCCACAGACATGCTGAAGGCCAGTCCTGTTCAGAACAGAGCTCGAGGAAAGCCAGTGAAAAGCAGAATCAGTATTTTGGGGAGGGCAGGAAACAATTTCCTTCCTGGAGCAAAAATAAAACTTTCCTACAGATTGGGGAAATCAGAGAAATACAGGCAGAAAATTGAATGTTTCCAGTGTTGAAGCCAGAAGAGATGGGTTTGGTCTTCAAGCCTCACTACCTGGGGACATCCCTGGTTTTTGGGTGTTGTACTCTCCCTGGGCTGCCCAGGCAGAGGCTCTGGTGAAGCCTGGCAGCCACAAACCCAATCCCTTCATAATCCAATTACTGCAAAGATTTAACTGCTTCAGTCATGGCTGTCAGCCCAGAGTGAGCCAGCTGGTTTTCCTGTCAGCAGCAACACAAGAAATCATCTGAAATTTGGTTCAAGTCAAACCAAATTGGAGATTTTGCTTTTGAACAGCAATAAAATTGAGTCAACTGAAAGCATTTGATTGCCTCAAAAAGGTGCAGATTTACATTGAATGAGATACATTTTTCAGCCCAAAAGAAAACCTATGAAGGAAAGACAGTTACGTAGCACCTGTTTTAAAATAAATGTCAATTGTGAGACTAAACAAATCAATGAACGTTAAAATAATTCCTATGCAAAGTTCTGAATAAATACTTCGACACTTCCCAAGTGTTTCATTTTTCAAAATCACGAAATACTGCATCTTGCCTTTGACATTCTTTCCTATGGCCACCATCCATCTTTCTGAGGTCCAAGATTTGATTTTGGAGCAGAGTTTGTCTTTCTCAAGCTGTAATTTTTAATACATTTACTATTCCAGCTGCAAGTGTCACAGCTATTTGATCTCATTTCAGCGTAGCAAGTGGGGTATGATTTGGGTGAATTGTCTTGACAGTGCAACAGCCCAGAGCAGAAATTTTGGTGAAGGCATTAAGGAAAATCTGGACAACCAATTTGAGAAGACTCCACACACTGATAGTCCAACTGCTTATTAATATTTGCTGAAACATGAATAGACAGAAAACCTTATTCCCAAATGTTTTGCTAAAAAAAAAAAAGAAAAAAGAGGACACACTAAAACAGAGTGGATGATTTTGTAATATTTGATTTGGAATATATATTTTTGCTTTAGCTTGCTTTATTTTGCTACATCTTATCTTCACCATGTTTTATTTGTCATTAATTAACCCAGCTTTTTCAAAGACCTTGAATCTCAACCCTGAATTCTAGCAAAGCACCACGGAGAGCTAAAATTACCATCCTCTCCTCCCTTCAGCTACAGAGCCAAGAGATGAAGATCTACATTACCTCTTGCAACTTCCTTAGTGGCAACAGGAATCCAAAGGATATTCCTCCCTCTTTGTATTTATCAATCCTAAGTCCTTTGTCTTCGTTCTCATTCCCTATCCAGCCGTATCTTAATTAATGAAATCAAAAGACCATCTAGCAAAATAAACCAGATTTAACAAGGGAAGAAAGTCAAAACAAGCAGGCACTGTTTACTTCCTCTGCACTGATTTGCCAAGAAATGAGCTCCACATCTCTGAGATTATCGATTCCTGTCAGCAATATTAACCTCTCACAGCAGCGTGAAGAGGAGCATCTGGATCAGAGGGATGAGAGGGGACAGTGAAATGAAAGCAAAGAGATTTTTCTGCACCCCTCAGGTAATGTTTCTGTCCTGCCCATCGATCCTGCAGCTGGAAATGCGACATCCAAGGTCTCCCATTTGGCTGGGGCTCCGGCACAGCCAGGTGTTTGTGGTGTCCCCCAGAAAGTGCTGCTCCCAGCCACATCTGGAGCTCCTGGCTGCTCAGACGGAAAGATGTGGTACCATATGGGCAGAAATTCCATATTTCAGCTGTCATCTGCTGCTGACCACCTCCTGAGTGTGAAAGGGCTTGGATTTGGTGGCCATCACAGGCAAAACATGCCAGAATTTCATGGGATTGAGTTTGTAAGGAAAGGAGGTGTCAGGCTGCCCTCAGAGCAGCTGAAATCATGCAGAAACATCTGTCTAATTTGAGAATCATCTTCATTATTTACACCACTGTGCACGAACACCTCCAGCCTTTTGGAATATTTTATGTGAAAGGTTTTGTTACTGAAAAAGCAGTTTTCCCAAAACTAAAAGATTCAGTCCAAAAGCAAAATTTCCAATCATTAGATCTTTCCCACAGAAGGATTTTAAACCAAAACCAAACAAGGGTTTACATAAGCTTTGGGTTTTGGAAAATTGAAGTGTTACAAGCTTTTTCCTCATTTCCTTAATTGATGACTGTTCCTCTTTCATCCCTGCCCCACCTTCCTTTCACCACTGAATGCACTGACAGGCTGTTTGTCTGGTGGGGTTCTCTTTTTCCGTTTCCTCTGACATCCTCACAGCATTTCTCCAACTTCTGCAATACTCAGAGCAGCTATGAGAACCCCTCCAGGACACACCTTCAGCTGTGGCACCACCCTGGGAAACAGAAGCAACACGAAGATCTGCAATTTTTCTTCATAAAACCCTATTTTCCCACTTTTCAACTGGCTCTGCAACTGGATCTTGCCACACTGCTGGGTTTCAGCAGCGCCCTTTGTTATCCCCCCTGTTTTCCAACAAAGAAAGAGGGAACGGGGTGGTTTCTGCAGGCTGGAGTGAGATGCTGGCTCCCCATCCACCCCCTCAGATCTAACAATGAACAATGGTGACACACTGGCTCCCCGTGGCTTCTGTGCTCCGTGTGGTGTGAGAATGGGGCCAAGGGCATGGACATGGCACTGGGACAGGGTATTTTGGTTTCCTGCCTTTTTTGTCCGGCGCAGAGCAGGAGCCAGAGCATCCACAGGGGTATTCCCTCACTGCACTCGGTGGCATCTGCCCCTCGGGGGCTGTTTTGTCGCTGAGAATAGAAGGAGCATTAAACAGAGGCCAGGGAAGGGAGCAATGTGCAGATGTCCCATTAACTCCATCCCACATGGCCAGCTCCCTTCTGGTGACAAACAGCAGCTCAGAGCCACTCCCTGCAGCATCTCAGCCTCTGCACCTCGTGCTCCAGGAGCCACAGCCGACCAGGGGATAGCCCTGGCCCCTGAGCTTGGACTCAGTGACCTCAGTGGTGCTTCTGGGAGTAAATATCCTGTCAGCCAAAGCGCCAGCAGCTCCTCAGTGTCCAAGTGAGCGACAGGCACTGCGGCGGCAGACTTAGAGGTGGCCTTGTCACTCGGGGCTAAAACCTATTGTCAGCCTGAAGCTTTGCAGCCCTGTGGATAAACACAGGAGTGCCTGGAGCCAAGCATTCAATCCATGCTCACGTGCAGAATAAATAAAGAATTAAACGTGGTGCATAAATAAATACAAACGTTAAGCGGTGCGGAAGCTGACACAGTCCCCCTGTGTCCTCCCTCTGGGACAGAAGGCCAGCCTGTCCCAGCTCCAGGCCACTGCCATCAAAGCCCTAATGCCAACATGCTCTTTAATCCCCTTTTCCTCAGATCTGGTCCCTAAACTCTCCCTTTACACTGCTGACAAACAGTGCGGAGCCAGGTGTGATGTGTTTGAGCAGAAGCAAAGCCAGCTAGGACAGTCCTCAATTTAATAAGTCCAATGTGTTGGTAAAATCATAAGGAAAAATGCTGACTTCTTCACCCTGACACCCTGATTTTTATTCCAGACTATAAGACCCAGCGATTTCCCTGGGTTTCTTACCCATATTCACAGAGACGTTTATTTCTTCACTCTTCATTTCTCATTTTCTTTTCCATTTTTCTTTTCACTCCCTTGACTCCAGCCAGGATGTCAGCTACAAATTATACATATATATTTTTTTAAAATGTATAGAATGCATGTCTGTATATATGAAATGTATATAACATGTGTGTGTGTATATATATATATGGATCAATATATATATCTTTTCGGTAATGCCTTTCAAAAAGTACTGTCCTCCAATCCCAAAAACTAAAGCAAGCAAGGAGCTAGGTTTTCTAGTCTTAAACTGGTATCCAGAATGGGATTTCCAGGGGAGCTGGATGTGAAGTTGTTGTCTAGTCCTGTGCAAATATGGCCCTTGCACTTTGTTCATGGTACAGTTTTTCCCCAGAGATAACAGGGCTGAGAGTAACCCTCCAACAAACTCTGCAAATGCTCCGTGGCCAGGAGAGCCAGCAGTGCCTTTGGATGGATAGTGGAGAGTCTCTGCAGTGATGGGAAAGCCATGCTGCCTCTGCTAGTTCCAGCCCAGTTCCTCCCCACACTGCTCTAGCATCCCAAAATCCTCACCACACCGGCGCCACAGGGGGACCTCTTCAGTTTGCATGAAGACATTTGTGGACTTCAGCTGAGGAATTCTGGTTTTCAGCCATTCAGAGGATGATTTTTGCAGCAATTAGCTATCAGATCTGTCTCCATCCCCCCCTGACTGCCTATGAATTTCACAGTGAGCAACACGAAAGCCATTAGTGGTCAGAGAGCCACAGCAGATTCAGAACACATTTCCTAGTGAAAGAATTATTAACTAAGATCTCTTCGGGGTGACATCCAAGCTCCACTAACCACCCTCCAAGCACTCAAAAAGGGATTAGGTCTGTTTGGAGGCACTCCTATTCCAGGGGTGAAATATCTCAGTTGGGGGGGGGATTTTTGGCCTTTCTACCAACGTCTTATGCGCTGATTTTAATAAAACTTGGTAACACTGGAATGTGATGAACTTCCTATTAACTGCAAAGCAGCACACAGGGGCCACAAATGCCATCAGATCCCATGTCCCCACAGGGAAAAAGAGCTTTCCCAAGGGTACCCCATGGATGTTCTGTGATTCCCAGAAAACCAGGCTATGATGTGCACTGCACACAACAGATGGAGGGGACTGGAAAGGGCAAACTTCCTCACTGTAACAGGGTCCATTTAGTGATTTCATAACTCCAGCTGGACCTCTTTTGGCAGAGGAGAGGATTTTTATGAGGGGAAAATGCTATAAATCTGCTGTCACTAAAAGCCATCAGACACCATGTGGCATATTCATGATATCACTACTGTGCACCAGTTTAAAACAGAGGTTTTAGCCATAAAGCTGCCAACCAGGAAAATCACATATGAGAGCAACGCTGAACATTTAACAGCAAAACATCCCTTTGAAAACCCTTCCTCTTCCTGCTTCTTCTCAACCCCAAAGCTTTGGAGAGATAGAGAAGGGGAAAATGAAGGGTGTGTGCTTCAAAGTGCTGTGATAAACATCCCAGGATTAAAACAAAGCCAAACTTTGTGTCCCATTTCTGAGCAGAAACAGCTGTCACTCAGCAAACCATTTGCTTAATGACGAAGGAGACAAAATAAAACAAAAAAAAAAAACCCAGTCCCTTAAAGAAAATGAGTGTATCTGTTTCATAATATTCATCTTGCCCTGCCCTAAGTTAAAAATCAGGAGGAATCCCTACAATGTGCCAGGTAGGAGCCAGAGATGAAATCTAGCAGGGTAAATGTGAGCCACAGAGCCATAAATTGCTTGCCTTAACTGTTTGTGACAATTGGTAGCAGACAAAAGTTATATATCTCCAGCAAGCGTTTCTGCAGGACACAGCTTTCCGTTCTGCTCCGGTTACCGTGGCCTTTCTCACCACCTCCTTGCAGGGTTTTTCCTTGTGTTTTAAGGAAATGCTGGAGGCTGGGAGGAGAGGGGAGCAGCCAGAGCTGGGCCAGGCACTGAAACCCTCTGACATGGACTATAACAAACGAAGGCAAAACATAAGGAGCCTCGGGGGACTCAGAGCTCCACGAGGCAGAGATTTTGTGCATTGATACCTGCAGACAAAATCCTGATTGTAGACACCAGCTCAGTGCCAGAACACTTTTCCGCTAGGAGACTTTAAATTTATGCTTCTAGTAGGGTTGAGAAGTTCACAGAAAGGTCATATTCATCTGTTTCTTTGCGCTGTAATGCAATACCTCTCCTAGTGATTTTAATTAGGACCCTCACAATTAATTTGTTTCCCCATCACATGTGTATTTCACTTCTTGTCACAAGCAGAAGAAAAGCTGCTGCAGTTGCTGCCTTCCCCCACCAAAGGGAAAATGAAAACTCATTACTTTTGCTCACAGAAAGGGGTAATTCACCCTGCTGCTTCTACACCCTGGGCTTTTCCAGCCAGGTTGAAGATAACTGCTCATTTCAGTTGGCTGCACAATGCCCAGGAATCTTTGATTTCGGAGGTTTTGCCTTGTTACCCCACTGACTGCTATTGGAGTTTAATCCAGCTGGCTGTGTGTGTGCAAAGCAAACTTTGCACATGCCAAGGGGGTGGATAGGTGGGGGAGAGCAGGAGGGAGAGGGGACAGCAGTTTTTCAATATTTATATCATTTACGTTGTGTCACAGCGGAAAGGGATGAGCAGGGATATTCCCATTTCCCACTGAAGAGGCTGCACAGCTGAGTTTTACTCAACACTTTTGAGCAAAACCTGGAATATTTGCAATTTGGAAGGTAAAGATACTGTCATTGGGAAAATCTCTCTTAACAGTGAAAGACACAGAGGGAATATATTTCCTGACTGCTTGTTGGATGCAGGATAAGATCACTGAGCTCCTAAAATGCATTGAGGTTTCTCTCTGGTACTACACACTGTGTCTTCTAACTTACTCACTTTTCTCAGTGCGTGGGTTTGCACAATGCAAATGGTTGAGGATTTTGCAGGCTTTAAATCAGCAGAACAGATTCAAAATAATTTTTTGGTCCAGTGACAAACTTTGTTTTTCACTATGGCCCTGATGCAAAGGGCATTTGCCAGTGGATTTCAGGGAGCTGTTAGACAAACCCCATGCACAGGACAAGTAGAGGGGCTGTCTGCTCTGGCGTCTTTGAATGGACAAGCCACCACTTTGGGATTCAGAAAAATGCCCATAATTTTGAATGGCAACATCCAGAGGCTTCCTGGGTGCACAGCTGATATTTGGGAATTACCACATAATGTGGTGCTCTGCCCAAGCCCTCTGAGTTCCCATGGACAGAAGGAACTTTGAATCATCTCAAACTGAGCTGATACAACACTGCCACAATACAGTTTTTCATCACTCTGTCCTGCCCTGTAAAAGCCTTGCTCAGGTTTCTTTCCTTCTCCCAGGTGAGCAATGTTGAGCTACACAGAATGCTTGGGTAGAAATTTGGGATGGGGAACGAGACATCATCAAAATTATGTGAAGCGTGATGCAAATCTCTGAAACATGGAGGTAGAACAAATAATCCCTTCTCTTGCACAAGCACCGGGTTCACTCATCTGTTGAGAACTCATAAAAGGCAGAGCTGGAGGGATTTAAGGCCTCTACAGTGGGGATAAGCCTGTGGGAAATCATACAGAAACTCCTCAGGGTTTTCCATGAGGTCACCTCAGAGCTCTCCTCACTGGATCAGGAGGATGTCTGAGTTTTAACACTGCCACTGTGCACCTAATCATGCTAAATGTGGAACATCCTTCGCCCTTTCTATAGAGATGTTTCTACATTGGGCAATGAAGCAAGGCATGGCCATGTCTAAGTGCTGTCATCACAAGAAGGTCAGGTATTTTTGTGTGGAACAATCTCTAAGTGCTCCTGGACACCAGCTACCTCTGGAAGCAGTGGAGATGCAGGTGGGCAATGCTGCTTCTGGGCTGGTAACTTCTATAGAAATAAGATCAACGTTTCAGCAAGACATTTTTTTGTCTGTAGATAAATATATTTTTAAACAGTTCTCCCAGTAAGTATTCTTTAGAGAGGCCTATGTTCAGTGCCTGCTTGTCGTGGCAATAAATATGATTCTGGTGGATGTATTTGCTCAGGTTTGGCATCTCCTGATGGGATGCCCATGATGATTGTGCAATCTTCATGACAGAAAGCCTGGACTGAGGACAAGGTGGGTGTGAGGGGCTGGTTTTGCCCACAGCAGAAGCCCCAAGGGGTACAAAACCACTACAAAAGCAAAATAGGCTGCTCTGACAGAGAGTAAAGATAAAGCAATGGAAATAATGTGATCACATAAAGAAAGATCTGTTGGAGATCAACATTCCCAAAGGTTTGGAGGACCCAATGTCAACCATCAATCAAGACCATTTTCTTGTCCAGGGAAAGCTCTGAACTTGTAACCTCCAGGCTCAGCTCATAAGCAAATGTTTGCACAAAAAGCACAATAACAATTGTTTAAAGGAAAGATGTAGCAATCTACACGGAACTTTGAGTAGCAGATAAATTTTGTTCCTAAGTATTTGCGGTTCACAACACTTCAGATCTATTGTAACCACTTTATGACCATGAAAAATGTCTTGTTGTCACTACACTGAGCCCTGCAGTCAGATCCTAAAAGCATGATCCATCACTTGAGCTGGAAAAAAAATATCTTGTAAGGTTTGGCATTACGAGATTCATGTCACATCCTGTCTCAGAGAAGATGGTGACACACAAACTCACCAGCCAGTCTACTGCAATATAGCAAACACTCTGACAATATTTTTTAAGTCTTGCTGTTTTTCAAGTATTCAAGCCTGAAAGAGCCCCAATTGAATGGTTCTTCTAAACTGCTTCCTCCCAAAGTAGTATTCAAGCAACAGCACTCTGACAAATTATATCCTGATATTATTATTACAACAGAATCGCTCTGTGTGGCTGAAAGGTGACATTGGACAGCAAACAGGGCATTTTGCTGTGCGGGGGGAAGTGTCCAGCAGGATTTTACTGGTGCAGCAGGAATTAACTGGTCTGCTTAAATGACTTTTAAAAGAGCACAAGTTGAGTACAGGGAAAACATGCAAAATTGGAAGGCAAATTAGTCTCAATCCAAATCTAAAATTTTTGGTGTTGGCCAAACTCTCTCAAGCTCATTACTGCTGATGGTGCACATTTCTTGCCTCAGAGTGTTCCAAATCATTTAGCATGGTTTCAGTAGGAGACAGCTTTACAATTTCGTAATATCACTGCTTATCGTGCATTGCCAAACTTCTCTCCTCCCTCAACCTTCATTAAAATTACTTCCAAAGACTTATTTCTTCAAGTTCTGTTAATAGTTCTTTCCAACCATTAGGAAAATGCCAGCTTTGGGGAGCTGTTTTAAAGACCAGGTTGGGATCAGGTTTGAGGTTCAGCATTTGACTGAAACAAACACAGCAGCATCTCAGGTATTTATTGCTTGGATGGAGAGTTAGTTCCTTAGCAAACTCTCATTTGAACATGTGCTGCTGAGCAGAAGCTTTGGATATATGCCTGAAAAGATAGTGATTTCTGTCCTGGAGTGATTACCAGCATCAAAGGTCATCCAGTGACCTGGAAAATCTGCAAGTCTTTGAAAGGCAGCATAAAGGGTGGGAAAAAAAATGCTCCTTTGCCTTAAAACAGATCAAATCAAGTTGTAGCAACCTTACTAGAAGGACAACTAAAACTGCACATCCCCCTCATGACCCAGCACCACCTGCATTCAGCACCCAGCACAGCCTTTTTTGGGAGAGGAGTGAGCTGATTTCTGGATTTGGCTTTCCAACCCCACTGGCACCACAGGATAGATCACCCTGAGCAGACCTGCAGTGGCCCCTGACTGGTCATGTCATTTTTCCTGGAATAACCCATGTTGGAGGAGGACACCAGCTGGAGCAAGGACACTCCCATTCTGCATGGACTCAACATGGAACAGCCAAGCTTTTTAAGCAGCAGCTGAAAAATAATAACAAATACTGACACATTGTTCACAAATGTCTGCTCTAGCCTGTATCCTGCATTTAACTAAAGGAAGGGAAAGTTTAGCAGTAAAACAAGGACCAAACAATGTCGAAGCTCTCTAGTGAAGTGCTTTTCTTTAAGTTGCATTACATGCATGAAAAACTAAATCAGCTCTGAATTCCTGCTCCAACTGGATACGAGGCAGGGGAGTAATTAAAACAGCATAGAACAGTAGGCTAGGTCAAGATTAATCAAAATTTACAAGCTCAATAGATAAAGATTGTTTGTTTTTTTCCTAGAAGCCGAGAGCAAAACTATCAGAGCATTAGAGGATACCAACAAAAATCTCAGCATTCTCACTCCTTTTACAGAAGACAGCAGCAGAATTATTCAGAACTACCAAATGCACAGAGCTCTGCCCAACCTTCTTGGCAGATGGCCCATTCACCCTGAAAAAAATCACACAAAGGTCTCAGTGTCCAGAGCCCAGACTGAGATGGTGTGAAGCAGGGAAGGAACCCATGAGACCTGTGGGTCCTTGGGCTGTGTTGCAGCAAGAAAACTGCTCAGGGGGACAAATCAGAGCTCGTGAGAATGAGGAGTCTCTGTGTCCATTTAATATATTTGTTCTGAGGCTGAGTTGTACAAACTGTCCCTCTGCTGCCTCCTCGGAGGTGCTGAAGTCAGCCCAGATGAATTAAAGTTAGCAACAGGGCAAAGGGAATGTTTTCTGCCTTTATTGCTGGCTTCTATTACACAAATTAAGTCTTATGAAAGACAGCATCATGCTGAGGATAGAAGATATCAAATGAAGACAGCCTAAGGAACACTGTTTTCCTAAAACCAGATTTTTCACTTTTGAGTTTGAAAAGAACAAGTTTTGTTTTGTTGTTTTAATTACAAATTCCATTTTATTAAGGATTCTTTTTCTTCGGGAGAAAAAAAAAAAAAAGCCCAAAATATAAACCAGAAAGAAACTGCAGTGGAACAATACAGAGCAGATCTATCACATATATTTTGTTCCTTGTTTGATTCCTTGTTGTATGTATTTGAGAACCTCTTCCATCCTCCCAGGTGAATTCAAACAAGTGGGAGGCACAAACAGGGTTAGACATGGAGCACGAATAACCATGGGAAATAGGTGGTGTTCCTCTCCCAAGGTCTTTAGGTTGAGCAGAAGATGATTTTTGGAAGTGATCCTTTTGCCAGCACACTGAGCTGGACTCCACACCAGGTTCACCACTGAAATCTGTTACCTACTACACTGAGGATGTCAGCCTAGAAGATCCAAGCTTTCATTTTAGCCCTAAACTCTGTCATGCAGACCTCTGAATGAGGAGCAAGATGTGAACTCACAGTTCCAGTGCCTCACCAGAGAAGCTGTGGATTCCCCATCCCTGGCAGTGCTCAAGACTGAACAGAGCTCTGAGCAGCCTGGTCTGGTGGAAGATGTCCCTGCCCAGGGTGGAATGAGATGATCTTTGATGTGCATTTCAATCAGACTATTCAATGAAGCAGCACTTCACAACTTAGCTTTAGTTTTAGGTCTTCTATGGACAGCTGCTGGCCAAAAGCATCATCCCCATGTGCAGTCAGTGCTCTCCCATATTTCACCCTGAGCTGCAGGAAGTGAATTCCCTCCTCCAAACCCTTTTCTCTGGGGTTCAGTTCCTGGGAGAGGCTGTTTGAGCCTCAGCACAGCACCCAACACTCCTCTATCATTCCCAAGGCTCACCAGGCCAACCCCACAGCAGCTCAGAATGAGCATCACCAGTGGAACAGAAACACCCTGAGCTCCATGCTGAGCTCCCAGAGTTTGGCTGGCTCCATTTGACCATCACTGCATCTGTGTTGCAGTAGCACCTAGTGGCCAGGACTATGAAAACACGCAGAAAAGGAAGAATTCCTGCCAAAAAAACCCCAAATACTGCTGAGCTCAACCAAGAAACAACAGGTGGTCATGTGTGACTGCTGCAGCCAGCACGAGGTAACTCAAGTTGACTCTAAAGGCCTAATTCTCATGTGAAAGTGAGAGTAAAAATAATTTACATCCTGTACTTGTTGGCTCAAGAGACCTCAGTATAAATGAGAATCCAGTCCTAAATCCTCAATGGGATCCAGGCTTCGAGAAGGATTTCAGCTCAAGAAGGGGTCTGGGTTCTACTTTGCAGCGTGTGAACAGCTGAATGGGCAATCTCATGTTGTTTTAAGAAATGTCCTGATGGGTTTGCTATGGTTTTGTTTTTTCCTTTAATAATTACACCCCACTTATTAGGCTGTAACCAGGGGACCTGTAAAGCCTGTTGAGCTAAGATCAGCACAAATCATCCCACCAGGAACACACAGTGGAAAACTGAGAATGCAGGAGGAAGAGGTGTTGCTGAAGTGTATGAATCATGCAAGGAGAGCTACTTCTGGGAATCACACCTGTTGTATCCTTCCTAAAAACAAAAAAAAAGGAGAAGGTGGTGGCTCTTTCTTACTGGCAGCACAGCTGTCTAATTCAGGAGTGCAGAGTCTAAAAGCAAACTGAGCTCAAAGAGCAGCAAGACAAAAAAATATCTGATGGCTAAATTTCCCTTTGCCTTTTCACTGCTTAGTCAGAACTTGATGAAACAAATGTTATGCTGAAATTCATGGAAGCAGGTCTTGCAGTTCCTTCTTGGAGCTCCAAGTGTGTCCTGCTGAACAGGACTGGATTGAAATATCAGGAAGTTTTCCAAGACAGTGCATGGTTCACTTGGCACCAGGAGCTCAGTCCATCCTCTTGGGTCAGCTCAGGGCTGGAAACCACATTTGGGATCAACAGAGCCCAAGTGTCCACACTGACACATTTTGCCTACCTGTCTGGATGTAGTCTGGATCCACCAGCTGGCTCTTGGCCATCTGGGGAATCCATGTCACGTTCTCTGTCCCCATGGAAGAAAGGAACAGGAGCCACTGGTGAATCCAAGCTTAGAAACAGCTACCAAGAGGAGAAAGCTGCAGACAGGGGTGAGAAAAGCCATCCTTCCATGTCCTGCCTTGCATCAGCCTGTAGCAGGATGAGCTATAGGAGTTACACAAAATGGGCCATCACTGAGATCTCTGGAAAATATACTCCAGAAATTATTGCAGAAATTTATTCTCTTTTGCTGTGGTTACCTACTTCTTGTAGAAAAAATAAATGAGAGGGAGAAAACTCCACATTTTTAGTAGGAGCTCTTTGTTTTAAGATTACTTTTTTTTTTATTAGGGATGAAAGAAATGATCAGAGGAAAAATGAGCTCATTTCTGTCATCTGCTGCCACCATCTGCAAACCCAGCAGCAACATCTTTGAAACAGTGGATTAAATCCACCCACTTCTCTTGTTTCTGCCTCGCCTCCCTGTGTGGTGGGTGGTATGAGCAGTAACAGGGAAACTGGCCTGGAAATAAGGACCCAAAAAGGGCCAGCACAGACCCAAGTTCCCCTCCCACTGCTGTCATCAGGCTGCCCCGCCAAATAGATTCATTTTTCTGTCCTTTCTCCTTCCGTAGGCTGGCTGAATTAACTCTTGCTCTGTGCAGGGACATATTACTTTGAAAATGTTGGTGTCCCAGGGACTCTGGGGGAGCAGAGAACAGGAACAGAGCAGGACCAGATCCCATTTTTTCCCTGATGATCAGTGCTTTCTGACATTTGAGCTGCTCTGCTGCTGAGTGCAGAGCTTGAGAGAGACAAGAGAGCTCACGTAACACTATGAATATCCAGCCTAGGTTGAATCCTCCAGTAAAGGTTTCAAAACAAATAATAGTAATGCAGCATATTTTTTCGTGCCCCAATGGTTCCAGCTAGGACTGGGACCAGATGTGCCAGTTTTCAACAAGAAAGGCTACTCATGCTATTTTTGGCACAGCTTGAAGCAGAAAGTACCACAAATCCTATTTAATATAGTGCCTAAATGCCAGAGACCTATTTGTTCTCTTGGTTTTTCAAGCTCAGCTGGTTCTGATAACCATCTGACCTCCAGGGCCCAACTCAGTCACAACCCTGACTCCCAACCCTCACAACTGCACCCATCACTAATGTTTTCCTTCTGGAAATGGGTTTCTTCCTATGGGTAAAGACTGCCTTGCAAATAAAGTTTACAGAACAAAGCGAGGCACGTCACAATTTAAATTGCATTGCATTTTTAGGAGTGAGATACAGATTCTGTAGGGTTGGCACTCCAAATTAGCAAGATGGGCACGGGTGCTACTGACAGATGTTTAGAAAACTGTTCACATAGCTGGAGATAAGCGGCTTACTGCCCAAAATATCCATGAAAATAAGAACAGATACAAGCATATCGAAGTTGCACAGAGAATTCATCCTCCCTTGGATTCCCACTGTATGAGACTGATCTGCCGGAACTCAGATATTGAGCAAAGCAAATCCTTGTCTCATACTGAGCTCTGGATGATTACAACATCTTACCCTGCAGTCCCATTAACCAGTTCAAATGGAAAATGTGTCATTTGTGTGGCAGTCAGCCTCCTGACAGCAACCACTTTCAGTTTGAAAAAGTCCAAAGTACAAAATATCCCTTTTTTTTTCTTCTGTCTTCTCCAGTAAATCTTCCTCCTAGACCTCTGCACAAACCAGAATTGCTTGGGAAAGAAAGCCAACAGTGGATGAGCAACAAGTTAGAGACAACAGGATTTAAATCCATGGAGATGGATGGGTTTCACCTCAGGGTACCGAAGGAGCTGGATGATGTGACTGTCAGATCAGTGTTTAATACCTACAAAAGCTCACAGTGATCAAGGCAAGTCCTTAATGACCAGGAAAAGGCTGACCCATCCCACAAAAATGTGGGAAAAGGATCTCAGGCAGCTGGGCTCCTTCCGTCCCTGGAAGAACCATGGAACACTTGTGTTGGAGTCCATTTTCACACAGGGGGATATCTAGAAGATAAATAGGGAATAGCTAACACAGATCTACCTAGAGCAGATCATTTTGATTGCTTTGTGTGGTGAAATTACTGGCTATGGAGACAAGGTGAGAATAGTGCTGTGCTGTACTTGGCTTTTAGGAAGGCTTCTGACCCTGTTTCCTATGGTTGTGGGTTTGTAATGTGAGGAAGCATGGGCTGGACAAATGGATCATTGTGTGGGTGGCAAACAGGCTGGACAGCTGGACCCAGAGCGTGGCAATCGATGATGCAGCACTTCATTGCCAGCTGGGCAGAAAAGCCAGGGTGAAGGAGCAGGGCTTGTAGGGCATGGAGAAGAGGAGGCAAAGGGGGAGCCTACATGTCCAACAGCCTCCTGCAACTGTGTGGAGAGGTGGGACAATGGGCATGGAGAAAAAGAATTCAGGTAAGGAGAGAAACTTAATAAAAGGTGCAACACAAATTGCAATATGAGAAGCTGAGTGTGTATATTACAAAAACTTTTTATGTAACTGGGTAATTCAGCTCTGGAAGGGGTTATCTAGAGATGATCTTGCATCTGATTCTATGGTTGTTTCCAAGCCATGGCTCATCTGATCTAGTTTTGATGACAGTCCTGATCCAGCTGAGAGATCTCCTGCAACCAGTTTTTCCATAACTGTGTGATTCAGACAGGTACCTCCACTGAGAAGGGAGGTGAGTTAGGAAAAAAGAAAGAAAAACCTTGTCAGGACAGATCCTGGCCCTAATTGCTGATCTATTGCTCAGTCCCCATGCAGAAACAGGACAGGCCACAGCTACTCCCAGCACCAGGGGAGGATGGGACATCATCCAAGGGGGAGATGGTCACCTGGCTGGTTAATGTTAATGGAGACATTGAGCTATTAAGTCTATTCTGTCTCTACTCCTCCCCTTGACCTCCTCCTCCCCCCAAACCTGGACTTGATTGTTTGCTGGAAAGAAACATGTGAGAGGAGCTCCACTGCTACTGACACGAGATGAATAATTTACAAAACGGAGAGCCAAGGCCAGACCAGCTTTCATAGTAAATAAAAACAGCTCTTTGTTGTCAAAAGGAGAACTGGATCCTTGGCAGGGTCTGGTGACAAAGCAAAGCTCCATATGTGGGGAGACAACAGAAAGAGGCTGAAAGCATCTGCACAGATATGCCTGAGAAACAACCCAGGGCTCTCCTGCAGGACCACTCAGGACAGAGCACCTCAAAGAGCACCTTGGTTTGCTCTGGGTGGAGAACTTGCACCCATGTGATTGCAATCCCACTTCTGGCACTCGGATTTTGTCCTCTGCTGGCAGAGCAGTGGCTCAGGGAGCCTGGCTCTGGTTAAGGCCTCCCTTCCCACTCCCCCACCCCACATTGTTACTAAGCAGGGCTTTTCTGTTTTGTCTCACTTCACTTTTATGATGGCAAAGCCCTATAAAGCTATTGAGTAGAACTGGCCGAAAAGCTGTGTTTCCAGTGCCTTGAAAATGTAAGGATTTAAATATATATATATATATATATATATATATATATATATAAAAAAAATAAAAAATTTGGGTTTTATCCAAATCGAACAGAAACTTTTTTCAGGGTTTTTTTTTTTTTTTTTTTTAAAGGAGAGCAATTTCCAGGAAACCAGAAGCTCCCCAGACCCTGCTGCAGCCTCCTGGTGAAATGCATGTCTAAGCTCGTCAGCCTCAGCGGGCAGCTGCAGAGCTCCCAGCATCCCTGGCCTTGGGGCAAATCCACCAGGTGCATCCGCTCGGGAGCCAGGGACTTGTGCACACTGTTTCTGCTGTCCTGGAAGAGATCTGCCAGGAGTACAGGTGGGTTTCCTTCAGCTCTCTTCCTCAGGCATGGGGGAAAGTCAACTGTGCTCAGCGCAGTTCCAGCAAAGTAAGCCAGGCTTAAGGAATGATGTTTCATGGGAATTTTTCTGACCAGCTCAATTCTCTGGGATAAACCATCAAAGAAGAAACTTGTTGGCTGAAGGAGCTTTTTCTTTGCAGGGATATCTGATCCATCTGCAACCTGGCTCCCCTCTCAGGAGTGCCCAGTCCCAGTGATCCTTTCTTGTTGCAGCTGGCTGCCAACACATCCTGCTCCATATGGAAATGACAAGACCATGACCACCCCACCACTGCTAATGGTTGCTGGGGTGATGTCAGAGGAAGACAATCCCAAACATCTAAACTGCTGCTTTTAAAAGCAGAAGATCCTGGTACCACTTTATGACCTCGCTTGGGTGTATCTTCCCTTCATGCACTCCGGCCCGGTGATGAGAACGTCCATAAAATAATAGTTTGGATTAGTTTAAAACAGATTCCTCTGAGTCAGCCCATATGGATGTGACGAGCTGGTGAAGCATACAGCATGCTACAGCTTGGCATGGTGCCTGCAGCTCCTTCCCATAAAATGGGCAGCTTTTAGACCCATTTAATCACACTTAAACAAGCTTTTTATCTCATTTGTTCTGCGTCATAACTCTCCCTCAAAACACTATAAACCACTGTGGCAATAGCATGAAGTACAGGCCAGCCACACATTTTTGAGTCATCTGCCTGGCTCTCACAGTTTGTTTAAATCAGTGTTTCATGACAAATATCTGTTTTCTGCAGATTCTTTTTTAATGCAGCTCTTTCTCCACACACTGCCCTAAGTTCATTTTCTCAGGGTGAAGTCATCACCCCTTTCAGCCGCCACATCCTCAGGCTGCAGGTGCAATTCCAATGCCTCCAGCTGTCTGGAAATGGTGCCTACAGGAACGTGTCAGGATTCCCCCTGCCCAAGAAACCCCCAAACATAGCACAGATGGCTTTGTGTCACCTGCTGCTCTGAGCAGAGGGTATAGGTAAGATGTAGATTGTTTTGTTTTCTGCCTTTCTTTCCATGTTCAGCCTCCCTGTGCAGCCCAAGTGCCTTAGCCCTCACATGGAGAGATTCCTGCTATTTGTTTAGATGCCATGGGTGATGTACAAAAGTCCCACAATGATGGGTGCAGAGCGGGAAATACACTTCACTTTGATAAGCAAACCAAGCTGGGAACTCCATGACAGTGTCTGCCATGGGGGCTTCAGAAAGGGACAATGACCCAGCCACATTGACAGGCCACCTTTCACCCTTTATTTACATTTTTAAAAACCCCAACGTTGGCAAAGCTTCAGTATTTCTCACACTCTCTTTCACCCTGTGACAAATCCCAAGAGCAAACCAGGATTAACTGGATACCCAAACTTGCACCTGAAAATCCCAGTTCCCTCTGTCCAGCACAAGCTGCCTGTCACAGGACCTCAAGAGTTAAAATACCCTGCTAAGCTTTAGCCTCCTGAGCAAGAGGGAGAAAGACATCTGCTTTTTATTTTCACAGCCCGGCATCTCTGTGCTCCAGTTTTGAAAAATCTGCATTCCATATCAACAGAGAGAAGTCCTCATAATTTATGCAATGATACACCAAAATATTTAGAGGGTTGTATTTTACTCTAATGAGAGAAATAAGATATGGTTTCCTTCACACAAGGAAGGAAGAGTTGTTGTAATAAACACCAAATGGGTACCCTTTAATTTCCTTTAGGGCAAGGATGTTATCTCAGCAAAGACTTTGAGCTCTAGCTACCTACCAAACAGACCTTTACCAAAACAGACATGGACACTGGAAGAACATCTTGGGAACTAAAGGGTGCAAACTGATTTCAATAAGGCTAAACAGGAGAAAAGCAAGACTCAGAATTTTTTGAGTTTCTCCTTGCATCTTTGGGTAAGTGAGGTTATGCCCAGTGAGGCTGAATCAACCTCGTTTGCTTGTGCTGCCTTTTCTCTAATTGTCATCCTTCCCACACCCTCTAAATAAAACATTTTCTTGGCAGTAGAAGGACAAAAGTCTCCAAGAAGAAAGGCAGAAAGGGTTTTCATTGATAGAGAGATTCAAAATTGCAAAAGATCTGTGTAATTACAAATGGTAGAAGAGCCTACAGGTGAAGGAGAGAGATCAAACAGCAGCAGCAATATAGGAGAGGAGGTTCTGTTCTTTGGATGATTTCCCACTGGGAGAATATAACTTTTAGACAGCAAAAATAAATGGAGATCTTCATTTCTGCTGCAGTGTTAAATGGCTTTTATCTACTGATGGGGCATGCAGGGAACCAAAACAAAAAGGCATGTTTGAGGAGAGGGAACAAAACAAAAGAAGTGGAAATCACCCCAAAAATATCCTGTTCATGCTGCAGATCCTGTCCAGCTGTAAATGACAAAACAGCCTTTCTGTGTAAGGCAGCATTTGTTCATATATTTGAGTATTTAAATAATTTACCTAAAGGATACTAATTTATTACATTCAGAATAATTTATACTGACCCACAAAAGCAAACAAGTTAAACCACAAAAAGCCAGCATATTAAAAAAAATAATAATAATTTTAGAAATTGTTTAAAAAAAACAAAATAAGGCAATAAAGGCAAGATGAAATTCCCTTTCCACTCTGTGCCATTGTCTTAGAGATCATTACAAAGGTCCATTCAACCCAAGATCACACTTGCATGGGAGGAAGCACTCTATGCACTGTTAATTGCTCCAACAATCCATAAAATCAGTGGCTAAATGAACCGCATTTACAGCGATCGTATTCCAGATATTATTTGCATTTAACAGAATGCCCTTTGTTAGTAATTCCCAGACTTATGAAGTGTCCCCAGGGAATGTGCCTCAATCCCACAACTGCACCACAGACAGGGATGCACATCATTCATTCAGAGGCTGCGGAGCTGCTCGGAGGCAGAGGCTTTTCACCACCCTGTGCTGTTCCTAAATCCTGCATTTTGTGCTCCTTCCCCAGGGCTGGGAGACCAGAGCACTCCTTGCCCCTCAGCTCTCCCAGCCTGACACCACTCACTATTCCTACTTGGCGTGCAAGGCACATCCAAAACAAAGGATGTGTTTTATTCATATCTGAATAACTCAGATAATGCTGATAAACACTTCTTTGCCAAGCCAAGCCAAGCCACATCTCCAGATTCACCCTAGAAATTCACCACCCATTTCAGTTCAAGTCACTGATTTTTAAAGGGGGAAAGAAAAAAGGGTATTCTTTTTGACTAGGAGTTTCCAAGGTATTAAGAACTTATTTCGCTATCTCTTCCCCCATCTGTGATATAGAAGTAAATCTTCCTTAAATCTCTCTCTCTCCCCCTTGACTCATCTCATACATTCCTTCAGTTGAAAATCCAGATTCTCATCCGTTCCAGCCCTCTTTCCATGCCAGACTCTTGGGGAAGAATTTTCTTTTCTTAGGAAAGAGCTGAATTTCTCTCTTCTTTGCTCCTTGCTTACTTTCCCAGGTCAAATCCACCTCTTCCTGTTGGATGTACTAATTACCATTCTGTTGCCAGACTCCATGCACATTCCCATGTCCCTTCTATTGCATTCAGATTTCCACCTACTAGTTTCTCATTTTTGCTCAGTTTATTTAGGCCCTTTTTATTCTTTGCCCATCTTATCCCTCCTCCTCTCTTTTGGCTGGTATTTTTCAGATTGGACAAAGTAGCCATTTCTGTTGTTTCAAGGATAGCCAGGCGTTTTGCATGTTTTAGATAAAGTTGTGTGCATGTGCCTGAGTTTGTATGAATGTAGATTTAGATAAAAGCCAAAACTTGTGTTTCCAAGCAGGAGCAAAAGCATGACAATAAATTTCCCCTTTTCAGAAGAAATTCCATTTAAAGAACAATAATTTAGGAAGCCAATGCACAAACCAATTCAAATTTCTTCTCTTATGACGAGCAAGTGGGGGAGGGAAGGGAAGGGAAGGGAAGGGAAGGGAAGGGAAGGGAAGGAAGGAAGGGAAGGGAAGGGAAGGGAAGGGAAGGGAAGGAAGGAAGGGAAGGGAAGGGAAGGGAAGGGAAGGAAGGGAAGGGAAGGGAAGGGAAGGGAAGGGAAGGGAAGGGAAGGGAAGGGAAGGGAAGGGAAGGAAGGGAAGGGAAGGGAAGGAAGGGAAGGGAAGGGAAGGTAAGGTATAAAATCTGGGCAGAAAATGCCATGGAGGAACATGACCCACACACCATGGACAGGATTCAGTGAGCAGGTTGGTTCCCTGCTCTACAAAGGCTTGCAATTCCCACTCCAGAAAAGTGTCAGCTGTGTCCTGGACACCAAGATTCCCTTTTGGTCAAAAATTATAAATAGCAGCAGGCAAATCAATTGCCATTAATCATTTCTAATGGCACACAGGGCTTTAAAACAGCAGTCAAAGGAAAGAGTAATTAAAGACATAAGTATATATGGGAACTGGGATGGAATACAACTTTGGGATCTGCCAGACAGATATTCATTTCCTCTGGCTTCTTTGCTAGAGATTTCCTAGAGGACATACAGTGAATCCAATTGATCTGGACTTCAGTAAAGTATGTCATACAAGGCCACATGGAAAATGGCTCTTTACAGGAATAAAATAGGAATTTGTGCATGTTCTGAAAAGTACATGAAGTGTTGATTTGAATGAAAGGAAACACATTATGTGAAAAGGAAATTCTTTGACTAAAGGGAATTATTCGTGGAGCTCTTCAGTGCTGGGTCTTGAGAATGTTGCTGGGAATTCTCATTAGTGACCGTGCCATGTAATGTCAGAAATGTGCTAATGAAACTTACTGATGACCCCACTTTCAGAAATGCTGCAGAGGATAGAACAAGATGAACACAAGCTGGATGATCCTGAGGCAAGAAGTCACAGAAAATGCACAGAAATCTGTGGTGCAGGGTATGAGGCACCATATCAATGCAACTTCACTGGGGGGGAAAGACTGGGACAACTGGATAGCAACATCTGAGAGGAAGGACTCTGGGATTAGAAGGAGAGGAAACCACTTTCAGCAGCAGAAACCAGAAGAGGATGGCCTAATTTGTACCCCAAATCAAATCTGGTTTGAATGGAACAAGGGGCTCAAAGCACATAGGCCAGAAAAACTTGAAGAACCTCTTGTCATGCCTGGGAATAAAAAGGCAAAAGTTCCAACAGGCTGCTGAACCTAGAGATACTTGTTTCGATCATCAGCCATCAGTGAAGGACCAGAATCTCCTCTCCCTGAATTCAGCTTTCCCTGATGGCATTTTCACAGCCAACTGGACCAAGGTGTTATCTGCACATGTCCTGTCTGTCAGAAATGCTGCAGAGCTGAGAGAAAGCTTTGGGATGGGACTTGCAGCATGTGGAGAGGAGGTGCAGCCTGGAAAGTGGGAACTCTTGCAGACCTGGATTTAAGAAGGCTTTGGACATGGTTTGTGGATGTCACAGCAACAGGGAACACTCTGTGTCATGAAACATCCAAATATCCAGGTGAGCAAAAGCAAGGGAGGATGACAGCAAATGTAAGATGCTTCCAAAAGCCAGGGAGAACTTCAGCACCAGCAGGATGTAAAAATCAAGTGAGCAGTGTCATAAAAAAGGTGGTAAGAAGCCAAAATTGGGTGAGGTTTCTACAAAACCCCCATCTTTCTGTGATTTGACATCTTAGAGAGAAACAGACTTTTTTTTTCTGCTTTTAAAGTAAAAACATTCCCTGCAGTGAACACAGCCTAAATATTCCAGCATCCTGTTGTTGTATCCAGTCCAGGAAGGGAAACCAAGGCCCTGGCTCTGTAATTGGGGCCACATGGGTGTCCCTGTGCTCGTGCTGGAATGTTCTGACTGCACTAGCCCAGCCATGTGGCTCCAGGTGACAGCTGAGCCAAGGTACCCCAGTTGCTTCACTGTGACCCTGGGCAAGTCATGATGAGTCTTTAGCTCAGTTCCCCATCTGCCAGCCTGAGGGGATCATCCAACTCTCACCTGCTTAGAGCCCAGCAGGGTAGGGAATGTGTTTTCTAGATGAATGTGCAAAAATACCCTGATTATGGCTAAGGCAACCAAGTGCTACAGTAATTAGAGATATCATAGAAGTAGAGCCATGTTATATAAATTATTATAATGAAGAATCAGTGGCTATTCTCCTGAAAAGTCAAAGCACTCAGGGTTTTCATGTTTTTGTTTTGGGAACAGACTAATCACTTTCACATCATAAACAAATAATGGTTTTAATAGATTCCATACTTGTGGAACTTTTACAGCTAACATGCAGCAAAGCTCTTGCCCTTCACAGGCTTGCTTTTTTTTTTTTTTCCCCTTTTTTTTTCTTTTTTGCTGAAATAGCAAAGCATATTCTGCAGCAAATTAAGTGTGATTCACGTGGCATTTTGTACAAGTGCTCTGTGGATGTGGCCTATAAAACAAGCTTTGTTAGAATTCTGTAGCCCTTATGTTCCTTTTTTTTTTTTTTTTTTTTTTTTTTTTTTTTTGGTGCTTATAATTCTAAAATATGTTTTTGCTGCAGTTTCATCTAGGGAGCAACAGGGGAGCCTTTCTCTGTCCTGTATAACACCTATGAATTCCCATCAGTGCAATAACAGCTGGGAGGAGTTGGATGCTGCCCTGTCACCCACGTGGGCTCTGTGCTGAAGTGAGAGCAGAACCAACCCTCACAGAGGCACATGTGAGTTTCACAGGCAAGTTCATCTCCTGATGAACCTCTAGGACTCATAAATTAATGTCTGCTTTCCCAAATTACTCCAAATTTCCTTCTTGTGCTCATGCCCATTCCAGTTCCAGGCAGCAGATGAGGCAGTGATAATCCCCCAGTGGGATGAAGGTTGGACAATTCCCATGGCTGAGGTGGCATCACTACCCCAGAGATCCCCTATTTCTTTTTCTGCTGTACTCAGTATCTCTGCATCTGTTTGAAAAACCCAATTCCCTGGAGAAAGGCTCAGCTTAGAGCAACCCAGGCCAAAGAAAGCCTCTGTTGGGTGATCTTGCATATCAAGCCCAGAAATTTCAGCTACAGAACCTCTGCTGGCATGAAAAAAAAAACCAACCCAGCACTCATGTGCCTAACATAAAACATACTGGACTGAGAGGCCCAGAGAAAGGCAGTGGAGACAAGATTAATGGTTTTAACTGGGAGTGAAATCCAGTAATTAAGTAGTGACCCATGACACTTGAGAAGCAGTAACAGTTTGTTGACCACAAGAATGATTGCTCAGAGCACCTTCTTAATGTTGTAAATGTGAAAATGATTTACAGCATGACCAACAGGGAAAAAAAAGCAAGTTAGTAGGCAGACAGGATTGACATTGGTAATTGTTCCTGACTGCATACATATGTGGAGGCAGGAAAGTTGAAATACTTTTGCTGGGTAGCATGGTAGCAATATATCAAAATTACTAACAGCAAAGGACTCAAACTCCTTGAGCTGAGGTGATTCAGAAGTGTGCAAACACCACTCCTAACACCACAACAAGCAAGGAGCCTGAACGGGACGAAGGCTTTGTTCTGGATTTCAGTAGGGCTGGTTTGCCTTGGATCTGGAGTTGTGACAGTATCAGAGCCTTGAGGACAGAGCAAAAAACAAATTATTAATATCCAAAAGAAGAAGAAGTAGGAAGCCTCTGAGGGGATTTCAGCAGCATATGAAAGCTTAAATTGGTTCAGATTTAGCAACAGTGAGATTTAGCTGGAAGTCAACAGAGAACTAGCAAAGCCTTTGAGAAGGACATGACATTTGTGTTGCAGGGAACTTCGCTCCCTGGCACACTGAGGGTGGTGAGGTCCAGCCTTGCAGTGGCACCTTTTGTGGTCCTGAGAGAAAGTATGAACATTGGAATATCCCTGCTTCCTCTTTGCCTGTAAAATAGGAAAGCAATTGAGTGATCTTCCCCTTGGCCTCAGCTGGCCCCACTGGGGGAGGGATGGTCTTCTGCAGCATGGCCCAGGGTCTGACTGTCTCATAAAGCAGGATGAAGGCTTTATGTTTCTATCAGAAAAAAGAAAGCTTTGTGCTGCCCAAGTATGGAAGTGTTCCCTTTTTTTAATGTCAGAGAAATGGCTCTGCAGCTTACGAGAGAGTTTGGTGAAATGGTCGTGGAAAGAGCTGAAGGTCTGGAGAAGAGTCTCCTTCCCAGATTTTTTTTTTTTTTTAATTTTTAATTTTTTTTTGTACCTGAACCTCAGCTTTGCTTTCCTGTTGTGAATGATCACATTTTTCTCAGTCAAGGCACAGAGGTTTCCTGAATAGAGCAGGGCTGTTCAGTGCACCCTGGGGAGACACCGAACATCTCACTCACACCCAGGCACCCCCAGCTCTTGGGATGACCTGGATTGCCATTCAGCAGCCCCAGCACAAAGCTGCTCTTCTCCCCTCTCCAAAAGGAAAGGCAGTCCAGGAGATGTAGGAGTGGCAGGAGCACAGGTCATCATGAGGCTGAGCAAAAGAAAGAGCAGGGCCTTGTTTCAAATGCAATTGTTTTTATTCTTAGCTCTTTCAGCATCACTCAAGGCCTCTTTTCCACCGTCTCCTGTTAAAAGCTGCTCAGTTTTGTTGTGTTCTTTAATACAGCCATAACCCCATTTTATGTAGAAGGGGAAATGCTGGCTCCCTGTGGCTTTCATGGATTTTCATATTGGTGTAATTCAAACAATATGATGACTCAACTTGACGTCGTTTCCTGGCTGCAGCAGAGCTCGTGGTAAGCCAGAGTTTAAACTTTATGGGGCACATGATGGAGCAGCAGCCAACAACACAGAGAGCCCTGGTGAAGGCAAACAGTGGCCAGGCTGCTCAACTCAGCCCAGCAAAGACATTTCTTACCCCAGGTAGCTGCCCTCTGGCCAGGTGAGACAGCCAACAACCTGCCATCTCCACCTGATGGGATGCAAACATGCAAAGGGCCACAAGCACAGGGAGTGAAAACACCAACTCCACTCCCACTGCAATGGGCAAGAAGAGAGCACAGGTACAGAATGTTTGTGCAACATTCCTAGCACCTGGAAGTTGGATTTTTGTGACCCCAAAGCCATTCTGAATTTTCCTCTTAGAGTCCTCAGCGCATGAGAAGAGTGAGTGTTTTGTTCCAGTGAGGACAAGAAGCATTTGCACTCTGGTTTTAGTTACAATTAGAGGTGGAAAGACAACCAAAACTTGAAGAACTAAGGTTGAGAAGAAAGAGGTGAACAAAAAGTGGTGTGGTGGCATTTGTGCCTGCCTCCAGTTGCAACCATCTTTAACAAATGCCTGTCTTTGTGCCTGGTGTTTGCACATCCCTGAACATGAACACATCTAAGAGGCAGGGCTGGTAGCACAACCTCTTACTCAGCTTGCCAAACATTTCCAATTATAAAGCCCTGTTTTCAATTGCTAATAACTTTGTTAAACTTAAACCACTTGGGCTTCAATTTTCCATGCCAAGTGTCTGCCTCGGGCTGAATTTTTTGTTATCCTTTTTTTTTTTTTTTAGCTGTCAGCCAATAAAAAGGTTCAGCTGTTTCAAAGATGGCTAGGGAAAATACAGGGCCTTGCAACACAAAAAAATCCTAGGAAACTTGTCTTGCAAAATTCTGGAGTCTTCCTGCTGTAGAGAAAGGACTGGAAATCTGAAGTATTGAAAAACCCCATCAAATATGAAACAGCAAAACTGCTCTGAAAACCCTTGTTATACCCAAGCAATACCTCTTACATCTCTGCAATTCCATCTTTCCTGGACATGTTTATCCTTTTGTCCTGCTGGCCATGGCAGGACAGTTTGACCACTCCATCAGAGCCCAGCTGCACTCAGATTAGGGGCAGAAAACCTGGTTTTCTTTCACCCCAACTCCCCTGTTAGCCATCATCCTTCCCTTCCCAAAAACAGCCATCCCTCTCCAATCTGCCACCTCTCTCTCTACATCCCTGCATTTCCCAGCTCCAGCAGAGGATGCAAAGCAAGGCACAGTGTAAAAACATAGTCCCTCCTTATAAAACCCACGTGACAGCAAAGATGTGCCATTTCCCCTTCTCCCCCTGAGCAGCAGTACCTCCAGGATCCCTGGGGTTTGCCCACTTATTAATATCCCCAACGCTCCCATCTGTTTCCCATCGGTTTACGTGGATGGGATTTAATAACAAATATGTTCCCCATTAATGCTGGCCCTTGCCGTGCCTGCAGTCCCTAACAGGCTTAAGTATTTTCTGATCAGATCAGATGTTCTCTGTGGTTTGTTTGTCAGATTTGCTGCTTGGTGACTTTCTTCTGGCAAATCGGGTCTGAAATGTAAAACATGTCGGGAAGTAGCGTGCAGCCACCAGCACTGCTGGTGTTTTCAGGGAAAACACAGCAAGACAGGCATCCTGCAGCCTCACATCTCCTGGATTTAGACTACTGGTCTGATACACAGATATCCCAAAGGGGAGGTGCACATTCCTCCTTGTAGCACACTCCTGGGAGATGTTGGACACGTGGAAAATTATATTTGTGCACCTCTGGGACTCAGATGTGCCTCCCATGGCATCGAAATGCAGCTTAAAAAAAATCATTCATGCAGGCAGGTGTGGGAGGATTTCAGCCTGACAGGACTGTAGACAGAGGGTGCAGAGTTCTCAGCTGTCATGTTTCTTAAAAGGTGGAGGAACCACTGAAATTATCCAGGTCTAACTCCCCTAGCATCCACTCAAAAGATCTAGGAGAAATGCTACAATTCAGAGGATCATAAAACTGGAGATGCTGTGAAAAGCACTGAAAAGGAGGAAAAGAAAACAGTTTAATGTGCTTTTCAGGTGGTCCTTCCAACGCACAGGTCTGGAAACAGAGCTGGACTGGAATGTCAGTGTGGAGGTTGCTGGTATCAGGTGGGGGTTGGGAGCCTCAATATAACTCAGGAATATTCAAGAGATGAAAGAAGCCAGAGATGGGAAAATCAGGAGCCCTACAGTGGGGCTGGAAGCTGGGAGATAGGAAGGGGGAATGCAAATGCAGTGCCTTCCAGCAAGGCTGATATGCTTTTACCAATGAAGAACAAGACATCGGTGGGCGAAAGACAGGTACAGAAATACAGGTGATACCACATGGCAGTAAAGATAAAATGCCAATCTTTATTCTGCTTTCTGGGGGAAATGCATCACTTTGTGATGTACTAAAATTACAAGTCCTCCTATAGTGATTATTATGAGAGACACCACCACGTACCCCAACAGCCCCTTTCCTACAGACATTTCCATTTAATTGTTGAGAAGATAAATATTCTATTAGGGACAAAAAGCCCAAAAGCTTATTTTCTGGAAAAAAACCCCACTAAATTTTGGAGGAAAAGTGGCTGCCCAAAGCCTATCATCCCAGCAAGGGACACACAGCCCTCAGTACAGTAGCAGCAGAATTTAGTCTGAGGCATAGCCATCAACTCCCACCTCATACATTCAAGAGGCCCAGAGGGAAACCCAGAGCAGTTTAAGACACTGAAATATTGTCTGGAAAAGATGGAGGTTTCTTTTCTTCATGGTGAAAGCTGCTCTGCCCCCAGAAAAGGTGTGCTCAGAGTCGGCCAGCAGGATTCATGACGGATAACAGCACCATTGACCCTGCAGAACACAGCCTGTGAACATTTCTTTTCCTGTTTTGCTTTCAAACTGCTCTTGCAGTACTGAGCAGGTTCAGAGGCTGAGATTACACATGGGTTGGAGCTGCTCAGCTTGGAGGTAACTCAAGAGAAGGAATTGGAGTGTCTTGGAGAAGATCCTTGCTTTGCACAGGCAAATTGTCCTCTCTCACCTCCTGAGTTGACCAAACACAAGCTGAGTAATCTAGGACTCTAAAAGCCATCATGCCTTGGACACTGTCCCAGCTGACCATCTCTGGCCAGACCTGCCTATGGATAGGTATACATTCCCTGGCCAAAGCTGTGTTGATCCCAAATTTCAGAGTCCCAATGTGTGCGCTGGAAATCTGGGACAGCTGCTGTCCCTCTGCAGCCTTTCATCTGGAGACCTTGCAGGGTGCAAGACAGAGACCAGCAGAGGCTGAAACAATCACCCAGAGCCAGATTATGGGCTCTGAAAGAGGATCCAGCACAATGCTGGGTAGTGTGGTGTGCATGGATGTTCCCATCAAATCCATGTGCACCACAGCTCGATCCCAGGGGAAGCACAGCTCACAGAGCCACGAAGACAGAAGAATGTGCATCACCACGAGGGAGAGAGAATTTAACCCAGCTCCCCCATCCTTCAAACACCAGGTGGGAGGTTTGACCTTGGGCAGCAGAGCCAGGGCTGGTCCCACGGCAGTCACACAGTGCACACAGCAGAGGAAGATGAAGTGCTTTTGCAGGTGACCCCAAGCAAAGCTGCAATCCCCAGCCAACCAGGGTATCCCAATACCCACTCTGGGTCTGTAAGCTGTCCCCTGGGTAGGATTTCCAGGCACTCAGGGTCGTATCTTTCACACTTTTGGAGCAGGGCTATAAATTATGGTGAGAGTAACTTTAGGCTGTTCACTCCATACTCCTGGCGCCTGCTGGGGGGCTGCTGTTGTTACAGCTCCAGCTGCAAATGGGGAACGTGTGATGTACAGCTGGGAAGGGACTTTCCTAACTGCTCAGTGAAGTGGTCACAAATAGGAAGAAACTGCAGTTTCCTACAATATTTAGCATTATATAGGCCCTCAGCAGTGCCACACTTTACTTCTTCATTTCTAGCATCCCCCTTTGAGAGTTCTACCCCACTTCATCATCATAAACATGTCAACAATCAGTCCCCGTGGAGGGCTCTGCTGTTTGTTCTCTGGCTCACATGGAGAAAGCATGTCCCTGCTCCAGCCCCCAGCACACATTTCTGTATCCTCAAAGGGGCTGGAATTGGAGCTGGGCCATCTTGTGGCTCCCGGACCTTGATAGCTGAGGAGGGGAAAAAAAAAAAAATATAAAAAAAAAAATTTAAAAAAAAAAGCAAGGAACATGAACTTGATAAATACGATCAGCTGCCGGGAACGTGCCTGAAGCCTCCTGCTGCTGCTGTTGACATCAGAGAGCTGCAGAGCCTGGGAGACAGGAGGAAGTTTTATTGTCTCGCTCCTACCAGGAGCACGCGATGCTGCTGCAGCTGCCTGCTGCTCCCCCAGCCTGTCACCCGCCTGTCACCGAGCAAACAGGACATCACTTCTCACCTCCTGCACCCACCAGCTCCCCCCTGCCTCTCCCAGAACCTTTTCGTGGAAAGCAGCGCTGGCACGACGTTTCCCCAGACTAATTTTTTATTACACCTGAAGTTTCCTGTCAGCCACCTGACAGCTCCCCCGCCTCAAGGGCTGCTAATTGGGCTAAATTTTGTGGCCAGACAGGGAGCACCTGAGCCCAGGGAGAGGTGCCCCTCCAGGATGCAGCTGTGTGTTGGTGCTTTTTCTAGAGTGGCTTCAGCTGGTGGAGGTGGGCAGCCCCAGCTGGAAGTGGTTTCATGTTTTAGGAAGAAAGAGGATCCAAAACTCACCTTCCTACTTTGAGTTTCTGTTCCCCATCAGGGTTTTGCAAGGAAGTTCAGGTTTGCTTCAACTTCACCAATGCAGCAAGTTGGTCTATCAAAGGACCAGGAGTGAATTTCATTTATATATTAACATTAATAAAGCCAGCCATTCTAGAAAATACATATATTACCTGAACACTAATTCAAGCAACTGAGCTGAAAAGAAATGAAAGCTCCTTGAGGAAAAGGGAATCTGAAGTATTGCAGTATTTTAGCTGCGGCACGGTGAATAATTTTGCAGTGACAAGTCATGAATATATCTGATGAAGACAGAAATACCTGAGCAGATCCTACATAAATGCACTTTAAGAGCTTTTTCATCCTTTAATTTACTTCCAGGGCACAATGCTACCTCACTCTTTCAGCTCCATGGCATTTGGTATAGGACAGGAGGGAATTATTTTCTTTCATACATAGAATTTAGGCCTCCTGAAAGGGGCTGGCTGGACAGTTATGAAGATGTAAACACTCTATATAGACCCAGAACAAACTTTTCCAATGCTTTGCTAAAAATATATGGTGCGGTGCTTGGCTGGATGAAGCACAGTGAGAGCTCAGTTTTCATGGCTGATTTAGTCAGGGACAGCCAGCAAGAGCACTGAGTTTAATCACTTTCTTCTGACACAGGCAAAATTATTGGGAGAGTTGGGCTGAGATTGGCTTAATTTACAGGACTTTTAAGAGGCTTCAAAGTGGTCACCTGGAGAAGAGTTTCCAAATCTGCCCCACTCCAAGACAGCCAAATCCTTTCTCACATGAACTCACAGCACCAAAGTCTTTGAAAAAGAAAACCTCTGTTCAGAAATGCTTTTTTTTAAAAAATTGCCTGTCATTCAGCTATGGCTGTGTGGGAAAGTCTCCTGGCCTCAGGAGAAAGTTTTCTCCTGGCCTTTTGTAGAAAATGTTCAGATCTCCCTTCAAAGTAAAATAAAAGTTTTTTCTTTAAAAAAAAAACCACCAAGAAACATTACATCTGGTAGAAACAGAGAGTTCCTCATGAACACTCTGGGTTTTTAATGGCCAAAGCCCTCTGGCAGCAGTGTCCAAGCAGCCCTGGTGTAGGATTGTCAAGGCACTCAGGTGTGAAGGTGCTGAGAGACCTGCAAGTATCCACATCGAGAGATGGAAAGAAAATGCAAAATGAGACTTGCCTCAGTAGCTCAAGGGCTCCTCTTCCAAAATCACTAGAAAACCTTTAGCACAAACTCTTCCTCCTCCCTGATTAAACCAGAGACAGATTTAAGCAGCACTGTCTTTAGCTAGGAGCTGTAAGGAGCCCCAGAGGCAGTCAGCTGAGATAAAAGGCCACAGCTGAGGGTTTTTGTAGAGACAAGAGTTGCACCACAAGACACGGCACGAGGTCCTGCAAATGGGAGGAAAGGTGTCTTTGTGCACAGGGATGCACACAGGGATGGAGGACACACAGGGATGGAGGATATACAGGGTTGAAAGGTGTAGGACACACTGCCATCTGGGATGGGCAGGAAAAAGAAAGGCACAAACATCTCACCTGTGAGCACCCAGCCTCTCACTGCTGTCCCCAGGCTCTGCTGTCCCCAGGCTCTTGGAGTACCAAGGAGGGAAATACAGCCCTGTGCTGGTTCATACCCCAGGTGCACAAAACTCCCTGTCACAACTTTATTACCAATGACCCCTCTGTGCCCCAGGAGCACATCTGGGGAGCATTCCCAGCTCTCTGCATGCTTAATTCCCTGTCTCTCAACTCAGCACTGCCCTAACTCCCACTGAGAGATCTCCTGAGGGACAGACCCTCAACCTGAGCCCAGGCATCAGGGTGCAGGCAGCAAATGCCCTTTTGCATAAGTCCCTGCAGAACCTGCACCTCTGTTAGCTCACATTACCTATTCCCTAAATTCTCTCCTAGTTTCTGAAACAGCCTTTTCTATCATTATGCAGCTGAAAGAAAATAAACTTTCACGACTGTTTTTATTATTCCATTTAAAACTTGTTTACCACCTGTTTCGTTTCTCTGTTAAAATGTGACATTAATTTGGGCCCAGGCTAATCCCTCCCTTGTCATCAAATCATTGCACTTAGATTAAACAAGACAAAGACTTTTTTTTTTTTTTTTTCCCATATGTAAATCTGCTTTCTTCTCCATGCTAGACATGATTCTTGGCAAAGATGCTGAAGAGAGGAGCTTGGAGGAAAGGAATAATATTTTTGATTCTAGAGAAACAAATGTCAGAAGTCAATCTTGAAAAGATAATACAGCTTCAATTGACTCATATGTTTGTCAAGATGCTGTGTCTCCACAGAGCCCCAGCAAAAGGAAGAAGCTGTGATTTTAAGCTGCACAAACTGTTGATCTTTTGCATTGTTGGGACTTTTGCAATCAGATCTGTATTTCAGTTAATAAGGCAGTTACTCAACATTTTTTATATTCAGGGCAGCGAGCAGAGCAGCTTTCAGAGACACCAGCCAAGTGCCTCCAGTAAAGCTCCCTTAAATGCAATCACATGCAGCAGCTCTCCTCCCTCTGACAAGGCAGCATTCCTACAGAAGGGGGGTCTCCCTCACTAATCCTGTCATTAAACCTGAAACCCAGATCCTATAATTTTAATATTATTTTAATTATTCTGGCAGTAACTTGCCCCTCTTCCATTGCACACCCAGACAACTTGATGTTGCTTCATCCCAGACAAGGGGAAGCCAAACTCCACCTCAGAGTTATCACCATGAACCCGCAGAGCTCCACAGCCCTGTGACATGTTCTGTGCTATACCTGGGGCTCCAAGCCTTGCCTGAGCATGCCTGCAGGATGCTAGAAGGGTTTAAGGTCTCCCTGGTAAAAGCTCTATTTTCCCCCTGGGAAGTCCCACACAGGGTATTATTTTAGTGGTCTGTCAACACAAAGCTTCAGCCTGACTGGGGTTGTGCCATCCCAGGCATATATTAATGAATCACTCCAGCAGCAGCATCTTAATGCAACCATCCTTTTTAAAAAAATCAATCAGAATTAAATGTAAACCGCAAAACCAGCGAGTGGATGTATTGTTAAGAGGTTTTGATTAAAGCTTTTGAAATTAAAAGGATCAGACCGAGGATCACAGAAACATACCGCAAAATCATCAAAAGAAGATGAGGAGCAGATTTTGTAGCCCTTGCTCTTGAGGGAGATAAATCAGTTCTTTATATTTCATGTAAGGAGGAAAGGGTTGCAAAACTTGGCCTTTGATACACAGAAAATTTTAACTAATCCTGTGTCCTTGAAGCCTGTTCATTCTTGGAGCCTCTGGTGGCAAGACAGCTGCCCCAAACAGAGGTTTCTCTGCTGTCACTTGGCTGGATGTGCCAGGGTGAATTTTGGGACACCAGCAGCACAGTGACAAGCAGCAGATGCTGCAGCTCAGCCACCACTAATTGCTGGAAGCAGAGGAAGCTTTTATACAGCAGTGATATCACTGAGTGAGAGAACTGCTTGTGTTGCCTGACGGGTAGAATTTAATGCTTTTATGTCATAAAATTTATGTCCTTGCATTGAATTGCTTATGGAATAAGCACTGTGACATATCCTTTTTTTTTTTTTTTTTTTAGCTGGAAACCTTAAACATTGACATGAATTTTTGCTTCCAATCACACTGAAAATGAGTGAAGATCATTAGGCCTGCAGGCACTTTAAAATGCTCAAACCATCACCCACCCAAAATCCCTACTGAAACTCCATTCTTCTATCTATCTACTCAGCCTTCTCTTCCTGTCCTAATTTCGTCTAAAATTGATCCCTTGCTTGGATGTGCAGGTATGAAAATTGAGTGTTGGATACAGCTGGTGGATGTGAGTCTGAATGTGCACTGTCTGAGCTGAAGGCAGAGAGATGGAACTGCCCTCCTGCAGTTACAAAGAGTCAGCAATTCCAGCACAGCTTGTGCAGTGAATAGAGCCCTAAATCCAGATACCAATTCACACAGTCTTTCCGTTCAATTACACCCAACTTCTCATTTTTAGGCTACCCAAAAGCCACAGAAGTTATTCCCCTTTGCAATATGTCTCTGCCAAGCTAAAACCTGGTTAAACACGTGCTAGGAGAAGCCACCTGGATTTTTCTATATTTACCACATGTTTAAAAGTCATATTTATAAGTGACAGAGCAAAACAAAACCAAAACAAAAATAGGTTCTCTGCTGAGAATTTATGTGGCAAGATTTGCCCTGGAGTGTGTTTTTATGTGCTGGTTATAAACCCCTGGAAACAGAAGGGTACAAAATGAAAACATTGACAGATCCTTACCTAGGATATTGCAAATGAGCACACCATAAAAATGACTAATTACAGTTATTGTAAAACTCAGCTTAGCTCTCAGGCCCAGCTGCTGAGCTGGACAGGGAGATGCAGACAGTGATAACAATGGGCTTGGCCTCTGCTCCTGTTGGATTTTCCTACATACAGACAGGGAGCTTTTTGTTTTGACCCTAATGAAGGGTCAAATAAACAGCCATGACCACAACAGGAAATCCATTTAATAATGTTGTGAGCTTAATGGCAAGAAGAGTGTTTGCAGATTACCTGGCCTGCAAAAAAACTGCCCTTTTTCACTGCCTGCAACAAGTCCACTCACAGTCCCAAGCGTGTTCCAGCTGAGTAGACCTCACCTTTCTGCTCCAGGTGAGGTTTGAGGATGTATCAGACCCTATAGCAAGCTTCCAGACTCTTCTAAGTGTTTTGTCTGGTTTGTAAGGGTAGAGAGTCCCTCAGAGGCTCTGAAGAGCAGCAGAGGGGTGAGGTGAGGAGCTGGGAGCTGCCTGGATGGAGTCTGTCCTCAGGAGAGCACAGGGGAATTAGGCAGCTACTGCGCTAATGGCCTGGCTTCACCAAAAAAAAAGGCCAAAAATAAATGGAGAGTTGATGACAAGAGTACCCAGGAATCAGAAGGGGTAGTTAATTAGGGGTACTCGTTTGGAGAAGTGTAGTTACTGCAAACAAGTTTCTGTGTGCCAGCAGGGATGGCGAGCAATCTGCACTGTCCTGGAAGGGCTCTGCTGCTGCCTGCTGGACTGGGAGACTGCTCAGGCCAGGCTCCACCATTCCAGCACTGAGGTGTTGAGGAAAACCCTTGCATCCTTCCCACCCATGCTGGAAAAGCTCATGTCAGCTGGCAAAAGCAGCAGGATGATGGGTCTGAGCTTGGGGGAGCTTTTGGAGAAAGACAACCTGCAGCATTCCCATTTCTCCCTGTCCTCTTCATCTCCCTCCAAGCCAGGGTACCTCACCTGGCTTTGCTGGACACAGATCCCCCCAGAGCTTTCAGAAACCCCATCCTGAAGGTCACAGCAAGCTGCTCTGCCCGAGGAACTGGCGCTGTATCCACCAGGAAACTGCAGTGGAGCCGGTCAGCTTTACAAGGGATGCTGGAATAATTCTTATTGCTCCAATAAAGGCCTCAGCAACAACCAGGGGACAGAGCCTGGCCATGGACACCCCGAAGGCCTGAAGATAAAGGGTTGGATTACACAAAGCAGCCTCTCATTATCCACTCCTTGATACTGGTTGGTAACAGTGTTTTTTAAGGAATCCCTTAATTAGGTTTTACAGTGCATAGGTTAGGCATTTTCCAGCAAGGGCTTTATTGTAATGGGTTGCACATGTTCTCATACTGTACACCAAAATGAAACTTAGCTACAGGGCATTTCCTTCCGCTGCTCTTGCTGGGGAGCAGCTTTAACCTCTCTGCAGACACAAAGCAGTATTTCACTCCTCAGAGGCCACAGCCTCTCCCTGCTCCCATCACTCGGGTCAGCTCAACCCTTAATGTGCAGGGAACTCACCAAGGTGCCGCAGGGAGCAATGCTGAGGAGCTGGGGAGAGCTGGGAGAGACCCAGGAGGGCAAAACCCAGCAGTGCCTGGCTGCCAGCAAAGCCCAGGAGTCTCCAAGGAGGAGCCAGGAGCTGATGGCCACAGCACTGAGCAGTGCCAGAATGCCAAGGGAATCACCTGGGAGTTTCCTCCAGCCCCAGCAGTGCTGTGTGTCTGTGTCACACCTCAGTGCACCACAGTCAGGACTGCTGGAAAATGGAGGGGAAAAAAATTTTTAAAAAATTTGTTTCATAGGAATAAATACTGGATTAATTGGTAAAAGAGAAACCCCAGGTTGGAATGGCCAGATACTCAAATAGGATTTGTCTGCAGTCATCAGCTGTCATAAGATGTTCTCCTGAGCCTGGACTCTGAATATGGTTTACACAGAGCAACCAGAGCTGCTTTTTGGCCTGTAGGGCTTTTTCAGCTGGAGATAGCTGTGAGACCAGAGGAATGAAAACTGTATTGGGAGATGAACACTGCTGGGGCACAAAAGGAACCCATGGATTCTTCTACTCTTCCCTTATGATGCTGCATGACCATCAGAAAAAAATCTCCAGCTGTGGCTTAAGTGTGCAGAATTTACTCCAGATTTTGTGAACTAGCCCAGAATTTGGAAACTTCTAACCATCTTCCAGTTTGGAAACATGGATGTTGAAGGGGGCTGCCATGTGGCAGGGTCAGATCAGGCAAAAGGAGACACCTATACACACAACATGCAGGGAAGCAGTGGGACTCCTTGCCATGGGATGTAATAAAAAAAATGTGTTTACATGGGTTCAAAGGGCAAGTGGACAAATTCTTGGAAGAAAAAATCCTTCAAAGCATTTTAAACACCTAGTAACTACACTGTGTGTGGTGCTCCTGCAAGCCCATGGCATCATTTAGACACCAGGGCTGCAGAAATAGTTTCTGTGGAAGGTCCTGTGGGAAGAGGCTGAAAACCTGCCCAGGTCAGTGCACCTCAGCCCTGCCTGACAAGTGTGAGCCCCATCCAGCAGGTCTCCAAAACCCCAACCTGCAGCAAGAACCTGCTGATCCATCCAACAGCCAAAATTCCTGTTACCCTTAGAGCTGCTGTGGAGGGATTAAGTCTCAGTCCCACAAACAGCCAGGGATGTGACAGCTCTGTGCATACCAGGAGCCTGGCTGGATGACATCTGTGTGTTTCTGGGAACTGGAATTTGCAGCTGGGCTTTCCATGGCACCCCGTCCTGTTTGCACTTGGACCTTTGAAAATCAGCCTATTAGTATGCTCACACTGAAGAAAAGAATTTATGTTGTCTTTATGCTTTAAGCCTGAATTTGTCCTGAGGGAACAGTAGCAGAAAAAACAGCCATTTATTTTTAATAGACACCAGCATCGTTACTTAGGTCTGGTGAGCTTAAAGGATTGAGAGGTGAATGATATCATCAAGGAAACAATTTCTTCCTTCAGTTTTTTTCATTCGTCTAAGAACGGAAAATCTCTCACAGGAACACAAGGGCCAGGCTGCAGCGTGCAAACGCTGCTTTTCAGCACTACAGACCTCGTTTATCATGTCTGCTGTCCTTTCCCCGAGGCACAAACTTCCCTGCTTGTGCTGTCCCTTCATCACACTCACCAAGAGATGGAGCAGGTGATGGCAGAGGCGCCTGCAAACCCCCACATTCCTGCCTCCCCAAAGGAGGGAGAGGCTGCTCTCAGCGAAGGAGAAGTTGGGATTTATCTATAGTGACAGCCCCCCACCCTTGGACACCTCGGGGTCACCAAGGCCAAGCAGAGCACCTCGACTTGGCTGTGACCTTGCAGGAGCCCTGGCAAATCACATCTGGAATGTGTTTCAGCTTCCAGAGCAATAAATGAAAACACTGAACACAACAGGGTCGGAGCAGTGCTGCTTGAAAGAAAAGGTAATGCTTTGACCCTCATTTGGCCCATGACATGTCTGGTTATTGCACCACAAGTTGTGGAAGTGTGGCTTGGGATGGGGAAAGGATAATAAGGTTTTTTTATCATCAAATGATAGAATTCATTTTGAGCTTCAGTGACACCCAAGAATGGGAAATGTAACTTCCCCACACTCCCAAGCAACTCCTTTTGTCTCCAGACACTCAACAAGCAAACAAGCAGTGGATTCACACAGAAACTATCAAGATCAGAAAAGCTCATGCCATTTTGCAAGCAGTTTGGCAAATCCTGATTTTAGAAAAATTAGAAAATGACAAGTTTGATTTGTAAGCTATCAACCAGTGGAAATCCAGCTTACAGACACAGCATCAATGTTAAAATTACACATGACCTCTCTGTCATTTTTCCTTTACTTTTCACCACAGAAGCCATGGGTGTGATTCCAGTACCCTGCTCCCTAAAACAAGATGGGTTCCTTTGGAGGATGAGGCAGGGCTGGCTGCAGAGACCCCCATACCTCCCTCTCCTTCACTGCCTGTAGCAGCCCAAGCAATCCCTGCTCCCCTTTCTCAGCATTCCTGGCCCTGTGGCTACCTGCAAGGACTGTTCTCTGGGCCACAAAGAATAGCACAAGGGCTCACATCATTTCTATGAGAAAATCCATAATCAGAGGGTATTTTCCATTTCCTGTTGTGGCAAAATCCAGTTTTTCCTTGCATGTGAAATGAACAGCATCCTTCTAGATGAGGCAAAGCTTGTTTATTTTCCAAATACAGCTGGAGGAAAGCCTTTTTCTTGAACATAAAAAGTTCTGAGATTGCAGGTCTAGATTTGGAAGTTGGCCCTTGCCCAGCTGATGCCACTTACATTTCCATTGCTGCAGAGGACAGTTCTGTCACTCCTTTTCACAGGCTACAGTTGCAGGGGGCTGCCAGAAAAGCAGTGCCTCAGCATTTGAGTTTTTGGATCCACATGCAGTGGTCCTTGGGTAGCCACAGATTTCCATGGTGCCATTCCCACCATGTGGCCAGGTAGGTTCATAGCCATGGAGCCTTCCTCACTCCGTGTCTACTGGAATTTCACCATATCCATGCTGCAGTGTTGTGTCTGGTTATTATTTTATTGAGGGATTTTATGTATTGCCCTTCCAGCCTGGGTTGTTACTACAGGTAGGGAAGGGGAAGACTAATGACTTGACAAATGACTTCACAGAGGCTGCAGAGAGAACACACAAAACCAGCTCCCTGTTTTCATTGCAGCAGTTTTAGGCAGTACCTCACTGGCTTTTTCTGCCTGAATTTTAAATTAAAAAAGCCAAAGAAAGGGAAGAAAAAAAAAAAAAAAGGCCGACCACCCTCTTGCTGAATAACGGATTTACAGAAAGCTGTCGCTTTTTCTCTGAAAGCATTGAGGAACAGGGGCCTTCAATAGCTTCTTTGTGCAGTTTTATTTTGCAGCTCCCAGCCCAAGACAGCATTTCCTGACCTGTGAGGATATGCTGCCCTCTTCCCGTCTGGGACACTGCAGCTCAGCAGTGCCGTGGAGTCACATCTCCATGGATCTGTGGGATCAACCCAGAGAATCAGCAACCCTCCACTTCCACAGGTCCAGTTTGTCTGAGCAGTTAGGTAAAGGGTTAGCAGAATTTGTTTATTAAAGTGCAAGGGACTAGGATGGTGTTTGAGCAGGCTTGTCCTGACCTCATGTCCCCATCTGTCCTCCCTCCTGCCCAGGCAGCAATGCTGAGCCACTCCACCACCACACACCATTCCTTGACGCCTCTCCTCACCTTCCCCATCATCCAGGAAGGAGATCTCCTTCCACACCTAAAGAATCCTATAAAACATTTCCAAGAACATTTCCAGCTATCTTTTACTAAAATGCCATCACCTATGAGACTCCACCAGGAATGTGAATGTGTTGAGGAGGACAGTGTTGATGAGTGAGCAGGAGAGAGCACCAGGAGCCTTCTCACCCCGTTAAGAGCTGCAAGCCTTTACCTTTCTTTTGTGCAAGGGGGACAGATGAGGACTTTCCACCTCCAGGATGTGACCCCAGGTTGTCACACCTGCTGCTCCCACAGGTGCCTGTGTGACAGGAGACCCCTCCAGCAATTCCCCTGTGACTGCTCTTATCAGCTGCTGAAGATTAGAGGCACCTTGGAACAGAAACTTCAAGGAAAAAGGGGATGGGGTAATTGCATTTCAAAGGAAGTGCTTGAAAGAAACCTTTGAAGGACCCTATTCAAAGGTTCATGACTTGATAGAACCATTTTAAAAAGACATAAATTCCTGTTTGGGTTTGGGATTGGCTCCCACCCCAGCAGGACAGAAAAGCTGCCTTCTTTGTAGGAACACAGTCTCAGCACAACAGAGGAGATGAAATCCATGTGATAACATCTGAAATGGCTTTCAACTAAAAAAGTCCAAAGGTAATATATTAAGGTAAGGCCTACTCTGAGATATGCATGAATAACTTCCGTAAGAAGACCTAAGCTTGTGCCTGTGAGCTTTCATTTAGTATAAAGAGAGTTAATGTTTGTTGTGCTGGCTCTTTATCAGATATCCCAGTGAAAATCCAGTGAAAATCCACATTTACATCCCTTACTGCTGCAAGGTTTCCACCTGATTAAAACATGGCAGCTGAATTTCCTGGTCATACAGAACTGCAGCCCAAACACAGACAAACCTTGGGCAAAGCTTAACTTTCTGCTGGTCTCTGAGGGCATCCACTCCTTCCCTCTCATCCCAAATATGCACCTTCCTGGCAGCAGCATCACCACACAGGAGTCACCAGGCCTGACAGCACCAAGATACATTCGGGCTGGCAAAATGCTATTAATGGCTCAAATCAGCTCACAAGCACAAAAATATTCTGTCTGTCCAATTTCCTGGTACACTGTTTCCTGCTGGACTTTTTCCCTATGTTTTGAATTTTATTTCTCTTGGAAAAAAAAATATTTTATTTCAAGATGTACTGAGGAAATAGCTGATCTTATCTCCTCTATTATAGGTGACTTCAAAAATAATGTCTCTAATGATGCACAAACCTCCATTTACGCAAGCCTGGGTTCAGCTAAGCCCTTAGCCCATGAGTAGCATGAAGGGTGTGTTCAACAGGATTCAGCAGGATGTATTTTTAAGGATGTTCTCAACCAATTTGCTGACACGGGGTCAGAGCTCTTGGCAGTTCCACTCTCAGCCTCGTTTTTCTATTTTGCATCATGGCTCCAATTTGGCCATACCTGAACCTGCATGGGGAGACCCTCCTTGACCCTTTCACTTTCCCCAGCAGCAGCCCCTCACCCTGGCTGTGAGCTCTGCCTGTTCCTGCAATTCCTGTAGGCAAACACAGGAGAGCCCCAAGGATGACCCCACAGGGAGGAGAAGGTCTGACTGTGATGCCCAGCATGAAGAGCCTGAGTTCCCTGCTCCAGCCTTTGGAGCCAGCACAGCAAAAGCATGCCCAGTGCCCAAGTGGTGGTGGAGAATTCCTGTTCAGGTGCTGGGATAAAGTGCCAGCACCAAGGAAGGGGTGCAGGCTGCCTCAGCAGGAGCCTGGCAGTGGCTGCTGTGACAAGGAGCAGACAGAGTGCTTCAGCCTCTGCCCTGCAGCATCAGCATCTCACAGGGCTGCACAAGTGGAGAACCAGGCAGAAAGCCAGGAAAGCTTGAGTTATATTCCTGATGCTGCCATTAATTTCTTATATGGCCTTGGGCAACTTGTATCACCTGCCAGTTTGGGTTTTTCCTTAGATAAAGTAGGGAGAACAGTTAACATCGTGGATTTATGAGCTTAAAGCTCTACAAAGAAGAGTCTGGTCTGGCTTCTCTATATCAAAAAAACCTTTAATTTCTCTCAGTTGTGCCTGAATCAAGGCCAATTGCCTATGTTTGACCAATATATATCTCTCCATCTCTTACAGAAGAACAACTTATCTTCATCTGAAACATCAAGAGATGGAGAAAAGCCAGCACTTCCCTTGGTATTTTCCCCCCTGTGATTAATTCCCATCCCTACTGAGTATTCAAGTTTCATTTCCCATTCTAATTTTTTGGGGTTCTTCTTTCAGCCACTACTTCTAACAATGCTTTTTTCTGCTAAATGAAAGTGTTTGCCTGATTTGCTATTTCTCCCCACGGCTTACCCACACTCGTTGGTGGGCTGAGGGCAATAATGGCAAAGATAATTAAAATCTGCCCTGTGCTTTGAAATATTAAGCCCATCTCTAAGTCCCATTATCCTGCTCAGTGTCAGAGGTACCACTGACAAGTACTTGACTTCAGCCTTTCAGGCGGCGCGCAGCTGCCAGAGAAAACCAAGAGTGGAAAAGTACTATCCCTTCAGAAAAACAGATGTTGCAGCTTCAATTTGTCTTCTGCCAAGACAAAGGAGATGCACTAAATTGATCTTTTGTCAAGGATTCTGTTGTGCTTCCAAGATTAATATGACAACAAACTGGGAGGCACCGTTCCTCGGGGTGCAATGCTGTATTGCAGAACTGAGCCTAAATACCCATGCTGAGCATAATTTAGTGAGTCTGAAATGGGGAAGATAAACTTTTTCCATCCGGTAGCGCGTTATCTAAATAACCCCTCTGTCTCAGCATACAGAGGCTGACCACTCAGCTTCAAAGCCAGGCAGTATCTTTTAGGCTTGACGCTGCTCACCACCGAGTGCCTGTGGTGGCCATCAGAGCCCTGGCTGGTGGCCTTGGTGGAGCTGCTTGGTCACATAACCAGAAAGAAGGAATGTAGGGATGGGAAGGACAACCTGGGACATCCTGTGAGGTGGTTGGAAGGCTCGGACTGGAAACAACCATTTTTACTGGCCAGAAAAACCCATCTCAAGTCATGCAACTGGATCAGGGACATCCAAAACAGGATGTCCACGAAGTGCATAAGGTTCCAGATTACAGGAAGAAAGGTTTCTTGACACCTTTCACAGAAAGGACACTCTTTTTACCCACAAAATACTGCAGCTTACAGTCTGGCTTGTCCTCAAGTATCATATCTTCTTGTCTTCATTGCTGGCATTCTGCTGTGGCACTTTCTGCTCCTTACACTAAGTGACAAGCCCTTTTCCCGAACAAGCCCATCCCAGACATGGATATTCTTCCCTGGCTGATGTGAAGCACTACACGTCCTCACCAGCCCCTGCTGTGTTTTCAGCAAAAAGACTAAAAATCCCTTCTTGTACAACCCTCTCGGGATGAAGGGCAGCATGTAATTTAAACACATTGATTCAACGCTCTGTAGAACAACAAATTGCTCCAGATTTTTTTCACATGGCATATCCAATTAACAGATTGAAACAAGCTCAATCAAGGTCATGGTATTCTTTCCACACTTCTTCATCCACCTGAATAACTGCAAGTAGATTTCACCAAAGCCCAAATCTTTGCACTGTGGCGATTTGTGAACAAGTTCTACACACGCACTCAAGGTATAATGGGTGAACAAAAATCACTGGGCAAACCAGGGCTTTTAGGCTTGCTTTTTTCTCTGCACTGTGGGAAATCTTTTACAACAGTGGAAAGCACACCAAATGCACTACCTCAAGACAACAACAATTCTCACTGGTGCATGGAAGTGCTCCTGAAGCAAGCTTCCCCTTTTTCTGCTAGGGCTGGTCTGCACAAGGAAGTTTTGTAAGCTTAATTTTGCCAGCCAGGAGTGCGAAAAAACAAATACATCATCCCTACAAGAGAGAGAGCTGCGCCAACAAAAAGCCCCTGGTGTGGATGCAGCGCTACAAAAGGAGGGATTTATTGTTTTTTTTCTAGTATAGTTAATTTTGTTTGGGTAGCTCTGATAAACTACACCAGCAAAAGAAACCTCTTGGCTTGAACAACTGTGTTTCCAGAGCAGGCTGCCAGTCAGTGATATCTGTGTGTCAGCACATTCCTCCTGCTAGAGAGGAGAGACCTCACACTGAATTCCCTGAAGTCTTTACCTGGGATAGAGGAAATCTAAGAGAAGGATCAGGCTGTTCAATATCTAAAAGGAGGCCAAGATACAATGTGGTGAGGGGAAAAGCTCCGGCTGCTCTTAGTCCATCCAACAGCCCAGCATGGCCTGAGAACCTCTCCATCCTTCCCACCCTGATCTCCACTGATCTGCTCTCCAGCACAGGGGCAAATTCAGTGCTGTGTCACAGATTCCAGTCTGCAGCCAGGGCCCCTTCCTTCGCATCCTCTGAAGCAGCAAGTCCCACCTTTTCCTTCTTGCAGAGCTGCCTTGGCTCGTTGCCCTCACTAATCCGGAGGGAGGTTGTTTGTTGGGCTTTTCTTCCTCAATCAATCCACAGAAAGGGGCTTGCATGAGGCTTTGTGTTTCTGCAGAGCGAATTCCACAAGCAAGGTGTAAAAATAATTAAAATACCAGGCCCCAGCACTCTGCCACTGCCACCAGCGAGAGGTGCCCCAGCAGCCACCTGCACAGTGAAAGCACAGCAAGGGGGGAATCTAAAATCCACAGCTTTTGGAAAGTCACATCATTTCTCAGCCCAGCTCTCTGGGGGCCAACAGATAAACAGCACTGCCCCGAGGAATTTCCTTCCTCCAAAGGTGGGAACTGCCCGAGAGGAGCCACAGCCTCCCATCCTCTGATGACATCAGCTTCCTCGGGGAAGGGGTGAGGGGACTTCAAAGGAGGAGTTAGGGGAAAAAGCCCTCCTGGGAGAATGGAGGAGGTTGGATTCCTGGCCTGAAGGCCATGTGGCAGAGCCTGGTTGCCAGTGGCTCATCCCAGCACTCCCAGAGAGACCATAAAAAGGGCAGGAAAGCTTTAGCACAGCAGAGGTAGCCACGCAACAGTGACCAGAGAGAAGCTGCTGCTCCAGAAAAATGGTCCCAGCACAGCCCCATCTCCACCAACAACTCAGCAAACCCATGACCTGCCTTGCCAAAAGGCCACCAGTTTCCTGGGGACTCACTGTGGATTTCTGCATGTCAAACCCAGGTTTATTCAAAGCAGTCTCTGGCTAATGATGCTACATCCACTTCCTTCTCCCTGCAGCTTCCTCTACTCTTAAATCTTGAAGAATTGTATTATCTTTTTAGTCCCAAGTCCTATCCTAAGTTCTGTTGAAATTTGGCCAAGAACTTCCTGGGGGAAGAGGAAAAAAAGAAGGGTCTGGCAGGCAGACAGGGTGACACGATGTTCACATAAGCTTCATTTCCTTAGGAAACCAGACTAAAAATAATAGTCAAAAATCTTGGGCAATTGCCTTCAACTCAACATCTCTCTCTAGACAGGAAGAAAGGAAGGAATTAGCAGGCTGTAGGTTATATTTCAAGGTTTGTCTACATGATTTGAAGCATAGAAATTAGAAATTAAATTAAGAAGATATATTAGGTTGTCTTGCCCCTCCCTGGGGGAACAAACTTACAGCTGTTTCCCTCAGCATATATTTTAGTGAAGTGTGCAGCCCAGTTTCAAATGATCCAAATGATGGAGCTTCCATCAGTTTTCAACAGGGACCTATTCCTTTCCTTGCATATCTTTCCTTTTCTTTTTTTTTTTTTTAAACAATTTCTACTTTTTTATCTATTGCCCATGTTTCATCTCATGACTTCCAGCACACCTCTTAATTGTTTTATAAACTCACTGGAGTAGAAAGGTAAATAGTTCTATGCATGCCACTGACATACTTCAAATAGCATCACAGGGTTCATTTCATGCTTTTGGCTGACTGAGACGTTCTTATTCACTACAGCTTCATGTTTTTAACTGTGTTTTTCCTGGAAGAAAAAAAAAAAGTGCTTTGATTAATAAATTCCAGGGGTTTTTTTTTCAAAACAGTTTTTCGGACTCCCCACCCTGGCCACGTTTCAGCTTGAATTTGAAAAGCCCAACCCACTCAAAATATCCTCAAGAGGTTTTTCTCACTCCCCTTGACTTTTCTATTTTAGTTTTCTGTTATATTATTTAAAATCATTGAAAGGCAAAGGTTACTTTGATATGACATTATTAAAAAAAAATAAGTCTCCTTTCTTGGCCACAGAGCTTCTTGTGTCATAAAAAAGGCTGTTGCTTTTTGGCTGATTGGGCCCTGTAAATTTGGTGACATTTATCTCAAGTTGTTGAGGGCAGGGGGTTGAATCTGTACTGACTATCAGAGTTTTCTGGAAACTTTAGGGAAAACAATATTTCCCAGCAAATTAACTTTTTGTCTCCAATATACATCCTCTGAGCAGGTCTGAATTTGAAAACAAAAATCCAGCCACTGACCTAGGACGAAACTGAGGAGGTACCCAAGGATGAATTAGCTCTGTCATATATTCATGACAAAGAAATATATTTCTTTTTGCTGCTTTGCAGTTATGTAACATTAAAAAAAAGTGTTGTGAGGTGTAAACAGCTTCACCTTCTCCACCCTAAGGACAAACACACAGAGGCTTTGAACAAAAACTCCATCTCTAATATGCCTGTTCCACAGTCAGAAGCAGAAGATGTGAAGATGTGTGAGCAGACATAGTTTTCTTGGCCAAATGCACTTGTCAAGGGCCGGTGTCAGAGAAAAACAAGATTTTATGAAATCTTTTATGATTTTTTTTTTATGAAAACAAGATTTCGCATCTCACAATTGCCTGACTCAGAAGAGGAGCTGGTTTCTGGTATTCTCACCTGATGGAGATCAGATGCAGCACCTCCACAGCAAACACAGCCAGGAAATGTGCACATATTTGGGATTCATCCCTCAGCAGCTCCTGGCTTCCTCGTGCTCCCCACAGTGCACAAGAAGCACCACAGCACCAATATTTCTGAGCCTGATCCCCTACTCACAAATTCCCCTTGTAGCTAGGAACTGCTGGGAGGACAGAAAGGCTGGCTGTCTAGACGAGATGGAGAATACTGGGAATATTTTATGGGTCTTGAGACCTCCACAGCCCTGCAGAGCAGAAGTCCCAAGGGTCCACATCCCTCCTCTGTTCACACATCTGACCCAAGACTACCTCTGCTCATGTCCTGATCCTCCTGCCTCACAGAGCCTAATGCCACTCACACTTCCCATAAAACCAAGAAATAGATTCAAGGCCATATTAGGCATACTTAGAGATGCTACAAGGAGGTTCCAAGAAGTCTGAACTCCTTCCTGAGTGCTGACAGATGTGTCTGAGTCACCTTGTTCTCTGCCATTCTCTGCTGAGTCACTTTATCCCGAAGGATCGGCAGCAGCAAGCGGAGAGCAAGGAGAAGGAGGGAGAACAGCCAGGAGAGGGTAAGTGACAGGAGCAGAGGGCACCAGGCTGGACCTCATCCCAGCTCCTCTGACGTCTGTTTCTGGTGGGAAAAGTGCTCTGGGAACACAGATTTCACGAGGGTCAAGCAGTGACAGGAGAGAGAAGGATATTGGTGCCCAAACCCAAGCAGGACACTCTTGGGAAGCAACAGCGTTGTACCAAACTGAGATTGTATTTCGGAGTGGCCTCTTGCCAGAATGTGTGTGTGTGAGAGAGAAGCATGTGTGCACATGTGTACAATCACTGTGTGCACACACACACTCCACACGGTCCTGTTTGGATGAGGCATGCTTTGGCAAAGTCAACAACAACTAATTGCAAACAAACTGCACTTTTTCAGCCCCCAAACCAGCTGCTTTCAAAGCTGTACCAGTGGGAAATAAAAGCATCACTGGCTGTAGCTACAGGACCCAGTAATTTCAGATGCTGTACCTTCTGTTCCATCACAGTGCTTTCCTTCTTCTGGCCAAAATGAACACTGAGGTGCTGAGAGTCCATTCATCTGCTTATTCAGGGCTCAGCACCACTTTTCAGGAGCACTATATAAATTCAGAAGTTGCCTGAAATAATAAATAACTGTGACAGGTACAGAAATACAGAAACAAAGCCTGTGGCTCTTGAGTTAATGTTTCCCCCTCCAGAGAGGTTTTTGTTCCCCCATGTCTGCAGGACAGAACATTCCAGCCATGTTTCAGCACTGATGGGCCCTCAAGTTTCAGCCAGGAGAAAAGTCAGCTTTCTGGCAGAAAACCCTGCATAGCTCCTGGAACTGAGCGAAGAAAAGGAGAAGAGATGAAATACTTTGTTTACCATATCATGACATCACCATCATCACTGGAGAAAAATGCAAGTTCATCTTTCTTCCCGGGGATGATCTGTATGACCTGAGTGATTATCCCTGCTGGACAGCAAAGCCTTGTCCTTCCCTCCACACCAGCACACTCAGACGTGTTTGACCTCATGGCCATCAGGTTCAGCAGGGTGCAGAAGCAACCCAGAAAGCTCCCTGTGCTGAATTCCCTTTGCAAGATGTGATGTTTTTCCTCTTGGTTGAGCCTGAATGTGCTATATATGTTTCTGTCATCTGGTAACTAAGCAGTTTTTGGAGATCTCACAGGACAGGTAAAGCTGGGATATCCCAGTACATCGTATTTTACCTTTTTTATTTCCTCCTGGTTTTACTCCCACAGCCTCCCAACAGATCTGGTCCATCCAAACCAATTTCAGGCTTCATGACAAAGAGGTTAAAAGGAAAAAGGTGGGGTTTCTACTGGAAATAGGGGCCACTGCTTCATTCTGGGAACAAGAAGTTTCTGAAAATGTGCAGAACTGCCGTGACAACCAGAACTGCACTAAAAATACAGTGCTAAATGGCACTCTAGTCAGCTGAGATGTCCCTACAGTGAGGTTTTCCTCCACCTGACTGGAACTCAGATTGAGTTGTCAGAAAGATCCAGTAAATCTTCATACTCACACAAGACCAGAGCCAGGGGAGTTTTTACTGCCCTGAGACAGAATGGAAAACCAGAGCTCCAAAATCCTTGCAAAGGGATCGTCTCAGGAGGGGAAATGGTGTGGATCAGCTGAAATGTTCATTCTGTTTTTAATGCTACAGACAACAGCAAAGCAAGATAAAACTGTGAAAAAAAAAATCCCGATCTCATGCCTTCCATATTTGAAACCACTTGGAAATGTTTTCAAGACTGGGAGATTTACTGAACTGGCCCTTGTACATACAAACACAGACAGGTTATCTTAGATTAACATTTTCTGATTACAAAAACCTAGTCAGAAAATTCCTTACCAAACATTTCATGGAATTACAACTGCAAGAAAATGCCAAAAGAAAGCATAAATTAAAAAAATCCTGGCAGATTCCCACCTGAATAAAAAATAAAGTTTTGAAACAGTAGTTCATTAAGACACCATTCCTGTGGAAGGCAGAGATCACTCATCTCAAGGCACTGGTAGGAGTCCAGGCAAAAACCTGTTCAGGAATAACAGCACCCAGTGCAGAGTTATCACATCCCTCAGCTGCATGTGCCAGATGGATTAAAGATCATTCAGTCTCAGAAACCTCTTTTTTCATTATTATCTGGAGGAAAAAACCTCTGCTCCCACCCTGCAGTGTGGAGCTTTGTCCTGGAAGTGAGCAGAGCACCCAAATCTGGAAGGACTCAAGGGATCTCACCAGGCACTGCGGCACACCCTCCCTGGACACAGCCTTGCCCCAGCCCCAAACAGCCCAGAATAAGCTGAGCCTGTGCATGCAGGCAGGCAGAATGGTTCAGAAACACCAGCTGAAAAGGCCATTCCTTTGTGTGCATTCAAGGGGATTCGAGGGACAGTAACTCATTCAAATGTTGACTCGTTATTGGGCTGTCCTTGACAATTGCCTCAAGAGTAATTTTGGCCTCAACAGTTTCTTTAATTGAATCCGATTTAGATGGGAGTCCACCAGCACTTCATTTTTATTTGAATTTCATGATTCCGTTTAGCATTTCATTTCAGTTGCAATCTGATTTTATTATACTCGCTCCTGGTGGAAAATGTATCCACCTATTACCAACACCACATAAATTCAGGTGCTGTCTCTAGGAACATTCTCACACGTATGAGAGCCTACATTTCATGTATAATGTTGATAAGGCTTGTTGCATGACTGGGTGCCATGACCTTTCCAGAGGAAATATTGTTTCAATGCTTAATATGTCACAAAGGCAAAGGACTGTGACTTTTCCTGCTGCTGTAGCTTGTGGTATCTTTGGGATTCATCCTCAGAGAGGTGGAGATGATTCAACCACACACTGGGCACTTGCTCCAGCACAAGTGCTGATTTGAGGATATATTCCCTCCCCAAAGAACTGGTGCTCACATGTCTTCAGGACTACTTTTGTGGGAATAAAGGGCTCTGTTTCACAGGTCTGTTTTCAAGTAGATCAGTCCAAATTCCAGGGCCTGCAAGCCAGATCACTTCTGAACACTAAAAAATACAGAAGAAATTCAGATTTAATTAATTCTGCCCGCCCCCCCCCCCCCATATAATCCAAGCTTTTGTGACATCTGAAACTTTTATCAGAATTGACAATGGTATAAATACCTCCCTGCCAGCTCCTAGAGTGCTAGCAAACAATCTTTCATCAGGCAAATGAACTCTTACAGACAGAGCAAGATATAAACACCCATATGTAAAGCACATTCTCTGGACCAGGTCCACCACTAGCAAAACCCTCCTGCTTCCCTGGAACCAGCAACACAAACTCCCTTTATATGTCTTAAGTGTCCACAGTCCAAACAATAACACATTAGCATGCTCTTGACACTGCTGTCAAAATAAACAGCTATTTATTAACGTTCTACAAGGCATTATTTTTTAAAGAAATCAATCGAGCAATAATGTCAGAAAATAATATATATCCCTCTGTTCCAGAAAACAGCATCTCCCTTTTACTTAAGACAACATCTGGTCCAGATAACAGCTGCCAAGGGTAGAGCTAAGAGTCACAGTGATTGCTGTTGCTTGGTGGTTGCTCGAGTATTTTTGAGAACATTTTTTCACTCTGTGGTATCACTGCCAACTATTCCCTGGGATCCCAGGAGGACAATGCATTGACTTTCTGCTCTCACTGGATAAAAGGAATAAAGGCTGAACATGATGTTTGCTCTCACCCATCCAACCTGCACTAAATATAAGAAGATATTAAAAGCTGCCTCCCCCTCTCTGTTTCTGAGGTGAAAACCTCCCCATCTTCACACAGGGAGATTTGCTGCCTTTTGTTCCTGTTGGTCAAGCAAATTTAAAGATATCAAGGAACCTCTTGAGAAAACCAGGAGAGGAAACGTGAATGCAAAGTGAACTTACAAACAAAAAGCTATTTTTAGTGTTGGGGGGAAACTCTTAGCATTGGACAAACAATACAAGGAAGTTTCAGACACTGACTGCTAAGGAGAGCTAATATCCCCTTGTCGCTGCCCCACCTAGTCTGGATACAGGAATGCTGCTGGATTCTCAGGCTTCCCACCACCCCCAAATTATCCACCTTCCCTTGGCATGGTGCAAAAGTTCAGGGCTTGGGCTGAGAGCACCTGGTTGGCTCAGACATACACACAGAATCACCCTCCTGCTGGCCCAGGGGATCCAAGGTCACTGCCTGGCCCCAGCCTGGGCTCTGTGGGGTTGGTGGGGATGGCTGGTGGCACTTCCACTCCCAGTGCCACCAGATGTGGTGAGCAGAGCACAGCTGGAAGCACACACAAGGCTGAGGCCAAAGAGCAAATCTTTGTGTACCCCAGGCACAGAATTAGACAGAGCAGCTGGGCAGAAGCAGAAGCAGAAGGAATAACATGGATGGCCTTGGGACAACCCAAAAAGAGCCTTCCTAAACATGGAGGGAAATGTGTATCAATGGAGTCTCACTGGTGCTACAGCAGCTGGGGATCTGACTGGAGATTCAGGATATAGCAATATCACTTTGGGAACCCCCACAGATTCCCCTTTTCCTCCTGGAATTTCAGCTTTGCACCCCCACAGGCAACACCAATAATATATTTGTCAATCAGTTATCAGTATGGGGTTCTTTGGGGTGGAAAGGCTGTACACAGGAGTTTGTCCAGACTGTTCAGGCCTTGCTCCAGCTGCATTTCTCTTTGTTTATTTATTCATTTGCAATCAGAGTGAGTAGTAAGTGGTCAAGAGCATCCCATCTTCCAAGATCAGTGAAATGAGACTACACGTGAAGGACACTGTTTCCCTTGAGATCTCCCCCATATCTTTGCATTTCCCAGAGACCTTTTGTTCAGGGAACAAAAGATTCTGGGACAGAAGTTTCAAGGAGCAGACATGTTTTTGCTTTTGCTGCTCATTTTGCTGTGAGCTTACAAACACTTAAAGCCAGGCTTTGTTGACAGGGTCAGTCAGAGGCTGGATGCAACATGGAACTGCACAAAAAAATAGAAGCTATACAGGATTGCTCAAGCCCTTACGTGGCCCTGGTTCTTCTATAGACTCACAGGAGGTCAGTCAGGGATATTTTGCAGATCTGCCTGCCAGAGGGAGAGAGGGGTATTTATTACATTGCAATGGAGCCTCACTCAGTGTGCCCTTTCAGGGACAAAATTCAGCTTTGTACTGGGCCACAATAGAGAGTACAACCAACAGGTTGAAGGAAATGTTCTTCCCCTGTGTTCAGCACTGGTGAGTCTGGCTATTACATCCAGCTTTGGGCTTCCCAGGACATAACCCAAAGGAAGGGGAGGGAGCCAGTGAGGCCAAAGCCCATGGCATGAGACAAGCCTTGGGGAATCACAACCTCCATAAAATTATGAGCAAACAGAGAAGATCAAACCTTCTCTCTCAAAAGTGCACAGCTAAGGATAAATTGCATCACGGGAGACTCAGATCAGCTACAAGGAAAAGACAATTTTGCCCTGAGAGTGGTAAAACACTCAGATAATCTTATATCCGTGTGTTCTTACAGTGAATTTTTATCAGTTGCATAGGGAAGGGCCTCTACACCCATCAGGCACTCAACTCTCCTTGACCTGCCTAGGTGTGTGTGTTCTGCTGCAGGAAGTCTGCTTGGTTTTTTTCAAATGGCACTTATGTCACTGAATGAACCCCTGGGTCAGTTTTCAAAGTCACCTCTAATTTTGGATTCTGAGCCTCTCCTACAGGTTTTTTCAAATCACTTTGTTCCACAGATATTTGGTCCTTGTCTTCTTAAATATTCCCTGTGCAAGAGGAGAGGGTTGTTGGTTGCTGCTTCTTTCTAAATTATTTTTACATGGTTTTTAGTGGTGTGGGGGAACAGTGATTGAAGAAAGCCTTCAAAGAAAAAATATGAAGAATTTATTTCTGATCCGGCTCTTGGTTCCAGTGCAGGATAGGTCTGTATCAGCAAAGGGTTAAGGATTAGCTAATGGGAAATATTTGAGCAGCTCTGATAACAGAGTATAGCAAGAACAGTGGGATCAAGCTCACAGCACTGCTGGTCACTCATTGCAAATCACAGGCAGCACCAGCCTCATACCCTGCATATTTCTGCTTCTGGGCTGCACTGACTCCTGCAGTAACTCACCTACCACACCTCAGAATGCTTTGGCATCCCCCTTCCACCCCACCAGCTGACAGATCTGCAGTCATGCACCCCAATGTCCTCCCAAACCTCTGCCTGCTGTTCTCATACAGAGGGGAAGCTGCTGTTTCAGAGAAGGCACTCCAAACTCCAGCACAGTCAGGAGGTTTGGTGGAAACTGTGCACTGACCCTGAAACACTTGACTGCAGATTTGTTCAGCTTTTTGAGAAGAGAGACTACTTGATAGGACACCATGAGTGAGCTCTCTAACCATGCTAAGGAGGGGTGCATGAGCACAAAGGTGCTGCAGCCTAGAAATTAAAATGCTGTGAAAGACAAGACACTCACAGAATCACAAAATTCTAGGATATCATCTATCTTTTATCCTCGCTGTTTTCTGCCCAGTTCCATGGGTCTGTCATGCAGCACTGGCTTGAGGCACAGCACTGCTCCCCACACACACACCTGGGACTGCTCCCTGCACCAGCATCTCTGCACAGCCAGGACCAGCCTCACACCCAGGGCAGCCCAGATGTTGGGCACAGCTGGCACCCACATTAGGAAAGGCTCTTGAAGTTGCTGGGGAATTTGACCACTGTCGAAGCCAAGAGTGGAGTGGAAAAAATTCCTTCTGCTCTGTCTTACGCTGAAATTCCAAAGCTGCACCTCACTCCTCTCTGTTCCAAAAAGAAACAGCAGTGCCACAACCATAATTCAGTGCAGCTGCTGTTAAACAGTGCTGGGGAGATGTAAAAACTGATGTTACCATGAACACACACTTCACCTCTGGGATTAAGCTGCCTGCTTTCCTTCCACTAACATGCAAAACTCACTCTTTCCCATTTTCCTCCAAAGATGTGCACAGCTGATGGTGCAGATACAAAGCAACCTAATGGTGTTGGTGTCAAAGGAAAACCCTGACCCCCACAGCACTATGCTGATTTTCAGGGGTTCACTGAGCTGTGCATCACACCCAAGAGCCCACAGAGCCCCTCTGACAGTGACATGACCCTGATGTCCCATGACACTCTTTGCCTCTTATCCCCAATGGTACCTCCTGCTTTATGGCTATGGAAAGTGATGAGGCAGCAACTGGCACAGCCTCTCAGGGTAAGGAAGAAGGAATTGCCAGTGTGGATCAGGCCCACATGTTGGGCAGTCTCACATGTTGGCCAGCACCAGCTGGGTCAGGGGAAGGTGTGAGGCTCCCACGTGAGGCAGCTGTGATGCCTCACTGCAGCCTGCCCGCCTTAGGAAAAGATGAAAACAAATGAGTTTATAACCTTTTGTCAGCCTGTCCCAAGGATGTAACCTCACAAATATTTAGGTCAAATGGGGCACACCCTGTGCTGCACAGAAAGGGAAGGGAAGAAAACCCAGGGGTTCAGCTCTCAAATGGCACACTCTGTGTGCTAGATAAGATAAACCAGTGACAGCACTTGCTGTCGCTGGGGCTGCTGCCCTGCTGGCTCAGCCCGGGAGCTGAAGGTGCCTTAGGACAAAAGTGAGGTGAATACATGCCAGTGCAAGCCATCATTTTCAACATGACAGTCACCAAAAAAATCCAATTAATCAGAGAAAAACAAGGAGATGAACATAAGTTAACTAGGCTTCCCTCTGGCAAGGTTTTAAGCCCTGATACAGTTTATACAAAGGGAAAATCTCAACTAGGAGTGCACCCACTTGAGCCATCAGTGCCCAAAAGGTCACAACAATGTCCCCACAAGCATGTTGTAAATGTGAAAACCTGCAGAGGCATGTGTTTCCTGTCTTATCCCAAGTTCCTTTCTTTTCCCAGTCTGCTCCTCATTGGGACAGGAGCTGGTGAGTTCTGCCAGGACCCCAGCTAGAGCCAAGAAAAACTGACTGCCACAGGCAGCTTCTTACTAAGCCATGACAGGTTTCTCAGGTATCACAGGAAGTATCACTAAGGTTCCTAATTAGCCTGGAACTCCATTTCCTCGTGGCAAAGCTTGATTGGGATGAATTTCTTTTCTGTCTCAGCAGTGCCTGGGGCTCTCTTCCTGCTCACGAAAATGGGTCTGCACTGTCCATCCCAACCCATGATGGAGGGAGGATATAACCTGGCCACAGAGATTTGTCCAGAAACTGTCCCAAGGGAAATCAGGCTGGAGACAGCTTCCCCACTGCTGGTCCCTGCTCTGCAAATCCTGATCTGAGCACGGGGCAGGCAGCCTGGCCCACGGCTCTTTTCCTCCATCAGCTGTTCATCATTTGCCTTGACTGTGTTAATTCACACATTTCTTTCTCCCAGCTCCCATTGTTTCTGAGCAGGGCATTGTCATGGGGCCAGTTCTATATTTACAACAGGATGTCAGCCTACGCTTGCAGTTGCCTTCTTTGAACTGGATACTTTTACCTTCTCTGTTGGCAAGGATCCAATTCAACAGAAAGGTAGAAAAATAAACATGTGTTTATTTAAGACACTCTTGGTTGTATCAAAACGCACAAGTGGCACTTCTTCCTATTGGCTTTTCCACCCTCCCGGCCAGGAGAGCACAGGTTTTTTCATGACATAAACAAAAGATTATTTCCTAAGAAGATTGAGAGTTTCCTTTAAAGGGAAACAAAAAAAAAAAGAAAAAAAGAAAGGAGGAAGGAATCTGCAGAATAGCCCTTAGGAAGTTGCAGCTCTAGAGGCCCTTTAGTCCCTCACCAGCAAAATGTATTTAAATATAGCATGGCTTGCCCAGAGCACAGCCTGAGCAATGCCATGTGCCCAGCACAGAAACCACTCTGCAGCCAAGGCCAGAGGCTGCCAAGCTTCAGGCTCATGTCCCTTATCCTGATAAGGGCCCAGGATCTGCCACCAGCCCTAAGAGCTGCATCTTTGAGTTGGCTGCTCCAAAAGGTTTGAGTATGATTTATTACATTTTAATTTCCACACACAACCTTTTTTTTTTGTTGTTGTTGTTGTTGTTGTTGTTTGTGCATCAAAGCAGTCAGAGCAGGCAGCAAAAGCCTTTATCCATTGAAAGATGCTGCCAGCCAACTTCAAACCAGACTCAGAATGTGAAGCATCCACCTCCTCTGCTCCTCACCCAAGGACCACCAGGCTCCCTCTGTGCTCTTTGGGAAAGATGATCCTAGAAGTTTTGAAAAGCTCCAACCTTATTCCCCTTGTAGTGCTTTCTCAAGACTGCTCTCAGCTCTGAATAATTTCTGTCTGCCATTTCTTGGACAACCAGAGCTCTGTGAAGTTATGAATCCCCCCACCTTGCTGAGATCATGAACCTTCATGTTCAGCTGCAGCAGGTTAGAAAGTGGGTCAGAAACTTCTCAAAATAGCAATTTTTGGAGGCAAAACAAAATTGCTTCAAAGCCCAAGTTCCATTCATGCCTCATGGGAAATGCAGTTCGGCATCACATCCCTTTCTTTTGCAATGGGTGCGGAATGAACTTCTTTTCCTCTGACAGGTTGTGGTCTCCCCAGGCAGTGAAAAGGGTGATGCAGCAGAGACAGGAATGGCTGGGAAGCCACCCAAGGATCCTGGCTACTGATGGGAATGGGGACATGTGCAGTCAGGACTGGAAGGCCCATGAATGGGAATTTCAAGACACAAATGTTTCATCCTGGTCAATACTGCAGTCATAGTTTCTGTTGGGATCATCCCACTTCCTGGATTGAATTTACCTCTTTCCCCTAATCTCCCTGGAAAGTGGCTCACTTGGTGATGGTGGAATTAGCCAAAACTGAGCCTTCCAGGCAGAATGTGGCTAGAATGTTTGTCCAACGTTAATTTGGAGCTGTCCCCTGTCACCACAGTCTCCACTGGGTGCTGTACCTGCTGTGGAGCTCCACAGTGACTTTGTGCTCCAGGACACCCTGACCTGTCTCCCAGACATTTTCCAGAGCACACACAGCTATTAACTGCATTCAGCTGTAATGAGAAGCTCTGAAACAGCTCAGGCTCTGTGGCAAGAGACTTCTGTTGTAACAACAATCTTTGGCTGTGGATTTATCTGCCATGGATCCTGCTTCCCATACAGCACAGGGTAACTGCAGCAGGATGAACCCTAGAATGCCATAATATAAGCAGGAAGGGCTGTAATTTGAAGACCTTCCCACAACAAGTAAGTAAAACAATCTCCTCTTTCAGAATGCAACATAATTCTTGCATAAGCGTCCTTTAAAACAATATACAGTGCTGCTGAACAGGAGCCTTGGGGGAACCCTCTCTGGTCCTCAGTTCATTCTCAGATTAAGCTGATAATTTCTCTCTGACTGCTCTAATTCATACAGAGGAACTCCAAGTTTTGCTTTCAAATGCAGAAAAGGCTGCACTTCCCACTAGCTGTTGCCTGAGCCTTTTGCAAGAATAATGGTGCTGACATAGAACATGTGAGTTCACTCCTTGCTTCCACATAATCAGTGCCCTGGTACCTCAGCTTCTCCTCTCCAGATGGAAGCTGGTTCTGCTCAAGCTGCATTTCTCATCCAGAAGGGCATTTTGGCTAATTCTCTTCAGATATCAAAGAACAAGATGCAGCTGTATCAGGTGAGCTTCAGTAAATGACAGAGAACAACAGGACAGACATGACAATCATCTTTTCTCTGTCCAGGCTTCATATCTAGGATCCAAAGCTAACCCTGGAAAAGGCAGAAAACCAGTTTATATTATTGTTATGTTAGACTAGCTGTTATCCCTGGACTCAGGGCAAGTAGACATATTTTATGGAAGGAAACACTATTCTCAGCCCTCTACTGCTATTTGCTCCCTATTTCCTGCTGTCTTCAGACCTGGCCATTTTTTAGACATCCCAAAAAATCGGGGAGGTAATAAGAGACTAGGAGACCATGGAGAAAAAGGTGACTAGTGACATAATCTAGATGTAAAGACACACCAGTGAAGGGCTGCTAATGTATTTTGCAATTACATTCCTAGGGCAATATCTAATACCAGAGCCCTGCTTCTAGTGTCAGAAAAAGGCTTTCACAGTGCAAGAAGCCTTTGTTAACCTCTCACCCTGAGGAAATCCTCAGGGAGATGCACTACACACAAATCCCTCTGTAGATTACATCTCACAAGAGCTTTGGAAATCTGTTACAACCACAGGGAGTCCTAGCACAGAGACAGTGACAAAAACCTGCCTTTGTTTACTGCCAAAGTCCCAAATATTGTTAGTCTACTGCAATAGCCAGAGATGCTGCAGGTCAGGACAGAACCAGGAAGACCCAGGGCTTTGTGGATGGAATTACAGTGTCCAAGGAAATCTGCACAGCCCATCCAGACAGAGCCTCGCTCTGTTAAACCTGTGCAGTGTGGCTCAGGAAAGGATCTTTCCCCAGGGAAAAAGGGATCTTTTAGCACTGGATTAAAGATGGTTTGACTGCCCACAGGTGAGCCAAATGAGGAGATTGTAGAAAACCATTTCTCACTCATAGAATCATAGCATGGTTTGGGTTGAGAGGGACCTGCCATCATCAGGTGGCTTCAAACCCCATCCAACCTGGCCTTGAACATTTACCTTTAATAGCAACTAAAAAATCATAATTCTAGGCAGAGTGCAAGCAGAAGAAACTGAAAAAAGGGGGGAAAAGTCCCAGCACTTCTACGGGGCTATATTTCATTGCTGCACCCTGAGTTTGGAGCAGTGGAAACAACACAAGCAGCAGAAATCAGTCACCATGGGTGATCCTTTTCCAGCGAGTGCTTCAGAGAAAATTACAGCTAATCAGGAACATGACAATACTGTGCCCAGCCAAGTGCAGATGTGGGCTTGCATAAACCTTTCCTTATCATTCCTGGTGGGGATGTGCTGCAGTCAGTCACTGCTCAATAAACAATTCGACAGCCAAGATCTCAAGCGTTGCCGCATTGTGTGCCGATGAGCTGCACTTTCCTTACAGAGCGTCAGGGAAAGATGCAACAACACACACATAACAAACACATGGCCACAGCCCTTTTGGGCTGATGGGTTTCCAAGAAGGGGCAAATGTTGATTACTCGTGTGTGTTATTTTGCCTACAGACTTAGGAGTCATCCAAAGTCTAAAGAAGCCAGTGAAAAACCTCCCGCTGCATTCATTGGCTTTGCATCTGCATTAGGTACATTAAACAAATTTAAACTACCACCCAAGCATAGGCTGTGTTTTGGGGAAAGACAGACAGCTAGAAAACATTCTGATTCACCGTTTTTGTGATGTTCCATTATATTTTTGTTAACAAATTTTCGCAATTACTAAAAAAAACAAAAAAAATTTGAGCAACAGGTCCACTGAAGTTTCCTCTTCATTTTTTACAAAAAAGAGTTTCTGAGGTACAGGTGCATTACCTTTACAGCCGTTTTTCCTGATATATTTGCTTTGGGTTTGTTCACATTTCTTCAAGCCCTCGCTTTCCCCTTCCCTCACCTTTGGCTGGTCACCAGCCTGGCTTTTCTGCAATGCCCCACTGAGCATACCACGTTTAGACACAGGGAGGGGCTGGAGAAGACATCTGGTGATTTTCTTCCTGCAGATTTAACATGAAAAGGGAATTGGGAAAAGAAAAGGTAGCCTTTCTCAGGCCATATCCTGCAGCAGCCAGGGACCCACCTGGTCCCTGGAGAGCATTAGAAAATCCTCAATGTTTTGCTAACTCGTGAGCTGCCTCAAACAGCCCTGAACAGCAGGGAAGAGCCAGAGCACAGTTAACTTCAGTTAACTATTCCCTAACTCTCACAACTCCAATGTGCTGCCCCAAGTGCAGGCAGAGCAGCTGGCTGAGGCATCCAACAGCCTGGGGCAGGGAATAGAACCAGATCTCCCTTCTTTCCACTGCTGGAGCTTGAACTGACAGGAGGGGAGGCAGGTGGAGCTGAATGCACCTAACTTCCTCTGTGTGTGCTCAGAGGTGTGGGCAGGGGGAGCAGGACTAGCCAGGATCACATGTTGGAGGGCAACTGAAGAAAGGCTTCTGTCACACTGACCCCATCTCACTAAACTCCACCCAACCCAAATAAAATAATTGCATTTTGCCATGGAGGAACAAACTCAGCTGTTACTTAAATCTCTTTCTACCCTTACCTTGTCAGGCAAAGGACCTACACCACATATATGCTCTGGAAACCTTTTGTGGACAGTTTCAGAGAGTCAGTCTGGAGAAAGTTAGAGCTTTATTAGGAATACTTCTCTTCTCTGAAAGTTTATACAGCTGTAACTCTGAAAGTTATGTAAGGGAACAAGACAAAATTAGAATATTGAATAAAAATAGCACTAAAAGAAATTTTCATCTTCCTCCAGCATTTTGAGGCCACTTTGGGGACTTTTCTGGTTCTTCACCTAAAGCAGCCCTTGCTCTAAGCTGGCATCTGGCTGAATGCCATGCCATTTGCACCACCCAGGGAAAAAGTCACCTAGGATGGTAAAAGTCTGGTTTAACATCCATTTGTGGAAATGTCCATAGCTGTGTTTCCCAACCCTCAGTGCTTTACTGCAGAGCTTAAACCCAGGTCCTGCAGTGAGTCAGCACCAAGCTGTCAAACCAGGCTGAAACCTCCAGGAAGCAGAATGTTCTCTCTGCATACTTTTTGTAGCACTCAGTACATTACATAAACTCCCAAAGGGGAGAGCCATAGCGAAGGTTTGGAAGGATGTATTTATTCCAGCAGTAATTCTAGCATTTAAACTTTCTGACAGCTGCTGTGGACAAATATGCAATAAAAATCAAAGCCAATTCAAAGCCTCTATTCAGAGGTGGGACACTGCAGAAGCATTTGGGTTCTGGGCCATGCTGTGCTTTGTTTAGAATTCAGAGAGCATAGGGGACTGCAGCATCCCTAGACTCAAGTCTAGCCCAAGTCACTTTGGCTTCATTTTCCAAGCTTGGCTGTGCAAAGCAAGAGCTCTGTCTCCCATTATCTGAGCATTTGGCTGCCATGGTCTAAAACACGACTGGCCCATGGCAGGCAGATTGCAGGAACAAGAAATTTGAGCATCCTCAGCTGTTCCAGGTCACACCTTCCCTGCTGCAAGCACCATAACCTCTGTCAGAGACAGAGACTGAGAGCTGAGGACAGTAAAAGCTCCAATCACTGCCAGGGCATGTCTGTCAGGGCCTTTGGGTATCCACACAATGCTCCTATTCACGTTCAGGAGAAATAAAAGTAGCTTGTGCTGCAGAGGTCCTGAGCTCACTACCATTCCATCCTGGAATCACAGGAAAATGTAGGTCGGGAGAGACCCCTGGAGGTCAGCTAAGCCAGTCTTCCACAAGGACAGCCTGAAACTTTTCCAGATGAGCTCATGATGACACACTATTCCAAACCTGAGTTGGGTTACACGAGGCCAGGACAGAGACCCTAAAACTGCTCTGCTGGGGAAGCCACAGCCTGCCTTACAAATTACCCAAAGCAGGGATGGCAGCAGAAGTGCCTCTGCTCAGAGCTTTTGGGGGAGCTCAGGGACATTTGCCACAAGCCATCTGCCCACAATGTGAAGTGGCAAAAGTGACTCCCCACCTCAAGGAGCCTTACTGACTTTAGGGAGTTATGTGTGACAGGCTCACTAGTGAGGTTACATAGAATCAGTGCTGTTTGCAGCACTCAGGAGGGAATTCCAATGATTCCTCCCTCAAAAGAGCTAAACATGTGGGATGTCTACAGCCAGCAAAGTGGTTCTTGAAGCAATCACCTCTCCACAACTGTGCACTACACCCTTCAAGCACAACTGATCATTGTTTCTACCCTCAGTAGGGTACCCTTTCGAGGGTCTGTGTTGTCTGCAGGGGTAAATAAGGGCTCATACACAGAAAGTGTGGATATTTTGTTAAGTAACAGGATGTTTGCACCATACAGCCACCGAGATGGACAAACTGACCCATTGCTTTTATTGAAGTCCTTCTTTCCTTTGCAGCAAGCATCAAGGTTATCATGCTGCTTATACCAGTAGTCAAATTAATTGGTGTTCTGGAGAGAGCTATAAAAACTGGTTTCAGGACCTGCCAGGACACATGCACTGCAGCTGGTCAGCTGTGGAAATACTTTACTATCTTTGACAGAAAATGCCATTTTTATCCCTAATCTTCTGTTACACTCTGTCTCAACAACCTGTGAAGGAAGAAAGAATTTTTACAAGATCTCTTACTGCTCTGAGCTGCCTTGCCAGTTCTCAGTACTTTTGCTGAGCTGGTTGAAAGAAAAATATACACAGCAGAAAAGGATCCGTCAGTAGAACAGGGAGGAAATTGCATCCTGGAGGAGAGAAGGCTTTGAGTGATGTTGTCTTCAGTCTCCTGTGAAGCTAGGAAATTCATGACCCTTTCCAAGCCTACATTTTGCCCACCTAAGCTATTATAGTTGCCATCAGTTTTTCTCACTTTTTCTCTTGATCTGGTTCTTCCCATGACACTTGTCAGCTCTCCCTTCTCATTTTTGCCTCCTCTAGAATTTCAGTATTTGAGACTGGGCATGTTTTATCTTTACAATACATATTAACAGAATCAAATAACGATACCAAAAACCCTGAAAACCCATAAAGGCAGTTGACTTATCTCCTGTGTTAGATTTCAAAATTCTTTGCCATTTAAAAACCAAAGGTCCTTGCTGAAATGTTCACAGTGGTGTGTCTTCTGGGACCAACATTGTTTCAGAAGCTTCCAGAGGAACAGGATTTGTCTGTGATTTAGGGCAAGATAAGCACAGCAGGTGTATTCCCTGTCTCCAGCATCTTGGATCCTCTCCAAGCTGATTTCCATCCTCCCCATTCCAACAAAACGGTGATCACAAAGGTCATTGATGACATTTACTTGGCCAGCTCTCTATTTTGGCCTCTGTTTGTGACACCCTTAACTTGTCTCAGCTTTCATGACTCCTTTCTCCAACATTTTTTCCTGGAAATGCTTTCCATATTGAGTAAATTAAGGGACCTTCCCATTGGTAATTTGATTCAAATCAAAGGGGTATGGGGGGTGTTAGTTTGTCATTTTCTACTTTGAACCAAACTGTCCTAGGAACTTCTAGCAGTGTATTCTGAATTATCAGACTGAAAACAGCAGAGTGATACCAGACCCACATTTTACACCTGGTTAAGCTGAGGAACAGAATACATCAGCACTGGAGATACAGTTCAGATCTCTGTACTCGCTGTCCTTGCTCCAGGAAGCCACCAGGCTGAGCCAGACTATTGACCAGAGGGAAATTCCTGCCAAAGCTGAGCTTGCACTGTCCATTCTCAGTTGGGAATGCAGGTTTCCCACTCACTGCAGGTTCCAGAGCCACATCTCTGATCAAATGAGACAGCTCAAGGAACATCTAGCAGATAGCAGCCACCCATATAACCCTCGGGGACTCCCAAAAACCCTTAGATCTAAAATGTAAGATTTTAAGGAGACCAGATAATAGAGGAATGATGTGCAAGCAGCAGAGATTCACTCAGCAAGAGCTGAACAACAGTGACACCCAGCCACCAATGTGTTGATGATCACAGAATTACAGAACAGCCCAGGTTGGAAGAGACCTCAAAAGATCATCTGGTCCAAGCTTTGGTGGGAAGGGCAGCCTAGACAAGATTGTGTAGCACCTCAAACACCTCCCTGGGGAAGTTTGACTGATTATCCTCATGATTTTTCCTTCTTACTCTGTAATATTTCTTTCTTATATCAAGATGATGGGATCACCCTGCCAACAAGGAAGGCCTTTTCCACTCCCTTGGATTTATTACTGACAATCCAAACAATGGGAGGGATTGTCTCATTTTTCTGCTGCTTTTTCCTACTGTCCATTTCAAGGTTGTGGAGCAAGATCTACCCAGGTGCAGATGTCAAAAGCAATATTAAGAAGGTCATCTCTAGACACAGGCAGCTCTAATTGCCAGTGGTAGAGGGATGCAGTCCTTCCTTAGTCTCAAAGCACAGCACTTGAAATATCCTGTAGGATGAAAACAATGCCCACTACAGCATTTCTTCCCTAATTTTTGGGAAGAGGGCCAGACAATCACCACAATTAGTCATACATTCCAAATGCAGTCCCCATTCTGAGTTTCAGCCTCTTGCCTGTCCTTATATTAAGGATGAGGCTACAATCTCCACCCTGAAGAGAGTCTTTGCCTCAGTCACACCCTATCAATCAGTCTGGCTCTCAGTAATGAGGAAAGATGCTTTCCTTCCTTCCTTCCTTCCACCTTCTAGTTGGACCTTCACCTTCCCGGTGGGATCAATTTACTGGGTAAAGGAAGACAGAGATAGACAGAAAGAAACATGTCAATATGTGCATTGAAGAGGAATTAAAAACAAAATGTAATGAAATACCTGGAAGCACAAGGGAATTGCTGGAAACCAGAGGAGAGAGGAAAAGAAGCAGCTATCACGCCTTTCATTGCTGCACATGGAGTTAGTTTTGAAAAGTTCCCTCTCCCTGTCCTTCCTCCCTCCCCCTGCTCACCCATTCCTCTGGGGAGGGAAAGGTAGAAAAGGTATCATTACAATATTAATCACCTTGAAAAGGGTAGAAACCCAAGATTTTTAAGTCACTGCAAGAGGGAGAAGCGTCTTTAGGGGAAAGCTCAAACAGCTTCTTTTGCTTGACGACTGCTGGAAACAATATGGCAATCATTAGTTTCTCTCTCTCCAGTTCAGGGTCGTTCATTTAATTCGCACATGATGAACAACAGACATGCTCATAGGTCCAACAGCAATATTAAGGTTGCCTCTCTTGCCAAGAATCGTGCCACTAAAAAGCACATGTGTGAGCCCATGTGAGCCTGGAAAGGGTTAATGGTCTGCTGGGAGCTTCTCTTCTTGGGGAGAGGTAAAGGAGGGACAGCAGTTCAGACGGAGAACGTGCTTCACTCCCACTGTGGGACTCTCCATGGGAAGATGAGTTGTCTGGGAAGGTGGGTGACCCTCTCACCTTCAGCTGAGCCAGCTACACTCACTATGGCTTTGGCAAAAGCCTCCTGGAACACATCTGAAAGGACAGCATCAGACCTGGTGTGGAGGTACAAGAATCCATAAGTCCAGCCTGGCTTTTTGGGTAAACCCTGAAGCCTCCTGAGAATGTTAACTTAGGCTTCATTGCCCCTTCTTGAACAACTCCAGGAGAATTGGGTAATTTTTTACCCTTATGTGGGAGTTATCTCTGGTGTCAACCAGCCTTTGCTCCCCTCAGACAGGGTAGATTTCCAAAAGGACAATTCCCTTTCTACATGGACCACCAAACACTTGGGGCAGCCTGCAGGGTTTTCAGGATAGCCCTGACTGCCAGAAGCCAGTTCTGCACTCTGCATTAGAGTTAAAATAAAACATGTCATCCAGCCAGAGTTTCCTATCCTCTGGCACCAGACAGATCACTACAAAAACAGAGGCTGCTGTCTGACCTGAATTCTTTTTACATCTTCCCAGTGCCATGTGCTTGTTCTCCACACAAACAATCCATGCCACTGAATTCTTGGTGTCGTGCTGACCTGGAGCAATGATCCCTGTAGCATAGAAGTGATTTGATTTTAACCAGAAGCCACTGCATACTGGAGGAGGGTATTTCCCAATCTGGCTCTGGCATTGTCTGTTTGGTGACCTTGAGCAGGTAGCATTATCTTTCTTGGACTCTTTGTTAGACAGAGATACTGGCCCTGATGACTCTTGTAAAGCACTTTGACGTCTGCCAGCGATAAAAAGCCAGGTGTTGACATTATTGTGCAGCGAGCATTTACTCTCATCTGCTTTAAATCTCTGCCTCCTTCATTTTCACTGAATAACCCCTTTGTTCCTGTATTATGAAACACTGTAAGTAGACTCACAAGTGCTCACAGAAGTGAAAAGTGGACACAGGCTGATGGTGAGCCCCTCCTGCAGAGCAGGACTTCCAGGGGTGAAACCCCAGCTCCATCGACCTCAGTGGGAATGCTGCCAAGGGGGTGACTGCTTTATTGCTGATTCACAGCATATGATAGCAAGAAAAGCATTTCATAACATTTTCTAATCTGCTTCTTGAGGGTTTAGTCATCCCAAAAGTCACTATGAATAAGGATTACTCTTCCCTTTCAACAAATTGATCTCTCACGTAAAACTCTGCCCAGCTAATGATTTCCTCACTGCATGGTGGGGGTTTTTGTTTTTCTGGTGAAGTTACCACCATCTGTGGCCAAACAACATACTCAAGCCCAGTAACCTTTCAGAAAAAATGACAGATGATGTCTGCTGCTCATTTCATGTGTTTTTTGCCCAGGACAGTCTCTGAGGAAAGGAAGAAGGTGCCAAAACTGAAATAAGAAAGATAACATTGGTAAATGTCAGAACTCCCTGGTGAGTGCAGAGGTCTCAAAGACTTGGGAATGCTGAACAGATGACTCACTGGGAAGAGTTGCCACATGTCCTGTTTTTGACAAACGGAACACTGACTTATTGTATTTGGGATCCTAATGGCATTATAGAAGCATCCAGAGGCCTTGATAATGAAGGTGATGACTTTTGGGGCTCTGTGGGGCAGAAGTTACATGCAGCATGAGGAAACTGGATTTAATGTAAGGCTTTGAGGCCAAATCCTTGCATGAATATTTTGAAGGTGCTTACAGCCAATGCCTGGTTTACAGGTGCTGAAGGGCATCTTCCTTACTGAAGAGAAAGATTTAATCATAGTTATGCATATAAACATACCAGGTGTCCATTGAAATGCTATATATATATTTATATATTGATTATATACATATATAATCACATTTCTTAGAGATTCTGCTAATCCTACCAATAATTTGCATCTGAGTTTAACTGGACAATGCAGAGATTTTGCCTTAGTCCCATGGACAGATTTCAGAATTATTTCTGTTCAGGTCAAACCAAAAGCTTTTTTTTTTTTTATTGCTGGCATTGAAAAATATGTCACAATGAAAAATGAAATATCATTTCCAAGTGAATAGGCAATGTATCCTCTATGTGAAATGCTGAAATCACAGTCCAACTTTCCCATATTTCCCTCTGTGTTTTCAGCCAAAGCCACTGGCTGAACGCAAAAGTACATGAACAGCCCTAAATCCCACCCTATTTCTAATTGAGTTCACTGTTCAACAAATAAATAAAGCCATGCAGCTCTAATGGAATGATGCTTGTGATGACATTTTCCACATTCTGCTCCAGTTCTCCATGTCATCTTTCCCACCACAAGCTAGTGTAACATACCCTACAGCAGGAGGAAGACTTTGGAGTCTGCTACTGTCTGTGAACTAAAACAGACCTGGAGTGAAATCCTGACCTCAGACAGCAGCAGCTTTGCCACCAGCAGAAGTGGGACCAGTTTATTAGCCCAGGATTTCTAACTCAGGCATTAGAGGCTTGTATTTTTGACAGTTTTAATCCTGAGCTCACTACCATCATCTGTGGATGTGATTACATGGGCAGACAGGATAATGCTGGAGTACTCAGAGTATTTCTGCTCCACTTCTGCATCCAAATTCAAAGCTGTCACTCAGCTGGTCCTGTCCAGCCAGAAAATTGCTCTTCTGGGGACAAAGTCCCATGGTGAACACACCCCAGTGCCCTCCCATTTAACCTGGTGCTGAAGGAATACAAATTTGTCCACTCCCCCCTCCCCTTCTTATCCAGTTGAAATAATAAATATTTTACTCGTGATTTATTGGATTTCAGTTTGTTGAAAAGATCCTCCAAACAAATGAAGTTTTAATGGCAACAAACACCAGCCGTAGTGCATTAGAAAATATAAACAGCAGTGGAGCCCATTAAACAAAAACCACTTTGGGTACAGCTGACACAGTGCTCAGCAATCCTCACCTCCCAAGGCCAGGGCCCGAGAGAAAGGGTCACAGCAAAAGAAACCTGGAAAAGAAATCTGGAAGGGTCACAGATTTGAGTCCTTTGGGTGCTGAGGGCTGCAAAAGAGACTTTTGAGGTGACCAGCCCAGACTTTGAGCCTTTCAGGACCATAGGCAAGACCTCAGTCATTGGAATCCCAGAATGGTTTGGGCTGGATCTTAAGGACTATCCAGTTCCAATTCCTCCTTCCATGGGCAGGGAACCTTGCAGTAGGCTCAGAATGCTCAGAGCCCCATCCAGCCTGGCCCTGATGGAGATATTAATTCTAGAAAGGAAGAGCCGAGGAAACCCCACACTCTCTGCTCTCTTCCTGCTGCCATTCCCACTGCACCCCACTTTCTGCCAACACAGCCCAGCCCTCCAGCTCCCCTCCTCTGCCCTGTGCTGTCCTCCTAACAAATGGGCTCAGGCTGGAGCTCCATCACTGCACACACACCTCACAGCATCCCTGTTGGGACCACCCAGCGCTGTAATTTGGGTCATTTTGCTCTGCTGTGGAGGATGGATGTGCCACTTGTGCACAGGTAAGAGGAGCCAGCACATGGCAGGCTAACACAGAGCAATTGTCACCCCTTCCAGGGCACATCCAGCGTGTTCACAGCCTGTCCTGTCCCCGTCACACATCTGTCACATCTGTCTCTGCATGGCTAGAAGCGAGTTCTGGGTTTATTCTCAGTACACCTCTCGTTATTCCCCTGCCCTCCAATCACACTGCCCAGCACAACTGGTTGTGCAATCACTCTTAAAGCCAGTGCTATCAAAACAAACAGATCCCCCAACTACTTCTAGCAGGATCGTTTTTTCTGACTCATTTTGACAGTATCAGAGCAGAGAGTGAGTACTGATTCAGCTACATCTGCATGCCTGAGGCTGAGGCAGGCAGAGATCAGGTGGAGACAAAACACTCTACTCCTTCAGAACAATCATTTCAAAGTCTAAGTAGAAAGGGATTAAGAAGAGTTATCCAACGACACAACATTTGTCAAGCCAAGTCTAAGGATGTTTCTGCACAAATCCTAGGGTTTCATCTATCCACAGCATTTTCTTAACTCATAGATGCTATTTAAAACAGCCTTGATGAGTGCACAGCTGGGTTTGCCACCTTTTATTCAAACAGGGGAAGCATGGACCAGTAATGTGTTCCAGAGACTGGAAATCAGGATGTTTTGATTTGAGATAAAGTACAAAACATGTGTGAGTGACCAAAGACACCCTGCCTGAGCCTTTCAGGAAATAAGTGATTTAAGACATTTTACCATAAGAGCAAGAGTTTACTGTCAATAAACCATTGTTTACTGTCTACACAAGAGCTGTGGCTACTACTTTATTCAAACATTCATATTTTGTCTACTTAATCCATTCCAAGTCACTGCAAACAATTTCCCTTTCATCAGCCAGGGATGCCTGGGAAAGGATCCTGCCTGTCTATATGGAATCCAAGCTGCACCTTGACATTCCCAGCATGTCCAGGGCTCCAACCTTCACTTCCAGCCCAGCATGTGCACTGACCTGAGCAGTCACCTCTTTCCTGCTCCCTTCCCAGCTCATGCAGACTTCACATTTCAGTTCATCTCTGGAGCTCCCAGTCTAAACCCATGGAGCACCAGCATGGTTCGGGTGCCAGGTAATGAAAAATTTTGAGTTTCATTTAAATAAACACAACCAGAAAGCCCACAACAATCCAAAGGAAAAAGCTATTTCTACTGGAACCTGTGGGCTCACCATAGAAAGGCTGACCCCACTGGGAAAAGTCATAATCCAGTTGATTGTAAACCACATACGAAATACTCACAATCAGATTTATTTGATGGTTTAGAAAATCACTAAGTCATCACTATAAGCACCACGCTGAGCTGTGTACTGAAACACATCATAATTAAGCTGCAGCAGACCAGAATTGTTCCAGGAATGAACAATGTCAGGAGCACAAACTGACCAATGTGGATTTGCAAAAGATCATGCAACAATGGCTGCAGTGTAACAAACATTCATTTGAATTATGAATTATAATTATTATTAATTTCACTTTTAACTGAAGATCAGGACAGGATTCAGGTTAAAGAGAAGGTAGCAAGAAGTACGAGGCAGGTAAATGAAGTTATTAAAAATAATCATTTATAATAGCAAGGGAGGAAAACAGAGAAATCAAAATACATTCACTGGGGAGGATGTAGATATAACAAGAAACAGCTCAAGGTTCTGTAATGAACAATCCCACACTGGTAATGAGCCTAATCCAAAGCCCATTGAAATCAAGGTCTTTCCACTGACTTTTCCCTTTGTGACTGCACGGACAAGCAAAACTTTTCCCATTACAGACTGTCTGCTACAAAATCTTTTCTGTTTCTCTACACATTTTTCCACTGTTCTTAATAAAGTCATTTTCTTACATTATGTTAATATTAAATAAAAAAAAAAAAGAAAAGAGAAACCCTTCATAAATACACAATCAAGCCTGAGGTAATTTTCCTAAAATAATTTTTTAAATAAACTGCTCTGTACAAACTTCAGTCACTTCAAAATGGGCTTTGAAACTGAAGACTGTGGAAAAGTTAAAGAAGTGATTGCTGATAAATAGTTCCATATGATTTATCGAATATAATATCCTTCCCCCACAACAGAGTGATTTTTCAGATCTTAGGGCATGGACTTGTTGCCTGCTACGAGATGTGTGCTGAGGTTTAATAAGGTATTTATATGCTAAAGAGCTTCCCCCTGTTCCAGAACAACCTATATCTATCCAGCTAAATATCTCCTAAATAGAAATATCCCTTAGGATGAGACTGAACTAAAGTGGTGGAGTTGTATAGAAGTGACATCTAAAAAATACCTTAAAGGTTCCTCCTTGCTGTTGGAGCAGGAAGGATACCCTGTTTTAGTTAGGTTGAGGCAACACCCAAAGGTTTATCCTATTAGTTGTGATAAAATGTGATAACATCACATTTAGATGTCCAGCTAAATTCCACAGACATTTTCCTGAGGTCTGAGGGAGAATGGAAGTTATCACTGCCTGACAGCAGCATCAAATAAATGTGATATAACAGCAGATGGGGAGCTTTTGATGATGAGATTATAGATTACCATCTCTTCTCTCAATAGCAGCTCTGAGAAGCCAGAACCCCTTTCTCTCTTTCAGAACAGGTCATCTCATGATATTGCACTGGGCCTTAGGAGTATGTGATCTGGAAAGACTCAGTGTGTAAAACAACCCCAAAACTAGGCACCTTTTCAGCTTCTCTGCTGTGCACCAGTTGCCTTACAAAGCGCTTGGAACACCTCCCTGGGTAAGCTGTTCAACTCTGGTTTAGCACACGCTGTACCTCTCCCAGGCTGTAAAAGATTAGTGCTTTCTGCCAGAAATTATCCAGGTTTAAACAGACCCAGGCACATCCCTATGCAAAATCCTCAGGTGTGACCATCCTCTCTCTCCTGCCAGAGCAGCACCAATTCATGCATGGGAAATGCACGAAAACAAACGGAGCAGGAACCCAAACGTTGTGCTTGGGTTGTTGCTAACCATGTGAGGAGCTGGAGAGCAAGGACTCCAACCTGGTTTTTTCTTAGGATACGTGTAAACCAAGAGAGGCCTCATGTCCATTCCATGGAGGGACAGCACTTTCAGGCCAGAAGCCACATTCCTTGGTAGGGTGAAATGTGCTAACCCAGCTTTTCTCAGCGCTGGATCTGGCCAGGATCCCCAGCCCCACTCGGGCAGAACACAGGCAGGAACAGGCAGATCCATCTGTACCCACTTGTCAGATGGGAGCTCAGAGGTCTTCAGAGTGCTGGGAAGGACATAAAGAGTGTTCTTTTCCAAAACCCTTGGTGAGGAAATGGCTGGGCTGAGCTCTCTGAGCTCTAAACAGGAAACAGGTTCTTCACTCTCAAGTGGCTCAATGAAAAATATCGTCCAGAAGTGACACTAATTGCTCTGCTTGCATGCAGCCAGAGGATGCCAGAAATTCAGGTGAGAACACACGAGAGCCCCAGAGGCAAAACACTGACACTGAGCAGAGAGGGGCAACTGAGCTTCATGTTCCCCTGGATCACCAGAGCTGATTTCCAGCTGTTAGGATCTTCCAAAGGTACCAAATTCAGGACATTTAGGAGAGTCTAGGAGGAAAAGTGAGAGGGCAGGGAAAAATACTGCAAGTGTTCATCCTAAAACTTTCAGAACTATGACCAGCATGGAAACAGTTTTTATAAGATTAGATAAAGGTGCATTTCAATGGGAAATGTTGTCTCATTGTGCCACACAACTCTGCAAAGGCACATAAATGTCCCCAGATGTCCCAGCAGACCATTATTGGCTACCAAATGCTCTTGCAGCTGAAAATGGGGGGCTGGAACAACATGATCTTTAAGGTGCCTCCCAACCCAAACTATTTTGTGATTCTGTGGACAGCTCTGGTCACAGAGGTGAGGAAGAAGTCAGCTGAGTACAGACATGTCTCCTCACTCACATGTCTCATGTTCTTGTGTTTGCTATAGGAAAAGAAGACTGAGTGTGGGTGGGCTGAGAGCTCCCCACTCACACAATGTGGAAACAATAAATCACAGGAAGCCCAGGAGAGCCACCTGTGATTTTTAAATGTGAAAAAAACCTCTTTCTCCTGAGTCTATGATTCTACCTTCCATCCTGTTCTCAACCCAGCACAGGTTTCTTGGGAATGCTCTCTCAGCCCATTGTGCAGGGAAGCTCATGGGTCTGAGATAACTGGCTGAACGTCTCAGACCTGGTCTTGCTTGGATTATGTGGTTTTAGTCTTGACCCCACATAGACTTTGTCACTTGACTGTTACACCACTGCATCCTGCTTTGACTATACCAGGTTCCCATGGCACGCAGTCCATGCAAGGAATGTCACATCTTTCAGCACCTAAGCACTTCACTGACTACAACAGGCTTCCTTTGAGGCAACTCTTGTCTCACCCTTCCTTGGCATTTCTTACCTACCTCTGCATTTCACATTTCTCTTTCCTCATGAGATGTCCCAGTGGGAACTTCTGAAAATCCCAAATGCCCAGCACAGTGCAGGGAGAAGAGGAAGACAGTGGAGTTCATTGATCTCATCATGGCCAAACCTCAGACAGCAGTTTCTGTAAATCCTCAGTCTTTCCTCCATCCTCTGGAAAAGGAGTCACCGTGTTGATTTATGAACTTAGGAACCAAATGCCTCTCTCAGGCCTGGTGGGTAAACAGCCCCAGTCTCCCCAGTAGCCTTGCACAGCTACATATGGCAAGCAGAGCTTCACTAAGGCTTTTGTCCACATTTCCCATCAGTCAGACTCTGGGAAGACAAACTGTGGCCAAGGTTACCTTATCAGTGACCCCCAGCCTCTGGCCCTGTTTCAGGAGGCCCCAGAGATCTCAGTGTCCATTCCCAGCCACACACAGATGTTCTCCCCTGCCAGGCTTTCTGCCCTGGGAAACATTTCAGCCCTTTTCCCTGAGAAACGGGCTGTGGAGCATGGAAGTAGCTGCATTAACCTCAGGGGCATCCTCAGGAGGGGATATTAACCTGAAATTAGACATTTATCACCTTTTCTCTGGGCTGGAGACTTTTCCAAGCCAGTTTGGTTTCAGTGCCCAAGGAGGTGAATGGCATCCCATTGTCTCCATCACCAAGATACGTAGGAAATGTCCTACAGAGGAGCCAGTAAGGGACAGGGGACATCACCCTGTGCATTTCTACCATGGAAAACAACCTTTACTTGTCTCTCCTCTCTGCCTGACCCTGTAAAAGTCTGCTCTTGGTTACTGTTTCCAAAACCCCCCTCTGCTATCCTTATAAATATGAAATATGCACTGCTATGTTTGCAATTATGGATGTTTAAATGAAATCTTAATTGCAAGAAGAAAGTATTTTTGGTCATATTTACACTACCTTGAATGAACAATGACAATCCATATTATGTCAGATGTCAGAGCGTTTGTTATTGTTGCTGTTGTTACTCTTTTGACCAGCTCTTAAGCCATAATTGAAGCCATTTATAGAAGAAAAAAAATTACACTGTAGTTCTCTCTTCGTTTCATTATTTTTGCAATAAAAATCAACAAGCTAAACTCTGCCTTAGCTACAAAAGAGTTAATGTAAAGAATAACAGTGGGAACCATGCTCTTCTCAAAGGGATATTTATTTGGTTTTAAAGAACTCGCTCTTCATGCAAAGAAAATGAAGGTTGGAAATAGAAGAGAAACATCTGCCTCCTCCAAAGTTATAAGAAGCCTTGTTGCACATTCCTAACCTTTCTCCTGTCCTTTTGGACAAAAATTCAATTACTTTTCTTTTAAGGTAGCATATTCATATCAGGCAAGTGGGCAACCAGCACATCAGAATCCCTCTTCAGAGTTAAACAGAAATGGATTCACTAAAGAGAAAAAGCAGAATATATTTTCACTTCGGGGAATAATTTTTTCAGTTACAAGAGAGATATCTTTCTGGATGAAAGATCTGATCTTTCCAGGTTTTTAAGATCTGTGTAAGGCACAGGATCACAGCAGACACTTGATTCCTTTAGGTTTTGGAGCAAAAGTCAAGTTAATGTCCTTAAAACTCTTGCAACATGATTTTGCTCACTCTTCTACATGCAAATACTTGGCAAAAATGATTCCTTTGAGATTGATGTTTATCTTAGCAAAAGATTTCAAATTTGTACCCATTTCTGCTAGCACTGGGAGTGGCCCCAGCAACACAGGTTTGAGCCATGCTCTGAGTCATTTGGGCTGCAGTGTCCACTTAGATATGACAAGAAATGTGGAGGGAACTGAACACCAGCTCATGTTATTTACTAAATTCTATGGCTTTGGTCAGTTTGGCAGGGGAGGACTAGACTGTTGAGAAATTCTAGCATATCCAAAATGTATAACCAAAATATTTTTATGCTTTCAACAAGTCAAACTGAATGGATATTTTCATTTAATCAAACTGCTTTTCCATCTTTTCAGCTGCCTTTCCTATCTATTTAGAGGCATTTTTCTTCACTGGTTGAATACAACTGTAAAAACATCAGACTAAAGCACTTAAAGACACCAAATAATGCTTTTGAGAACAGGTAGCTTTACAGAGTCCAGAAGGAAATAGCTGAAAGCTAAAATGTTTGGTTTATTCTGCAGAAGTGGGGCATAATGAAAACAGCTGGAAACCATTTCGATGGCGAGCTTCTTTTATACATCTCAACATCTCCCTAACCTCAGCATTCACCTTGAGTACAAATTGCCCCAGCAACTTGCAGTCCAGGATTAAGAAACTATTGCTTATTTAAATACAGATTTGCTGGGGATATCCACAGGAAATTTGAGGAGCTACTTGCTGAATGCAGACCATTGTTTGCATTGCAGCAGCAGGGAGCAGATTCCAGCAAACCAAGCACAGTGTGCAGGGCACTGTACAAATTTTGGAGGTGCCCTCCTGAGCTCAAATTGCCATAATTTTCCACTATTACTACATCACCTAAGCGCTCAGATCTTCATGTTGAGTTGAAAAGCTCTTTTTTCCCTCAAATCTGTCCCAACCCCATGCAGCTAATACCTAAAGAAAGTGTTCTCATCAGCTGTAGCAGATGGGAGCTGTGGGCACAGAGGTGAAGGTGACTGGTTCAAGGTTACACAGGCAAGCTCTGGCAGAGCCAAGAGTAAATCCACATCTCTGGCACCAAGGCTTGTGTCACAACCAAACCCAGTGATTCTCTCTGATCTTGCCTCTCTCTTGCTCACATAAATATTTGCATGGCTAGAATAAAACCACATTGCATTTTTGTCCCCTTAGGAAAAACAACAAGCACTTAAAATATTTCTGTAGTTTCCCCCTGAACCTTTTTAAGGAGTTGGTGGGGAGAATATATTTTTATTTTTCTTGGCAAAGAAGAAAAGAAGGAGCAGCCCAGGTGGAGTCAGACTCCCTGAAAGCCCTTCATTCTTCAGCCCTGCCTGCCCTGGCATCACTGCAGGACTGGACAAGCACAGCTTGTGACCCAGCTCAGGTGAGGGGAGCAGGTCAGCAGCAGCAGGAAGGTTTTTGTAAGTGAGTCACTCGAACATCTTCATGGGAAAGTTGTGCAATCCATGCTGGATTACCCTTGCCAACTACAGTTCACTTAAATTGACCCACATCTGATTGCAGTGCAAGCATACACTGAATGTCCTAAGCAGGATTGTCACGGAGGATGAACGTGATTCATCCATGCCTCTCTGTCCTTCCCAGGAGCCATGAGAACAACTCACTCCCTTGAAAAGCCATCCAGAGTCATCTCTGGCTCTGCCAGAGGAATTTCACCTGCCTGTGCCAGCAGTGTGCTCAGCTCTAGTACAAGCACCAGAACATGCTCACATCCACACAGAACAGCCCAGGGTGGAAAAACTGCACACTGTGCTCTGAGCCTGCCTGACCCTTCTCCTGAGAGTTCAGCTGGTTGATTCTGCAGGAAAATCAAGCCCCCATCCCAGTGAGGAGAGACAAGAGAGGTGCTCCACTCCTGCTTCCCTGCAAGGGGGCAGAGGGGGAGAGGGAAGGCATGGATGTCTTCAATATGTTTGCCCAATTCGAGCCTTTATTCCTAACACATGTTTCTTCTTTTATGCAAAACATGTCTCCTCTGTTTTCTGTCTCCTTGATTTCATTTTAAAACGCAATGTTTTTATGGCATGAAGAGATAAAGATATGAGGAGGGGAGGGAAAGTGGTACAAAAAGCAATTAAGTCTGGTGGCTGGTTATTGTAATGCACTAAGGACAACCAAAACCATTCCCTTTGGAAAGAGGGGCCATTTCTCCTGCTGATATGCACAGGATTTTCACAGCTCCCATTAACACAACTGGAAACTATCCAGGTAACACTCTTGTCTCAGTCAAAGATTAGACTATCATGTCTGAGATGAATGGAAACCATTCAAAGGAAGAATCAACATCACTGCTGGATCACTCCAGCCTTGTCAGCCATTTATTTAATTTATATTAGTGCTCCAAAATTCTTGTATTAATATGTGAACGTTCATAAGTGCAGCAATAATCTGCTTTAAGGAGCTTTATTGAGTACATTTATGTTGAACAGCTGAGCAAAAAGAAGTACGTGGAGACCATACAAGTTCTGTTCTGGAGTAAATGGGTCATACAGTTTGGTTTTTACAAAATGTGCTATGGAGATTTCTGAGATTTCAGGGTACTCACATCTGTCCTTTGATTCAAACCTTGGGGCAAATACTATGGCACAACACATCCAGGATGTCACTGTTCTCTACTGTCCAACACATCTGGTACTGCAGATGTCCCCACAATTTAAATAAAACCTGTTTTGTTGGAAATAAGATAGTCCAGGTTCACAAAATTTTTTTGTTAACCATGGATTATACAAAAAAACCCAATCTGAAAACTGAGATCAGGCTTTCTCAGGGAAAGCACTGCAGGCTGGGAGTGTGTGATACCACCCTCCCTCCTGTTTCCAAAAGCAGCTGAACCAAGAGCCTACTTAGCGCCCAGAAATCAGCCAAGAGGATCTGCCAGACCTTCAGTGTGGCACCAGGGTCATCTCCCAGCAGCCTTGCTGAGCTCAGCACCAGGTCCTGTCCATGCCAGGAGGGATTTGGGAGGCACAGCTCCCTGCACACCGTGGGCCATGAGAACATTTCTGAGCACAGACAAGCTCCTCAGCCCTGGTGATGGAAGTTAACATGAGCTGCTACAAGCTGGGACTACTTTCCATACTAATCTGGTCATAACGTTAAAACAAACTATTTCCGGACTGCAATTATTGCACCTCATAGAGAAATTGCACAACACTGGAATTAACAACTGCTCGAGTGCATTTAATTACTAACAGATACCTTTAAACTTGCGGTTAGGAAACTGTTAGCCATTCCCAGAGCATGTGCCCCACCATCCAGTCCCACTCTGAAGCATTTTCAGAATCTGCTGATCCATAAAACGTACCATTGGAGAAGGTTTGTTTTGGCAGGGGTCTCGGTTTTGTCCAGCAAACTAATGGTGTCCGTTAACACACCATTACATACCTCGTTAACATACTTGGCAACTGGGATTTCCCCTCAAGAATAAAGAAATCGTGTGTAAATCATAATTATTGTCCGCCTGGCGGTATCAATCATCACACACAAGGCACTTGTTCTAATTCTCTACCCGCTAAACAGTTCCTTGCAAATGCAACTGGGGTTGTCCTTGCCCATGGCACCTCAGAAGGAAATCACCAGCCAAGCCCATGTGCAGTGAGTTTGTAGCAGGCAATTCCTATCAGGATGCAGAGCCATGGATCAGGATGGATTTATTTTCTTTGCTTAGGCCATAGGATCTTTTGGGATGCCATTGGGAAAACCTTTCAGGGAAGGTTCCTTCAATAGAGGGGTTCAGCACTTGATTTTTGTATGAGTTCATATCCACTCTCTGACACCCTAGGCGCAAGCTGGGTTTTCAGCAGAGCTCAACGCTGGTCCTCTAAAGCTCTGCTGAGAGTCTGGCACTGAGAAAGGTGGCTGAGAGGTGACAACAAACTAGTCCTTCTGTGAATGTGTACACAGAGGGTTTGGTCCCCAGTCCTAGAACTGAGGTCCAGGACTGGTGGGTAAGATTTCATTCCTTGAGTCGATGCATCTCATGCACCTCAACAAAAGCTTTCTCACATCCAAAATCATCCTCAAACCTGTGGGTTGGACATTTAAAAAACACAGCAGTGATAAAATAATAATACCAACAATTTCGCCAGCAGATGTGGCTGCCAAGGAACATTATCTACTTCATGGTTTATGACATAAACCATGATAGAAAACACTTGCAGCAAGAGAGATTGGCATTGCAGCCAAGGAAAAAATTCCACTGTGCAGTTAGAACAAATAGAGAGTGGGAATCTCAAGCACTGCAATTTGTAGGGAATGGGGAGGAGTGACAACTGTCACACACTTCTCAGCTCTGACATTGCTCTGGGGCAGAGGCAGTGTGGTCAATCATGTGATGCTGCTTTCTAGGACTCTGTGATTTCCACTCACTAACACAAAATCATGAAGTGTACAACTCACTGCCCCACTCGTCCTTTCCTGGACAGGAAGGGATGGATGAGCATTCCCATCAGGTGATGGAACAGCATTCCCAGCACACTCCTGACAGCCCTGCCCTTTCTGGGAGGAAAGTGAAACAGCCTGGACTCACAATCTCCATTGCTTGTGCATTTGCCAGAGGAAGAGAATTCCAACAGAATTCGTGCTTCCCCCACCAGCCCTTGCTCTGCAATGTAATGGTCGTAATTTGGAGGCAGTATAAAACCAACAACAAAAAAAAAAAAGAACAGGGAATTTGCACTAGAAAGATAAAACTTCTGTCACAGTTGCATCTTGGGAGTCTCATGACAGCAAAGAATATATTCATTTTCTGGTTTTGCATTTGCACTTCATCTCTTATTCCTTCCCAATACTCACAGCCTGTACTGCTTGTAGGAAAAGAGATGTACTAGAGACTATGACAACAGACTGCAGTATTTTCAGGCCTCGATGGAAATCTGCAGTGTATTTTCCAGGCTCGTAAATCTCAAGAGAAGTGTTTCATTATTCTGTTCAGGCAGCGTGGAATAGCTGAGCTACAGATCCTCTCGGATGTTTCCTTTCTAGGCCATTCCATAGGCAGGCAACATTCATTTCAGAAGTGCCCTTAAATTCTTTCACCAGCCCATTCCTCTTCAAACGAGTTAGAACTGAAAATTCCTCTTTCAAGTCCCCTACGATAAATTGTAACCTCAACATTCCAGCCTGAAAGGAGCATTTTTCCTCTTCAAGCACTTTGCCTTGTAGGTAGATGAGGACAAAAGCCATGACCTTCCTCAGCAAATCCAGGACACCAGAAGCCAAAGCAAACAGCCTTTTCAGTGCTTTGTTGTGCTTAGGAGCAATAGACACAGTTTTCTTCAAGAAAAAGCAGGATTAATTCTGATACCTTCATTGTAACTTAATGGACCCATTAATTAGCAACAAACCTCTGAAGATCATATATAGATCCAAATTAGCCTTGTATTTGGTAGTCCTTGGTCCAAGGCCGCCTCAGGCACAAGAATCTGTGAGATCCTCTAATACTTTTATGTAAGTGCAAAGGATATTAAATCAGTTTGTTATTAAGCCATCTGGAAAATGTAAGCTGCATTTTAGGAGTGACTGCATGAATTGTCGAAATGCAATGCATTTTTCCAAGCTATTCTCGCTGAGGAAACAAAGGAGACATAGAAATACCTCGGAAGGGGAAAAAAAAGCTCTTTTTTTGACCTAAAAAACAGAAGGGTGGTGGCTTTGGCCAAAGAAGACCAAGAAATTGGTGCAGAAACCAGACTCTTCACTCAGTGCAATCCATACCCTCAGGAGCAGCTGAGCAAGAGCCCATATTGTTTGGAAAACCATCCTCTCTCTTATCAGTGCCACAGAAAGGCATTTCAACCTGGGAGGAAAGTATTTCCAGTCAGATCTCCTCTTACCTTCCAAAGCACTGAGGAGCCTCCAGGAAAGGTCAGCCTGAAGCAAGTGGACATACAGGAATTTGCACTGTGGTCCAGTTCGGTTTTGGACCTGCAGAGACACCTACTGAAACCATTCCAAAGGAACTTGGAGGCCAGTGGGAAGCAGGAGCAGCACCAGTTTGCTCACAGAAAAACAAGTGAGACAAGGGGATCCTCTTCTATGTCCTCACTGTAAAGCTTCTGTCAGGAGAAGTAGGGGAAAACAGGGTAAACCAATTAGGACTAATCATCAACCAATTGATGAAGATTTGCTACACCTTTTCCATCTGTCTTTCCAGAGAAGGGAAGGCCTATATTGAAAGATGAAGTCTTTGACCTTAAGTGATGAATGAAAACATAACTGATAATTCAAACCTGCCATGGGGGAAGTTTAAAGAAGCGTTGCCCCAAATGGCTTCAGTATGTTCAAAAGCTACTGCCAGGAACATGGATATTTTTTTCCTGTGTTTGTTGGTTGCTCTGCATTTGAAACATCTCTGTATGTTTGTTTTTCTTCCGGTCTTTTGTGGTTGCTTTGTAAACATCTGGGTTGGTTTTTTAGTCCTTTGTACAAGAAGCGTGTGTATTAGTTTTGCCAATGGTTCTTATGTAACATTTGTGGGGATGAAGGAATTGGTTAAATCAGCTCCTTTGAAAAGCCATCCCGACACAAAGCTATTCCAGGAGCATCTCATGAAATGTCCTCTTCCCCCTCCCATAATGTACCATCAATCTTTCCTGACGAGGGTAAAAACAGAGCCCTCTCTTTCAGCAGTGATTACTCAATATGACATTTACTCCTTGCAATCACATATTCCTGCTGAGTTTCATGGTGGATTTAAGTCACCAAAGGACCCATTTGTACTTTCAGTACAAATGAACTGGCACAGGGGAGTGCATTTCCCAAAAATGTGGTCCTTGCATTTTTCTCTAGAATGGAACACCTTAATCCAGCATAAAAAACGTTAACCCCTCCCAGAAGCGTAAGAGTGAAATTTAGCAGCAGAAAATAAATTGTTCCATTGCATTTTCCTGCAATAGATATGATGAGTTATTTGACAGCTAAGTTCCTAACTTTTAAGCTCCTCTGAAAGCCCCTGCAGTTAACATTTTTATACTACTTCACACTAATTCTCCTCCAATAAATGAAGTTTTGTAGCTTTTAAGACCCAAGGAAACACTTTGTCTGTCAAACTCCACTTTCCTGTACAATCCAGACCATAAATTTTTACCTAGCATTTCCTATGTAAACTTAAGGATTTCAGCTGATCTGTCACAAGTTTTCAACAAACATTTGGTCTGACTAAGACCTCTCTTGTTGGTGCAGAAGTCCAGCCCATCCTGCCCTGTACCCAATTGCTGATCTTCCCACTGCCTGAGGTGGTATCTGCCTCTTTTCCAGCCTGAGATGAGAGCCTAAATCAGGTTTTTGGGAGGTCACAGGGAGCTGGATTTTAAAGGAGGACCCCTCTCCTCATTTCCCTTGTGCTCCAAATGCAGGAAAGGCAGAGGAGATGAGAGAGGTAAAAAGAGAGGAGATTCCATGGAAGGAGAGCTGCAGACACTGAAGGAAAAAGCTCTGCAGGAGAAGGAACAGACTGAGAGTAGAGAGGTCAACATTACAGTGCTACATGGTTTGCACATTAAAATCTCTTAATGGGCTCTTTTCCTTAGGAAAAAATAATGTCTTTTCACAGGCTTTTGTGATTACAGGGTTCCCCCTCCTCCATTCAAAAATGCTCCCACAAAGCTCAATCTTCTTAATATGTTTGGTCACAAATGGGAACAAGCTGCACTTTCTAAATAAATATTTTATGGGGTTTTTTTCCTTCTCTTCAACAAGGGAGTTCATGTAACAGATTATCTGAACCAAATGGGTTTACAGTTCCTTACTTCCCCAGTTCCTCACCAGTAAAAATACCACAGCAGAGGCAGACCACACTTCAATACCAGCAGTACAGCTGAAAGAAAATGTGGGGTTTGCCCCACTTTGAGTTTGGGTCAGGTTACCCAGATTTTATTTACCACTAGACCACTAGTCAGTACCAGATAGAGCCCTGCTTTCATTTTGCACCCATCTTCCAAACATTAGCCAGACAGGTACAGTTTTAGGGAAAGGGATGGATTGCTACACATCCTGATCTTAGAGGACAAGTGTGGACAAAGGGCTCTGAGACAAATCTGTGGTTACCCAAGCACAGCCACCACTCAGTGTTTTACATCTTTGATGGCTCCCTGTGGCCATGGTTGCAAGTTGTGTTTGTCCAGATACACGGGGGAACGAAGAAGGGAAAGCTGGAAAGGAGAAAAATTGTGCTGTCACCAAGAAAATGTTATTCTGACTGTTACTGGAGTTAAAGGTAGCAGATAAATCTGGTAATGATGAGGAAGGACAATGATGGAGCACTACAGCCCTGACCTGAAATTTCCTGAGTTCATACAACATCTTGAGCTTTTTTCCAGGTCACCAGATGATGCAGGAAGTATCTATTATGGTTTCTTCCATTATTTTCCCTCCTATGCCCCAAGAACTAAGTAAATAAACAAATAAATAAATAAATGGTTATGATTTGCACTTAATATTGATAATGGAGTTCTACTGAATGGAGAGGCTGGACCAGATGACCCACTGTGGCCCCTTTCAATCATTCCCACTCTGTGATAATGGGATTTTGAAATATTCCAGCCAACATCTAGGGGTTGCCCCAAAAAGACCACATGACTTCATATCATATCTATGCTTGCCATGTGTGCATGAATCTAAACCTCATGTCTTCTTTCTCACTCTGCTAGAAGAATTCCTTAAATAATTTCAGGGTCACTGGAAGAAAGCAAAGGTAGCAGAACCTAAAGTTCTGCTTCTGTCTTAAATTAACATTGTTTCTGTTCTTTGACTTCATACAGGTGAAAAGGCACTTTTAGACAGCCAGACATTTCCCTGAATGAAGAATAAAACTACACTGGCTGTGAAGAGGGAAATAGACACACATTGGCAAAGACCACACAAGACTAAGACAGCAAACATTGCAAGAGAACAATCCCCCCAGCCCCCTCCACGATGCCCTGTCCTGTTCATACCAGAGATGCCAGCACACAGAGTGACAAACACACTATTGTAACTCTCCCGTGATGGAGGTTCTCACTCTGCCTTGAGAAACCTTGGATGATAAACATCATGGGTGACAAGCACCCCATCAGTGACCCCTGGAGAACTCCACCACCAAGGTTAAAAAAACATCCTTTCACAATTATTGGGTGAGACTGATCTGGTAAACAACCGTCAATTCCTTCAGCATCTTGCTCAGCAGATCTTTACCTTCCATAGTGAAGGTACCTCATTAATCCAGAACCATGGGCTTGGTTTGGTGCTGGCTTGATCTGCTCAAGTGCTGACCACAAAATTATGTGACAGTCATACGAGCAAAAAGGAAAAGGCTTTGAAAGGATTAAGCATAGAGCAACCAAGAAAGACATTAAAATGAACATGGTAATACACCATGGACAGAAAAAGCCCTGCATGTTCAGAGTCTGGAGTGTGTCCACAGCTCCAGAAATGAGGAGAAAACTTCTCTGTGTCCAGAGCTGAGGGAATGGAACCTGAATGTTTGTCAGTGGGAGGAAAAGTACGAAATTCCAAAAGGGAATGTTTTTAAACTTGGTTTTAGGTTGAAACGTGAATGTCAATAATCTACTGTAACAACCAAATGCAGGTTTGTTGTTTAAAAGAGAAAAAGGCAATAAAGCTGTTTAATCAGAGCTTTTGCACATGAACTCTGTTCCCACAGAAGACACCAGTTTGTTGAAAGCCAAGTGAGTACCAAACCAAAAGTCTGGTTTATTACAAGAGATCTCACTTAATAACTTGCCAAAGCTGATCAGATTAGCAGCGTTCTTCCACACAGATAGTGCAGACCCCTGAAATATTCACAAGAGGACCCCACACCTGCAGATAACCAATAGAGAGCCATTCACATGGACACAACTTCTTTTTTCCAAGTGGGGACACCAGGTCCTTGCTAATCCTCCCATTCCCCCTGTGGATTTCTGAGTTGTTCCTGATGTACATGGGAGCATCTTTGGCCAACTGTTACAAATAACGTGACTGCACAAGGGTAACAGAATGAAACTGGCCAGAAGGAACTGAATAAAACATGACTTCAGACAGAGTCCCTCTTGGTTTTGCACTGTCAAACAGCCAAGGCTACAGTTTGTAGCTGCATGAGGTGCATAGCTGAGATAAACAACCACTGGTGACATTTTAGGCCAGCTGAGGTAATAAATGAACATTGACCTCCATCACTATCTCAGATGAGTGGAAAATATTGGTCAGTTGGCAACAAGTTTCCACGAGCTGACTTAGGATAACAGACCATGCCCTGCTTTTTCTGTTTTTGTTCTGAGTTTTGAATAGCTTTTTGTTGCAGAAAACCTTTAAACCAGAGAGCACACACAGAGCTCCAAGGCATCAGAGCCAGCATTTGGGTCAGGAATGCTCTGACCTTGATACAGGACAGATATGGTGGCTGTAGATTACTGCTATTTTTTTTCCATGCCAAAATGAGTTCTCCATGCCATGCTCAGAAGAGAGGAAGCCATGATAAGCAATGTTTACATGTGCTGAAAATCTCTTTAAGGTGAGGGCACGGCCAGGGATTGGCACCACTGTCTGACCCAGCACAGACCAGCTCCAGAGGCACTGTGCCACTGCAAGACAATTTTCCCAGAGGGACGTAATGCACCCTTTGATGGAGTTTACCTAAACAAACCTCCCTAAAACTCAGATCATCTTCTTTCTCTGCTGAGCAGGGTTGACCAGAAGCAAACTCTGGGGGTGTTCAGCTGCTGCAGGTCTGCACCACAGCTCTGACAGTGGAAGACAAAGCCTGAGGCCATCCAGACAAAGCCAGAGGGATAAAAAGGCAGCATTTGTCAACAGGGCTGCAAATAGTGGATCAGACACTGGGATGGGGATGTGAGTTCTTTGGTACAAAGAGACCCTTGAGGTGAAAGAATCAGGCAAAGAACGACTCAAATCTGGTGCAAAGGGTCTTTCAAATCGCCATGTGGCCCTTCAGATATTAAACATTGATAGGGTTTGTCTGCATGTTTATGGGTTAGACAAGAGTTTCTCAACATGGCTAAGCTCAATTCACTCACACCTGATCTGCAGAAAACATTTCTGCTACAGTGGTAGGCCAGAGTGGATTCTGTCTGCTCTTAACTCCTTCAAAGATGGGAATATTTCCTGCAGATCCAGGCTTTCTTTTCATTTAGAAATCACAAAAACATGAGTTTCTTTGGCAAAGTTTCCTGGTTTGCCTCGCTGGAGTTGGAGAAACCAAAGCAAATGAATCAGGAGCAAGATGAGTAAGTCCATATCTATCCAGTTGATAACCATCTTACAAAGCTGTTCGAGGGCAAGAAAGTACATTCTCCTGCATTGAATCAGGACATCATAACTATAAAGTGTTCCAAGTTAAACACATTCAAAAACTGTTTGACTCATGTTTCACATTTAATTCTAGATCTCTAAAAAAGTTTACAAAAGCAAAGCTTGCCTGGACTAAACAACTGCACTGCATAAGGCACGTGGCATTAGCTCAGGCTTCTCTGGCCAGCTTTCTAAATGAAGTGTTTGGAAATAAGAGAAACACACAGATTTGGAAGTGGAATGGATAAGAGATTTGGTTTCTCCTTTTATAACAGAGTCCTGGGCAAATCTGAAGGAGCCTGCAAAGCTTCAACAAGACATGCCTTAAAAGCAGCAGCAGCTCTGTCCACATAGACTAGAATTATTAAAAGCAAGGCAAAAGAGAAAGATTCAACACAGTGCTGGAGAGCTGCCGAAAAGCCCACATTTGTGATGTAGTGTTTGGACTCAAATCATGTTAACAGGGCAAAATAAATCTGCGGAAAGTAAGAAAGTCTGAGCAGGGCGGACGTAGCCAAGGTCCAAACCTGGTCACAGATTCAAGTGGTGGGTAGTTCAAAAGGGAAGAATTTGAAAATCTAATTCTATATAGCAAAAAGCTGGCTCTGCTGCCATGCTCAGGGTTTATTTTGAAGGTCACACATGCATTAGAGTACCAAGGGAGAAAAATCTGAGTGATCAAGAAAATGGCAGAGCAAAGAGCACTATAAAGACTTCATTTCCCTCGCAGGTTCTACAATGGGCAGCTCAGTTACTGGCAGTGAGGATGTTATTTCTAATGTAAATATTTCGCTTTCAGCACAGCTGAACTGGGAGGGATTATAACAAGTAATGAATGAACTTCTAAATACCTCTCCAAGCCAAAAAACCCAGTGATGGCATGCAGAGCTGAATCCTTTCAATCATCCAGAAAGAGATGGAGAGGATTTTGCATGACTCTTAGTAATTACTACTTCCAAAACTGCCAGCGATGCCTTTTCCCACCCGTCTTGGTCAAGGCAATTATTCTTCCAGGTTCTCACTCTTGGCCCACACCTCCATTGTCAAAGTCAATGGAAGAATGACAACATCCACCAGCTGCCTGGACAACATCCAGCCTGGATTATTACAATGAGCTTGCATGAGAAACAGGATTAGAAAAGCGGGGAAAGTCTACTGATAAAGCTGCCCCATTTGTTTTGATTCAAGATATTAAAGTTGTTTGGTAAATATCTGTGGTACGTGGGAGATTTCCCCTGAACAGCTCCATGGCATTTGATCAGCTTCTGCTTTATTGCAAAATCAGAGAGCTGGGGGGTGATGGCTGGGTCAGTCTCAGTGAAGATTTTCTAGATTTTGCTTTTGTATTATTTTCTCCTTGAAAATGAAAAAACCATTCCTAGAAATCGCCTACAACATGATGGCAATGGAAGGTTCTCTGTGCAGGATATTGCTGTTTAATTTACAGCATATCATAATGTTCCCATTCCTCGTAATAACACAAGCTAGCATCCATACTCTCTTAAAATATGGTCCAACCAGATGGGTTTGCATATTTACAAGTCTAGCAGTGAAACATCCATTGCAGCCATTGCTTATATCACATCCATTTTGTTAAAAAGCTCTCTGGAGTATTATTGTGAAAATTAACAGGACCACCCTGTGCTGAAATGGCAGGATACCACAGGGCTGTGCAAACTGATTCAGGCTTGAAGAATTTATGAATGAAACTGCAGGGCATGGCTGTCCATCCTGCAGTGGGCAGAGAAGGGACCCAACAACAGGGAGGTCCATGAGTGCTGCACATCTACCTGCCCACTGAGTTCATACAGAATCACAGCCAAGGGCTCAGCCAATGTTGAGTGTCTGTGGAAAAGGACACTCTCATAGGTTTGAGAGGGACAGGCCACTCAGGCCTCTCTGGAAGGTGATAAATGACATAGCAGCAGACAACCTCCTCTGCTTTTATATCACTGTCACAATATGACCACCTCTCAGGCCTTAGGACCATCTCTTTGGTCAGCTTTTAACACCCTTGTGGTGCTGATATCAGTGATGTCACACCCAGGCAGAACCTGAGCTCAGGAACTCCTCTTTTCTATTCTGTTCTGCTGCTCTGTTACTTGCTTGCAGACCCTTAGCAAAACGAATTCCAGGGAGCAAATTTTGTATGGTCAGATGTGAAGAAAAGACACAATGTAAGAGAAATTAATCCTGAAGAAAACCATAATCTTTGGATCCATCAACCCTACCACAGTTCACGATACTCTGTGAGAGAACAGAGACTTTTTTTTTGTCTTCCAAAACAAGGTGTTTTCTGATCTCCAGCACCCTGTGACTGATGTAGCTTTTGTTCCCATGCAAATAAAGTGTTTAATCCTTGCCTTTGGCCTTGGTTTTGGAGGTGAGGCAGGTGAAAAACCCAAAGCAGTGATTACAAACTATTACCCATTCTGGGCAGAATAATGACTGCAGAAAACACAATCCTAAGTGCCAAGCAAAATGGGTAAGGTCAGTATTAATTGTCATTACAAGCACAAAAAGAATACTAGCTGCCAGAAGCTCTGTGCAAGGATGTGAAATCCACATTTCTTGCACTTTTTTTTTTCTGTTTTGACAACTAGAAATAATATTTTTCAATTGCTAGATCAGCCCAAAAGTTGTGGCAAAGCAGCCTTAAAAGCATTCAGAGCCTGCAAGAGCAGCAGAGAGGATTTGTGAGCAGTTCCACACACCAGCTTTGACCATTGCTGCAGATCCTGGGCCAGGTCCTGACCTCATCCAGATCCAGATAAATCCACAGCCATTTCAGTGGGGCTGTGGGGATGTGAGGTCAGCGTTTGGCTGGTTGTGTTGGCTGAGCTGTGGCAGGTGGGCACTTGCCAAGGAACTCTGTAATGGATGGTGTAAACACCAGGATTGCTCCCAGCCATTATGTAACCTGCTGCTTTAGAGAGGGATTTACAAAAGGCTCTGGTCTCCATGGCTCTCCTGCTCCACCCCTGTGCCATCACAGAGATCCTGTGTCAGGTCCACCCCTTCTGAGTGCAGGTGGTGTTTCTGGAATTAAACGTGGACACTCTGTCTCCTTGCAGAGAGGGCAGTGCAGTAGTTACAAAACAAACAAACAAGAGTGGGGCAGCTCTGGGTTTAGTTCTTACCCTTTGAAGCTCCTCATGTCTATTCATCCCTCCTGGCCAGCATGGAGCTGCAGGGTTTATGAAGAGTGATCAGCTCTGGACTCTCTGGAGTCAGATCAGCTCAGCTCAGGCTGAGACAGCAAGGGAGAAAATGCCTCATGTAAAATAGAGACAAAATCATTCCTTAGGCTCCTGGGCACACAGGTCAGCAGGCAGTGAAAGCAATGAGACAGGGAAGGGTAACTCTTGAGCATGGTCTCAACAGCCCCATTGTTCATTCTGTACATCAGCAAATTCCTAGATAACTAATCCTTGCATACCTGCTCTCCATCCAATCCATACACATCCTTACCACCACTCCAGACCCTACTCCAGTCTTCCTCCCTCCCTGTTTGTGTCCCTTTAAGTCATGGCTGGTGACAATAACTATAAATTTAAATATAGTTCTATAAATTCTTAACCCAAATTAAGAAAAACAATATTCTGCAAAGAAAGAAAACCATCCACAACCCTCAGTTTAGTCTGATTCCTTACTCTTCTACGTACTTTAAGAAACATGACCGTGTTGTAACATACTAAAAGATTTATTTCTAATGTGAAACCCATATTTAGCATTAGTCTGGCACTGGTAGGAAGGAAACCACAGGCAGCTGGCATGGATTAAGTGTTAGTTTCTTGATAAACCTGGAGTTGTCAGAACTTCCAGCTTCCCTACTGAATCTGCTGCCATCCAGAGCTAAATATTTGAGAAGGGTGCCTTGGGATGAGCAGGGCTTTGTTCTTCACATCTTAGCTGCAGGGATAGCAGCAAGAGATGTATGTTTGCACACATAACATTTCTATTAAAAACAAGAACTGCCTGTAGCTTCTCTGACATTCTCTCTGTCAGCTCCCTGGAAACAGCTTTAGATGCATCAGCAGTACCCTTCTGAATCCTTCCAAATTATGAATATTACAAACACAGTAGCTCACTGTTTCCTGGAATAGCTTCACCATCCGAAATTTCCACTGTTTCAAATTAGAGAATTCTGAGTCTTGTTCCTCTGAATGCCAGAGTCTGTTTATTGACTAATATTCAACTGTTCTCTAAGGGGAATGGAAAAAACTCAGGTTCATGATGCTGCCACCTGAATGACTGCAGTGCTTAACACAGTGCAGAATTTGAATTAGATATTCCAAATTACCAAATTCACTTCCAGTGACTCATTGGAAGTATTGGAGCTTTAAAACCCTCGTTTGGTAGTAAAACACTGGCACCCAAGTGTTTCCACAAAGCTGACATGCAAGGCTTTTGAACATAGGCCAAACAAATTAATTTTGGAATTTGAAATAACATCCATAAGGATTTTTTCCTATTTGTTCAGTCCTAGTCACCATTTCTTACTGACATACCTTCTGACTTGAAGCCGAAGTGAAGACTCTTTAAAATGTCTCTCAGTTATTCATTTATGAAGTGTGGGACAGAACACTGAAAATTGAGATTATTGCCTTAAAAATGTCAGTGCAGGTGTCTTGACATTCTCCATTCTGTACCATGTGTCCCAGGAACACACAGAAACATTTTCTATCCCTCCAGTCCATGAAGGACTGCTCCCTCAGCCTTGGAAACTCCAAGCACTCAGGTACCAGGACACTCAATCCTCCTGCAACTCCCAAAGAAATTATTCAGTGTACAGACCAACCAAAACCAATAACCACCATATTCCCAATACTTGCCTTTTGTTACATATGGCTCACATGTTTTTAAGCATTTTCCTGTAACTTGCAGTTCCACAAACTTTTAATTCCAAAAGCACCACAGGATTGGTTGATTCCAGGAGATGGTGCTTTAAGGAAAAAAATCCAGAAGCAATATGGAGACTCAAACCATTCCCAGTAGCACTGTGATGTGTCCTTTGCCTTTCACAACATCATCAGGTATTTATGTGCCTTTCTCCAGTGAAGAGAAAAAGCAGATTTACTAAGGACAAAATCACCTCCAACAGATGATCACCACAAAGCAAAAGTGATTAAACAAAATCCATTCTAGGAGGTGGTTCCTGACTTGTCAAGGGAGAAACATGTCAGAAAGCAAGCTTGTGTTTAGCAAGTAATCTTGGATTTCACAGCTCTAAATGCAATTATATGCCAGATTTTTGTCACCCAACCTTCCATTAAAGCTCAGATGTCAACAGTGCCACATGCCAAGCGACCTCCCACGACCCACTGGGAAGTGACTGCCACTAAACAAACAGTTTGCTTTTCCTGGCAACGTTACAAGTGATTCCCATGAGAATGGAGCTGCTCTGAGCTCATCCACAGCAGCTCCAATTCACCAAAGGCCATCAGGAATCATCCACACAGCACTAATTTTGCACAGGAACCTATAAAAGGACCATGAGCTGAACGCTGTTTAGTTATAAAGCCTCTTGCAGCTTCTGTGCGTGGAGGAGACTTCACCCCCCCAGCTGCCAAGACAGATGTAGGCAGCCAAAAGAAGGTTGATCTGGGGGCATCCCTTCGTTCTTCAGGTGTGTTTCCAACAACAAAGTCTCTGCACCAATCCTCCTGCAAATATTTTGGCCTTTGGCTCGCTTTCCCCACACACACCCTTCAGATGGCACTAAATTAGAAGTGAAAAATATGGCTTGGAGAGCACATTTAACATAAGTAAAGAGATTAAGGGGTTTATCTGTCAACACTGGATTCCAGATGTTTTTCAAATTCAAAGAAAAAACACAAGACTGAGAGAGATGTTAATTATAAGCCCTTTTCTTCCCTTTAAAATGTTTTAAAATATTGGTTAAAATACCTAACTTTTCCTGTAGGTTTTGGAGAGGGTTTAAAAAAAAATACCAGCACAGATTTCAGACTAAACTTCAGTGTCTGCACTGAAGCTCGAATCTGTTTCTCCTGGTACATACCATCAGAGTTTCTTTGCATAACCAACATTCACAGAGGAGTTATTTCATAGAAATCTCTGTGTATGACTTCACCAGGGCCAAAGCTCAGGCTCAGAAAGATATTGAATTCCACTCGTTTTCATCCTTGACTCTCAATTTCCATCTCTAGTCCAGTTCTAGGAGCAATGAAATCATGGAGCTACAGCTGGAGCTACAACAAGCTGTCACAACAACTGTGACAGTGAACACATTGGTTTTTTTTTAAATCTGGAAAGGGGGTGGGACTCATTTAAAAAGAAGTATATCCTAAAAGTGGTTAAATTCAGAATCACACCCATTGTAAAAAGGGAGTCAGCCCCTTCTGTTTTACCCATCTTCCATGTGGAGGACATTTATTTTAGTGTTCCTTGGGGCTGCACCAGTGGCTTCTGGGATTTACTTGATCAGTTTGTGCTGAATTCTTACTGCCAATTTCTCCAAGAGGAAATCTTGATTAATGTCCCATATCTAATACAGATTCTGCTCCTGTAGCCTTCCTCTGCTCTGAAAGGGAAAACAGGAGACAGGACTGGACTGAAAGGTTACTTCACTGGGATTTCCTTTTGGAGATCCCCATGTCAGGAGCATCAGATGGCACTTATTGCCTTCCTCTTGGATATGAGTGTCATCAAGCAACCTGATAAAAGTGGTGGGAAAAGCTTGTGCCAACTGAGCATTTCATAGCTGAGAGGATCTGATGCTGCAGCACTGGGACAGATGGCTTTGGATAATAATAAAACAACTCAGACCAGTGAGTCCTTCTAGCATAGTAATTCCATTGAGACTGGATGTTCTGAAAGAGCAATCATTAATTCTGTGCCAATCCCATGTGATTTTGATCACTAAATGACCTGATACAAAAGAGCTGAGAAGTTAATATGTTTGGGGTTTTTTGATTGCAACAATTAATTTTAACAGGAAAGAGCCCATTTTATTTCCTAACTCTAGATTGGATGTTAATCCCTGACCCATGTTCCCTATGAACACATACCTTGAAAAATTTTGGGGTTTCTCACAGGATTTTAAGGAGTTTTCTAGATTTTTACTTACATAAGTCAAGCCTGTCACCCAGACAGGAACACTGAGAAAGCTGAACATTGTTGATGATGGAATCCTGCCCCTGATGCACAGTTCATTGGGTCAATGTTGAAGTGAGGTTTCTTAAACTGACTGAAGCCCCCTAATGGTTTATTTTATCTAAATCATCTTTATTAGACAAGGTCTCACCATGTCTCTCACAAAGAATTAACAACAGTCACCTGAATTGGGGCATATTTGTTCATATATTTAATATAAATGCTGTTGGCTCTGTTAATTGTTCCAGAAATGTGAGCTCTTGGATAATTTAACCCTATTCTAAGTCCTTTCTTCTTACCTTTGGATCTCCTTCCTGGTCCCATACTCTTTTCCACAAACCAAGGTGACTGCAGAGAGCCCCAAACCAGCCCCAAACCAGGTGATACAACTGCACCTGCCTGGAAAAAGGGATGGCAACATAGAGGGCACTTCCCAATAAGTCCTAAGCAATTCATAGATATTTCAGAATTCAGGATTCATTCTCTCACAGAAAAGTTCTACTTATAAAAGACAATCAATTTCTCTTCTTACTGTTGATTGTATCCCAGAGTAATCCTGCAACATCCCTCATATGTCCCTTAATGGAGTACCTTTGACTGGGCCAAAATCCATCTTCCTTTTTCCACAAAGCCAGCTGACATCTTGAGTTCATATGAGGCACACTCTGCTTTCTTGGCATATCCCCGGGCCTTACTTCATTATTTTATATTTATGTGACAGCAAAAAAAAAAAGCTTATGCCATATGGATGTGTTGGGGCAGGAAAAAGCAACCAAGCTCTGATGAAATCAGGGGAGTTAGCTGGAATACAGCACTGTGTATGAAGCTGTGGAGCACTCTAGGAATATGAACTCACAGTGAAGCCTCAGAGCTGTGCAAACTTAACTGCTTTATGAGGAGCTTTGGATGGAGTACAAGCACCTCTTTGTGTGTTCTCATGCCTGATAAATCTATAAGTGGATCTGCCTCTCACACATGTACAGCTGGAAGAGCACTCAGTTTTTAAATCTTCACTTATCACAAAGCATGGTGATCCTTCTTTCGATCCCTAAACACGTCCATATGCTACAATTTCAAACTGAACTGAAAGAAGATCTTATTCTCCTCAAGAGCTCAAGCTAGAATGAGGAATGGGAGGATCCTTGTGCTTGAGAATGAAGCCTCAAGTTCAAGTCAAATCAGTGTGTTGGCTCTTGCCCTTTTTCGCCAGATGCATTAAAACAAAACCAAACCCAAAACTGGAACCAAGTCCCCTGGACAAAGAACATCCTGTGAGCTGGAGGCACAGCACATCTGGGGGCCTCATGTGGCTGCTGAGTAATGCATGACCTGGGGACACTGTCATTTTGTGCTTCACAAGTCTCCAGGGGGAAAGCTGACGTTTGAAAGAGACCAAAAAGCTTCTTCATGTGATGCCAAGGCACCCTCTCCTGTTTCACTGGAGAGTGGGAGCATGTGAACAGCACAGACATGAGCTCATGGAGCTACACTGATGCACAGCCTCCCAGCCCCAATGCCAGCACCAAAAGCTCTGTGCCAAGACACATGGCATCTCACAGCACCTTTTATTTGCTGCTTCTGTTCTGCCCAGATTTCCATCAAATTCTGCACTGAAATATCAGTCAAGGTGGAGGGACAATCAGAGAAGCTTCACAGTCACTGCTTGGGATTAGTTCATTAGTCTCATGAACTCGTGCTGAACTCAAATGAACTGATTCATTTATTTTTTAATCCACAATTCCCTATTAGTCATTCTTTGCAGTCCACTCACCAAACAGGTATCAGGTGTTTCTTGAACACTTGCAGGGATGATGTCTTCATCACTTCCCAGGGAAATCCATTCCCTTTCAGTGAATAAATTAAATTGCCTGAGGCTAAAAGCGGAAAAAACCTGTCCCCTCAATACCTAAGAGCTGACACACCAAAACTGTGTGGGGATGATCCATTGACACCAGAATTCCTTCACACCTTCCTTAAAACAATCTTGTGCATCTTTTGGAATGTTCTAGATCGCTGAAATGCTTCTTTCCTTCTCTGCACAGTGGAAAATTTTCCAACCTTGTCTTTAGACCTGGATTTTGTCAGAACTTCTTACAGTTTGTGGCATCCACACACAGTGACCTAATTACTACCATGACCCCTTCAAGAAAGCTGCCCTGGCTGCTTGCATGGAGAACTGAAAAACTTCCTCAAGACCAGCTAAAGTTGTTTTCTGTCCCTGCCACTTCCAGATGAAGCACTGCTAAGAGGAGGTTTCACTTTTTAAAAGGAAACATGTTCTCAACGTGGTTTTTATAAATGAAACCACATCACTCCTTCAAAAGGCGACAAAGGAACTTGCATGCATGATTGATGAAATATCCAAACACTCTTACAGGGGAAAATGTAACAAACGCTGGGCAGATCATAAGCAACACATCCCAGAACAAGGCCTGACAAAGAGCACTGTGCAATAATTTGAATTCAGAACTTGACAGTGAATATTTATTTGCTACATGTTTATTTATTTTAATTGGAAATAAAGAAACCTCGGAGATGAGTCTTTAGGTACCAGAACAGACATTTTCAAGTGGCACACGGGCCATGGCAGGCTAATTATTATTTGGGGTAAAGCATGAGAGCTCCCTGGATGTGACTGTGGAGGAAGAGAACCACTGCTTTGGTTCCAAAACTCATTTTGAGGAGACGATCAGGTTTCAGCAGTGCTATGCAGACTCCCTGTGGCTCGCTGGGAAGTTGGCCTGTGTGTCACAGTCAAAGCTGTGAGGTGGTTTGTTCCATGCGAGGGTGGGAGGCTGCCAATCTTAAAAAGATCATTTTTGTTAGTTGCAAACACACAAATTGCTTTAGGCTCGCTGGACATGCCAAAGCCTTGATCAAAATCATGTCCCTTTCATGGGGACAAAAACATATGTTCACATTATCCCAAAAAGAAACAAGGGGGCACGGGAGAGAATGGGGAGGGAATCTTTTTATCTTGGTTTAGCATGAAAATGCCATGCATGGCTGCCAGTTGTTTATCGGCTTTTCCAGATCAACAATGTGTTCTTCCTTAAGGCCTTTCATTGAAGAGATTTCTGTCAATCTAGCTTGTATTAAATAACCAAAACCAAATGGGGAGCAGTCTCAGGCTCTGCACTTGTCACATGACACTGCTGTTTAAAGAGCTTTTTTGGTCACCAACTCACAGCAAGAGTATTCTGGAGAATCTAATTCATAAATTCTCACTGTTTGTTCTTTGACATATTTCCCATGTGATTCTCTTTCTCTCTTTTTCCCTGTGCCAGTGGAAGGAGCATAGTTTTTGCTTGGGTCAGTCATCTCCACTTCTCCACTGGATAGTTCTGCTGCTGGTCCCCTCTTTGCATGGTTGGTCCCTTCTCTGCATTATGTGCCCAAAAGTGAATAAAAACTCACAGAAATATAACAGGGGGAATTTTAAGTCATGCCATGAAAATCTGATCCTGGCAGAAGAAGCAACAGGGAGAGAGAGATCAGGGAGAGAGGTCAGAGGACCACCCTTCCAGCACTGGAGTCAGGGAAAACAGCTAAGCAAAGAAAAACAAGGTGTCCTTATCCTCTGAAAAACACACCTATCTTTCAGCTTTAGAAGATCCTCTGTGAACAAACACCGTGAAGAAAAAGACAGTGATTTGCACAGGGAGAAGAGTGAATCAAAACAGCGCTTTAACAACTCTCTCCTCTGCTCCAGTGAAGGGGGAAAATGGCAAATACAAACACACAGGATGTATCCCAGTCAGGGGGAGGAGAGAAAAGCACACAGGATATCAGCTTCTGTAAGTGTGATCACAGGGGCTCTGTCAATCATTAAGGCAAAGTATCTGGTATTCCTTCCTGCCAGGGTGAGTTCTCACATGCTTTGTGGCAGGTGTTTCCAGATGGATGAGCCCTAAATGGCCACAGGCAAAGGAAGCCATCCATGCTCTTAAACTGATGCTGAGATGGAGCAGGATAAGGCTGTGAAGGGCTGGCATTTGGAGTGACAACAGCAATCAGGACACTAAAAAAGGAGAAAGCCATCAGTCATCTCTGTTTCCCTCCTAACATCATCTTCCAGGTGGTCCCAAGCTTCAGGCATCTTTATAATTTAAGGGTCACTGGTATGTGTTCTTTCATGCTCTCCATCCTTCTGGCAGTGGCTTCACCTGATAAGAGGCACAGATAACACAGGCAGAGAGCCCCCAGCTCCTGCCAACACCTGTTTTGCACAGGGAGATGTCACAGCTCCAAGCAGACCCGGCTGTCCTTGGGCACTTCAGCACCTGCAGGGTCGAGCCCTGACCCTCTGCTGTCAGCTACAGGAGTTTTCATTCCTGTGACCATTTCCAGGGTCCTGAGCTTTGCTGGATGGGGACATCAGAGGCCTTTTCACTGTGCTAGGCATATCCCTTCACCAAACATGCTGCAGCGTATTCTGACCGGCCAGCAGTACAGCAACATTGCACATTTTAAAGCATTATATATCTTTTATATGAGGTTTGAAATTGTCCATAGTCCCCCCCAAGTTCACACATTTTGCCAAAATGGTTAATTGAGAAAAAAGATTTTTCAGGCACAATATCTGCAATACCACCTGACAAAAACTACTGGAAGTTGCCAGTGTTCAATTAATCTGAAAGAAACAAACCACGCTGAGTTTATGGCAAGTGAGGAAGTTAGTTCATGTTTTGAGCTCCTTTTATCTTTATTGCCAGAGCTGTGGCTTTTTTGTCCTTACAGCTGTCTGTCAGCAGTACTCCAACAAAGAGGGCCCTCCCTTGAATTTCAATCAAATATTCTGTTTCTTGAGAGAACTTTAAACACATAATTTAAAAATAAATAGCCAAAGAGATATTTCAAGTCAGTGCAATTGACTTGAACTCACATAAAGTAAGGATGATAGAGATACTCATGTTTTTAAAAGGAAGATTTTTCACGTCTTAAAAAATAGATGGAAGCCAAAGGACCTGCAGTTCTTACTGTGCATTTCTCACTCCCCACTGCTTTCCCCAGTGTTTCTGTGCCCAAGCACTTGTTAGCAGAGAGAAGAGCTTTCTTTGGGCCTTCTTCATCAAGTGTAGACACAATTTTCAGTTTCCATCAAGAGAACTGAGGGAAGGATAGAATAAATGGATATTTGCCCTCTGTCCCTGTAGAAGACTATAAAAGTATCAGAGAAGGATGAGCAAAAATGCTGTTGAACAATGACAGCAAAAGATGCCCAGCTTGGCAATGTTTCTCCCCCTAGAACTAGCCTGAAAAGCCCAAGAGATATTATCTCATCAATCCATGGGGGATGGACACTGAGAGGACAGGGATTAGAGGCCCTTTTAGATCTGCCTGTGAGAGAGCACTTCTGCTCCCAGACCACATGCTGCACTCACTGCATTGAAGTCTCAGCTCTCAGCCTGCAGAGAGGAGTGGTGAATAGCACAGGGGATGATTACACATCCCCTTCCTCCCAACGCAGTCCAGAGATGCTATTTTCTTACTCCAGGCAGTCCCTGATCTGATAGACAGCTGATGGAACCCCACAAAAATGCTGGATCATGGCTAACATTCTGGCCTTCATTCCTGCAGCAGTTCTGGGCAGATCATCAGCCTTATCTTTAAGCTTCCTGCCTCATGTCACAGCCCTACTGTTATTCAAACACAGTTTTGTATTTAATTTAATTTCCTTGTTTTTGTTTAGCTTTGATAAAGGAAAGGAAATCTTTTCTAATCGGCTCAAAACAAGACCATTGACTCAAGACCAAGTTCAGTGAGCTATCAGGGGCAACAGGATGCTAATGGCTAATGCAAAAGGCTGAGAAAGAGTCATGGGAACAAAAGCCACTGGAGGGAGAACAGTTTGTCCTTTAAATCCTTAAAGAGGAAATGGGATGTGGAGAAAAGTTCTGAGTTGAAAAGCCATTGCAAAGGGGATTGTGACAGAGCGAGAGCAAAGAGCCAGGGTGAGCTGAGAGGGAAATCACAATGTAATAAACTGAACCTCTTTTGTGTGTACATGTGCAGATACATAGGTGTGAAAATGTATATGTGTATGTGTGTGTGTGTATATGTATAAATATGAATATAAATATATAAATATATATAAATACATGTAATAATGGGTTTTTGCCAAGGAAGGAGACTACAGTCACAGCACATCAAGGGATTTAAACCAAGGTATTTCTGGAGTTGGAAAATGTCTCTATCATCTCCCCCAAGATGTAGTCACACATATTCTCAGGACACCAAACAATCACTTAATGTTGATTTGATTGCACGTCGGTGTAGAACAAAAAGGTTTGGGAAATGAAGAATATAAAGGGGTCAGTTCTACCAGGCTAGGTCAACATCTAGAGTTTGAACCTGGCAGAGAATCCTGAATACCTTTGGTCCTGACAAACTCCTGCATGACAGAGCCTCATCCACAAGTGTTTCCATGAGCTTCAGAGAACTTTGGCTCATATCCCAGAATCCCTGCAATTTTCAGGCTAGCTAAGGACAGGAGTGCTTCTACAAGGGAACAGCATAAAGAGCAAGTCCAAGTCATAAAAATATTGTGCTAGCAGTTGAGAAGGTTAGAACACAAAAGCAAGTGAAGAAACAGATTAAGGTCAAACAGTCATGTCAGAATTACCCCAGTGTGGTGCATTTACAGCTCCTTATCTCCAGCAGAGACAATTTTTTATGTAAGAATTCACATGAAAACCTAAACTGCAGCCATCAGAACCCTTCTAATAACCACCAACCAGACCTCCAGCCAAATCGCTTCCTTTCACAGTTCTTGGTCCAACAGTTCTAACTCTTTTAAATCTTCCCAAATATATTTGCCCTGATTTTCACATCTTCACTGATGTATAATAATTGGGTCAGGTCTACCTTCCAACCTACTCCATGCAAAATTCCCAGTGCGCTTTAAATGCAGAAAATATTATAGAAACCCTGTTATGACATCCAGCTTTTAATGCAGTGCTAGTTACTTATTTACTGGCTCTACAGACCCAAAAATTCCCTGGCTCTTTCCATAGTTTGCTAAGAGTGTCAAGGGCATTTTTTTCTCCATCAGGGCATTTTTCTTCTCCGTTGTTACTAATTCACATTAAGGGCCCTTGGTCTTGCTCAGTAATGCTTCTCTTTGATCAGCACCCAGGTCAAATACCACAAGAACAGCCTTTCAAGAAATGTTTGGCTGTTCTGTCTTCCATCATCCTAAATGTTCTCTCTGCCAACACACTGGCCAGGGATTTCATTACCTTTACTATATTAGGTTATTATAGACTTCAAGCTCATCCTTATTAAATCTTCTCCACCCATTTTCCCCTACATTCTCCAAAAGCCTATCCCATGACTTTGTTCATGCTATTTAGGGACCATTTTTCCATCTAAGTAGAGATCCAACAACTTGGAGCTCTGCAGCTTGGTCTCTCTCACTCTTTTGGACCTAAATGTTACCTGCAGAAAAAGTAACATCATTATCACTCCTAACAAGCCTTAGTTTCCTCTGAGGTGTTCAAACCCTTTAACATCATCATAATCTAGAGTATTTACTGACTCCCAGAAAAGCATTCCCAAGATGATCTTAAGCTAACAACTGGGCTTTATTGCCTTCAAATTTAAGCACTGTTTGGAGTTTGGTTTTTTATTTGCAGTACCTTCTGGTCTACAGCTCTCTTCTGAGCTATATTTCTTCCCTCTCATGACAGTTAACTCACCACAATGGTCAAAAAGGAAATGTAAACCAGTCAAATTCACACCATTCTGAGAATTTCACAATGAGTGTATTAATCCCACGCGGTCATATTAAAAATTACAGGAATGATACTTAAGCATCTCTCTGACTTAACCCTTCACTGAGGTCAAACAGAGCAGAGTGTGCAATGCTTGCCATTATAACCAGTTCGTATTTGCACCTTTCTAATTCATTTTTTGAGCTATCCTGACCCTTTTTGTGCTGGAAGTCAATTTGTGACAAATACACACGATTCCTTAAACCTCCCTAAAATCTACAGAGCAAACATATTATTTTATTATATATATATATATATATATATATATATATATATATATATATATGTATCCTGATCATATTCCTGTCCTTTCCTGAGCTCGTAATGGATGAAGTCTCTCTTCTCCATGAAAAAAAAACAAAAATAGGGGTTTTTATGAGGCAGTTTTCACATATTAGGCTGTACAGCAAAGGGAAAATGCTGCAACATTTCTTCCATTCTGGTTTCTCCCTTCTAGAGAACTGGGCATATTCACTTGGAATTTATTCAAGCTTCCAAACCAAATCAGCTTCAAAAGCTTTGAGGCTGTGTAGGGCCTCCTGTTTTCAATAATGTAGCAGGAACACTATCAGCCCCTGGTGCTTTATTGGTCCTGAGAATTGTAATTGTCTCTCAAAGCTCCTCAAAATGTGGTATTTCTACAAAACAGCTGAGCTGTCTGGATTACAGCCAGTACCTCTTTTTTCCACCTCACAATTGAAGAGATCACAGTATTTTCTCTATTTCTTTAAAGCTACGCTGTAATTTCCACTTTCATCCTTAATCATGCTCACTCACTTCTCCACACATGGATATTCTTGTAAAGTGCATTCACATTATTAATACCTCTCTTCTCTTCTGTCATCTCTATTGTGTTTTATTATCTGATTTGTCATTTAACTCATCTTCCACCTGTATTGTAATTCTCAGCATAAGGTGCTTTCTCATTCTGAGACAAACAATTGTCTCTGCAACAGCCCTCTCAGCCTCTATGCACAAAGTGTCAGATGCAAGTTTCCTCTCTACGTTTCAAAAAAAATCTCTCATTCACCATCAACAGGTTCCTAAAACCTCGAACTTGATCTCAGCTCAGATCAGCAACATCTGGGTTTTCTGATATGTCAATTATTTTGTCTTGTTTCCTGGGCTCATTAATTTTATTGTGTTGGGTCACTCAGCTTTGCTTCTTTGGGGTCATACACTGAGCAACAGCCTGAAGACTCTTTGGATATAACGTTGTTCTCTGAATAAATAAAAGTGTCAGACTGACTGACATCAGCTCCATTTAACCCTACAAATGTTCTACTGCTCTTCACAACTGTTAGATATTGCAGAAGTAGCTCATCTCTAGTATTTAACGTGAGAAGATCATCCAGAATTCTTTCAAATTAATTCCACAGAGGATGCAATCTTAATTTCATCAGAAGGTAATTACTTCTAATCTAAGTTCGTACAAATCATTATGAACAAAACAAAATGTGTGTTATCCTTCTATTTTGGAGAGAAAAAAAAAAAGAGACATTCACTGATAGCTTCAAAACCAAGAACTTCTGAACCCTGTCCCTCATGACAAAAACTTTACCCATTTCATGCCTTTGAGTCTTTTCAACTCAGTGTTATTTCTGAAGAGAAGTATGTATGTGGCTTTTTGCAATGACAGGATACTATGGAGGTCCACTCGTTTGTCTTAATACTTCTTTCCTGTATTATAAAAATAAGTTGGAGATACTAATTTTTCAAACAATCAAGGCAATGTAGGAGACTTACTCATTTCATATAATTTGGAGGCTTTCTGGTCACATCAGCTCAGAAGTTCCATGTTTCCAAATTCCTGTCCTCTCCCCATAGGACCTCTACCCACAGAACTGACTTACTGGGGATTTGTTTGTTTGAAGGTTTTTTCCCCCAGTATTTAACTGAGCTTTATTTATCCTTTGTTCCACAAAATATCTGACTTGAGAAACACTTCTGACCCCATCTGTCCCACCACCACTGTTCTTGCAGTCCCAGAAGCACCTCTAGAACATCACAGATCTGCAATGCATCTTTAAGGATTTTGATGCCAAGTGTTTGTGAAAGCCAAGTTGGATATAGTCTGAAATGGAACGTGTCTGAGCCAAGGTTCACAAAATGATGTTTCAGATCACTTTATACATGAATCTGGGTTCAGAAACACCATTACAATGAACAACCAGTGCATGCCTAGACCATTGTGCTCAGCTGAATGGAAGCAGACCAGTCCATTTCAGCATCATAATAGATCTTTTAATGCTCATTGCTGAAGTAGTTGTTTCTGTTTCACAGGACAAATTCCTACAGTTTCAGAGATGGGAGTTTAATCCAGGCATTGAGAAGTTCAAAACATTAGTTTTCAACCTGTCCATTTTCTTAGTAAAATCATGCTTTGACCAATGAAAAACATATGAAATTCTACAGTTTATTTCCTTTTCTTTACAGGATTATTATTTTTTTGCTGTCCTGGTGCTTCAAATGAGACAACTTCTGTGAATCTTGTTTGGAAAGAGACACCATGTGCTTACACATCCCAGGAGTCCAAATTGTTCTGATGCTACACTTAAAGTTCTTCATTAAAAACAGCTGAACACAAGTGGAAGGAATTAATCTCTTTGTTCCTTAACTATTAGATCAGTATCTCTGTATAGCTGAGATTATTTAAGTGGGGAAAAGGCAATATTTTTTTACAATTATAAAAATGTTTTTAGCACTAAATTCATGTAAGCAGAGATGCTCACAAACTAGCTTGAATCACTTCTGTTTATAGCTGGTGGCACCTCTCAGCTCCTGAGTTTTGGGAAAACTGCAGGAGGAGAGTGCACTGGAAATGTCCAAAACATTTTAAACCTACAGCTCCCTGAGTGTGTTATGCTGAGGAAAAGCTCAAGAACAAGAGTTCTCAATTGCGTATTTTACCTAAAAAAGACTGGGCAAGACCCCTTGAATACTTCCTTTCTTTTCATCAAGATACGAAGCAGAATTATTATCTGACCTATTTGTACAAAAACAATAGAAAGGGCGAAATTCTTTGCTCTCTTCCAGAAAGGCAGCCTGGGATCCCAGCAAAGCCAACGGGTAACTCACAGTGATCTCATCGGCTGAACTGTGCTGACACTCTCCCTGCCAAGAGCAATTCTCTGCAAAGGGACTTCCTGCACAGATAAGGGTAGAGAAGCCTACTGAGTGTGTTGTTATGCCAAAGGCTAACTGGTGAAGCATATGGATGTTGAACAACTCCTGGAGACCAGCTCCAGGGCATGAGGCAGCTGGAGAGAGACTGCCTTAGAATTGGCATCTCAAGATTTTGTTCCAAGCCCATGCAACAAACTCACATTCTCTCCCTTCTTGGAGAGTTTTTTCCCTTACAAATCCATTTCTCTGGAACATGACAAGAGCTTCTACAAAAAGGCTTAGGCAAGATAGGCCATGATGAAATAATTATTGAGTTTACAGTGTTGGTACAATCTTTCCTCTATATTTTTAAGGGTGCTGGAGCAAGGCCTTATAATGAAAAACTGACTTATAAAAGTGTCATTCAACAGCTCTGTATTCACTGTTGTGATCAATATTAAGTGCTTGACAAAGACAGAACTGAAATTCTGTGGATATTTTGTGCCCATAATCAGTAGTTTTCTTTAAAAGTTGTTTTTGTTTAGAAGAGTAGTCAGGAACAAAAGGGAGGCTCTGAGAAAAGTTGCAGTAATTGTTTGAATAGAGGAGTATTTCTCTTCTAGAAAGCTCCTTAACAATTTTTTCATAAAGAATTGTAGTGTCTATTAAAAATTTAACAGGACATTAGACAGCAATTACAAATGCCTATAAGGGTTCACTATCTGCCTAGATTTGAGGGATTCTGGGACACTTCTTGCTCTTTTCAAGTTTTCATCCCCAGGCTCACTAAGGATGCCTTTGTCCTCCCCAAGCCCTCTCTCTGCTAAGCCAGCCAGCCTCCATTTGCTTCTGCAAGCATCATTTTCCTATTAGAAATGCTGTTTTTATTACTCTCCTATCACACTGAGCAGTGGGAGATATTCCCTCTCCAACAGCTGGAGCGCAAGGCCTCTCACCCTGTGGGGATTTGGCAAACCAGTTGCAAACTCAGTGGAGCAGTGAGAGAGATCTGCAGAGAGGATGTCTTGACTGTAATAGCACACAGATCACTCCATTCCTGCAGAACTAAAACCACGCCACTATTTTGCTTTTTAAGAGACAATAGGTCTCTTTCTCCCCTCCTCCCAAACAGGCCAGGCACAATAGCTCCAAAATGAAAACCTTTTGTGAGTGCATATTATTTGGTTTCAAGCTGCCTGGAGTATAATGATGGTTTTTTCAGCTCCTTGCAGCAGCTGCCAGCATTTCTGTGCGAGGAGATGGGAGTGCTGAATATCTTTGAGTGTGTTATTTGCTATGATTTTTAATTTATTTTTCTAAAAAACTTTCAAAAGGCTGTTTAGGAAATTGCTGCCAGCTCTCCTGGTAACCCCAATGCATTTTCCTTATGGAAGAAAGTTCAGCAAGGAAAGCCACCACTTAGATTTAGAGAACACTGACCTATTCTGTGCTACAACAGAAACTTGCAAAGCCTAGGGAAAACTCTGGAGAAAGAATGAGGAGTGGGGAAAAAAGCCTCTCCAAAACAATAGAAAGGCTCTTCTCAGACTCATACAAGAAATATTGTTATTCAGAAAAGAGTAAAACTCACAATTGATTTGTCTTCCTCTCATCCTTTTCCCCCACCTCAGTCCTTTACTAAGAGAGGAGCTCCTGGAACTCACCTTTTAATGCATTCCTTGGCTGGAGTTACAGCCAAGTGTGAGTAAGCACTAAATGCAGCTCCAGGTATCTGGCTATAAGTGGTTCTGCAAGGCTTAAATTACTTTTTTTGGGGGTAAGCGGGACAGTGTGAGTTTTCTTTTGTCATCTCTGGTAAGTATTAGCTTGGAAAGAAATAAATTATAGTGATTTTCTTTTGCTATTTTTAATTTTTTAAGGTTTTTTTTTAATTATATCACATTTTTATAGAGATTTTTCTAATAACTGAATCACTTCCCTCCCAGTCAGAACAGAGCAGGGACTTCACTGACTCTCTTTTCTGCCATGCCAAAAGCAGGGGACAGGTGTGATTTTAGTTTTTGACATGTGAATCCTTTGTCAAAGACTAGACATCTACCTTACATGTTGCTGACCACTGAACCCAAGGGCTGCCACTCACCCATATCTGCAAAGGCTGAATTAGAATCCCCCAGTATTCAATTTCATATAAATTGTCTCACTCCAAAAAAGGGTTTACAGCAAAACCAAGGCCATACTTGCAGCAGGGCATAGGGATCTGTATTCTGCCTTGAGGTGAGGCTGACCCAGGCTGATGATGGAGTGCACCTCTAGAAAACATACAGCTGTGGTTTTTGGCACTAAACGTATGGTTTACCCTTCCTAAGGTTTATGAACCCATTGCCTCAATTTGGTGTAAGGAAGTGAAGCAGAACTGATTCATTCTGTGGTTAGGAAGACACTTGCAAAGGACTTCTGGTTCCAGGTTTGTCCTGCTTGGAGAGGACAAAAGGAGAGACCCCAAACCCAGAGTGTTGCAATGCCCCATCTTTCACAGCAAGACCAGGATTTGAGTGTGTTCTGGCTCAGGGCACTGCAGTCAAACCCTCTCAGCCTTGCTGAGCCCCAGGCTCTGGTGGATTTTAGCTCAAGCCTATCCCCATCAGCCATTCCCAGTGTTGGCAAACAAGGGAGCAGAGCTGCCACTATTCACTGTCACAGCCTCAGCCAGGGGCCTCCTGCCTTGTGATTGCTGATTTCAGTTCATTTCTCTGATTTACAGTTTCCTGATTTGCAGGTTGTTAAAATACTTGTAAAAAACACTGGTCTGGAAAATGTTCCTAAATAATTACGTTGATGACTAAAAATCAGGCTGAAAGGGCTTTAATTCATAGCAGCTTATACAATAAGGGAGATTTAGAGAGAGCTTTTATTCTCAACTTGTATTTTTAATGTTTCATTCATGTTCATATCCTGTACTACAGACCCCAAAGTGAGTTTATATGGCTAAACTCTCATTCCACAATCAGGAACTAGTACACTCTCTGGAAAAGCTTTCTTAAGCAAGTAAATTTTTCTATCTGAAGGTTAGTGCTGTGTTTATGTCCTGGAGGGCTTGTGGGGAATTAGAGTATTTTCCCCTTTGGAAGGGGATTGTGGGAATTAAAAGTTTAAATTGGTGTTTAAATAGGGAATCTAAGCACCAGTGAGAAACTGAGGTCAAGAGGTGCTGTATTTAATTATGCAAATAAAGGTCACCACTGAGGCTGTGCTCAGGGATTTGTGCAGTACAGCCTGACACATCCTGGATCTGCAATGAGCAGGACACAAGCCAAGACTACTTTGATTCTTACCTTTGGTGTTGAGAGGAGTGAGATCTGTTGCCATCAGTCCAGGCTAATGTTTAGGGCTGCAATGGTGTCATCTCAAGTTTCTTATTTAACCAGTCCCAGCTGTGTCAAATTCTGCCTGCAACAGAGCTGCAAGTTGGAATTAACCATTGAACTTCCCAAAATGAATGACTTGTTGGCTCCATTGTAAGGTCTGGTTAAGACCATTTTGACATGTCTTCTGCTGGAAAATGTCTTGGTCAAAACCCTTCAGAAATGCATCTGTTACTTAATACAAAGACAACTCACAATACCCTGAGTGAGGCCTGGCCAGAATGGAAGATGGGCTTTACCACAACCCAGGGGAACAAGTTCAGGCTATTGTGAGCTCTTTCTGGTTTTGTAATGACTCTCAGCAGGGAAACAGCTTGAGATTCACAATTTTTTCGCCAATGAGATAAACATTCTCTGCTCAACTCTGTTTGCAAGTCTTACGTTATTTAAAGGCCTCAAAGAAGTTAAGACAAGAATGTGACTACATTCAAACAAGCTCCTTCGGTGGGATGGAGCATTTTCTGCATTAAGGGAATGTAGATTACAGGAGTTTCTACATTCTGTAGCTTTGTAGGCAAAGGCTGTTCATGAGCTCCCATCAAGTGCACAGGCAAGGGGCCAGAGACTCAGGTGCTCACTCATTTGGAGAGAAACAGAACTTCTGGAAGCCTTGCTAATACAGAATTCCTAAAGGTTTGGAACTTGCTTAGCAGCTTAATGCATTAACAGAAGCATTAAAAATAAAAAGAGGTGTCGGTTAGTCAGTGCAGGTGCCTGGTGTGGCAAGAGGCAGCTCGGAGGGAGGGGAGCTGTTTTCAGCTGAAACCAATTACCTTGATGAGTGAAGCAGGAAGGCTGTGAAAACGCTGTCTCCTGGTGCATTGGAAAGTTCGATGTGCCCAACATCTGCTTTTGTCAGGACTCAGCTAAATGGCATGGCCTACCCCCTGCTATGACTGGCCAGACTCCTCTTTGTAGGATGGAGCATCCTCCTTGTCCTCCTCCTAGGAAATATTTGCTTTGTCTCATCCTTCTACATCTTGTCACACCTCCCTGTGCACAAGGACATGCTAAAATACTGTTAAAATACGCTAAAAGCTGTGTTAGCCATCAGCTTGGAAAATGGCACTCTGAAGAAATGCCCTTTGGTGCTGCATTACATTACTAAGAAAAAAAAAATTAGTTCTTCTGCTAGAGGAATTGATGCAGCAAAGAAGAAACAACGTCTTGATCAAAAGTTTTCATTGAATTTTGGTAGCATAACGGTGGGAGATGACCTTGTTTTGAGAAGGGAGAAAGGATGCTTCAAGAATTGCCATATCATGGGCTGCAGAGTGGAAGAGAAAAGCAACAGCTTGCTTTAACTCCAGGTGAATTTGCAAACTAGATGCACATATTTCTAAGGGACAGGCATGTACCATGTGATGTTTGTAGTGCCAAATTATCTGATTGCTCAAACACTCTGAGATCAGCAAATTCTACCCTCTCCTGTAGCAATTTCCATGGCAGCAAGCAGTTCAATTTGCAATGATCTCCTGTGCCAGTTTAATTTACAGTTATCTCTTTGTGTGAAAGGGTGAGAATAAGGAACCAGTCAGTTTGGGGATGGAGATGAGGGTCTTCCCAGGGAAGAAGAGAAGTCTACTCTGCTCTACCACAACTTTTGCTACTTATATCTCTTAAGGAACTCCCAAGGATACAGCACAGGCAGAGGTAGAGAGTTTTTTTAAAAGCCATTTCCACTTTGTTAATAACGTGTGTGAATACTGGATTTTATTATTTCCTTTTTTATTTTATGACTATTGCAGATTATTCAGAAAGCAAACTGAAAAAGCCATTTATTGCCTGGGTTTGTTTGGTTTTTTAAACCTGTTACACTTTTAAAGCATCATGAAGAGTTCCAGATCATACTCCTAACAACAAAAATGCTTTATGAATTAAAAGAATTTGACTGCAAGTCTGAGCACCACTATAAATGGAGGGGTTGGAGTCCCTGTGGAGCTGTAAGGTCAGTTATGGTTTGAGAACCCAGTGAAATTTTGCTGTAACTCCTGGCTGAAGCACCTCAAGAGTTTGCCAGCTTTGCTAGGGCTGCCTGCCCTCTCCAAATGACCTTCCATAACTGGACTGATGGTCTCCTGATAACGAGATATATATATGGATAACATCTTCCTTATCCTTTGGGTCTTGCTAGAAAACAAATGTTCTTGCAGTACCCGACAGTCTCACTTTGAACACTGGCAGAAAATAGATATTGGAGAACACAGAAATAAGAAAACTTTTTTCTTTTTTTTTTTCTTTTTTTTTTTTTTTTTAAATTATTGCACCTGATCATTCTTGAACCTTGATACTGGGGACTAAGATTTGGGCAAGGATCTGAATTGGCTCTTCCTCGTGAAATCCATTCTCCTGTTCCCACATGCACATTAAGGTGAGTATTACATCTGATGTTTCAGTTTTAAATCTCAGTTCCCTTGCTTAGGTTCTGAGCCAAACATTTCCTGGGGGAAAGAAGGGCACAGCAGATACAGAGCCTTCTTCCAGGGTACCTATTTCCACTAAATGTGTGATGAAATTACAGATCAGAGTGGTTCTGGGTGTTTTATTCATCATCTATTCAGGCTGCAATGTGTCCCCACCTTGACCAAGCACATGTTTTTTGTTTAGCAATCTTCACAAAATGTTGCCAAAGTGCAGGTGGCACCATGACCTAAAACTAATGCCCATGCTACCTGAATTTCAGACAGCCTTTTCTTCAGGTCACAGGCTAGGTCTAGTTAAGTCACCATTTTTCTTCCCTGGTGTCTCTCTGGTTTATTTTAAACCAAAACTTCTAAGTTCAAAAATTACTATAGATATTTAAACTCTTTCCCCCCTGCCATGCTCCTCCAAACAACACTATTGAGCTTTACCACCCAGAGGCAACTACATTTGACTGTTTACTTGATGTTTGACAACTTAAAATGCATCTTTTGTGCTCGTTTTCCAGTACAGTGAGCTGCTAAGCCAGCTCTTTGTGACTTCAAGGATCATCTTACCAATAAAAAAAAAAAAATACAGTTAAGTACCCAAATCATAGTAACTTCAGATAATTGTAATTTGAGTAACTGTGAAACTATCAGTCAAGCAGATTGCACCTGTTTAAGGTCAGTAAATATTCTTTTAGAAGGCTATTCTTAAAACATGATACTTCTGGACCTGAAAGAAGAATGAAACCATAGGTGCTCATATCTCTGCCACTGACCACTTCAATATGAATGGAACACACAATCCAAACAAGGATTAGATTTGCCAGTGGCAGTAAAATTCTGAAGCAGAAGTACTTCCAATGTGTCAGGCCACTCCTGCAATGGGAATTCTGCATAAATCATGGCAGTGCTCTGTGTCAAACGTTCTGTAGGAATAAAAGCCAAGCTAAGTAGTGACTTGAATGAGGCTACTGGCTTGCTTCAAATTATTCCAAATTAAGTCATTTTTGAACTTAAAACCTTTGGCTTAAAATAAACCAGAGAGCCATCAGGGAAGCAAAACGTGAGTGCCATGAAAAGTGAGCTCTGAGTTCATGCATATGATTAATTTTCTCTTTTTCCTTTCCATGATTCAGGGGCCAGCCAAATGCATCTTTTGCCTGGCCTTTCTTCACCCTGAAACTCAGAGTAATGGGAGGAACAGAGGAGTTCACGTGGCAGGATGTTTGTAGAAGGCTCTGCTGTGGGTGTCCTGTAAAAATATATACATATATAGTGAGAGACAGGTATAATGCAGTGATAGAGAACTCTGGGCCTAAACAATCTGTCTGGATGGTATTAACATGGCATTTGCACAAAATCATGTCTCTCCATTTCTTCTAAGCCAGGGATGAAAGGATCCCTCACACACAAATACACATAACCCTCCCAGAGTGTGGCATAAACTTCTGAAGCCCCCATGATTCCAATTTTTGTTGCTGATGCTCTCTTTCATCACCTCTAGTATTTGCTCTGAACTGACGGCTTCTCAGAACGTCACTCTTCACAACGTGTATGGATATTAATCTTCCAAAGAGGAATTTAAATGGCAGACTGGACCCTTCAGGCTAATGCAGGGATGGTGATGCCCTGTCTGTTTTTAATTAGAGCTAGCTTGCTTAATGAGGTAATGCTCTGTTGTGCTGGGTTATCTTCTGGAAGACAGGGCAGCAGGCGAGCTGCTGGGGAGGGACACTTGCAAAACATCACAGGCAGGCTGTTTAATGTTAGCACTATCATTCATCACCCGGGCTCTTTGGAGAGCCTGACAGACGGAGCACGTCCTGCGGGGACTCCATCAGCCTCTGGCGTGCTGCTCAATGCAATTTAGCCAGATGTATCAAAGCAGCAGGCGAGACCCTGCTATTTGGACAGCATTTACAGCATCCTGGGCAAATAGTCAGGAAATGTTCAATAATGTGCCTTGCACAAGTGTGGCAAGAAGCAGATTCTTAGGGGGACGGGTTGCCAAGAGAAATCCTGGCAGTGCCTCACTCCAGCTTTTAGTCACATGCTGGTTTTGTTGTTATTGTTTGAGGGCTGGTTTTTGCAAGGGCTCTCTCTGTCGGAGGTTTCCAAAGAACGGATTTAAGGTGTCTTGCACACGCCCATCTGGTTGCTGATCGAGAGGATGAATGTGAACAGCAGGAGCCCTGGAGCACTCATGGATCTGGGCATGGAGCCTGCAGGAGGGCTGGGGTGCCTTCCCAGCAGCCAGAGCAGGGCAGAGCTGAATTCTGCAGCAGCCCCAGCACTCTGCTCCCCATGCAAAAGGGATCAGTGGTGTTTGGGCAGCTGGAGAGCAAACACCACTGCATACAGAGAATTTAGTGGGGTCTCTGGCTACATCTCTAGGCTACAGAATCCAGTCTGGTATGCTGACAGCCTCTGTTCTGGAATCCAAGAGGGGTTCTGCAGAGTATAGTTCAATATACACCTAACTGTTTGACACTGAAATAAGAATAATTCCCAAATTTTGTCATATGGACATTTTCCCGGAAACTTGAGTATACCTCTATGTGGAATATTGTGCCTGGGAGATGTCTCCATCAGCTACACAGCTGGAGGACCTGAAATAGGGACAGCAGATACCCTGGGGAAAATGGGTTTCTGCTCTTTCTGCTCCATGTCCTGCTGCCCAGACAGGTGGCCACTGCCACCAGGGGCCAGAGAAATGTTTGCCATAATTCTTGTGGGTGCTGAAAGCAGGTGGTGTTTGTGGCACTGGTGTTTTGCTATTTAAGTCTACAGCTTCTTTGCCAGCAAAAGAAGAAAAGATGGTTAGTGCACTGCCCTGTGGGCTGCTGGCAGAAGATGTTTGATTTCTAGAGGGGGAGAAGTTCCAGTGGGCCTGGAAAAAGAATAGTTGTGATGTGTATTTTCAGCCTTAAGGTCAAAGCCTCCTTAAATTCATAGCGTAGAAGCAAAGCTGTCCTTTGCACTGATTTTTTTTTAATTATTATTATTATTAGCAAAGCTCTACCTAAAATCACTTTTCTGAGGAGACCCCCCACTTCTCCCAGGAGCCAGAACTGCAGCAGGGTGAGGGACAGACACACAACCCAGACACCTCCCCATGTGCTGTGGTGTCAGCTTCACCTGTGAATTCAGCTTTGGCTCAGGGCTGGTGCATAGAGATGAAAAATCCATCTGGGCCTTGCAGTCTTGGAAAGCTCTTTGATGATGTTTCCAGCAACAGAAATGTAGCATGTGCAGAGCCTTGCATCCTGATGCTAATAAGTCTGCTTTTACACCACTCTGCTACACTTATTAACTTTCATTTACATATTTTTCCAATAATCTTTTTAAAAAGTGACTAGATGACCATAAATCCTGGAGAGTGAGGAGTGCAGGATGTGTTGGAAGAACAAATGCAGTTTAACCCTTGAGTCCCACTAGAAAAGCCAGGGCCAGAGCAGCAGTGTCCTGCCATGTGCCAACAGAGGAGGTTGGAGGAGAAGGGTAAATGTTTCAAAAGGAACAGAATTTTTTCTTGTGCTATCCCAAAAAAAATACAAAATCTGGTGCTGCTGCCAAGCCCTGAAATGCAAATTAATGCAGAATGGGGAATTTGAAATGTTTTGCTAGCAAGTACATGCCGTGGCTCTGTATCCATGTTCAGCTGCTGATGAAATCTCATCCATGGATTTAGCAACCAGGTTCTCTAAACCAAAAGGCCTTCCCTGTTTGAGGATATATGATGGGGCAAAGGAAATCTGGTATGGCTTTTTAAGGCAGGACAGAGCAGGGACAGCAGGGTGGAGTGTGTGAAACACCAGCACTATCCAGAGCCACATAATCCTATGACAAAACGGGATTATTGGGGTGGGAGGGTACCAACCCTGAATTTCTAGGTTTGAGTTCTTCCCCCTACTACCCCTGGAATTCAGCCTCCTCACTGAAACAGTGACAGCTTGAAAGATTGACCGATATATATTATTATTTTTTATACATATATACACATAGTTGCTTCCAATTACCCAGGAATAACTGTTTCCTCTACTGAGCCAGCTGCATAGATGGCTGAACAATCTGTCTGTTCAAACATACTTCAGTCAACTTTCTCTAGCTGATTTGGCAAGAATTTTTCTTCCTACAACTGGATCTCCTCCAGTAACAACTCAGACAGCCTTTTGACTTTGGGTCATGGCTGCATGACACTGAATCCTTTCATTTGTCTCTCTGCAAGCAATGATGGGAAAGCCAAAGGACTGCCATGCCTCTGGTTGAAAAAGGGCAGTTGGATTCTCTGTGCCACACATCTAAGTGTCAGCTGATTTTACAGCACAAAGCAGGATGGATTGTTGTCGCTGTTGAGCCGCTAGCTGAGAAAAGGCCCAGGTTCTCAGACAAGGAAAGAGAAAAGGTGTCTTTATTATTTTGATTTCCATATATATAGAGTTTTCAGAGGTCACCCAGATTGGTCAGCCAGAAACCTCCCCCTAGGCCCAATTGGCCAAGCCCGAACTGACCTAATCTGGAGACATTGTTTGCAAAACAATCAAACTTTATCTTTGTTTATGAAATGTAGCAAAATGTTCTCACGAGAAAGACCTGTGCTAGCCACAGCTTGTCTCAAAAGCAGGGGTTGGGACTGGCACTCAGAGGTTCAAACCCTGACACACATCCTGGAAAATCGCCCAGGTTTGCATCTGGTTGTATGGAAGTCACTTCTCACCTCAAAAGGTTTCTGTAGGGACGATATCCTGTTGTGAGTGGAGGGCTTTGGGTAGTGATGAGCACCAAGGGAAAGAAATCTCTGTTCCAGGCAACCAAGAAAAATCTGGAATAAGATCTGCCAGCAGTAGCCAGGGTGAGCAGGAAGGGACAGTGGTGTTGTCACCAGGTCTGCTCCACCTTCCCCACTCCCACCCTGTTTTGGTGACGACTCTACTCAGGCTGTGGCTGTAAAGACTATGAAAACCTCTAAGCAGGTTCCAGCACATGTATTTTACACATGCAAATTTACCCTGCTCTCTCTAAAACTTCAGCTTGGAATGACAACCATTCATACGTCTTTCACATGCCCCAGCTGAGAGGCTAGAAGAAAATGTGGCCTTGATTAGCAACTGTTAATCAATTTCCCTTTCAATTAAATCTTGTTGTCCCAAATGCAGAGTGAGACCACTCAGTTTGTAAAGCTCCCACCAAACCTTCTGTTGCTGCTTGGCATGAGGAAACCAGACCCCAGCCTCCAAGGCTGTCATCCTAGGAGCTTTCATGAACAGTGAAATGCTATTTTGACAAAATCAGCACTTTTCTGCAGCCATTTCCCTGATGACTTAGGGCAATCTGCTGGGACTGAGCTTGATAAGGCCCTCTGATCTTAGTAATGCAGCTTAATCTCCAAAAGCTGGGTTTCAGCACTACCTAATCACACTGGGCTCCTTTGCCTTTGCCAATCCATTATGTTGCTGCAGGCTTCAAAGATTTTGGTGGCATAATGACATCTTCGGACCTAGCTTTACTGTATTTCCAAAATTCCCATCCAATCCCACGTGCCAAAGCATATAATATTATTTTAATTGCCAGCTCACTGCTTCAGGGGCACCTTCCTTCATAACTTCTGCTTTCCTTGTAATGATGAGATCTCTTGCAGATGCAGTTAATCAAAAAGATTACAATCACTCCAGAAACACCTGCATTGGAAATAAGTCTGGCTTTTATTACTATGAATTCCTACTGCTGACAAGCTCTGGGTGGAGAGAATGGGGAGAAACCCAAGATCCCTTTGCACAGCTGGAATATAAATGTGAAATTTTCTTTCCATTTATTTCTCTTCTGTAAATGGTTTAGCTGCTATTGATCAAGATTACCACCAAATAAAAATCAGAATCTACTAGCTTGTGGTGTTTTGTGTAACACACTCATAAAACAAATTTATGCCTTCACCACTGGAACAGGCCATACTTTTTTACTAGGAAATGTACAGAACTGGAAATAATGTTCACTGTCAGGGCTCAGCAAACAGACATTCAGGAGCAGAAAGGATCCTGTTTTGGGATTCCATATTGCATATGGAAGACAAAATGCTTTAGTTGTTCCCACAGCCTGCATCCTCTTTACCCTTATGAAATTAAGGTTAATGTAAAAGAGCTCATTAGTCGTAACGGATAAGTACAACAGGAAGCAGAGAAATCAGAATATTAAGGGAAGAGAACAAAGAGGTGTAATTCACTGCAGGATAAAAAGACATTTTTTAAACTGTTGCAAACTCTTCAATTAATATCCCTATTACTGTGAATCTCTTCTCTCTAACTGTTGGGTAGGTGCCAACACACTGTGTCCGAGAAACATGAAGTTTTCAAGAAAGCCCTACAGTGGAAGAGGTGACACAGTGTTTCAAAATTCCAAGGTTCAGATAATAAAATATTTTGGGATCCTGAAAACTGGCAAAATGAGAAATAAAATGCCATTCCTCACAGGAAACAGAAGGACATCCATGTCCTCCAAGGACAGAATGGCAACAGCCTAAGAAACAGCTCAAGGCACATTTGTTAAGGAATGTTAATTTATTGAAGTCTGCAATAGTCCCAGGCTCTGGACACAGAACTTTTTAAAAATTAAATATTACATCTAAAAGCTGTGAAGGATGTGCACAATTTTTCTCATTTTTTAAGTAGCTGCTAAATGCTGCTTCTATAGGCATCTGCTAGCACAGGAAAAAGAAAAATCAAAGTGCCTCACTGTCTCAGGCCTGAATTCTCACTGCACACAGAGTCACTATGAAATGGTTCCAATCTATAACATCTTGCTCTCTCTCACTGGAAAACAACTTAAACCCAATATATGCTCCAATTAATGATTTTGTGGGGATCGTCTGTCCCACTGCTTCACAAGAGCTGCAGGAAAGAATCCCTAACAAAAAAGCACAAAATGTAGCCCCTTTACTGGCTCTTGATAATAATATTTTCCTTTACCTTCTACAGGTTTTTAGCTTAGCTACTTTTTCAGATCCAGAAACCATCATAGGCTGGGTTGGCACAGTTACTGACTGGTTTTAAATGGATGTATTTTTCATGCATATTCATGTAACTTAATTTAAATAGCCTGGAATTGGTATTAGACAATTAAGAAAAGGAATGGCCCAATCAAAGAAGGTGCTCTGTTAATAGCAAGGTGACACTTCATATTTTGAGCAGAAGAAATATTTAGGGCCAGATCCAGCAAACCACTTAGCTGCCTACAGTTCAAGCTGGATGTGTTACAGATATCAGAACACAAGAAGACAAGACACAAACCCCATGCAACTAGACAGTTTCTGAATTTTGCATTCAAGACACACAAAGTAAAATATGCACAGAGTTTTAAGACCATTGGAAAACAAGGGAATGTCTTCTGTGACAAGAGTGATGCTCTTTCTGACCCTGGCAGCTTCAGTGGGAGAGCTGAAGAGTTCCCTTCCCTCATCCTAAGTTGTCTTCCGTTAGAAATGACAACACAGTGGTACTCACTGCATTGCTAAGTGTTCAGCTGTTACAAATAACCACTCATCCACTCACAACCAAGCTCCATTTCTCCTTTCCAGAGCACTGTATTGCTGAGGAGGGTCTAAAGTTGGGCTGCAGAAACAGAAGGACTTTGCCTAACAGGAGATAGGAGGTCGCTGAAGTAACAGTCATTGCTGACTTCAGAGTACTTAAGTCAGACTTAGCCTGTGGTTAAATATACAAGTCCTTTGCCCTTTAAGGCTTAAAATAAATTTGCCTTAAACTACTGCATTGGCTTACATTACAAGATAAATTATGAAAAATAAGTTGGCCTCAAAGCATAGTTTTGCTTAGCTGCTCTGGGCATGAACCGTTTCACTTGCACTCTGTTTTCCAGACCACCTATCTCCCTCACCAGGAGGATGAAGAGAAAATAATCAAGGGGGCTGGAGCCTATTTAGACAACTGCTCAGCTCCTTGCAAAGGGCTCCTTCTCGGGTAGAAGAGAGGAGATCCACCACAGAGGAAAAACAAAGCCTGCTCAAGGCTGAACCTGATGCTGATGCAATGCTGTGGTGTTACTGCACAGAAAGGACCAGGTTCCTGGATTTCTCCAGGAACACAGTGTATGGTCAGGATCTGTGCCTCCCTTTTTCCTCTCTCCTCCTCTCTGTCTCTGGCTCTCACCTTCCCTCCTCCCTCATCTTTACTACTGCATTTATGTAAGAGCTGAACACACACAGAGTCTTGCACACAACAACTCTCATCACACCAATCACTTGACAGTGATGATCCCAGCACCCTTTATGAGACCTGCAACCAATTACAGCTGAGATCAATATGAATCCATCAATATAAGCTCTTGAGCTTTACAACCAGGGAACAGTGACAGGCACAGCCTGCATCTTTTCTAATAACACGATCTAGCTGACTCAAAAGGGGAACTGTATTAAAATACAGTACTGCTAGTATGTCATATATAAAATGTCATATATAACATGTCATATATAACAAGAGGGAACGAACAAACTACAAAGACACCTCTGTAAAGGCATTATTGCACTGCTATTGAATAGTGCCTTTCAACAGCAAATCAATCACCAGTTCCTTTAAATGTACTCAGCTGCAGAAATGCTGCGTTTCTAATTTCTATTCCCGAGCTTGGCCCAGGATTGTGCTGCTGTCCCAAGCTTTATGACAGCTCTGCAAAGGTGACCCACTCCTCCTGATCTCATCAGTAAATTTTGTGTGGTTGCCTTGCTGCTGCCTCTGTTGGTCAATTCAGGCAACTCTGAAACAGCAGACAGGGCTGACTGCTCCTCACTCACATTTCATGAGTGCCCTGCATTGGGTTCATGCCTAGACTTGAACTATGAAAAAAGAAAAATTAAAAAAGAATTTATGATCTCATGAACCTTGAGAGCAGAGGCCCTTGAGCATCTTGTGAATGACAGCAGCACTCTGAAGTCTGGATCCCAGCCCATGTTTTCCATCCAAGAGGACTGAGCGATGTTTGGAATTACATAGCGAGGAATCTAAACTAAACCAGGTGTCTTCCCAGTTTTGCCAAAAAAATAGTTTGACACATACTAGCTTATAAATAGATGGTTCTGCCAGATCAAACAATGATATATTACACTGACCACTCAAACAGCCCAACAATGAAGCAATTTTCATGAGGATGCAATAGTTTTTTACTTTTCAAAATTGAAAATAATAAACAGATTGGTTTGTATTATCACGAAAAATGTGCTAAAGGGTAAGGTCTGTGAAGAAAAATCTGACAAGTCATAGGTCATAAAAGTTTCAGTTCAAGCTTGTTCATATTATAGTGAAATAAATTATTGCTGAAAACTTCTTTCAAAGAGTTCCTTTTTGATTGGGTCTTGGTTTTAAGATGAGCAAGCGCTTTAAATGTGAGCTATTTCCATTGTTTGTGAGCAATAAACAGCAGGCTGAATAGAAAAACAGAGACCAAAAGTTATTCCCACTGGTGTAAAAGAAAACCTACACACTGTTTCCTTCCAACCACAAAACACCCTTTATCTAACTATGATTATATAGATCACCTGTCCACACATGGGCACCTGGACAGGGAGTTCTCAGCATCATATGAGGTTTTTCTTTCTCCTACAGGTACAGTTCATATACCCAGCTGGCCCTTGGGAAAATCCAGCTGGCCAATCCAATTCTGATGTGACTACCTCCAGCACAACCTGACTCCATTTCTAAGATTTAACTCCTTTTACTGGAACTGTTTGCCATTTCATTCTCATTTTGTTCTTTCCAAAATAAGGTTGTTTTGATCATGATGAGCAGTGTCTCACTCGGGACAAAAGAGATTTTGACAGGAGTTGTGGTGTAGATCAGTATAGCTGCACAGGACCAAAGGGTGTCTTGCAGAGATGGTGTCTGCAGCAGAATTACTCAGTGCAAATGATTCATGGAGAAACCTCTTTTTGCTGATAGGCTCTGGAGAGATGCCTGGATACAGTGATAAGGAGCTGACAGGGAACCAGCCATGCTCAAATGCCTTTCAGTTCATCTAAAATTGCAGAGAAAATCTCCTTCCACATTTAAAGCCTTTGGGACCCCTCCAGTCATGTCTTTCCCTTCTGACAGTCTTCCAGCTCCCCAGGACTTTCTGGCCCTCCTCAGTATCCTCTTCTGTCTCCTTTTTCTCCCCCAAGGACCACTCTGTTCTTTTCTCAGCCCATTCCACTTCCAACCAGGAAGATCCTGGGGAAGAGGCCACAGGTGGAGCAGCCTGTGTTGGGACACAATGCCACCAGCTGTCCCTCCTCCTCACTCAGGACCAACAGGACCCTTTCAGACCAAGGTTTTTTTCCAAAGCAGCACACTCAAGTCTCCTCCAGTGTTAGTTTCTAGCAGAGCTCTGTCCTCCAGCATGTGAAAGTGCTCTAACACACATCACATATTCTTCCAGGCTCCACCACAGTGTCAGATTTAATGAAACACTTAATTATCAGACCTCAGAACTCGGGATTCCCCAGTCAGACAAATGGGTGATCTGCAGCATGGCCTGGCTGTGCAATCCTTCCTCCTGGGGACAGGTAAAACCAACAGGCTGGGAAACAAAGAGGCTGCATGGCTATGGATAGGAATGAGGTAGTGATGGTAACTTGTTCTGCCAGCCTAAGGAAAGCCTGGTTACAGGATCCAAATATCTGCCAGCACCTGCGAAGCAAGGAATTAAATCAGAGGTCAGAGACCTGAACATCAGTCCAAGATTTAGAATAGGAAACACTAAAATCATTGCATTCCTTGATTGAAGTAATCTGGCCCAGAAAAGGCAGACCTAGCTGGAAGAGAAGAATCTGGTGCAAGGGGACACAAGCAAAGGATGGAGATGAGAACACACCACTGACATGACCCTGCTGAAACGGTGGCTTTTGTCCCTCTTTCCACTTTCAGAGCAGCTCAGTGAAGTCCACCCCCACCTCTACCCTAGCACTGAGACATGGGACCAGCACTCTAAATTCTTAGGTACCACAAAAAGTTGCATCTTCTGGACCACAGAACAAGCTGTAGTGGCAGCACAAAGGTTTCACAGTGCCCATGTCACTGAGAGGCTCAGGGGCTTTTGTAGCACAGATCATTTCTTTTGTATTGAGCACAGCAATTCACCCAGGAGTCATTTCTCCCTCCCAGCCTGCCAGATACAAAATATCCACCAGCTTCCTTTTCCATTACAAATTTAAGATCTACCTGCAAAATACAAAAAGCCTCCAGCATGACAAACATGCAGAATAAAAAGAAAAAAGCTTCTGTCTGTCACCACTGTCTGTAAATCTCTTTGGTAGGTGGGAAGTTGTGAGGTGGCAGGGTTTGAGTACTGCTCTACTGTTATCTGAAATGGTCTGTGTGGCTCTCTGGGTTTTTTTATCAAATCTGTAAAGCCACTGAAATAATAGTTCTGGTTAGAGGAATGCTTTCAGGGTGGAGTGGAAAACAAGAAACCATTGCTGGAGAGTATCTGGTGTTGATCACAGAGAGAAAAAGTGCTATTTGCCCAGAGAAAACAAGATTTTTCCACTAACCTCTTCTTTTGCTATCTCAGCAAATTTTTCTGTTTTCTCTAGTCTGCAGCCCTTCTCTAGCCAGTAAATTCAATATCTTGTGAGATCTAGAGAGAACAAAGTGAGCATTAGACAGACAAACAAGGAAGGGGTCAATTATTGTATTAAAATCCCCAAGTGCATTGTTCTAGCACAAATTTCACATTTGCTTGTGCATGCTTTTAACTGATTCCTTACTTTGTACCTTATAAATGGGCACCAGATGCCAGAGAGAACGATCAAAATTGCAGTGAAACTCGAGATCAAATAAGTTTTTCCCTAACCTAAACCTATTTTAAAAATATCCTACATGCTTTCCCCTCCAAAGATTTAACAATATGAAAAAAACCTTTCTCCTAATCTGTCACCATAAGGGCTGTGCACACAAGTTGCAAAATCTCAACGACTTTGTGTCTCCCTCCCCATCACTCCCCTCTTGAGGCACTGGAAGGACTGGAATTATCCTCGTCTCAAACTCACGAATTAGCTTTCCTTTCCCAAACACAAACATCCAACAGCTGTAAAAATGGCATCCAATCAACTGCTGACTCTGCCAATTCTGCAGTGCTCCTGCTCACGTCTGTCTGCCTCCTCCTGCCACGCTGCAGCACAGCAGAGTGGGATGAGGAGGCAGGGCAGAAGTTGACTTGTAGCCCATGTGTGTGGGCCAGTAGCCAAGTGATTGCACTTTACAAGCTGGCCACAGACCCACCTTTCATGTCGAAACATGGGGAGAATTAGGAAACTTTTTAATTAAATAATTCTTCAGTCGATGTTCTCCTGGTGGTTTGTTTTTGTTTTTTTTTTCTTCTTGGAAACTTTTTTTCTTTTCAGATTTTTAATCTGAAACACCTTATTTCTCTCCTTTCAAAGCCCTCCTGGATTGAGTTAGTTGGGTCAAAGAACAGCAAGTTCTGTACAAGTAAGATCATGTTAAGTTACTGAGTCTTTTTGTGAACTATCTGGCTGCCTGCAGTGTGGCCAGAATATCTTTTCCCAGCATATGAACCAAAGGGAGACTGCAAGTCTTTCATCAGATGCTGCCTTTTAAGAAAAAAAGTCTTTTTAGATATAATCCACTGCCTCAGATTTACTTCATGCTCCTTCAAAGTGCACTCCTATCTATATTTTTTTAAAATTTGGGATATTAGAACCAATTTTCTGCTCTGATAGAGTTCTGTCAGGAAGCCAGAGAGCTGAGTCTGTCCCAGGCAAGGTGTACACAGTTTCCTAGGTTGTCACCTCTGTCTTGCTGTAAAGCAAAGAGCCACAGTTTTCTCCTCTCTAAAATGTTGTAGGAGATTCATTTTCCCACCAAAAAAACAGTGAAAAAAATAGAAAATAGAAAAGAAAATAGGGTTTTTTTCTGATTTTTCCCAGTGTGATGGGAACTGAGCCACTCTTCACAGTCCTCTAATTATAAACTTTAAACCAAATGTGTTAGTTTCAGAACCTGGAACAGTTTGGTTGATCATAAAGATATCTTCCACTCATGATCCTCCTTGAAGGACAGTGGTGCAGTGAGCATCCATACAACCCTTATGGACATAAACAAAAAGCTGCAGATTGCAAATTGTGCTACTCCAAGCTGAGAGAATGTGCAGCAAAGCACCATCGTGGGTCTTGTTCCCTTAGGAAAATGGGATATAGCTCATCTCCATCAGTCAGGAAAACAGAAAGAAGAAAAGGTATTTGAACATCAAACTTACTATTTCAGTACTGGCCTATGGCAGAAATCCCCCCTCCTGCCTGTAAGAAAAAAATTAATTGAAAGGAAGGAAGAGAAGAATCAAGGGAAGTCAGAGGAGATGGAAAATGCTGTATCACAGAAGCCTGACTCAGAAATCATGAGGGATTGCAATGTAACAAACTACCACACAGCAGCTTCCCTCAGTCCACATGCACACTCATATCCCTGGGGAGGCTTTTGTTTTTTTCAAATATGGGGCAGCTTTCTCACGAGTTACAGAGTGAAACACTAAATCTAATTGTTTCCCCATTTATTGTGGACTGTCACAGGGTCAGAATACACCAACAGCAAGTTATTACCAGGCAGCTGACAGATGCTTACTCCCATGTCAAACCCTTTAGATCAGAAGCTGAGTCCTGTTCCTTTTTGAGTCAACAGAACTTCTCTGAGATCTTTCACTATGTCCTAACTAACACTGCTCCTTATGGCAACTATGAAACACCAGGGACTGCCTAAATCAGACCCCTGGCTCTGTATTGATTTCAAGTTAACACAGCCCTCAAAATGGGGGATGTAATGCCTTTGGAAAGCCTGCTCCACATTTTTCCATATATTTGGGTAGTGCAGAAGCACAGGGAGTAAGTTAGGAAAGTCACTTGTGGGATCTCCCACTGAAAACTCCAAGCTACTGTTCAATAATCCAACCTTTTGGAAATTTTTGCAAGCTGCTTACAGGAGACCATTCATTCTTTCGACATAAATAGGAAAAGTTCTTTGCATCAAAGCTAAATAAGTTGAAAATTTTCTTCTTTCTACCTATAATACAGAACAACTTCCAGAGCTGAAGCTGATGAGGTCCAAACCCTACCAGCAGAAGCTTTGCCATTTGCTTTATTAAAACCCCAGTGTGGCCCTACTAGAACAGTATATACATTATAACTGCAACTTGAATTCAGTGTTGCTGCATAAAATACTCTCTCTTCAGCTGACAACACTGGAAAATTTTGCCCTCCATTGCACCTCAATATTTGTATTCTACATGAAAGTCTTTCAGGCCACACTGTCTTTGTCGGCTGGTGGGCTCAGCCCACATTTGGGTTCAGCCCAATTTGTCAGCCCACAGTTTTGCAGGTGAGAATGATGAATTTACCACTCAATCTTAACAAACATTTGAATTCCACCCCCTGTTGAAAGCCCTCTTTATTCTCCTCCTTACATTCCGGAGAGGCCCTCACAAGATCAAACTCTCCCACCACTTTGATGGTTATTAGTGATGTTCACCATCAGAAGCTGGATTTAGCATGGAAAATGCCCTTGCATGACCCAGCAGCAAGAGGTCATCACTGTACGTAGAGCACTTAATCCAACACTACACCTCCTGTATGCCAGCAGAACTTGGCATTTCACTTCAGTGTGTAAAATCCTTGGACTCTCTGGAATTTAGACCGTTTCACTTCAAAGTTCAGCCTCGTTTGGCTGGTGATGGGGAGCCTCACTGAGTCACCCGTGTTTACTCCTAACCAGTCTGCCCCATATCCTGTTTTCTGGGATGTTTATAAGCACTCTTGGGATGCTCTTTGTGTCTCCCCCATTCAGACAGAGCATCTTCAGTTCAGCCCTGCCCCAGGCTGACAGGCTGGGATCCAAGGGCTGGAGCATCCCTCCTATGGAAACAGGCTGAGTCATTCAGCTGGGAGAAGACAAGGCTCTAGGAGAGCTTAGAGCACCTTCCAGTGCCTAAAGGGGCTACAAGGGAACAGGAGATGGACTTTTTACAAGGGTCTGGAGTGAGAGGACAACAGGGAATGGCTTCAAACTGAAAGAGGGCAGGTTTAGATCAGATATTAGGAAGAAATTCTTCCCCCTGAGAGTGGTGAGACACTGGCACAGGTTGCCCAAAGATGTGGATGCACCATCTCTGAAGTGTTCAAGGCCAGGATGGAGCCCTGAGAAACCTGTTCTAGTGGAAAGTGTCCCTGCCCATGGCAGCAGGTGGGAATGGGATCATCTGGAAGGTCCCTTTCAACCCAAACATGATTCTAAGGTTTGGAAGCTAGACAGTGTGTCATTACAGCTCTGTGGATGCACCTTAAACTACCTGATGGCCAAAATATTGTAGATTAATTGTCATTTACCAGGTTCTGGTGAGGATTTTGCTACTTTCTTCACCCCCACAATACCACAGCTGGACAGCCAGCCCCCAGACTGGTCCATCAGAAGCTACTTCTAACACATCTGCAGCCACAGCACAACCATGACTACTGCCCACACCTTGCTGTGATTGGATCAACCCAGACTATAACCCTGATGCAAATCAGCTACTGCAAATAATTTCATTCTCCAGTCAGCCACAGCACCCCACTGGTGTTTACAACCAAGGCCAGTGTAGGCATTAGCAAGCAGGCAGGTTCCTATGGCAGCTCTCTTCTAAAGGGCAGCAGAATAATCTTTGCTCCCTGTGGCTTAATTTGCCTGTGTGGAGCCCTGGAAAGCCAAGGTGGTGGGAAAAGGGTAGGATAAAGCCAAGGTGGTGGGAAAAGGGTAGGATAAAGCCAAGCTGCTGGGAAAAGGGCAGGATAAAGCCATACTGCAAGAGCATTTTGAATGGACAGAAAGGGGAGGGGGAGAGTGGGGGTCTGAACAGCCAGAGGCAAGGAAGCTGCAGCGCTGGGATGAGTGAATCCTGGACAAAGGTAACCACCAGGAACAGTTAATAAGAATCCAACACACACAAGGGCATGTCAGAGACAAGCAGTCCCATACGAAACCCTGCTCACAAAAATCTGCAAATGGGCTGACACTAATGAAAACAAGGGGCTTGGAAACTGCATGGTGGCAGGAGGAAAGGAGAGGCTGCTGTATAACTTGCCCTTCCTGCCCAGACCTGCCAATGCAGCTGGATTCTGACTTGCAGCATCATCACTTTTCCTGCCTTGGCCTCCTGAACCTGCGAGCAGCCCCTCGCAGTGACCTGCCAAACCTTTGCTATCCAAACTTTTCTCCCTTTGAACAGCCTGATAAGGGGTCAATCTGAGCAGTAGCTCCTCGCTCTGCCCCGAAGGGAGAGCACAATGAGGCCCAAAAAGCCAATTGCACTTGTTACCCGAGGCAGCTTTTGAACTCTGCACGGAGAGGCTGGAATGCCCCCTTCCACTTAGCAGAACAAAGGGCAGCCAACCTGCAGGGGTTTACATCTGAAAGTTAAACATGAATGTGATTAATGTGTGGCTTTGAATTTCATGTATTATTGAATTGTATACATTACTCCAGGCTCGGAGGTTTTTCCCCTTTTATACTGCAACACAATTGTATGTTCTGTTTGGGAGAGGTGCAGAGCAGAGAACACCAGGCAAAAGTATTTCCATATGTATTCCACAAATTCTCTGCCTGAAGGATTTGAGCAAGCTGGGATTTATACTGTGTTCCACTGACCCCGAAAGAACAACTTGAAACAGATTTACAGAAGATGCACTGGAGCTCATTGCAATTGAAACACTGGATACTTACTTGACAGCCTCCAGGAATCCTTCCAGGTCCGCCCTTTCCTGTGAATCTGCTAAAGCTCCGGAAGATTATCAGAGCTAAGCGAGTGTGCGGCAAGCCGGGTTTTAGGAGACGGGTTGCCTCTCTTAAGAGCCATAAAAGTGATCATCTCGTGTAACCAGTGCTCCCACTCCAAAGTCTGAGTCCTTGATCCCATTTAAGTCCTAATCCGCTGATAGGAGCCAGAAAGCTGGACCACACCACTCCTGGATGATCCTGCTGGCTTTGGTGGAATTCTACATGACCAGAGCAGCATCCTGCCTCTTACTACTGGGGAAACCTTTAGAGTATTTTTGGAAACAGTTAATTAACCCCATTCATTATGTACAAGGGGCAACTGTAAAGCACACCCAGGTACTTGCTGTTTGGACTTCTTTATTCTCTGTATGGCTCTTGGGCAAGTCTCCTTACTGCACCACAGCATAACACAAGGCTAGCAAAAGTCCTGAGAAAAATTTGCAAGTTTTATTTTAGGAAATACAGTTCTTTTTTGATTGGAGTAATCTGCTATTCTATCGCACACCACCACTCAGCTTGCTATGATTAGTTCTACAAGGACCACCCTTAAAATATTCAGTGAGCCTGCCTTCCATGGGACATTTCTCACTGGGCTGGGCAGGGAGGAACTGGAAGAAATGAGAGATTACATTAGGAGTTCCCATTTTCAAAGCTCAGATCTAGATGGCTTCTCGTAATATTCCATGCCAATTTGCATCTGGAACTTCATTTGCTTGAGGAATGGAGCATGACTACTGCAGCAGGAGAGCTCTCTCTCCAGGAACAATTTCTGGCTCAGGAGGATGACTGACCTTTGTTTTGGACAGGAATATGAACTCTGTTGCCATTGAACCCCTTTGAATCCTTCTCTCCTATGCTTTAGCCATTATTTTAGCCTATTACTAGCCAGGACAAGGATACAGTTTCTCCTAACAGCACTAATAACTTCCCTGGCTTGCCAAGCTTATTACAGAGTAATGCTTCTTTAATTCTTTACTTCCCAATCAAAAGATCCAGGCAGTGGATATGGGAATTGTAGCACTGATTCTTAGACCTGATATATATCCACTACTAATTTTCTTGGAGTCTCTCTGAAATATGTACAGAAAAATTAGAGACCATTTAAGACCTTTAGGGAGCTGGGAAGCCCAGAATGTCATACCAGTGATCCATGGCCAGAGACCAGCCCTGCAACTTCATCCTCTGAAATCTGGCAAATGCTGTGCACTTGCACTTGCATGGAGCTTACAGAATCCAACTGCAGCTCTGAGCTCTGAACTGTAAAGACTAAACCTCCTGCTTTTCCTGTTCACTTGGTGCAGTACATATATAAACCAGGAAAACCTGACAACCACATTTCTGTCAAATGTGTGACAATGCCATTTATGCTTGGGACAGAAGGACAAATAAGTTTTGAGCAGGGGACTGGACGAGAACGCTCTTGTAGTTCTGTGATTCTCAAACTGGCCACAAAGTACATTACAAGGTAGCAATCAAATGTAGCAAAAATATCAAATACCTTTTGGTCCAGCCCCCAGAAACAAAACAAAATAAAATAATCTGTGTTTCTCCTCTGCAAAATGGTGTTTGATACCCTCACATATTGCTCCCAGCCCAGAGAACTGCTGGTTTGATGAGGACATCTGCATCACTCTTGCTATTTTCTGCCAGCAAGGCCTGACCTGCATCTGAACTCATTTGGATATTTCAATAAATCTGGAGTTCCCCATGAGCCCACAAGACCTTGGTTAGGGCACCCCTGTCCTGTGCAAACTAAACCGATTCTCCCCATTTCATTTTGGCATGGCTGGTCCTCCTCCAGCCTCTTAATTAACACAAGCGGGAAAAATAGAAAGTGTGACAAGACCCACAGTGGCCTCTGTCTCTGTGTGCTCATGTGCCTCCATTCCTGGGGGGGCTGACCCAGGGCACAGCTCTGCTCTTCTGCATGTGTTTTCCAGTGGAAGCATTTCTTTTTTCCTTCCTCGGATTTATCCAGACTCCAAACTTCAAATTCATCAAAACTGTCACGGACCATTTGCAGGATGGGAAGATATTGTGGGTCCAATCAGCGTGGGTGTCACAAACAATTATCCACTGCGGAATGATCCCAATTAGTAAACACCCTGCTAACAGGCCACCTCCCCAAGGACACTGATTGCCTGTGACAGTGTGTTTTCAGGATGTCTGCTGGAAAACTACAACTCAAGCCTTTGTGGCCTGGCTCCTGGCAAATTCCTTGTTAACCCTACAAAAGAATCTACACGTGAATAATTAAAAATAGATTGGAGTAGAAATTTAAATTACATTTAGCTTTGTCACCCAACCCCCCCCTTTATAACAAGACCTACATCTCATCTGGAATAAAATGGAAATTCTATTCCCTGTCTTGGCTTGTGTGAGGCACTCTGTGTTTTGATGCTTAGCTCTAGGCTTTTGGAACTAAATAAAGATTTCAATATAAACACTCCCTTCCACTTTCTCCTTTCTTCTCTCTTTTTCTGTTGGTGCAAAATTCTCAAAGAGTTGCCTGAAGAACCAGCTCAGTGCCTGGTTGAAACCCAGCTGCTCACTCCTTGCTTGACAAATGCAGCCTTTAACAACCCAACAGTGGTTTTTATGGAATGAAATCACAAAGACAGGGACAAAATGAAGGTACAAAACTAAGTATTTTTTAAAGTAACTTGTTGGCCACCCAATTATCTCTTGAAATGGACTGGCTGTAATGCTAGGATGAGGTAGGAAGACTGATTTGGTGAGCAAGGCTGCCTCCCAGCCAGCAGTCTTTCTCCCAAGGAATGGGCTTCAGTGCCATACTCCACTTCCTTTCAAGTGTGCCAAGTCTTCCCACACTGCTCAGTAATAGTCCCACACCTCGGAGATTTTGGCAGGCTCCTGCACAGCCTCTCTCCTCCTCTGGCCTGGAATAATCAGACTCCTTTCTTTAATATGTGGGGGCAAGTAGATTTATTTAACTATCCCTCATACTTTCAGCTCTGATTTCAAGCCAGTTGACTGGTAATTTCTTGTCAGTAAATTCTACCCCAATTGTATCTTTAGCAGAGATAAACTGCCAAATCTCTGTAATTTCCATGGAGCTATGCCACTTTCCCCAGTCCCAATCCAGCTCAATAACCTGAGTTCAGTTCTGTTGTTGTCAGTCTGTCACACACACCCAAGGGATCACTTTGCTGTCTCTCACACTAAAGCTTTCAGGGTTCCTCCTACCTAAAGAATTTTGCTTTAAGATGTTCCTCTCATAGAGAAAAACTACTTTTTCTCCTCTAGCATTCCATCACTTCCCCACCAAAATGACCAAACTTCCTGGTTCCTGCCATGCTTCACATACAAGGTACTCAGTAATGTTTGAAAAACATCACACCTAAAACTGTCATTAAAATGCTCTTTACTGCTTTGCTAATGCACAGGAGGAGCCCTCAGTGAAATGGATGAATCAAAAACTTTCATCAGTCACATTGGTTGAAAATCTGCACGACCAGAGCCATGTATCATTTGTCATTTCTACTAATCCACAAAACTGAGTTTCTATTCAAAACAAGCCAAACAGTCTCGGAGGGAGGGCAAGATCTTGTAAGACCCTGCATCAAATGCTTTACTAGGCTCCAACTGCAATATATCTAAGGCAATCCCTTTGTCCAGCGCTTTGCCTTTGCATGATTGAGGGTGAAATTGCATAACCATTCCCTCCCTGTCTCCCCCAGGCACAACACCCTGTGGTCTGGAGCAATTTAAGACTTAGTTCAAAAATTTGTCTCATTTTTCTCCCATCTTGGTGGTCCACACTAAATCCCAACTCTTTCTCCTTTGCTTTCTTATTCCTTTCTTCCTGATCCATTATGGTCCCAGCATCCAGACCTCCACCATTCTTTCTCTTCACCTCCAAACTGGAAAGTCAGAGGAACAAAATGTGAAAAATCTCTGCTAAGACCAACTCAGTGTACAAAAACCTTATGACTGGCTCCATTGCTTTCCTATCCACCACCCTCTTTCTAAAAGAGGTTAAGAAATACTCTGAATTCCTGTCTTGGTTGAAGACACTGTTCAGTCCCCTGTAAAACTGCAAGAAGTAAGGACACTTGTGAATTCAGGAATAAAAATAAGGCTGGCTCTCTCCTAGGGGAAAGGCTTTGCCCATCAAGCTGCAGACAGAGAATCTGGCCCTGCTTTAAAGAGGAGGGACAAAGTTCTATTTCTAGCAGGGACATCGTGTGAGCAACTCCCTCTGAAGCCAAAGGATTGTTGCCCTCAGATATCCAAGGGCAGAAACCAGGAGCCATGGAGTCAGCCCTGGTGCCAGCTGATGGAACAAGCACCCTCCAGCTGTAGAGAAATAGCTCCCAACACTAGGATAAAGCTGGAGCCACTGGAAGTGTCCTTGCAGACGCAAACAGATTTATGACCCAAAAATTCAAACAGAAATTATCACTGCAACCACTGCTGATGCCAGGAGACATTCATTCCCTGCCTGTCCATCCTGTTTGGCTCACAAATCCCAGTGGTCCTCCCTGGGACAGCCACACAATCTGTGTAAAAGCACTTGGCTTCTGGGGATGCCATGAATTTTCTGCGTTCCCTACTGCACACACTCGCCAAGTAAGTCTTGATTTAGCTGCAGTAATCTCTGATGTCTGTTCCTACAGAGAGAACTGTTCATTTTATAGGATCTCAAATGGATGGTAACAAACTGCCTGCCTCTGCATCGGAACAAGGTCACTGACCCAGTCTGCTGCCCAGCAAATGTGTAAAAATTCAGCAAACCCCAAGCCTGCCCCAGCACCCTGGGCTGCCAAGCTGGCTGCCTTGTGTTGGTGTAGCATGGGCAGAGAAAGTCTGGCCTCTAAATGTGACTTGAGAGAGGATGGGACATCAGGGAATGGCACCCATGGAAGGACAGGCCCTGATTGCAGATCCAATATAAGCTACATAACCAAAAGGGAAAGATTTCACAGCTTGGCTGGCAGAATCTTCCAGAGTTTTGGAGGAGCAACAGCACTTTGGCCTGAGAGGGAAGTACCCACAGAGGAGATGGAGTGGATGGAAGCACCTCTCCTTCACAGGAAAAGGGCCCTGCAGCTCAGCCTGAGAAATGGCAATGTTCTAGAGGAACTTGCTTTCTGGCCATGACACGTCCTGAGGCCAGAGGGCTCTGATAAATGTCTGAGTTGATCTTCAAGGGTTTTACTGAAAATGGCCACTTTGACACCACCACACCCACATGAACTGTCAGGTCTTACAGCAGGGCTCGTGGCACTTCCAAAGCCAACAGCTTCCCAAAGCTTCACATCCAGCAATTTGGCATGTGGTCACTGAGCCTTCAGCAGCAGCTCCCTGACCACACAGTCCTGAGATCTTTGGGGCTCTGGTGTGACACTGTGGTATCCTTTCTGTCCACTTAGCCAGGACACAGGCGATGGAATTTTTTTTTACCAGTTTTATGAGTCTACACCAGGAGGGCAGGTGACACCTGGGCCAGCATAAAGCCTGCCACGAACAAAGGAATCTTCCAGGATGGTCTGAACCAACAGAGAGAGCTTCTACCAAACCAGCATGATCTCTGCAGTGTTTTGGATCTAGTCCTAATGCCCTAAAGACACTTTTATGGTATCACTGTGTGAGGACTTTGTTTGAACTCCTCTGGTTTAAGCCTTGATTTAAGCTAATGCATAATTCATAATGGGGATGATAACAGATGGCAACTTGTGAAGCCACAGGAACTCAATCAGTTGTGATCACATGACAACACCCTAAATAATTTAAATCACATCTTACTGCAAGAGCTGCTCTGCTGGGGCCCTGTAACAGAGATGCTGATGCCACACTGTGGGAGTCACCCTGCAAGGCAGGATCTGCTACCAAATCTCCCTGTTTGCAAAGGGAGAAACTGAGGCACAAAGCGAGGGGCTTCCATGTGCCAGCTCCATGAAAGCAGATCCCTCATGTCCTCCTGCTCCTCTGCCCCAAATCCCAGCCATGAGACCCTGGTCCCTCCTTCTCTGTGTATTGCACATGTTCACAAAGATATTTGCAAAAGGTAAATTCAGACAAAAAGCATCACTTTAGAAAACAGCCTCTTCCACGGCATGGTTTCTAACTCCAGGAAAAACTCTCCAGGGAAGTTTATCCTCAGACCAGATGCTCTCACATCAGAATATCTATTTCTTCTTTAACTGCAGGAGGAAACTACCTTTCCAACACATGGCCTAAACCTCAGTGACATGGAAACCCTTCAGTGTCTCTGTGAGAGCCAGGAGGCTCTGCCAAAGTTTTTGGCCACTTCAGGAAGCAACGTGGGATGCAGGGAAGCAGGGGGTTTCTCTTATGAGTTTCAGCACCTTTCTTTCCTTTCCATCAATTTCCAGGTGGCCACATGCACATGAAATCTGGGACTCTGCAAGAAAATTTCATTCCCAGTGACTTGAAGCAATTTTCTGAGAAAAAACACTTTTTAGGAAAGAAATGTTCTAGGAATAATCCAACATGCTCTGGATTACAGAAATGCCTCTACCGTCACAAGGGACAAAGCACCATAAAGAATATAAAACTTTAATGAATTGTTATTATCATCTCAGCATACTTATCTACCCCTTCGAGAAGTCACACTGAGCTTGAGCCTTCTCTGGAATTCCAATCAATCATAATCAGCACAGTCAGTCCTGGCTGAAGCACTGGCTGCTCACCATAAGCATAATTAACACAGACTGCTGCCTCACTCCTGACATAGTAGTGGGGAATAGGGAACACTGCCTACACTACATTCATCCTTAAACATCACTTGACTGCCAGACCATTTTTACTCTTCATTTCTAAAATCACCCTCCTTTTTTTTTAAACACTTCAAGTATAAAAGCACTCATGAGTGGAGCTTCTCCTACAGTAACTGTTGTGGGCACTTTCTGAACATAACATCTGCCAAACAGAAAGGAAACTGCCACCTAAAGACACTTTCCAGAGGTGTTTGAAGCCCTCTTGGTCTAAGCAGAAGGTATGGAGTTCTTCAGCACACTAGTTCTCACCAAAGCACAAGTGTGTGCTTTCTCTCTGGTTCAATATTAGCACTCAGCAAAGGTGTTTGGAGAAATACCACTACATAAAACAAAGCCCTGAGTTACAAGATGGACCAGATTCTCAGGTGGACTAAACTCTGAATTCAAGGCAACTATGCCAAGTGATGTGCAGAAATACAGAATAATGTTTGCTCTAAACCTGTGTGTTAGCAGTGAAACAACAGTGGATTGGTAACAACACTGTCCTGATTTCAGGCAACAATGCAAATCAGAAGATACCTCATGACTTGGGGGATCCTAGAAAAAAAGGAACATCCTTTTTAAAATGACAAGAATCCCAAAACTTCTTGCAGATGAAGCAGTTCTACACTCAGAACAAGGCACTGCAAAATGCCTCTGTGGTGCCTGGGGCAGGGACAATTCTCCATCACTTTGCTAAGTGACTCCAAAGGCCAAGAGCAGCTGCAGCCAGCACTGAAGCAGGTCCCAAGCAAAGTGTGAGCCACAGGCTGAACTGTAGACACTCAAAAGTGATTTTGTCCATTTGAGTCTGGACCTAAGGAAGCCCTGCCTTTGTAAGGAGCAAAATCCACTTTTGCCACGATGAGTGACCAGCCCCAGCCAAGGGTGACAGTCTCTCCTCCTGTCCGCAAGGCTGCCTGTATGAGACCAGCACTGACAAGCTGCTCATCCTGGGGTGGGATGCTGAGAGAAATCTCTTCCCAGCAGCCATGGATGCTGCCCTCCCTCAGCGACCTTCCCTGAGAGGAGGTGCTTTTAACACAAATTACCCAATTTGCTTTCGTCAGAAGGAAGAGAACCACTGCACTCACATACCCACCTGCTCAGGCTCCTTCAGGAATGCCTCTTTCCATCTGAAAAGGCAATCTGACACCTCCTTTTTATTATTTCTTTCAAGCAAGTAACGACATGTCAGTCTTATTGCACAAACCATCAAGGCACTAACTTCAAAAGCAGTGAACCTTACACTTCACGCTTATTACAGGGAATAGAATTATAGGACTTGGTTTTTTTTTTTCACAGGCAGAACTGGAGTGATCTGAAACCAGACTGAACTTAATCTCCTAAACAGGCCTGAGCCCAAATCTCTACTCCAAGTGCTTCCAAACTTCAGGGCAGGTTGTGTCTGGCTTGTGTCTCTCGGTCCCAAGCGTGCCAAGTGCTGCAGGTCCTTGACACATTCCCTGCAAACTGGGACTTGGCTACCTGCCCCTGGGGACAGAGACAGAGCAAAACACCAGATACTGCAACGCGGTGACCTTGGGCTTAGATAAAACTGCCCGAGGAGAACGAAGAGCCGGGGTTGGAGGGAGCAGCTCCAGAGGAACAGTGCCAGAGCGAGGAGTGCCAAGGACAGCGCGCTCAGCGCACGGAGGGTGGCGGAGAGAGGTAGGCTGAGGCTGGGAGTGTGGGGTGATGGATTTGAGACCAACCTGAGAGGGAAGGGCTGGGAAGGATCCATAGGCTATCCAAGAGTGTCCTCTGGCGGCAGCAGCCCCGGCAGCCTTTGGAATGCGCCTTCCTTTATCGCCTAATTACGGGAGTGACTAATGGAAGTGAGTAAACAGCCGTTGCGAAGGCGTTTTGATCTCGCCCGCAGCTATAAGGTCAGGGTATGGGTTTGGCCAAGCTGAGGCGTGAGAACTGCAAATCAAATGGTCTGGACTTCCCCGAGGCTACCTGGGGGTTTGTCCAGGTTGGCATGGATAGCCTGAGCTGATCCCTCAGCAGGGAGGCTGCCACGGTGTCCTCTGCCAGCAGCAATCCGAGGCTGTCTTCAAAACCTACCTGCTTCCATTGGAAATAAATAAAATAAAATCTTTTGGCTATTTTTCCAGCTTTCTCTTTTCAGTTAAAGAAAATACTGGTTCAAAGGCCTGATCTCAGAGATTGTAAATTGTTATAGAGATACCAAGTGGATATTTGGAATGGAAGGTGCTTTTCCCCCTTGCTGGCACAGCCAGACAACCCCAGCACGGAGCAGCTGATGGCCAGCAGTGAGTGTGCAAAGCCACGGGGAGAAGCAGCAAGGCTGGATATGGAGGCAGGTATTTCCCAATTTCACACAGCTGATTCCTCACCAGAATGGGGTGAGAAAATCAACACTAGTAGAGGTGAGCATTCCCTGCATGGCAGACTCCCAAAGATGTCACAAAACTCCCAGAACACAGAGGCCATGCACACACTGCCCAAAACAGAGGGATGGAGGAGTAGAGGCAGGGGGGTCTAGTGAGAGAGAAGGCATTTCTTCCCATGATGGCAAAGCAGTGCTGAAACTTTTTCATGGCACCTTCCCTTCCTGGTGGTCCACAGGCTGAGAATGCCAGGTGTAGGTCCTGGCTTGAGAAAAACTGTGGGCTGCCAGAGGAAAAGGCAAACTCTAGAATTGGTCATGGGGTGTCTCTCCTGCTCACCAAACCCACATGCCAAGGGTGTTGCCAGTCTGAGCAGGACAGAGAAGCCCCAGTGCTTTGGGGCTGTGACTGCCCCATGTTCCCCAGCATCATGGGGGAAGTGCCAGATGAACCCTGTTAGCCAGCACTGGTTTTCACACCTAATTCTGTGTTTTAGCTGTCACAGAACAAGAGTGGGTCAGGTAACCATTTCCATAACCTATGTCTCTGCACCTACTGGTCCCCAAGATTGCCCAAAAACGGAATTAGGCACCTCAGCCCCATCTGTAAGAATGAGGCACAAAGAATATATTTCTTGGAGTAGAAATTGCCAAAGGCAAGCAAACTGAGACATCATTTGAACACCCCTTCCTGTGATCACTGTGTGCTGCCAGGCTTCTTTACATCTGGGGCTGGGAATGCTCTACAAGGTCAGGCACTCTCTGCTGTGTGGTGCTGCAGATCAGAAGTGAGTTTTTTTTCTTTAAAAAGCATAAGAAAGAGTACCAGCCTGGCAGGGTGCTGAGTATGTGTCCTGTATGCCAGGACAGTGGATTCCTAAACAGAGACATGTCAGGATCTTTGCAAAAGCAAGCTGAGAACAAGCCTGCTCCCCCTGTATGAGCACACAAATCTTTCCCATGTGGGTAACTCTGCCCTGCTCTTCCCCTCTGCTTCCAAGGAAGAGTACCCTGAGCCTTCCCTCAGCCTGCCCAGGGCTCCTCTGGCAGCTCATGAATTCAGGCAGTCTCTGGGAGATGTGTTTGAAGTCCCTGGCAATACCAAAAACCCAGCTCTCCCATTGCCTGTGTAGCTGTTATGATTTTGACTTTGCCTAGAGTTTGACACACTGTGGGCACAATCCCTGGGGGCTCCCAGCTGCAGAGACAATGTAGAGACAGAGCTACAGGCATATGGAGTGGTTTGCAGCCCATGTGGGAATACACAGTGAGGGGATGGGACCTCTTGAGCAAGGCAGGTAAGGGAGATGAGATTTTTGGGATCACAGTTTTTTTCCTTTATTTTTTATTTTCCAGAACTGGCTCTGTGGCTCCTTGTGAATACAGATGAAAGGGTAGATATCCATCAATGTGTGCAGCTCCAGGACAGTGGTTGTTCTGAGGCATTCTGACCCAAGCACTGCCTCTTTCCAGCTCCTGCTCCTCCAAGGGTATGTGCTGTGTGTACACACACTTCCAAGTCACAGTGAGTTTTCTTGCTGACAATAATTATTTTGATAAAAGACAAAACATGAGAATACAATCATACTGGAAAACAGCTATTCCTCCCCCCTGCCTCCACTTTGTTGTAACTTGAAATTTCAGTAATCTAAAAAGGAGCTAGAGAAGGTTAACGAGATTCTCCAGGCAATGAAAAACACAATGTCAGACACTGCCAGGACAACATAACCCACACAAGGGTAGGAACAAGAACAACATAGCAGAAATGGAAGAATGTGGGATCATTACTTCCCACTTGTTGGAATACCAATATGGACCGGTGCAGAGCTCAGCCTGACAATGAATCACAGCACCAGGAAGAGGCTCTGAGTGAGCACAACCCCAAAGGGGTCAAGTCAGAGACGTCTCTTTCAAATGAAACTCTGTTCCAAGATTGCTGCCACATCTCTATTACATCTGGAAGTACAAATTCTCTCAGAAGTTTATGTCATAATTATGATTTTCCAACATCTACATAAAACTCTCATTTACAAGCAAAACCAGATGAAAGTCTTTCATTGTATGCTCAAGAATCAGTCTAGCAGATTTCTGTGGTTTCTTACATCACTTTCTTGCATGCAACGATAAAATCACTCCTAAGCTATTTTTCTCACAGTTGATTTCACACAGTGCTGAAGCTTCACATAAATCTTGTCATGAACTCCTAGGGGGAATGTTGGAATCACCTCCAAAGTCTGTACCTCTGACCGAGTTTATAAATCACGGCACACACCAGGTTCCAGCAATCTTGCCTTGGCCCCCGGGATGCTCAGGAAAAGCAGGTTCCTCAGCCCAGATCCACAGCCCCTCCACGGCCAAGGGAGGGCACTGTGTCCTGCAGATCCAGGGCTCAAGGAGAGTCTCATTTCCTCACTACAACCACATCAGATTAACCTTCTTACAGCATTTAGGCTCCTGCTATCCATCTGGGGTGCATCCATGTCTGTGTGATCATACTTGAGCCTTTTGGATATCGAGGTGCAGGTCTCAAAAGCAAGGTCATTTCCCTCAACTTCATAAAATCACAGAATCACAGAATATTTTGAGTTGGAAGGGACACACAAGGATTATCAAATCCATCTCCTGGTTTTACTGAAGTTTTACCTTAGGGAAACAGAGAAACATTGTAACAGGAAAGAAATTTTTTTTCTGGAAATAACATTAATCAGCATCCTTAAACTGGGAGCAAGATATTTCCAAATGAGCTTCTGAAGGCAAGAAAAAACAACACTACAAACAAAATCTGTGAGCCAGGCAGAAGAATCATGTTTTCACTGAGGACAGACTGAGAAGCTTGTCTGGTATTGGTCATCTGCAAGTCTTCATGTGGAAAGGTAAAAAACAATCAGATGCACTAATAATCCTGCTATATCAATCCTGCTGTTCAGGAAGCTGCATGCTTTGAAAGCTGAGATCATTTGCACCTTGCAGGAGAGGAATAATGGAACCAAATGGCTGTATCTGCTTTCAGAAGACTTTCTGAGCACAGATACTAATTCCCATGTGCCTGGGCTGGTCTGCTCCAGAAAAAGGGTCATTCCCTCCTGCACACCAGGCTGAATCTGCTCCAGAAAGGAAAAGTAGAAGCAAGCAAAGACTGAGGTTGGATACAGCCCAGGAGAGAGCTGAGTGCATTTTCTGTGTAGAAGGAGAAGAGGACAGGAGAGGGGGCTGTGCAGCAGGAAAAGTGCCTTTCTCTGCCCTGAAGATGTGAGATCTTACCGAAACAGACAGCCAGTGGGAAAACAGCATGCTGCTTCTCCATTCCCACATCTGCCCCCAGAAATCCACCCCACCCTACAGGCAAGGCTGAGGCTCACAAGTGGGAGATTATTTCCAGCTCCTTTGCAGCCCTGGACAGATTCTTCCCTCCTGGTGGGGATTACTCTTAAATCAGAGCATAAGCTAGAGATGTAGAATCTCTCTGCACATTTATAAATAGCTCACCTACACATTTCACAGGAGGGCAAACGCCAATAAGCAGCTTTGATGGCAGCCCCGACAGTGACAATGGCAGCAGCGAAAACACTGTCACCTTTCTCCAGCACGACCTTTCTTCCAACATCCATCATAATAATAGAGACAATTAAAACCTGGGAGAAGCCCCAGGACACTGACAATTAGTGACTGTAGGTCAGGCCTAAAACACAGTCAAGGATCAGTAGTTACAGGTCTGTGAAACAGGCTGGGCAAGTCGTGAGCTGAGCACACGAATGGCACCTCAGCTCCTCACCTCATCCTCCCCAAGCCTGGACCACATCTCACACATTTTCTGCACCACGCTGCAGCCCTTCTCCTGCCCACGCAGCAAACAATTTGGCACAGATCACAGCGTGGGGGAGAGGAGAGGTTTCAAGGCAGGAACAAAACAAGCCCAACCTGGCCAGTGGAAGGAAAGTGATTGGTCACTGTTAAATCACATCAGGACTAGCCTGGGACGTGCTGCAGATCAGGGCTGTGCCACTTGGTTGGACCCCAAGAGCAGACAAACACAGAGGTAGCCCTGTGCACAACCTAGTCAGATGCTACTACTGGTTTCCTCCAGCATTATTATTAATTTAGCTGATTTTAAGCAAATACATTTTAAATTATTGTGTGTCTCTGCCTTTGCCCATTTGCCACTCTGGGAAAAAAAAAAAAAACCAGCTGTAAAACACAGAAAGCTCTTTCAGTCCTTCAGTACACAGTGCACCTTTTTTCCACTGGGGTCTCTAGCTTTGACAGAATCCGCCTCGAATTAAACAAGAGCCATCCTGGCCTGCACAAGGGGACTTCTGCTGGAAGACAGGACTCAGGAATGCTCAGTAACATCAGGATTTACAGACTGGTCAGGACCCACAGCACCAGGTGCTGTAAGGATGCAGTAAACAGCCTCTGCTGCATAGGTTTTTAAAAGCAGCAGCTAAATGCAGCAGGGAGAAGCAAGGGAATAATTAACCATATCATTATACCGCCATGCAGTGTCTGATGGAAATTGCCATCTTGAAGCAAACTGATTTCCACCATGATTATTTGAGGGCTGAGGGGAATAAGAGTTTATTTCGTGCTTTCAAGAAAAAGCCTGGATGTACTTGTGAGAGCAGCAGAGATTGCAGCTTTCAGCCGGGGCTGATGGCCCTGCACGATGTAATGAAGCACTAAAAAACAAGGAAAGCTGTTGCTGCAGTTGGGTATCAGATCAAAGGCCGGGAGCACCCCAGGAGCAAAAGGAGTAGCTGATAACAGGGTACAGTAACAGAGCTGATCCATGGGTGCGACTGAGCCCTGGAGCACCTTGCTGGCGCAGATAGAGCGCCTGGGAATGAGTCACTGACAGATCAAATGCCTTGTAAATGGGACAACACGGCTGTGCGTGCCAGCAGGCAGATGAGGCAGGAGAAATCCAAGGCTTTAGGCTCTCACAGCCTTGAAGGACCTCTTCGTGCTTCTGAAAAATTAAGCCTCGTGTTGGAACCAAAAATATTCACATGCTTCCATCCCTCATGCTGATCCCAAAGCACTGCACTGAGGCCTCTCGATGGCATGGGACAGCTGCTGCCTCCCACCCAGGGCTGAGTCCCAATTCCAGCTGCCCTTCGGCCAGCACTTCATAATCTGCATGAAATGTCAGAATCTGCCTGAATGAGAAATGGAGAAATCCTGTGAAAATGCAGCCGGGGCAATGGTAATGTTAAACACATTCAAAAAGGGAAAGAGGTTCTTCCATCAGAGCCCCTCTGCCTAAATACCTCCAGATTTTCAGTCAGGATAATGGTTTTCACCTCTCTCACCTCCAAACTGCTGCTGGTGCCAAGCAGCTGCAGTGCTCTAGTACAAAACCCTGGCAGCAGGAGCACAACTTTGGGTTTGCAAATCACTGAGGGCAAACAAGGTGGTGTTTTGATCAAGAGGCAGAGGTGCCCTTTAACAGCAGGAGAGGGTTGTGGACCAGTCTTTAATATAAACCATTTTTTTTGGTGCTGACTTAAGCCCAGCACCATACAAGCCCGTGCTGCCGTGGATTGGAGTAAAATAAAAAAGGCACCAGATCCATAAAATAGTTTCCATTTAGTGACTCTCTCCCTCAGACTCCTTCCAACCTATTCTGTGTTTCACTAATTAGAGCTTTAAAAAATTCCTGCAACTTCACAGACTTGTTTCTCAAGCTTCAGTGCAGAATTCAGACAATGAGAAACTGAAGAAGCAGGTCTTGCTTTTAAAGGTCAGCACCTAATTCAGAAGGAATCTGCAGAGGGCAAGAAGCCAGCAAGGAGTTCCCTGTTGCTCTATCACATTGCACCACATTTTCAGTGTACACCAGGAAAACGCCAACTGCTTTTGTTCCTGGATATCAGATACACACCCACACCCCATGGAGAACTGCCTGTCACTACAGGCTCTGTCACCACAGGCTCTGTCACCTCACCACACACCCTTAGCCAGACTGAGAGAGCCTTTAAGCATAACCCACCAGCTTTGGATTCACTGTGCTGTTTTCTACCTGCCTAAACATTCTCCATGCTCTTCCCCGAGTATTTGCAGTGAATTCAGGCTCCTAGTCACAGCTCTACTGATTTTAAGACTGCAGAGTCTGTGAGTGTTGGGTTGGTATCACAACAGCCAGGACACTCACAGTGTCACACGTGTGTTAATATCAGTGGCTCTGTGACACAGAACTGAGGGATCCCTGCAAGGGAAACAGCAAGCAAGGCTGGGACAACTTGAGGACAAAACAAAAGCACCCAAAGGCTACCCTGTAAAACCCTGTGGTGCCTCACAGACTTGTTCAGTGCAACAAGAAGTTTCCATTTCAGACTGTTTCACTTCTAAAATGTCACTGCCTGAGCTCTTCCTTGCACAAATGGGGCTCTACAGTCAACTATTACGTCAAGTTTCCTCAGCTAACTTGGCTGAAGGAGACAGTGAGCACTCAAGTTCCTGCCCCTGGGTGGGTCTCTCGGGGTGCTGCTGCAGCTTGACACTGAATATCCTGTTTGTATCGTTTCTCCCCTTCACCAGCAGCCCAGCCAGAGCCACTCCAGCATCAGAAATAATTCTGTCCTTGCAGTCCATCTGTAACTGAATTCACGTGTCAACACATCATTTATCTAAAATGAGGGTAAAGAACTGTAACCAATGCAGGGAGAGAAATGATCTTTTAAAGAAGTGATTTTACCTACAACCACACACATTAAAAATGGATTAGTCATAACTGCAGGTTTTTTACAGGGCTCTGTTCCAAATCTGACTCTATTGAATGGCTTCACTCTGCACTTCTGCATCTGAGTGCTTTCAGCTTGTTTTAAAGTTCAGCCCTAGCTTTCATTTCCCACAGACTGTGAAGCTTGTTTCAGGAAGAAGGAACAACCTCCTTGCAGTTGTTTCATTTTCCAGCCCAGAGCTGTGGAGATGTGTTGTGAAACCCACGAGATGGTCTGAGTTGAAGAGCTGAAAACAAACCCACACAGTGAAGCACAGGGGGTAGATCTGCTCAGCCCCTGGAGTCAGCTGTTCTCTCCTTTCAGTCCTGTTTCCCTTAACACACTGTTCCACTCTTTCCACGCTCACGTCATGCTGTTTCCATTCAAGGGAAACAGTACGAAACTTCATTTTTGTATTCAGAAGGCCAGCGGGTACCCAGCTTCTGCTGCAGAAAAACAGTCATAGTTCAGCTCCTGTTCCCTTTGGACTCTGGAATAACAACAGGGATAGACTTGCTAGAGGAGGGACAGCAACACCACAAGATCTGTTCACCTTCTTTCCCTTTCAGCCCCAAGATGGTTTGTAGCTGTTGCAAAAATTAAATGGTATCCCTCCATCCCCCAAAAGGCTTGTTATATTCCCATCTTGAAAGCACTGTGTTAGAGCTAAATATTGTAATTATGATTACTAGTGTGCATGAGTCCCAGCTTGAAACCCCGGGAAGCTGCCTCTTTGCAGATCACTGCTGACAGCAGGCAAAGCCTTGGCGGCTGCCCCAGCACAAATCTCCTTTCTCGATGGACAAAAGCCATGAAGGCAGCAAAAATTACTACCATAGACAAAGTCTAAAAGTGTATTGCAGGGATCTGTCAGCTGGTGCTTGTGGACAGACTCACACACTTCCTGTGTTTGCTAAAATCTCTGTTTCGTGTGAGGAGCTAACTGAGGAGTCAAAAACATCTGTACATCTATTTTGTTATCTCTCCATTGCAACTGTATTTTGCAGGGGGTTTACATAGCTTTTCTCTACACAAACACTTTTAACCCCTCTGCTAAAGGCAGCCAAACACAATTCATCAACATCTATATATAAGAAATGTGATTTTCAATAACTCAGAGGGATTTGCACTGTCTAGTTCCTTCCTTAAAATCTACCTATTACATTAAGCTATAAATAAACTAGAAACAGGAAACTGGAAGAGACTGGGTGGGACAAGGCATACAAGGAAGGAAGGAAGGAAGGAAGGAAAGATAAAATCATTCCAGAAAAGCTAAATTAATTCTTCACAATACTATATAAATGCTTGGTTCTGCAATATCCCAGATATTCTTTTTTTTGGGTAGTCAAGAGATCCTTTGCCCCAGCAGCAGCTACACTAAACAGCAAGTGCCTTGCCCATCCAAAATATAAGATTCCAGAGATCTTTGCAAGTATACCCTCTTGTCAGCATTTGGTATGTTTAGGGGTACAGGGACAAGATATTTCTCCCCGGCAAGTTGCCTTTTTGTCTCCAGTGGATGATGAGATTTCCTGCAAGACAGCACCACTCTGGTGACTATTTGGTTAATCTGATCTAAGTCTACAAAAAAGCATTTTCCCCTGCAACCTGTGGAGAGTGTTTCTGTTCATCTGGCAGATAGGACAGCAGCCTCTTCTTGAAATCCTGAGATCCAACTATATTAGGATCCCAAACCACTAACATTAGTCAGAAAAGGAATGTTCCTCTCTTCCAAACAAAGGAGGTTGGATTCATACATGCTCACACACACTCCTCACTCATGCAAAAACTGCAAAGGAATTTTTTCTAGCTACTGTAGCCCCAGTTCTCATACAACTCCTTCTGTGCTTATGCACTGTAGAGTGGTAGAATCCTGTCATTAAATTTTGTCCTGATTTCCCATAATTAGTTATTATTTATAAACAGCAAGTTTTAGCTCATGCTAAGCTTTGCTTGGTAATATATTCCTATGGTACTTCTAACAAAATATGAGAAAGATACTCTTTTATGCTGAGTAAAACATACACATGAAATCAAAGATTTGGTGGCAACACAATGAACTTTAGGTTCCCTTCTATCAAAATCTCTTGAGTATTTATGGAACAATCATGGCTAGGATGGTACAACCAAGAGGGAAACAAAATCAGGGTGGCATTGGTATTTTCCAAGTACATGAGATTTTGGCTGGAATTTCCCAACAGCTGTGAACAACAAGGAAACCTCCAAGTTCAATAAGGCAGAGAGTCACTTCTTAGTCTGGCTGTGAGTGTATTTTCCACCAGAACAATAGAGTTGTTTCTCTTAGAGGGGAAACACTGCATGCGCTGTTTAAATAGCAAGAGATCTGTAAACACAGGGCTGGCTTTAGAACAAGCTTATGGAGAAAACCATAAAAGCATTCTCATTAAAAAGACAAATTATTCAAACACACCTACTCTGACATTTCTGCAGAAGCCATTGCAATTCTCCATCACACTCTGTTTTTGTTCTACATGGCCACACCATGGTCAACCCAAAAGGCCAGGTTAGATGTCATAGCATCTAAGCAAAACAGTAGTTTCTGTTCAAAAATGTCTCTTTTTTGTAACACAGGGGTTTCTCATGTCAGACACCCTTCAGGATACACAGTATGATGCAGTCAGAAGAAAGCACCTACCACATGATAATGCAATCAAATAATTTGCAACTCTGTGTCATATCCAACTGGCAACTGCACAGGCACAAACTGCAAGTCATCCAAAGACAGATCCTGATGGTATTTTCAGTTTATTTCCTTCCTTTGTCTCCTTGCAGCTCCTGGTGCCCCACAGAGAAAGACTCACTCACTGCTTTCATTGCTCTCAGACAAGTTTGCTGTGCTTCTCTCTGCAACTTTTCTTGACATGGCAATGCATGGAAAACATTTTCAAACTGGGAATTCCAGGCTGAATAACATCCAGAAAAGGATGCAGCCATTCTTTCACTAAGCTGGAATGTGTGATCCTTGTCCTTCAAGCAGTCTCAAGAGAGGTGCTGTCAGTGAAGGCTGTAAAAATTGCTTTGAACCCCTCACTGTCAGTTATGTTGAGCTGCTGTGTCCGAGTGTGATTCTCATATATTGGTAAATTCAAATTCCCTTCAAACTTCTTTCAAGACAGCTGGACTGCAGAGCATAAGTAACTTAATGGTAAAGCATCCTCTTCTTCCTTAGTCACCTGGGATTGGAATCAGTTCCTCCATCACTTGTGGTGGTTTTCATTAATTAGCTCAGCACAAATTTACAGGAGCACTTCCTTGAAATAAATCTAAAAGCAATAATGACATCTAATAAATTTCTTACTTTCTCCTACAAACTTTTCCTGCATTAGTAGGGGAAAATGAAGCCAGCTGACTTCAGCAGGCTGTGGGGATTAAACCATCATTTATAATATCCTTTAAAAATGAGAAAGTGTCATTTAAATGTTAGTCACATGAGTAAGCAGTGAGTCAATATTCTGCATATTAACTGAATGCATTTGAAGTGCTGGAGTTTTTCTGAAGCCTGCCAAGATTGAGCCATAACAATTTCTTTTATAGTTGGAGATCAGCCTGAATGAAAGACCTTCCTAAGATCCAGAAGGTGAAGATCAGAGCCATATGCACATTATCTCCATTCCACTGAATGTCAGCTTAGAGAAAAAAAAAATCAGAGAGGATTGAGCAAGACAAAGGAGGCTGTGATTACCTTTCAGGAAAGTAAATAAGGAAAATGAGATTACTGATGCCATACTGCAATCTAAAAATTAATGCAAAACCTGCCAGTCCAAAAGACTGACCCATCAGTTTGTCTCTTTCAGAGACCAACGCTAAGCTCTGAAAGTTCATGTTAGAGATCTAAATGCTGTTTGTGTTCATTACAATCAAAATTTTCCCTTATGCTGGATGTGATTTGTATCTGAGACATCAGACAGGGGTTTCTGGACTCCTAAACCCAGTGCCTTCAGCGGTGTCAGCCACTGTTAACACAAAACAGCTTGCCTGAAAATGTGAGCCTCCAAAACCAAATGTTTATATGCAGATACTAGCCCTGAGTATCTCGACAAATCTTTTATCTGTTTCCTCTTTCCTCCTCTTCCCTGGACACAGAAAACACATTGTTACAATGATGTAATAAATTTTGCCTGGGAGAGTGCCAGCGGATCCAGATCTGCTGACATCTGTGCAGTACAAGAGTTCACCAAACGCATTTAAGCAATACATACTACTTTCTCTCTGCTTTAGGCACTAGAATTTTATCATTCTTTCCTGATTTTCCTCTGCTTCATTCTGTATACACAAAATGGTTTGGGTTGTAAGATACTTTAGAGATCATCTAGATGCAACCCCTGCTATGGCCAGGGACACCTTCCACTGTCCCACGTTGTTCCAATCCCCATCCAGCCTTGCCTTGGACACTTCCAGGGATCCATGGGCATCCACAGCTTCTCTGGGCACCCTGTGCCAGGACATTCCCACCCTCATAGAGGAAAGTTTCTTCCTAATATTACATCCTTACAGAATGTAATTCCAGTAACTCCACGATGCGCTCCCGGGAGTCAGCGCATCCTCCCAGCACTCCCATTCCAACCCCACCTGCCAGGGCAGGAGGTGTCAGCAGGGGCCGGGACTTTGCTTGGCCTCAAAACCGACCCCATTTCCGCAGCCAAGGGCACACTGGCCCCCCAGCTCCGCCGGGCATGTGGCGTTCCGCTGTGACCGCGTCCCCGCCGTGCCGAGCCTGCCCCGCCGACACCTGCCCACTAATTAGAGCGGTAATTAACAGCAGCACTCGCGGCAGCGCTAGGAGGCCTGGACAGCCCATCCCGTGCAGCTAGCCGAGCCCGTGAGGCACCGCCCGGTCCCGGCGGCGGTCCCGGCACCAGCAGCCCCATCGCGGTCCTGGTGGCGGTCGCGGTCCCGATCCCCGTGCCCATCCTCGTCGCGGTCCCTATCCCCAGTCCCGATCGCAGTCCACATTCTCGTCCCCGTCCCCATCCCCGGTCCCTATCCTCGTCCCGGTCCCCATCCCCATCCCCATCCCCATCCCCATCACCGTTCTCGTTCCCACCCCCGGCCTCGTTCCCGTCTCCATCCAGGGTCCCGATCTCCGTTCCCATCCCGATCCCGGTGCCCATCCCCATCCCGGTCCCGATCCCCGCTGCCCCTACAGCACCGCCCGCCCTCACGTGCCGCCCCGGCCACGCCCCCTTCCCACGCCGCTCCATTCATCCCCACCGCCTCCCCACGTCACGCGGCGCGCTCCCCGGCCGAGGCTTCGCCGCCGCTTCCGGGCTGGGCAGGGGGCGGGGCGGGGCGGGGCGCGCGCGGGGGCGGGGCGCCCGCGGCGGCGGCGGCGGGAGGGGAGCGGCGCTCCCGGCAACATGGCGGCGCGCTGGGCGGGCAGTGCCTGAGCCCGGCGCCCCTCGGTCCGCGGGGGTTCCCCCCCGCCCCGGCCTCCTCTTCTTCCTCCTCCTCCTCCTCCTCTCCTTCTCCTCCTCCTCCGCCTGCCCCGCTGCCCGGCGCGGCCATGGAGAGCGAGGAGGAGCAGCACATGACCACGCTGCTCTGCATGGGCTTCTCGGACGCGGCCGCCATCCGCAAGGCCCTGCGCCTGGCCAAGAACGACATCAACGAGGCCGTGGCGCTGCTCACCAACGAGCGGCCCGGCCTGCACTACGGCGGCTACGAGCCCATGGAGAGCGGGCAGGGCCCGCCGGGCGGGCACGGCTCCCCCGCCGGCGGGCAGGGCCCCCGCGGCGGCGACGGGGACGGCGGAGGCGGCGGGGGTGGCTTCGACCCGCCGCCCGCGTACCACGAAGTGGTGGAGACCGAGGTGAGCTGCGGGCGGGCGGTCCCGGGGCGGCTCGGGGCAGTGCCGGGCGGTGGGAGCAGCCCGCAGCCTCCCTGCTGGCCGGGCCCGGGGTTGGGCCGGCGGGACGTGCCCAGGGGAGCTGCCGGTCACTGCCCGGGCCGGGGCTGCTCATCCCCCCGCATCGCCCGCCTGCCGCCCGCCCGGCGCGCTCCCGAGCCCGTTCCCTGCGCTCGCTGCAAGGTGAAGCGCACCCAGGGTTTTCCTTGGCATTCCAGGAATGTGTGGCTACCGTAGGGCTCTAGTTTTCGTTCCCCCTCTTGTGCCTTCTTGCATAATCCCAGTGACTAAGGGCTGTCTATTTTTTTTAACTGTTTGCACAATGTGAAGGAAAGCGCAGTGTGACTTTACATACAGTTCTATTTGGATAAGCTGAGCGTAAGTTCTGAAATAGGAACGCGGTGAGGTCAAATGTTTTTCAGAACAGGGCTTTAACTCAGAGCTGTGATCTGAAATGAAACAGAAGCAGATAGAGGTGCTGGAGAATGCCAGGCTTTCCCAGGTTCTCTCCTTCCTCCTGTTTTGCTTTTCTCTGTTTTCCATCCTCTTGCAGAACTCTGAACCCCGCAGCATGCAGATACATTCATGGTGCTCTTGTTGCTGTCTGGAATAGTTTTGTACTGCTTTCCCATAAAGCCTTCTCCTCCTGCTGGTCTTTTTCCCAAAACTTCACAGAGTGCTTATAAGAAAAGAGCTAATTAGTAGTGTCCAGCCTGTGGGACTCATGGGGGTGATAACAGCAGAAAGCCCCCGTGTGGGACCAAAGTGCCACCTTGCGTGGTCTCTGTCTCAAGAAGTGGTCGAGAGCAGATGCTTAAGCTCGTGAATAAAACCAGGGAACCTCATGCACCCTCCCAGGCTTCAGTGAAAAGTATCCTGAGGGTTTTCTGTGCCAGAAAAGTGCTCCCTTTCCGCGTATGCGTGTGTATGTGTCTATAAATACATTTCTGAAGAATCCATGGGCGTATCTGGTGCGTAACTACAGTTGCACGGATCATCCGTATCTGTAGCCTCGGCGTATTGACGTCCACTGCTGCGGAATAAAGATAGGTGGTCCTGTTCACTGAATTAACTGGGATAGATCCTGAGCTCCCCTAAGCTGCTGATGTGTGCTTGTGGAGTAAGGTGATCTGTGGGATGGCACATGCGCTGCGCAGGAGCAGAGCTGCTGTGAAACTTCCCTGACTGAAGCGTTTCTAACCTTTCCTGGGAAGGATTGAGAATGAATGAGAGTTCTTGTTGGCATTTAGGTTGGATGGAGTTATAGTTGGGACAGTCTGGCTTGTCAGTGTGACATTTCAAGAGAAGCTGTCAGTGTAAACTTCAGAGAAGCACGTTTTTCCCTCTGCTTGTTCCTATTGCAAGTGGCACTTTGACAACTCTCAGAGGATTCTCCCGCCCCCCATTATTTCATCCTATATTTCTGATCAAACTAACTTACACTTTATAATAGATTCCTTTGCCACTCACGTTCTTGTTTGCTCTGACTTGTGCTCTTGTTAACCCACAGGAGGGAAGTCAAAACATTTCAATGTAGGTAAATCACTGCACAGAGCAGGCATTTCAGGACTGAGGTGTCTTGCTACATGAAACTTTATATAAATTCATGCCTCAATTTAGTAATTGGATTCATTTGCATATGAGCATCTGTCAACTCTTGCACGTGTATGCAAAACAGTATTTTTTGTAATAAAAGAGTTATATCTATAAACGTCCTGAGATTGGAATTGTTGCTTGTGTATATTTGTCTAACGCTGCTGTACAACTTAACAGCTTTTGGCATACATGTTATGAAAGGGGTAAAATTATGTATTATCAGTTCTTGAGGTTTTTTTTTATTTTTCAGTTGTAATCTAGCATTACATTTAATAAGCTACAGCTATTCTTTAAGCGGTTAATCAGTAATTAATCAGGTTAATCAGTAGTTTTCCATTCAGCAGAAGCTTATGGCATATGAAACTGCACAGAAAGCCATTGCAGAAGCAGCTATATTATTCATTGTAGTCATACACATTATGGTGAAACATATTGTACCCCATGCTGTCTTGTGGTAATTCAGATGTTATTTCTGGTTTTCTTCCTCTCAATATAATCTCTCTTTCTAACAGCTCTTCAAGTGTGTATTCCTCCTTCTTTTCATAATACCAGTTTTAACTTTTATTCAGTGGGGAGGAAGTGTTGTGCTAGATTTTTGGATTTTATATATCAGCAACAGGAGATAAACAGGAGATAAATCACAGGAGAAGAATTCTCAGAAATTTTTCCTTGAGTAAAATGTTCCAGTCTAACACTGCATGAACAAAAGTTGGGATTAGATGTTATAATATAAAAATAACAAGAATGCTTTAGTCATTCTTCAAGATGTGTGTAACAGGTTCTTTGAATTTATATGCTTTTTTTGGCTGAGCACACTTTAGCATGCATATAAGAATAGGTCTATGAATGATTAAACACTTTACATTTTCCCTAATCAGTAATGAATCCATTATGTTTGCATATGCTTATTTGGTCTCTATTACATAATGTTAAAATCTGTTCAGCATTCATGTGGATCAAAGAAAGGCTTGTCTAGTGGTTTTCTTTGAGAAGAGCACAGCAACCAGATACATATCATGCTAGTTAAAACATGTTTTCTTTAGATAAGATTGTAAAAATCAGTGTGAATCCTCTTTCAGTGGTCCAGACTGCTGGTCCTCAGGGCTGTCTGGAAGTGTTAAAGAAGCCTGAATTTGGAGTAACTGGCCCAGAAGCAATATAGCTGGATTGTGAGCTGGCCCAACACATGCCCTGTGCTTTCTTTCCGGGTGAGGCTTGAGATGATGTGCATAAATTTCAATTTCATGAGGTTAAAACTTCAGTTTCAGCAGGCCACTGTTTCCCCAAAGAGCATGCAATTGCTTCTGTTTTGGGTTAATAGCTGTGGTGTGCCTCTGACATTGATGCTGGTAGCATGGCCACACAACTCATCAAAAGGAAAGGCCAGATAAACTTGGAAATACAAGGGGGGCTTCAGTTCATTTGTGCAGCCTTCCTGAAAATGCAGGAAGTTCCAGTTTAGGTTTACAGCTGGTTGGAAGTTGTGCCCTTTGTAGCACCAAACCACTTTGACAGACTGAGGTCACCTGCTTTTCCAAGAGGTAACTTTGTGTGTTTGCCATAACTTCTATGTTTATGTCTGTTGACAGAAGTAAATCTGGTAAGTGCAATTTGGCAAGAATGTGGGATTTCTGTGTTTATTCCTTAGGCAACATGCAGATTGTCACGGTGTGATTCTGTGCTGAGGGAGGCGGGTGAAGGATGCCATGCTCAGCTCTTCATCTGACTGACAGATAAGCTGTTTCATGAACTGCTGCTAAATCCTGATCGTTTAAGACAAGACTATAAATGAGCGTGATGACAACGTCTGTCAGTGTGTCCACGAATTGCCACGAGTGCCAAAATTGCTGGCTTTAGTGACTTTGAGAGGAGTGAGATGGAGAAGAGCAGGCTAAACAAATGTAGGGACTGTGACTAGAGAACCTGAAATTGTGAGAAGAGGCTGGTAAAAATATAGAACAAATAACAGCGGTTGGTATAACCTTTACGAAAATAATCTTAATTTGCTTTTAAAGCAGCTTCTGAGAGCCATTACTATGACCTTTTGGCTAAATTGTGATGAACAGATTCTATTACCCTCTGGCTATTCCTGTCCCCTTCAGCATGTGCTCTTTTGATTTATGTTTTTTCAGTTGAACTGGATCAAAAGCTCATACATGCCAGATTTTACTAGGTAAGGTTTTATAATAAAACTTGTCCAAGATTGCTTTTGAGGTGCTGTTTGATTGCAAGAGAAGGGATTTTGTATAAAAAGCAGGCCGGCGACTGTAGTGAGTGCCAGTGCCAGGAACATTCTCACTAGTCATGCTGCAGAACTGTGGTGCTCAAACCCTACCTCTCCTCATTATTAAAGCTCAGGACTGAAAGCAGTTCTGCCACAGATGTGCTGCGTCACGGTGGGTGTGGAACTTTACCTCTGCTTTAGCTTTTAATGTGTAAAATGAGGATAATGGGGTGTGCTTTATTAGGAGAACCATGGACGTTAAGCTTGTGAAGTTCTTTGATCTTTGAATGGAAGGAGCTGTATTTATTTAAAGACAAAGAAGGTATTTAGCCTCCAAGCAAGTGAGATGGATTTCACACTACAATTCTGTACATTTAAAGTCAGTCTCCTCTCTTGTAAGTAGACTTGAGCTTTGCAAAAGTGAATATTTCTTGCATTCTCACATGGAAGTTTTACAGTGTGGCTTGTCTACGAATTGGCCTTGTAAAACAATTAAGCAATCAAATAAAGCTCTGTGGTGGATTCTGGCATCGAGTCCCTGGCTGGATGCCATCAGAATGTCAAGTGGAATTAGTATTTTAGCACTCCTGGTTTTCAGCATCACTGTTTTCAAAAATGAGTGGCCCTGGTGTGGAACCTCTTTTTATGTTCTGATTCCATTAACACTTCCTTGAAAGCATTTGAAAGAAAATACTCTGGGTTTCATTCTTGATATGACACAGACTAATAGAGATGCTACATGTAGTTAGGGAAGTAGGGGTGATACTGAGAGATGCAGCTGGTTAATTTTAAATGTGAGCTTTTTTTTTTAATAACTCACAAAGTCATTATCATGTAATGTAATCATTAGAGTAATTGCTGGATTGAGAGGAGCACTCTGTAATTACTGGTTCATTGGTGAAGGTGATGCCTGCAGGGTCAGTGAAGGTGGGAGACAGCTCTGTACAGCCAAATTCTCAGCTGGGCAGGAAGTGTCTCTGGTATAATGTCCTCTGGAAGCATTTTCTGGTCATCTTCCCAGTTTACAGTGCTATTCTGTGGCAGCTGTTTAATAAGGAAGTGAAATACTGAGGAAGAACGAGAATAAAAACAAATTAGCCAGTGTTAGAAGTTAATTCCAGCAAATCATTTGGATTGCTTTTGGATTAAGGAACAGTAGCTCTTTGTATGAGCAGGGCAAAGAGGAAGTGGCTGTTTCTTTTGTAAGCTTTTATTTTGAAAAAAACATGTATTTGTGCTGCTGTAGGAGTAGCCTTTGGTATATATGTTTCAGGGGTGAAATTTAAAACTAATTTTAAAAGCCAGTGTTCCGAGTATTTCTTGTCACTTGATCTTCCTGCTCACTACTTCACAAGGAGCAGTGTAATCTGGCTTTTCTGATGCCCAGCTGAGTGATCTTGAAAGGCATTTAAAGATTATTTTCATATTAGTCACAATTTTGGAATTATACACTGTAAAAATCAGCTGCTTTGTCAGTCCTGGTTTCTGTTTCACTATACATCACTGTACATCTGTAGAACAGTAGCATTTAAAGCATTATTGAACTAATTTTCCTTTCCAGAGCCTGACCTTTGGTCACTAACATGCTACAATAAATACTTTATGTAGTGGTTCTGCAGCATTTCTCTATTAATTCTTGGTGCTTTGGCACAGGGAGATGCAAGTATTGACTTAATTTTAAGTACTGAAATGTTAAGCATTTGTGATTCATTGTTTTAAAGCACAATGTTTATCTGATATCACACAAAGTTATTCTGAGTTATTTGGGAACAAGCATGAGGTTTTGTGCTATGAAAACTCAAGGATTGGGAGGAATAATGGTGTCAACTCAGAGTCTGGCTGTTTGTAGTTACACTGATGGAGTAAGTTTTTTTAAATATGTCCACAGACAGTAGTGAAAACACATGGAAGATAAGTGTTTTCCTTGGTTCCTTATGAATGCCTTTCCTAACAGTGCTTTCCATGACCTCTCCCTCGCCTACATCTTATCAGACTTCAAAATACGTTTCCAAAAGTGGATCTTGTAGTGGATCTCAGCCTCTGATTTCACTGGATACTGTGATAATAGCAGGATGAAAGGGCAAAGAGGCTCCTTTCATTTTTGAAGTTAAAGGGAGGTTTTAATTCAGGTGCTATTTTTACAGAGCCTCGGTTGTTTTGTTTTGCTGTGACTCTCAGGACTATGTTTATCTCTGAACGAGCAGTCAAGTACATCAGGGAGTATTGCCTGGTAACACCACACCATCACCCTGGAAATCAGGGAGAGAGTAGAACCCATGTTTTCAGAAACTCTGAGTTAATTTCCAGCTTTGCTGAATTTATTTATATTTTTCAAATTCATATCGTGTTCTTATTCCCAGTCTTACACAGGTGAGAGATGGGAGGCAGAGGGAAGATGGAGCCATAGGATTTTTGTGGTTATAATTTGTTATAATCCCTTACAGCTACTAAGGGTTTAGCCTAAACATACATTCTTGGTGGTATCCTTGTGCAACTCTCAGTTAAGGTCAGTGTCTAAAACTTTGTGTGAGAAAGCTCAGTAAATAAATGGGAGTTTTCTTAGGGCATCTATATGATGAGATGAGTGTCCAACTTCAATTTGGTGGAGTCTGTAAAGGGGGTTTTATTTTCCTTTAGTAATAGATTAGTGTCATTCTTTTATGTTAACGTGGCAAAATACTAGTGTTTTTTCTTACTACAAGACTGCATTTGTTTGTGTAAAGTAGCCCATAGTAAAAAATTTGAACTAAGGTGCTTCATTTCTATGCGGAAAGAACAAAACAAAACATCCATGTATCTCACCAAAAAGCTTCTATTCTCTTAGCAGAACATAAATGACAAAAAACATTCCTATCTGTTGCTGCACTTAGAATCTTTGCATCCAGATATGTTTCTCTGGATGAAAATTCAAAGATGCGGCGCTGTATCTCTTTAGAACTTAAAACAGTTAAAAACTCTGACAGTGCTTTGCAAGTAAATGTCTATTTGTCTGTAAAACATTCAGGAAATCACAGTGGGTTTTCTTATTGCCAGATAAGAAACATAATGTGGAAATTCCATACATGACACCATTGTGTGAGTCTTACTAATACTGACGTATTCACAAGAAGATACCAAGCTTTCTCTTAGCCATGTGGGTCCAATGGGTTTGAGCTGAGTGCAGGAATAGGCACTAGGAAATACTCCAATTTTGTTCCCATGTCTGCTGCTTAACAGAGTTGAAAGTTCTTTAAGCTTTTGGAGTACCAGTTTGTAAAAAGCAAGTAGGTTACACATATGAAAATGTGACAATTTTTTTAAACGTTCAATACCTTGTTCTTAGTGTTCCTGTGTGAGTGCAAGGAGCAAAAAAAAACCAGCTTTGAGTTGTTTGTGAGTCTTTGAATTCTTACCCCTGTGTTTCAGTTCTAGGTAACAATATCCTCCTTTTAGGAGTTAATTAAAAGTAAAAAAGGTTTGACATCCAGGCATGAAAGTAAAAGCTGCTTTAATCAATAGTCTGGCAGAGGGAGGGACTGTCAGGTCATGACTTCAGGATTCATAGCTTCTCCCACAAATTGATGGGCATAGTACATCAGACAAGAGAAATGCTCTATTTTTATGGGTATTTGATGTATTTGTCTCACCTTGCCTCCACCTGAGCATTGCAGTGCTCTGCAAACACTTGTGAGTGGTGCTGTGGCAGAGGGGAGCATCCCTGCTGAGACTTGGCAGCTGGGGAAGCTGAAGCATTGAAAAATTGATTTATGTTGATGATGTCTGTGATAAAAACTGAAAGGTGGACCTAAAATCTTTGCTAATTCTGGCTTTATGTATTTTTTCATCACTGCTTTTCGGAACAGTTAAATGTAGTACTTTTTGTAGGTACATAGTGACAAGAGTTTGTGGGTTTGGTTTTTTTTTAACAATGCAGTGAAACATCAAAAATCTGTATTCTTGGCTATAAAATGATGGTTATTTTGTGATAATCACTTAGCGAGGAATGAGGGTGGAGGTAACTGCTTGGTCTGCTGGTGTCTTAGAAAGTCTGATCCTTCTGCTTGCTGAAAGAAAAGCAGCAGGATCAGAAAGAAACGTGACTTTGGGGTTTTGTTTCCTAAGTTATACTAGATTCAAGAGCTCATAATGTGACTTAGCTCTGGTGATAATAGATTCTGTTGGTAGCCTCCTATCAAAATCAAATTAACGAACTTAAATTATAATTTGACTGTAATTTCATTACTAAGACTGCCAATTAGAATCAAAACAAGTCTTAAACTCCTTTTTATTTTATGTAAAGTGACTGGTATGGGAACTGTCAGTGGCTTTAGTTAAACAGTGTTTGATGAGTTAATTAGCTGAATACTGCATGAATACATTTTGAAGCTATGAACTGTGACCTTTTGGCAATTAACGTTAATTCATATTTCACTTTTTGTGCTAATCTTTGTTCTGTGTTACTGTTCAATAGAAGATTTTATACTACAGATTTAAGCAATGCTTTATTGATCAGATGTTGAACAATTTTTGTTTATTCAGCCTTGCAAGCAGCTCTAGGAGGTGCCAGGTCCCCAGAGAAGGAGCCTTGAATCTGTTCCTGGGAGGGTATTTCTCCTGGGATCCTGCGTGTATGTTTAGCCATAACTGCATTTTCACACCTTGAAAATAAGCCAGAAGAGTCAAGACTGGTAGAATGAGGGGATCTTCAGGGCTTTTGTGCAATGAGAGATATATCAGAAGGCATGGAAAATTATATTAAAGGTTTGCCAGCAAAAGTTTGTTGGTCTCAGTAGTTCAGCTGCAGAAACAGTCAGAGATATTGTGATATGCAATGTGACTTTCTACTGCAGAAAGCAGTGATTGTTACAGACTTTTAGACAGTTTGGATGATACATTAGTTACCAGGAATTTGGGTGGTTTTTATTTTTTTTTCTTTTTGCTATTCTATGGAAGAGCATCCCTACAAATCCGTAGCATGTCAGGGGGCAGTCCAGTGTTAAGTCTGTTCAGCCAGAATTGCAGAGTCCTGATACAAAACCCATGTAATTCCCCAAGGACAATATTCAGAAAACCACTTTTTGGGAGGCTGACGTGACCTTGTATCATATTTACTTTCACACATGCCATAGTTTTTCTTGAAAAATCTTTTCTTTATTTCATGGACCCATGTCAGCTGATTTTGCTGTGACAGTTCCTGAGCTCCCCAGTTACAGAGCATTAATTGTAGATTCGTGTTCAGGGTATTTGTACATTTGTGAATGTCAGCACATCAAGTGAGTTCTCCAGGCTGTGCTGGAGTGTGAGATCTGTGTGCAGGATCTCCAGCCAACATAAGATTATGCAAGAACTGAGCTGACGTTTCACCTTGCTGCAGCAGCTGCTGGTAATAAATCCCTCACTTTAAAGAGCAATGCCCAAATCAATTTGAAAGTTGGGTGGTGAACAGTTTGGGCTTTTTTCATGTGCAGAAGGACGCTAATTATGAAAGAGCAGCAGTAAGTCTTTGAAGAAACTGTTTCTCATGGTAGATATGTTGTAAGAAACTCCACTCAGTCTGCACTAATATAACGTGAACATAGCTGTAATCTCCCAGAAATACAGAGTGTTAAAATTATTAATGCTTTGAAAGGGAATTTGAGTTTTAAACTGCCTGGGTGTGTATTGGAGACTGTCACAGGTTTCACAGTAGCTGTGAAGCACTGTGATGGATGTGATATGTTCTAAAATTAATAAACGAACTTGATACTTTCTGCACATGGTTTTAGTAGTAGAGCACTGACAAGCAAGAAGCCTCATTGCCTCTTAATTACTGAAATGTGCCAAGACTGTGCTCCTTCAATGCAAATAGCTCCCATTATTACTAGGGCAATATTCCAAATACCACCCTCATTTTTTGTGTAAAACCATCTTTTCACTGCATTGTTGGTAGACTCAATCCAGCAATAAGCCAGACATTTCCTAAGCACAATTCATGATAATGTGGGTCTTGAATGAACAGTGAAGAACAAGTGTTATTTCACTCTTTCCATATGAATTTCTGTACCATGGACTCTGGCAATCACTTGTGTGGAAACAGGTAACTAAAGAGCAGCATTGCTTGGATGCAGGTGGGAAAACAGAACAAGTGGAGTTTTTCAGCTGCAGTTGAAGGTCTGCATTGCTATTCTGCACCTCAATGTATCAGTTGCTAGCGTTGGTTTTATTCAATGTGGACACTTTCCTCCAGGGAGTGAAGCAACTGTAGCTGTTTCTGCAACATTTGCTGAAATGTTGCTTTCCTTGGCTACAATTCCAGGCTGCACTGCAATTGTTGAACACCCAGCAATTTGGTGTTTATATTATTCTCAGTCTGCCTTTATTTTACTGAAAGCTCATTCCTGTTCTGTTACTGTGGGCACTTTCTTTAGAACTGCACACTGTTTTCTGTAGGAAATGGTTTTGTTTTCTGCATGGGTGTTCTATACAGAAGGTGTATACTGTTTAATCAACAGTTAATTTTATTTCCTAAAAAATGCTTCTAAATAATTTCAGTGTCTTTTCATTTAGACCTTCAAACATCTCTTCTCCAAAACCCAAGGTATTTAAAGAGAGTGTGATTTGCTAGATGGGAATTACATTGAGCTTCCATGCACAGTGCTGGATCAGGTGACCACAGTTTCAGAAGCTTATATTCAGGTCTGCTAAAGTACAACTTCCTATAAACACAAACTGAGGACTAAATGTTTAGTATGGGGTTGGAGAAAGGTGGCACTTTGTTTCCCAAACACAAATGTGTGGTTTTTGCTAAGCACTTTTTTGTGTTCTATTCAGTGAAATTGTACTGCTGCTCTCCACAACCTGTTAGTAAGTCCAGCCCACATGCAGTCCATGAACTTTAAAGGTTAAGCTCTGTACAATTGCTGTTCCCTTGGCTTAATATTTTTGAACCATTATGAAAGTGAATGACACGTTTACTTTTTTTAATACAGATCTAATCCTACAAATAGCAAGTGCAGTGAGAGATCTGGAAGCACACTCGTGTGCATACATTGATTTCATTCTTTGTATACCATCTCCTTCAGAGTTCAGTGCTTTCTTTTGGTTTATTCTTTTCTAGTTGTTCCATTCCCTTTCCTGACACTGTCTAGTTTTTATTTTCAAACTGTAAAATAAATTTACTTTCAAAAGTAAAAGAAATTCAAATTCCTGCTTGTCCTTCTTCCCTCCCTCTGTGTCCCTGGCTTCTTTCTCAGTGGGATCTTGTTACCATCACTGCTCTTGTTTTCCACTGTCTCCATCAGTAGCTCCTGCTCGCTGCCAGGCCTGATCCAGACATTCTGTCCTTTCTCCTGCTTGCTTTGCCTGCTCTTGTGGAGGCAGGGAAAGGTAGTCCATGTGAACTCTTTGACACATTGAGTACTTGACATCTATGGGAGGTTAAAAAATAAACAAAAGAAAATAAATGAATAACTTATCTGCTCTTTCTTTGGCACTGCTGAAACAGTTACCTCATATGGCACTAAGTGGAGGGCAGGGGGTAATTCTGTGTCCTGTACACAGAAATAGCTGCTCTGTAATGCCTCTAGCAAGGAAATCTGTAAAGCTTAGCTGCAGTCATCTGCTTGCCTTTTCCCTCTTACCTTCCAGAATATTTGCCAGTAACTCATTATAACTTCAGGAGAAGGACAATTACATTACCTTGTTGAACAGCTATATTTTTCTTTAGATTATTAGTTAGTAGAAAAAAAAAATCCTAATGTACTGGAACAGTGTCCTGTATTTCTTAATGTGATGGAGTGAAATGGTCTTCCCTTGGAATAAACTATTGCCATATTCTACAGCAGTTGTTGAACAGAGGATTATTATGCAGATCTATGGAGATCAAAATTTGTACTCTACAGTCTCACAGGGACAGGAAGGACTTATCACTTGGCTCTAGGATCTGATATGCTATGGAACAAGATTTGCCGCTTAAATAGGCAATTAGTTAGCAATTAGTTATGTAAACGTAGTAGTTATCACCTGCACTAAATACATCCAGGTATGTAATCCCTTCAAATTGAAATAATAAATTCTACTTTGAAAAACACAAGCAGCCTCAGGGTTGAGAATTTGACATGCTTGTTACAAGCACAGCTGCCTTTTCTAAATGCTTTAATGTGTCTAAGACACTGTTTTCACTTGAACTTTTTTTTTCCCACCCACAGAAAAATGATGAAAATGGGAATTGCTCTGGTGAAGGGATTGAGTTTCCAACAACCAATTTGTACGAACTGGAGAGCAGAGTTTTGACAGATCACTGGTCCATACCCTACAAGCGGGAGGAGTCTCTAGGCAAGTGCCTAATTGCATCCACCTACCTGGCAAGACTGGGTAAGTTCCATTTCCACAAATACACAGATTATCAGTTCAAAGGATGTCACAACAGAACGTGGGGCAGTTGTGTCTTCACTTTACTCTTGCAGCTGTTTACTCACACCCTGCACAGTGATCACATCTCCAGGAATGAGGTTAACAGTGAACTGTTCTACCCAATGCTGTAAAACCAACGTTGATCTCTTTTTTTTTTTCTCTCTGAAGTAATCTGTTTACTTAAGTTTTTTTTTTTAAGAAGTGGCACACGTGTTTCTTTATGTTCTAATGATTTTCGGAATTACATCTTTTCAGAGCCAAATTACTGACTCTCTTTTTTTTCCTTGTGCTGGTTATTTTCCATTCATAAAAACAAGCTGTCATCTCAATCCCTGCTGTACCATGCTTGTATAAGTGGTTGTTTTTCCCTGGCGAAATGCTTATATTGCATTAGACCCGAATTTGACTCTTCTGTATTCAGCACTTTGGCTGGGGTTAAGAGTGCTACGGAGGCACCACACCCAACAACTGCTGTACAATGAGAGTACAAAATCGTTTTTTCAGTCGTGCCTGATGGCAGACTAAAGGAATGTTGTAATCTCTTGGAAGAATAGAAGTCGTTAAGTGGTTCTGGTTTGCTTCTTTGTTTCTAATCTGTGTTAAAAGGCTGTGCTTTAGTTTTATTTTGGACAGAGCCTGTGAAGCATCAGTAATGTATGAATTGTAGACTCTGAAGTTTACAAGTTCTTACGGTGGGAATAATCCTTGAAGAAGTTGTAAAAAGTATTGGGAAACTAATTGTTAGTTCTGAAAAGCAGATTCTCTTGACTCATGCTTTTTGTGGCTTAAAAAGCATGCCAGTTGTGAATGGACAGTAGCACATTTAGCTGGTTTGGATTGCTGCTCCTAAAAACTTGCAACAAGGTCCCTGAGGTCATCTTAAAAACTAATTTTTTAAAAATACTGTTAAAAATCACTCTCCTTTCCATAAAGGTCTGTCTGATTCTGATGAGAATTGCAAGAGATTTATGGACAGATGCATGCCTGAAGCATTTAAAAAGGTAAGTAGGCAGAGTATGTCAGTTCAATGTTTCTTTGCATTGTTCATGCTGGAAATAGTGTTTTGTAATCCAGACTTCAGGGAGCTACTGAGTGGGTTCTTAGATTAAAATCACACTCAAATTAGTTTCCTACATTAAAATCATAGGGACTTAAATTTAAATCATGCAAGGTCCCAGTTCTGTAACTCTGGCCAACTTTAGCACATAGCTTTTTTTCTTTTTAGTTCCCCTTAAATGAGGAGCCCTGTAGTAATTACCAGAGCCCAAAGAGATGTTTAAAGACCCTTGGTTATGGCCACTGGTGGCAAGTTCATGACCAGATTTCCATTAACTTCTTTCTGCTCTTTCTTCAGAGGGTTGCTAAATTCTTTTCACAATCCATTTGGAGTTTTATCTTTCACCTCAGTGCTTAATGCCCTGTGTTTCTCTGGGCTGTTGGGAATTTTCCCTACAGAGCTCCCCAAACTAATTGACTTCACACTATTCTATCCATTTTAGGTACTGCCTAAATTTCCTGCCCAGTTTTTAGACTATATGTATAAAAACTATATACCCTTTAAAAAGTTACTCTGTCCTAGTGTTGAAATACTGCGAATATAATCATATTTAAGGAAGGTAGAAATTTAAGGGAAAAATTCTTTTTCCATTTAGTTATCAGTGTACTAATCTTACATACCATAGTTTTATATAGTTGATATTTTTGCATAAGAAATAAGCAATGTACATTGTTTCTCCAGAAGGATAATTTGTAGAAATCTAAATTCAGGATGTGCTGAATTACAATTTGTTGAAATATTTGCAAGAAACTCTATTAATGGTACAAAAGGTAATTGTATTTAAACTATTAAGTTTTTATCCACTTCTGTTCAGACACAGCAGAAATTAAATGAAGTTTGCAGATGGCAGCCAGGTGTCCTTTATAAACAATCATTAAACCAGATTTAAAGAACATGTTTCAGTAGGTGGAAGCAGCATTAAATACCTCTCTCTTCGTGGTACATGTGCTTTGTTTTCCAATAGAAGCTGCTCAGAAAGTGTGAATTGGTAAATGGTTACCTCAGCTGAATCAGTGCAGCTTTGTGGCTGTACTTTCAAGATTTAATAGTTGTGTGTTCAATCTGCAAACAGATCAGTTTCATATTAGTTGTTCTTTGCAAAGGTTACAGTCTCTACTAGTGCATGGAAATGGAAAACAGTTTGATAGATTTTATTTTCTGTCATAAACTCTGATTTAAGGTGTTCTTCCGCGAAATTACAAGTTGAATTAACTCTTAAGCCATCAGTGCAGAAAGAACATCTGAAAAACACACCAGGCAGTGATGAGTGAACTCCAAGGAAACATTTGCTCTGAAAAGAGTCTTGAAGCTGATAGATTTCTCCTGTTTTGTGATTGTGCTCAAACTTTTTAAAAATCACTTTTTTTTTTATTAGCTGTTGACATCCAGTGCTGTTCACAAGTGGGGAACCGAAATCCATGAAGGAATCTACAACATGCTGATGCTGCTGGTGGACCTGGTGGCAGAAAGAGTAAAACAAGATCCTATCCCCGTGGGCCTGCTTGGTGTGCTTACAATGGTATTTGACTCTGTGTTGCAGTTTCTTATATCTGGATATTTGGCATTTTGTATTTATGCAGCTGATGCTTTTTCCAGCTGTGTAAGTTGTAGTTTATTGTCTCAAAATCTGCAGCCCTTGCTTGCTGCAGGTGTTTTACATCCAATATGCAATTCAAAGGAGTGGATGCTGTTCAAAATTTCTGAAAAGTAGCAGTTAAAAAAAACAACAACACATTTTTGTCACTTTCCTGTTTATTTTTTAAAACTGATGTTTTGAGTTCAGTTCCCTATTTTATGGACCTCTGGCTCACCTGGTTATTACATATTGTCTGCACAGAGTAAAAGCTTCAAAATACTTCACATGGTGACATCTGAGAAGCAGGAGCAGGGGGCTTGTGTTCAACTTTCTTTTGCTAGATCTTTAACTCTCAGCAGGGAGAATGCTCAACTGAAACAATCAAATATTATCAAGATAAGTTTTGAAACTGGCATAAGCTACCTGTTCATTGCCATGGGCTTTTCTTTCAAGGCATTTAATCCTGACAACGAATATCATTTCAAGAATCGAATGAAGGTGTGCCAGAGAAACTGGGCAGAAGTCTTTGGGGAGGGGAACATGCATGCTGTCTCACCCATATCCACTTTTCAGAAGGTAAGTATGGCCATGCCCTAAAAACTAATTTTAGGGTGGATGTCTTTGTTTCAGATAAGATTGTTTGATTAATAGGTATTTATAACACAAAGTTTAAATATGTCACCAATAATTATAGCAAACAGTTGTTGAGTGTATGTTGGTCTGTAGACATTAATTTGTGCTCTCAGATTGTTCCAATTCTCTGTTAGAGGCTACATTTAGACATGAGTGTACTTTCATGTCTAAAGCAGCACAACAATCTGTGTGTTGCTTTAGACATGAAGCACACAACGGGTGGATCTGTGTATCTGAGGACTGACATCTGTTTGGTTGTTGAGTGTGAAATGACCAGGAGTGTGAAATGACCAAGTGTTCAGTTTTAGCAGAGGATTCAGATTTTTCTGACAGCCAAGAATACAGTATCTTCAACTCAGACACACTGGCAAGGAGGCAGTTTTTGAGCTTTGCACTGTCTTGTCGCAGTTGTTGCAGATGAGTGGGTCCAAAACAACATCAGTGGAGTTGATTTCTCCTTCAGGAAACAAGTTTATGGCCACAGCAAGAAAATTCTACATCTGCTGCTTTGGGAAAGGTGCTTCAGTAATGTTCCACACTGCTACAGTGCTATAAATACAGTTACTTATGAGTCAGCAGCCACAGTGTGAACTGTTGCCACAGCACATGGGCAGTGATGTCAAGCAGAGTCCAAAACAGGATGATGCTCGTGACAACCAGCCAGAGCTCCAGCTACACTTAATAAAGGAGCTGTTACAAGCATTGTTTTATTTGGGTAGTAGCACATCCATTTGAGGTGTGGGTTAATGGGCTGAACGTGTCTGTCCAAATGTCTGTTTCAGAAGATAAATGTTTAGCATTGATGCTGCCGCTGTTAATTTGTTATTGTTCTTATTGTTCAAGGAACCTCATGGGTGGCTGGTGGATCTGGTAAACAGGGTAGGTAAATGTAAACCAGAATTGTTGTTTGTCACTTGAATTCATTGGTCTTCAGAGATAATTTCTTCTCCCCACCCCCCACCCTGCCTTGACTTGTTTTTTTCACTCCCCACTTTTCTGACAAGCACAAAAAAATAGTTTAAGATTTTAATCCTCCCTTGTAAAATACATCTTGTTGAATTGCTGCCTTCTCCTTTGAGCACCTTTACCTCCTAATGTGGTATCTGGGACTAGAGGAATTTGAAAGCCCAGCTGGGGCTGCAATCAAAGGTCCCCCAATCAAAAATGCCAGTCCAGTCAGCTGTTGCTGTATGTGGTCTATCTTTCTTCCCTATTTTCACTCAAGACAGAGTTTCTAGCTTGATTTTTAAACCCTGGTACCATGTATAATTGCATTGCATTCCCCAGTGTGTTCCTGAGTTCCCACGAAAATATAAATATTCTTTTGAAAATTCCATGGTAAAGGACACTTGTTGGCATCTCAGGAACTGTCAGTGGAGTATTTTCTAGGATCTCTTATTTAAAAGATAAAATACTGTAGTTCACTGTGTAATACTGATTGTTTTATTTCAGTTTGCAGAGTTGGGTGGATTTTCAGCAATTCAATCCAAACTCAATTCTGAAGATATTGAACTTGGGGTAAGTCCATGTTCTGTCATGACACTTCTCCCTTTCCATTGCACCCTTCATGTAGAACCAGCAGTGTCCCTTTTGGCAGTGTTTTTACCTTTTCTTTGGTACCAGAGCAACACTCCCACAGAGCCCTGGAGAAGTGCTGTCAGGCTGGAGGTTAAATGAGGTTGTACATAAGAATCCTGACTGAAGAGCTACTGAGACTTCACAGAAAAATGGAGAAATTAGTGTACCTTTCTGCTAGCATTCAGCCTTCTGCTGAGACATCAGCCGAAGTAGTTTCATTGTATGTTCATCAGCATGTCCCTGGTTTTCTGTTTACTGCACCTGTGCCTGCATTTAGCTGCAAGTGAACTGACTTCTGTCATTTATTATAGAAATCACTGTTTAAGGAAAAAAATCCTTAGGAAGACAGACAGCGTCTAATCCTAAACAACTTTGCAAGAGCTGTGTCTTAAAACTGACTGGTTCAACAGAGCTAAACGATTTTTGATGGTGAAGTCTAACTTGGTTAGTTTTAGCTTCCTAACCTATATTCAGGAGACTTCCAATTCTTTCAAGTGTTGGAGAATGAGGAGGCTAAAGGAAAATGATGTCATGTGCAACCTTGTCCCCCAGTATGAAATCAGTTTGCTTTCAGTGACATGCCACTTGGAGAGAATTCGACTTCTTTTCTTTGGATATTGATGTTTTCTGCTTTATATAGAGATAGGTTCATATGTGAGCTTGACAGAAGAATGAGGGAAAACTTGATTTACATCCCAGTCCTGTGATAGAAACTTTGACTTGACTTTGTTTAATGATTAATAACGGCTTGCTTAGGAAGGAAATCTGGGTTAACATCACTTAATTTGGGCCTTGGATTGCACTGCTGCACACTCAGTTCCACAATTCTTGATCCAGTGTAAAAAGAATCTGATTTTGATATTATTTATTGGCAAACAAATACTTTTAAACATTTAATTTCTTGACTATAGATACCACTTTAAAATCATGCATTGAAGAGATCTTGACATGTATATGACACATTTACAAAAGCTTTCTCCCACGTAATGCTTTGGGAAAGAAATTTGCCATATGGCTCTAACCTTAAATTTTGCATTCACACTTCTGATTGCTGTAGAGAGCAAGCAAAATGTGATATGTTCCTTTCCGTCTGTTTATTTCTGTGACTGAAACAGGATCTGTCAGAGAACACTCAACAGAGTGATGGGAGGACTGAAATTAGTGAAAACTGGGAAGGCATTTTTTATTTCAGACAAAAATATATAACACATACTGTATGCCATATATAATACATAGCACATACTCTACTGTGTGCCATAGAGTAAATCTTTCTTAAACCATGTGTTGTTGTAAAGGACTTGCACACCAAAAACAGTCGTAGCAAATGACTGGAAATATATGATGCGATAAATAATATTTGTTCACTTTCATTTGCCTTTAAAGCTATAGATTACTAACTATGAAAAGATTTCTTCAATATGCACCTAAATACTCACTGTCTTTCTTTCAGGCAATCTCTGCATTAGTTCAACCATTTGGAGTTTGTGCAGAATATCTTAACTCTTCTGTAGTACAGGTAAAATGTCTTTGTTATGACTTACAAGAGGACTGAAAATTCATTTCCAACTGTGTTGGTGTGAAACTGGTGACTAATTTGAAAAGCTTTCAAGCCTCACGTTGCAGAAAGTACAAGAACCATTTTGAGCATCCTGAGGTGATGAATAAAGGGCTCAGACAATGTTCAGATTAATTTTCTAAGCAGTGATCTGTAGTCATATATCTACATCTGCAGCAGTCAGAAGCTTTACCACTGCCATTAGTAAGCTTCATCAGTAGAAACCATGTGGGAAGAAAATCCAGCCTGATGGATGGATTTTGCATTTAGTTTAACTTTCTGGCTGAGATCAAGCACATGGAAATGAGAATTTACGCTGCAAAAATTATGATAGAGGAAAAAATTCACCAGGATCTCTTTGTATGTGCAAATCTACTCCAGGCTTCACACCTGCCCTCACCACCAAAAACTGTTGACTTAAGTGACTGACAGACTTTAAATAAAGAGGATGTAGTTTAGAGCCCCCTGGGAGTCAGAGAAGCACATGCACCTGAAAACTGCTGCATTTTTAGAGGGCAGTTGATCTGTCTCTCTGTGCAAACCTGCATTACAGTGGTCTGAAATGGGTTCTTACTCTAATTGCTTTTTTTTTCCCCTGGACATAGCTACCAGGATAGTTTTATCTATGTTGTAGGTGTTCCTTTATGTCTAAGGTAATGGTGAGCTTTCAGCTAAGTATTTCCTCTGCTGCAGTCTGTCGAGTAATTTAATTGATTTCAGGAAACATTAAACTGATTGTCATGCCTTTTCTCACATTCTTTAGCCCATGCTGGATCCAGTCATTCATAAAATGATTAAATATGTACAGAATGTAGAAGAGAAGGACTTGAAAGACAAGGTAATGTTTTACATATTAAATATTTAGGAAGAACTTCCTGCATGTCTTGGAAATGCTGTCAGTGTAAACTAGAGCAATAGCTTTCTTTTCACTGGCAAGAATACAATCTGTTCTGAATTCTGACTGAAAGACAGAGAAGAAAATGTATTTACCCCATTCCATTCAATACCCTTTTCAGTAAATATCTGATTTATGACCCTTTTTAAAATATTTTGCTGCTGTTGCTATCAGTTGTTTGGTTTTGTTTGTCCCCTTGTGCAGCATGCTGAATGCTCACTTCTCTGACTCAAAGATATTTACTGTCTTTCAGTCTGTTAAATTGATATTACTGTTGCATTAGCTGTTTGCTTCTGAGAGTTTGGTAGTTGTTGGTAAAGTGCCTGTGTAACTTGTGGCTACTTCCTGCATTACCCTGAATTTGGCATTCAGTTCTATTAAATTGCGTTGCCTTTTTACTTAGATTTAAATTGTTCATCTTAAACAGAACAGTATTCATAGGTAGTGGAACTAAAGGAGAACAATTTACTGTACCAAATCTGAAGCTTTAACCAAAGGTTTCATTGTCTTAAAATTTCTAGTGTACCAGTAATACTTTCAGAAGTACCAGGTACTGTGTTTTATAGATTAAACAAATCTGTTTGGTCACTAAACCCGCTCTTTGCAAATCAGTGAAGTCTGTAGCAGAATAGCAAAAATACCAATGCCTCTATTAGTCCCTTTTTTAAATTTTTGTTTTGTTTTGAACAGAGACTGGTGAGTATCCCTGAGCTCTTGTCTGGGATCAAACTGCTGTGTATGCGCTTCCAACCTGACCTGGTCACGGCGGTCGATGACTTGCGGTTGGACATTCTGCTGCGCATGTTGAAATCCCCCCACTTCAGTGCAAAAATGAATTCCCTCAAAGAAGTAGGTTGGCTTTTTGTCTGTCTGAATATGTGCACAAGTGCATGTGTTTAGGTGGGATGGGTTGTTAACAAGCCACTGAAACCACAACCTTAAAAAAGAGATGGTGCAATATTTCCTTACTAATTATGTTGCCTTAGCAGAAGCTCCAGTTGTAATAAACACCAAAACAAGTTAAAGTGACAGGAGTTGTTTATAATAGTAGCCACTGCAAGGCCTCCCAGTTAGGCGTGGTTTGAGTAGTGCACTATGCTAAGAAGTGCAATTTTAGATTGATTTATAAGCAGTGGTCTATGCTATTCATTGAATATTCACTCTGGGATAATCCTGAGCATCCTGTGGCATATCCGTTTTTTTCTCCTTTCGTTGAGAGGAAATGGAGAAAACCCAAATGGAACTTAAACCTATATTGATGTCTTAGTCTACTCATATCAGGTCATTGCATTACATAATTGTATTTTTTAATTACAGTTGTATGTGGACACTGTAGTGTTTCAGAGTCCATCTTTTCTGCTTTTTTCTTTCTCTCTTTATGAGAAAATTGAGATGTTAAAGCTCATTGCTGTTTGGTTCTTAATCATAAATGCTGCATATCCGTGGTGAATTTATAAAAGTGCAGCTTTTGAAGGTTTTAGCAGAAATGTGCTCTTTCTCCCTAGAGTGAGGATTCACTGTATCAGTTCGGTATTGGATAAAAAATAGGACACTGATTTGAGTGTAACAAGCAGAAGCCTGATATAACCTAATTCTGGCATATCTGTAGAAAGATACCTTGGAGCACAGGCCAGCTTTTCTGTGTCAGACTGAGAACAAGATTCTGCTGCATCAGAGAATGATGATATGGTGTTTCTGGTTAGGAATTTGCCTTTAAACAGCTTATTAAAAAACAAAAACAAGCAAGTGAACAAAAAAACCAATACGCCACCAAAAACAGCCAACCAAAAAAATCCCAAACACTTCTGTACTCAAAGAATTTCAGGATTCACACTTAAGCTTCATCATAGGGCTTTTTGAATAGATTTCATCGTGTATGTGTATGAGGCAGGTGGGAATTTTTTGTTAGAATCTCACGTTTTGCAATTTCTAGGTAACAAAATTAATAGAAGACAGCACTGTCTCCAAGTCAGTGAAGAATGCAATAGACACGGACCGACTGCTAAATTGGCTCGTGGAGAATTCGGTCCTGTCGATTGCTCTGGAAGGTAAGAATTCTCACAAATAGTTTTGGCATATGCTTTGAAGAACTTGAATTTAAAAATCTCATTTCTCCCTTTCAATACATTTTCGTGAGCACTGTTAACCAAGGAATTAAAGGTTTTTGTTGTCTCCCAATTAAACAAAAATCACACAAATTCTGCTGCTGTCATCTAGTCCTCTGTTTGACATCTGTGCAGATGTCTTCTGCTGTACCTGGAGTTTTTTACTCTCAATTTGTAAAAGAGAGAAAAGAGGTGGTTTTTTCCCCAAGTAGTAACATTCTATAGGTGTGCTGTCAGATGTATGAAGAAAAACAAAATAAAAATGGAAAAGCTGTGGTGTTTTTCTTCGTACTGGTAGACTTGTATGTAACAGGAAAGAAAAACTTTTCAAATGAAGATAGCTTTGTTGTCTCTTTTAAAAGGGCTTGATCTTTTAAATTAATTTAATGTATCTAATACTGTTTGAAATATATTAATTTAGTTGCCTTTCTTTGTTTTACAGGTAATATAGATCAAGCGCAATACTGTGATCGTATAAAGGGAATTATTGAACTGCTGGGCAGTAAATTATCTTTAGATGAGCTCACTAAAATTTGGAGAATTCAGGTAAGCAATCAAGACTGGACAGGTGCTTTTAGACTCTGTTACAAAAGCAAACATTCCAATGAAGGGATTTTTTTTTTAGTAATTTATACATCTTTATTGCATTGTGGAGGTGTTGAGATTTTAATGGTATAATTAATGCAAAGACTTCTTTCTACTTCTTTCTTTACCATATAAAATCAAGTGTCCTGTCAATTTCTTGTATCACAGCTGTTAAATCCTATGATGAAGTTCAGTTCTTTGCAACAAGTGTTAAGGGGCTGCAGAAGTATTTGATTTGGCAGAAGAGCTTGTCAGCCTGAAACAGGTGACAAGAATGTTTGTCTAGACCAAACTAGGATATAAATGTTTGTAGCTGGAGCTATGAATTTAAAGTCAGAGTGTGGCTTTAAAGAGAGTGAGCTCCAGCTGTATGAATTCCCATTTACCTTCCTGTATATACATGTAACTGACTGACAAGTCATCCTTTGGGCTTCACTTGAAGGATATTCAACTTGCTGGTGTGTGGGAAAGGTGGTTTGAGTGTTTATGCAAATGCCACATGGAAACTTTGACCAGAAGCTAATCTTCCACTGCAGGAAATGGTTTTCTTCTGTGTGCAAATGTTGATGTTTTAGACTAAACTCATTGAACACTGTCAGCTCTGCAGTGTGTGTGTGGCATGGTAGCACATCTTTAATGCTTAGCAGAGCTGAAATGTGATTCTAGCTCCCTCACTTTTATTCTTTAATAAAAAGCAATATTTCCTCCCCCTCTCCGGCTGCTGTTACCATGGTGCTCCCATCCATGTGGGAGGAGATTTTGTATTGCTCACTTTTGAGTAAAGCCTGGGAGAGTGTCAGAAATTCAACACCCCACACGTGAATTTCACCAAGCAATAGAAAAGGTGATGTTTGTATTGCTGCCACTGCAGCAGCTTGAAGCTGCTGTAATGATGGCAGACATGTACTTTTCTGCTTTACAATTAATTCCAAAGACTTCTCAGCCAGGGAAAGGAGCACAGACAGTTACTCTGAATTTGTGTTTCTAACATGTCAAGAGCTGCTATTCTCACTCATTAGTGTGAATAGTAGAATAATGCTTATGTGAAGGTTTTTCTCTATCTTGTTTGGGTTAAAACTCTACCTTCTTATGTTTTCCTCCTCCTTTTCAGTCGGGACAATCCTCCACTGTGATTGAAAATATACATACCATTATTGCTGCAGCTGCTGTGAAGTTTAGCTCTGATCAGCTCAATCATTTATTTGTTCTAATCCAAAAGGTAAGTTGTCACATGAATTTACATTCTTTAGGAAGAGAATTGATGAAGTGCACCCAGCCTACTGAAAGGCAAATGCCTTGAATACATTTGTATTTTCTATATAAATGTAAAATTTGCTATTAAAAAAATAACGCTTTTACTACTAATTTTTATGTTCACCCAGAGGCCTGATCTGCTGCGGTATTGCTAACTGACTTGGATTTTAAGTACATTAGGTAGCCAGTCCTAAGGGACTTAAAGTGAGACATTATTATTGTATATAATCCCTAATGGTATTTGAAAAAGAGCTGAGCAAATTAGTGCTGTAACTCCCGGCAACAGAAATAAGGAAATAGGTTTGGCGGAAAAATTACTTGTTTGTATTTTAATTTTCCTGCAGTAAAGCAATTGTGGATTATATTTTTGTGTACACTGGAGATGTGACAGCCTGACAGTGGTGCTTTAATGGTGATTCTTTTTTTCTATCCAGAGCTGGGAGACAGAGAGTGACCGAGTGAGGCAGAAGCTGCTGAGCCTCATCGGGCGCATTGGCCGAGAAGCTCGAGTGGAAACAACCACTGGCAAGGCAAGTGAATGGGATTTCCTTTGGACTTTTGATTTATTAAATGTAGAGTTTCTAGCCTCTGTATTTCCTAGATCCTGACTATCCTTGCCCTTCTTCCTGCAGGTTCTGGAGGTACTTTGGGAGCTGGCTCATCTTCCAACATTACCATGCAGTCTTATCCAGCAGGCCTTGGAGGAACACCTGACAATCCTCAGTGATGCTTATGCAGTGAAAGAGGCAATCAAAAGGAGCTACATCATCAAATGCATAGAGGATATTAAGAGGGTTGGTTTATTATTTTATCTTTTCCAAAATGAAATCTTATCTAGCCTCGATGTTGCCCTTTCTTTCAAGATGCACAAATTGTGTGTCCCATCTGTAAGTTCTTACCTTGGGGAGTCCACGAGAGGGGTAGGCTTTGTGTGAGCCACTTTGTTGATCATGAGACTCATAGTAAGTCTCTTGCCTTTGTTTTAAGCAAATTTTCAGCACAAGGAGTGATCAGTTTATGGGAAACTACCAGGATGGGCCCAAGGTTAGAATTTGCAAATGGAACCACTGTAAAGGTATGTCAGTATTTTAACTGTCCCTTTCATGTGAAAGCCTAGATTAGTTTTTTTTTTTTGAGTAAAGCATGTGTTCTGGCATGACCATTAAGTCTCAAAATGTGAATCAATATTTAAATCGTAGTAGTTTTGTATTTTAGTAAAATACTTAACTCTTTTCATGTAACATAAAGAAGCCATTCCCACAGCTGCCTGTGCAGTTTCCTGGCAGCAGCAGAGATGTGCATGGCTTAAAAGACTGCATATATTCTCTCTTGCACTGTTCACATAGCAGGCAGTTTTTCTTGAGGCCTGCAGCAATGCTCCTGTCTTCTTTTTTTTCAGCCTGAAGTGTGCTGTAAATAAAGAAAAAGGCTTGTACATTTTTTGTCCATTTCTTTCATGATATATTAGGTTTTGTCTGTGTTGCAGCATCTGTAGAGGATTTTAGATGTTTAGGAGGCATAGTATGTTGGTCCTTGATCACACTTCTGTGTGTGTATTCATAATTATGGATTTAAAATCTTAGGTTCTCAATGTCTGAAAGTTGTAGTTTATTTTTCTTTTGGATCTCCTCTTATGCTTTCCTAATCTTGTTCTTATTAATTATATTCTGGCAAGGGCTTTTACAGAGGTGCTGCAGTGGGAAACACTAACAAAAGCTGTAATTGCAAACTAGAAGGGATTGGGGTAAGCATACAGCAGACTTCTAAAATACATAGTGTTCTTATTTCCCTTCATCAGGGAAATGACATAAACTGGAAATGTAATGTTAAGGCAACATTCTCAAATACCTGAGGGAGTCTTCAGTGGAGACCTCTCTGTTATGGGCTGGTTCCTTCAACCTCTGAGTGTGTAGGTGGTATTTGGGTGTTGTCAGTATTTAAACCAGACATCACTTCTCTGAACAAGCAACCTCAGTACTGGTCTGTGTGGTCAAACTTTACAGAAAACGAAGCCTCCCAGAAAAGTGATGAGCAGTTCTAAAAATGAGGTAGGAGGGTTATTCTTTGTAGGATCTCTTTCAAAATGCAGCTTAAGTATCTTTTGCTTCCTATCAGGGGGCTCCTTGCAGCACCAATCAGAAAATTCTTGCCTCTTAACCCTCAGTAGTATTTGAGATTCTTTCTTCTGTTGCTCTTGCTTTATCAGTAATATCATTAGACTGGATTTGCCCTTTTATGCCCTTTTAGACCTGCTTCATCTCCCATAATTGAGGAAGGTGGTGGTTATCAACTCTCCATGGTGCAACTGAGTTCTTTTTGGCTACTTAATTTGCATGTTCTCTAGCAAGGAGCTGGTACTTTTGGGCTTAATATTAGGGATAGCAAAATGGCAAATGTGTGGATCAAGGGACTTGTAGAAAGTGAAGAAGGGCACTTTGAGTGTGTTTGAAAAGGGACCAGGAACAAGTAACTGAAGCCAGCAGAGATGGTAGCTGTTGTTTTGAAACAGCAGCATTAACAGATATTATTAGGTTTCCAGGAGTCTGAGAAGAAAGTTAATTTGTTCTTGAGCAAGTACCACATGTGTAATTGTTTTTACCTTTCCTGCTACCAGTCTTCCCAGCACAATAATCCTCAGTTTGTGTGGGTGGTGCCAGCGTTGCGTCAGCTCCATGAAATCACACGTTCATTTATTAAGCAAACTTACCAAAAACAAGACAAGGTAAGGCTATGTGCTGAGATGATTTTTGAAGCCTTTGTTGTGTCTGTGTAGCTCTGCCAAACATGGGAGTTTGCGTTTAGGAAAAAAAAAAGCTAATAAATAATTTTAAAAGGAGTTTAGTGATGTAGCATAAACAAACTGTTGGAGTAGAGGTTCTGTGCTGTCCCTTTGTGAATATGTGTGTGTATGTATAAATCTGTTTGCTGTGTCAGGACTAATTTATTTTATTCTCAGCTTTTTGTAGAATAATTAACAGGCATGTTTCTGTTAAGAAATGAACAATGGCTAATGTTTACACCAACTGCTTTGTAATTGAATTGACATTGACTCTTGGAAAACAGACTAAACAGCCAGCAGTCACATGTGCTGTAGAGGGGCTGAGTGGAGGTGTGGGACTTTGTCTGCAATCTGCAGCACATGTATTTCAGCACATGCTGAAAACACCAGCATCAGGGGGGTTGGGTGCTTGGAAGGGGCACAGCTGACTCTGAGGGGGGAACATGACTCCTTCTGATAAGAGATGTGTGTCTGCAGAAGAGCAAATTGCACATCCCTGTTTATCTATTGTTTTAAAAACATCTTTTCTCTTTTTTATTTTATTGCCAAGAGCATTATTCAAGATTTAAAGAAAAACTTCGAAATAGTGAAGTTGGTGACAGGAAGCTTGATATCCTGTCACCGTTTGGCTGCATCTGTGGCAGGCCCAGGAGGGCTGGTTGGAGCAACCCTGGTGGATGGCAGATACACTTACCGGGAGGTACTGACCCCTGAATTACTCAGGGTTTTATCTATAAATACTTCTAATATTTATCTATGAAGGCTTGTTGTAGCCTTGTTATTATATAAAGGTGTGCAAACATTACAGTTCCTTAACAAAACCTTTACCTGGTAGAGAGCTAGATCTCCCCATCCTAGGATCTGTTGTCCCCAAGCCTGTTCCAGTTTCTTCACCAGCTTCAGTTCAGCTGCCCTGGTAGAGGTGATACCCTTGAATGTGTTGTGAAGCTCTTAATACCTGAAACAGATTTGCTAATTAGCACATGGAAGCCACACGCAAATAGCTTGCAGCAGTTTGTTGCTAATGCTTTGATAATTATTTTTTCCATGCTAGTTTTGACTTAGTGTCAAATAATATCACTGCCAGCAAAGTAAGAGCAAATCCAAGGGGACTTCAGTGTTTGTTTTTAGAAAGGTAGCCACAAAGTATGTTTAAAATAGAAATAAATCTCACAAACAGTTTCTGTTTCCAGGCTCTTCAAAGTGTACTGTTGTTTGACAACTAAATTTGAAAAAAAAAAAAAAAAAAAGAAATAAAGACAATGCTTTGAGTTCTTGTTTCAGAAAGAAAAGTCTTAAGCTTGAGTTTTTGTTTCCTCTTTCTCAGTATTTGGAGGCACATCTAAAATTTTTGGCATTTTTTCTGCAAGAAGCCACCCTTTATTTGGGCTGGAACCGTGCCAGGGAGATCTGGGAATGCCTTGTAACTGGCCAGGATGTTTGTGAGTTGGATCGAGAGGTAAGAAAAACTTGAAAAGTTGGTTTCTGTGGTTGCAGAAGGAATTTTAGTGCATCATGAGCAGCATGTGTGTTTGTTGAGACATGTGGAGTATGAGTAGCAAACACAAACTTGTAATGCATTTTATGTTTTGCGTAGGCTAGAGCAGCCACTCTCAGGTGTTCACTTATGGCCAGGATGCTCTTTTAACAATAAATTTGACTGGAAGAGGGACATTGGCTGGGAGACTGGTTGGAGATGCTGGTTTGAAAAGGGCTGCATGGAGGTTTCTGCAGTCACAAGAGACAGTCAGCATTATTTGGGTGAAAGATGACTATGAAGTACCCTAAAGGTGCAATGTGGCCTCTATAACATGTGAGGTTACCCAGAGATGAGATTTTGAACCTCTTGCTGTAGATAAAACTTGTGCAAGAGGAATTCCTGTGGTATCTGGCATAGTTTGCTGTATAAAACCAACATATTTGATGTGACAATGGGGTAAAAATACATCTGCCTTTCATTCACAGATGTGCTTTGAGTGGTTTACAAAAGGGCAGCATGATCTGGAGAGTGATGTGCAGCAACAGCTCTTCAAAGAGAAAATTCTTAAACTGGAATCTTACGAAATTACTATGAATGGTAAGAAAATGGCTTTGGTGAATCATTTGGGGTTGAAAATATACCAGAAATATATACCATAAATTTGCTTCCAAAGCCTTGAAATGAAACATCTAACCAGTTCTATAAATCAGTATAATAATAGAGTATTTTTCTCTCATTTGGAGTTCTATTATTTGTACAGGGAAAAGTTCATCTCTTGTATCTGATAACTTCATTTTTTTTTTTTTTTTTTAAAGCATAGAAATTAAGCCTGACCTGCATAAAAAGCCTGCACCTTATTTTTCACTTTCAGGTTTTAGTTTATTTAAGACTTTCTTTGAAAATGTGAACCTGTGTGACCATCGACTGAAGAGGCAAGGAACTCAGCTGGTGAGTGTTCTGGGCAAGTTCTTCTTGTGTCCTACCTGTGGCCTCTTAGGGATGGGAGGAGGTGAGACAAGGATTGTGGAGCATCTGTTTGATGTGGTCATGTTTGTATTAATAGCCAGATTGTCCTTGTAGCATTAACATTGTTAAATTCTGAAGCTAAAACTTTGGCAGTAAATTTCCACGGTTAAAATCCAGCAATTGGTAACTGGAAGCTGGTGTGGAGCTTGTAAAACTTTGCAAGAGGAATGACTGAACTATTTTTTTTTTTTTTTTTTTAAATCAGGAATTCTGGTGTGCACTTTTTGCTTTTCCCTAGCAGGGCAATACTCTTTTTTTCTTTTTTTTTTTTTTTTCTTCTTTACATGAGAGTTAGGCTTATCATATTTCAGTTCTAACATACTATAATTTTTAATTCTGATCCTTCCATGGTTTTGTTAAATTAATGGTTATCTGTTAAGTAGTTTACCACAGGCATTTTAGATTTTTATCACAGAGAACTTACTTCAAATGCAGAATCTTTTGCCAAGTATCATAGCAGGTTTTATGATGGCTTATTGTGTGGTTAGTTACCATGTTGACTTTTTTGAAACAAATTCCATTCTAGATTAAATTTCTCCATGCTTTTAAATTTTTTAATTTTTCACTTGGCTTGACTGAGATTTGTTCTTTGGAACTTGTTTATCCACCAGTAAACATTTCTTTTTTCTTATACAAATACACAAATGTACAGCAGTTGGTTTACCTTTGCACTGTGCCAAAGTTTGACAGCATGTTGGAAAAAAATTTTAGGTTTTAATCGAAAGGTGGTTTTCAGCAGATGGTAGACAGTTTTATCCCTCTGGTTCAACTCACTATTGTGTAAGAAATCCAGTCATGTTTTACTGTTGTTCTTTCTTATGTAGAGCGTAGAAAAACTGGAATTAATAGGAATGGATTTCATTTGGAAGATTGCAATGGAGTCACCAGATGAAGAAATTGCCAATGAAGCTATTCAACTGATAATAAATTACAGCTATATTAATCTAACTCCTAGATTGAAGAAGGTAGGCATATATTTGTACATAAATGTGCTTTGACCTTCATGAAGTCTTGATGCTCTGCATGTTCAGCTTTGTAATTTGTTGGGTTCTGTCAGTTTATGAGTAATTCCCATGATTTTAGTTGAAGTTCTAATTAATTTGTACATTTTATCTTTAGGATTCAGTATCACTGCACAAGAAATTCATTGCTGATTGCTACACGCGATTAGAGGTAAAGGACAAATATTAGCTATTCTTGTACCTACATCCTTTTGGATTTTTATCTTAAAATAAGAATAATTGTCTATGATAATTTCATTTAAAGGAAAAAATTCTTCCCACAAATATTTTTTGTCCTCTGAGCTTTCCAGGACATCCTGACTGTTATTTACTCTGCTCTGTGTTGCAGGCAGCCAGCTCTGCACTCGGTGGTCCAACATTAACACATGCTGTTACAAGAGCTACAAAAATGCTTACAGCAACTGCTATGCCTACAGTGGCAACATCAGTTCAGTCTCCTTACAGGTAGGCCAACCTCTCAAGGAATAAATCTGACAGTAGATGTTTGCTCCCAGCTGCTTCCCACAAGATTTTGAGTGCTAATTAAAATTCTCGGTAATTGGTAGTTGTATATTCTGGTGGTTTCTCAATTGGATATTCCAATTGCAATTAAATAGGAGTTCCAGGCATTTGGAAAAATCTGTGTTTAAAAAAAAACAACAAGGAAACAAAACCAAAGCCCAACAGACGTTTAAAAAGAAAAGAAAACAACCCAAAAAATCCCAAAACAACCAACCAACCAAAAAAAACACCCTGCCTCCAAACCCCCAAAAACCAACACCAACCACCCCAAAAAACCCCACAAAACAAAACAAAAAACACACAGGTTATTACCAGCCTATTAATCACATAATATTTCTGGGGCAATGGGGTTTGGTTTTGGTTCTTTTTAAATTAGAAAAGGATGTTTTTCCAACCTCTAGCTTAACTGAGGCATACCTGTATATGTGTAACATAAATGTGGGAGTATAGGGTGGAACCCTTAGAAACGTGGAGCTTCCTCTGAAGCTGGCATCATCTCAAGCAGTACAACACAAGCCTCTTGGCCTGTTTTCCTGGATCATTTCTGCTGAATTAACTCCAAGTTTAAGGAGTTACATTCAAAACTCAGACAGTTCATGGTAGTTACCCCTAGGCATTGGAAATTAATCTCTGAGACAAGTTACTCTTGTTTTCAATGTTTATCTTTAGGTCAACTAAACTTGTAATAATTGAGAGGCTGCTGCTGTTGGCAGAGCGTTACGTGATAACAATAGAGGTAAGATGTGTAATTTCCTACTGGGCAAGGCTAAGAACACAACTTCTAATATTATTAAAAACAGTAAAAGTTATTTAAACATGCAACCCTAGTTACCTACCAGAAATACCTTCATTTTCAAGGGTGGTATTTACTGTCATCCTTCTCTTTCTTCCTGTAGGACCTTTACTCTGTTCCCCGAACTATTCTACCTCATGGTGCCTCTTTCCATGGACATCTTTTAACCCTTAATGTTACATATGAGTCTACCAAAGATACCTTCACCATAGAGGTAGGTGTGCACAGCTTGTGTGTGCCATGGGCTATTGGTTATGCAGCCACTCTTGGTGGGTTTTATACCTGGACTGAATAGAGTAAGATGATTATAAAGACTCAAGTCAACTTGAAAACTCTTCTTAAAAATGTTAAAAATATATATGTGGAAATGTCTGTGGACCAAATGTATATTGATTCTCATTCCAGGGTGGGAAAAAGTTGTTTGATTACTGTTGTGTTGGATCTTTTGTCTGCTACACTGTCACCCTTATGGGCAATACTTTTACCACCCTATGCAGAGGAGCAGGAAAATTTTATTGGAAGATTTGTATTTTATTCTCTTGGCATGTACTGCTTGAAAAGATTCACTGAAGCAGTGTTGTTTAATTTCACAGGCTCATAGCAATGAAACTGTAGGAAGCGTCAGGTGGAAGATAGCAAAGATGTTGAATTCACCTGTGGAAAATATACAGATATTTGCCAATGACAGCCTGGTATGTTAACTACAAAGATTTCTCATTCTTTGTGAAATTGAGTCTTTTCCAGAACTAAACAATAAATATTTTCCTGCAGCTAACAGTAAACAAAGATCAGAAACTACTCCACCAGCTGGGCTTCTCTGATGAGCAAATCCTCACAGTGAAAACATCAGGAAGTGGGACTCCATCTGGGAGCTCTGCAGATTCCTCAACCAGTTCCAGCAACAGCAGCAGTGTATTTAGTTCATCCTATGCAATGGAACAGGTACAGCAAAACATGGCCTGAAGCCTTCCCTCAGATTTCTCCTGAAGCAGGGATAGTTGGGGGAGAGAGTAGGAGCTCCAGTAAGGTCATCCAATCTTTAGTAATCTGGATTTGCTTTCAAACTTCAATGGAAACAAATCATCTAAATACACAACTGCCTTGTGCATGCAGATTGGATTTTATAATCTTTATTCTGTCACCTATGGTAGCCTGCTTGGTCTTTATTCATCTCTGGAGGGTCTTTTAAACAAACAGGACCCATCTGGTTTAACTTTGAGACTGTGTATTTGTTGAGGGTAGAGATTTCCACATTTTCCCTACTAATAAAGCTGCAGTATGAAAATAAGCTAAGAAGCATCAACTGGCATGTTCAGATCACTCCTGGTCTGCTTTGTGTTTTGCTTGTCGTAACAGCTGGCTTCAAAAATTGACTGTTAAAAGGGAAATGGAATAATGTAAAAATTCAAATGTTGTCTTAGCCCAGAAAGTAGCTGGAATTTCTGTGGGTCAGGTTGGCATCTAGGTCATTTGCTTCAGTGAAGAGCTCTGTAAAATTTATATGCAACAGAAGAGAGAAAAAGGCCTTTATATTTCTGCTTAATTCTCAGGAGAAATCCCTCCCTGGAGTAGTCATGGCTCTCGTGTGTAATGTGTTTGATATGCTTTACCAGCTTGCCAACCTGGAGGAGCCAAGGTAAGCAAATTAAATACTAAATATTAAAGAATTGCTCCCAGTGCCCAGTTTGAACAGCCACTCACTGCACTGTGTGCAGGCATCCACCAGGCCAGTGTGGCTGAACCCATTTTGTGTAATTAACTTCTGATTTCTTTTCAGGATAACACTGAGGGTGAGAAAACTTCTGCTCTTGATTCCCACTGACCCAGCCATCCAGGAGGCTCTTGATCAGCTTGATTCCCTGGGAAGGAAGGTATGGATTAAAGAGTAACTTATCGTGGTGATCTTAACAGAAAGGATTTTATTACCAGGTTTCTTAAATTCCCTGACAGATTATAGTACACACTATGGCAAAATAATGTTCATATTAAGTCAATGTTTGTTATTAACTTATTCCCAAGCAGCCAGAGGTGAGAGGGTTATTACAGGGTTTAAAGGAAATGTATTGCAATTACAGCAAAACACAGGAGGCTCAAAATATTTATTCTGTGGCTTTTTCCTCCTAGAAAACACTGCTTTCAGAATCCAGTTCTCAGTCCTCAAAATCACCATCCTTGTCTTCAAAACACCAACATCAGCCCAGTGCCAGTTCAATACTAGAAAGTCTTTTCAGATCTTTTGCTCCAGGCATGTCCACCTTCAGAGTGCTCTATAATTTAGAGGTAAGAAAACAAATTTGTTTCTTTCTGTTTGTGTTTCTGAGCACCAAGAGACAAGTATTTCTAAGTTTTTTGGGCAGGAGTCTGCTGTGATGGGGTCATTATGCACACGTAAATGTCATGACACCATCTGCTTTTATGTATGTGATAAATTCTACACAGAATGAAAGGGATAAAATGTTCCCCATCAGAGCCTTTACTGAGAAACCAGGCCCTTCTTTGTGTGATTTGCAAGGTGGAAGGAGTGTTCTGAAGTGGAGAGAGCAAAGAAACATCAGTCTTACTGTTTAAGTAAAATTCCTGCTTGAATCTCCAGAACTCTGAATATGCAATTTTTAGTGTGTGTGTGTGTATATAAAAATATATATATTAAAAACAAAAAGTTGGCCCTTAAAAATTAATGGGAGCTGTTATTTTAAGTTGGATTGGTTTTGCTTGATTGAATTTGTCAGAAACTTCTGTGCTGTCTCCCATTTTCTGTCTATGGAAGAGTAGTTTTAGAAAGCATTCAGCTGGGAAGCATTTTCACTATCCAAACGTGCAGGGCTCTTACCAAGTGACCTGTTCTGGCTGCATATGTAGAGTGGAATACATAGAATTTTTTTGCCCCTCTAAGCAGTCTCCTAAAGCCTTTAGCCAAAATACTGGATTGGACCCTGTAAATATTCTTTCCTACCGTTCAGTGCAGGATTTTAAGGTTTACAGGAGTTCAGCTGGTGTCACTACTAGGACACTGCAACCTGCACACTAAAAGCTGGACAGTGTTTAGGTCTACTTGCAGGTCCCACTGTTTATAAGGGTCCACTACAAATGTGGTGTGAACAACTTGAGGTTGAAGGACTGATTGCCAGCTGCTTCCAGAACGTTAGACAAAATTATTCTCTTTCCTTCATGGTGTGTGCCAAGATTATTGTAGGAATTTCCTTGTAGTTGCTTCCCTTTAGGTTTCCACAGTCTAATGTTAGCTCTTCATCTTCCTACACTGTCATCACACTCCTGCCTTAGGATTCCCCCTTCTTCTGTACAGCTGGAGTGAAAGATACTTGATTATGTCTTTGGAACATGTTGACAAGTTCTGCAGCTCGAAGCAAATGGTTTAGGGTGTCTTGTTGAACTGACAGGTTATATTGCAGTAGGATGGGACAGTTATCTGCTACTTCTGTGCCAGAGAAATAATAAAAGCAAGTAAGAAATTGCTTGCTTTTCTGGCAAGGGATGAGAAGTAATAAATTGGATTAGATGTGTAGATTATATGAGTGGACTTGTTCCTCAACTCCAGTCAAGCCAATTGGAAGATGGTTTCTGTCAGGAAAAGGATAATGTGCTTTTTTATCCTCTCAGCTGGTGATCTGTTGAAAATATGGGAACCAGTCTGAACTGCTTTCTGAAAAAAATGTGTACAGGAAATTTGCAGAACATATGAAAGAGATGAAAATTGAATGTTGCAGATGTCCAGGGGGTGATAAGATTTCATCCCTGGAACTCTGTAAAACATTCTTCTGACCTGTGAACCTGGAAGAGATGTATTTTGTTTGCAGCATTGTTGGCTGTACATGCCAAAGAGACTTATCAAGAAAATAAATAATATCTGGGGGCTTTCTGAGGTTTTGGGAGGGGCTGAGGTTTTTTTGGTTGATTGTTTTGGGGGTTTTGTGGGGGGTTTTTTTGGTTGGTGTGTTTGTTTGGGTTTTGCAGGGTTTTTTTGTGAAGTGAAATGGATTATAAACATAAATGAGAATTGACCCACAGAGACCACAGACTTCCTTCTGGTCATGTTTCTGAGTGTATTTGCACTCTGAAGTTTAGTGCTGATTTAAAACAGGAGGGGTGATGGAGTAGTGATGTTCATAATGCCTCTAGAATTACCTGAGCCATCTTTTACAAAGAAACACCAGAATAATAGCGATACAATTATATTTCAGAAGGTGTGAATCAATAAGTAAGTCATCTGTAGGGTGTTTTATGGGATACTGTGAATTGAAAATCCAGAACCAAGAAGGATTTGGGCTCCTAATAAGCACCAAGTCAACCAGAAGATGACATTCCATATACTTCATCTTTTCCCTTAATGTGTAAACTGCAATGAGAACAAACATCTGTAATAGCCATAGTTGTCCTCAATATTTTCCATGAGATTCCTCTTTACTGACTACAGCTTTGTGTATTATTAATTGCTTCATTTGTAGCAGATTTTTTTCTGTTACACTTTCAAACTTCAACACATAAAGAACACTAAGAGTGGTAGTGGTTTAACATCTGCTTATTTATTCATTTATTGTAGGTGCTGAGCTCCAAGCTGATGCCAACTGCAGACGATGAAATGGCAAGAAACTGTGCCAAGTCTTTCTGTGAAAACTTCCTCAGAGCAGGAGGTTTGAGGTTAGATTTCAAAACCTTGACTCAATTTATAACATTTCATTTAGTTAGCAGTTATGTGTGGTTTCCTATTTCCATGCTAATACACCTGCCAGCCTATTTTTCAGAGAAAAAAATCCACCCAAGGCTGTTTTATCACTGTCCAGCAGCTATCATATGTTGCAGAGTCCATGTGAAACCTCAAAATCAAGTTAGGCACAAATAAACTTGTGAAGTCTAGCTTGTCCTAAGGCACTTGATATTTGGATAGTTTAGTGACATTTGAGTGTTTCAGTTCAAGTGTACATTGCACTCTCCTGTGTAGACACCAGTGGGCATTTTAAGCAAAGTAGAGATCATGCAGTGAGAACCAAATTAAATTTGTAATTACAGCCTTGAAAATTCAGACCCTTCAGATAGAAGTTGAGGCATAGTATGAGTGGTTTGGAGGACATAATATTGATTGTGTGAGATTTGTCAAGTATACTTTGCTCTTAGTAATTCTATCCATGACAGTCCTCTGCCTCATAGATCCTGAAGCATTTTCCAACAGGAGCAGAAAGCTTCCATCTGTAGATATAAAAGGGGAAAATGAGGATGTTGGCCTCCAAAGAAGTCAGTTTGAACTGAGACTTAGCTGAGTGAATAGGAGGAAGGAAGGATAGAGATAAATTGAAGCTCTCCTAATGTGAAACATTTCCAAATGTAGTCTGTCTTACTGATTTGTTTTTAAGTTTGGTGGTGAATGTGATGCAGAGAGATTCCATCCCATCAGAGGTAGACTATGAAACAAGACAAGGAGTCTATTCCATCTGCCTGCAGCTTGCAAGGTATGTAATTGCTTCTCATTAGAGAAAGTGCTGCTTTCTTGGCTTTTAGCGTGCAGCGTTTAATATTTAAGATTAATTGGTACTTTGAGTTCTGTTTCATTCACTCTATGGCCATTCAAATACAAGCCTGATGTTTTTGCTCTGTCAAAGGTTCTTGCTGGTTGGCCAGACAATGCCCACCCTGCTGGATGAGGATTTCATTAAGGATGGGGTGGAAGCACTGTCCTCCCGGCCGTTTCGCAATGTGAGCCGCCAGGCCAGCAGGCAGATGTCCATCTGTGGCACTCCGGAGAAGTCCTCCTACCGCCAGCTCTCTGTGTCTGACAGATCCTCCATCAGGGTAGAAGAAATCATCCCAGCAGCAAGAGTTGCCATACAAGTAAGGAAGTGTTTGATGGTTTTGATGTAGCAGTGTCATCTCCAGTGACAGCTGGATTTTCAGTCAATCTGTCTTTTAGGCAGGTTTTTGCCCTGGCTCGATTTAAAAGCCTCTGAAAATCTGGACCATCAGTCTCTCTTTTGGTCTTGATCTGAATTTTAACATATTCTCATAAACTATTTTGTCAGTGCAAGAGGAAGCAGTACCCCAAAAGTCTTACAAGAAATAGATCTACACAGAAATCTTACCTGTCATTTATATATATACAGTCACACTTAACTCTTAAGGGCTTATTTTTGTTGATTTTTTGTGAATTGAAAGAAGGTTCCTGCTTGAACTTGTGGCTTTATAGTCCATGATACTTTGAATTAGAAAGAATTGGGTGAGTTTTTTTCAAATAGCTCATTTAAAATTAAATTTGCTTGATGGTGCTGTAGAGAAAAAGGAAAATTTTTTTCAATATCTTAAGAACATGTTATTTGAAAACCCACTTGAAAGCTGAGTCCAGTTGAAAGAAACTTCATAGTTAATGTGACAAGTATGCTGTGTTAGGTTTTTGAGCAGTGCTTGCCAAATGGATTGAATGATTGAAATCAGCATGCCTGACTCCAAGATAGGTGAAAAGGGTGTCTACTCTCATGGAGAACTTAAAAGTTAATTAGTTCTCCTTAGCAATACTAATCTTCCATTGTGAACAAAAAGTCTCTTGTATCCTTGAACCTACTTAGAGAAGAGAGAGGAAAACAAATGTAAATGTCAATTTGACATGATCCAGAAGATACATTCCTCTTACCCCTGTGATTAACAGCGGTTGTTCAATATCACAGAAGTAACTGCTGTTTCTTGTTCTGCAGACCATGGAGGTGAATGATTTCACCTCCACTGTGGCTTGTTTCATGCGCCTCTCGTGGGCTGCTGCTGCAGGGCGCCTGGACCTCGTGGGAAGTAGTCAGCCCATCAAAGAGAGCAACACTCTCTTTCCTGCTGGGATTAGAAACAGACTCAGCAGCTCAGGTGGGTTAACTGTCTCCCTAGACCAATTTAAAAGCATTTGGTTTAATCTTAATTGAACACTTCAGGAGCTTGAAGTTGAATTCGTTGGATGTTCATCCTCTTGGGTCTCTTCTAGCTCAGGACATTAATTGAATTATAAAAATCTGGGTAATTTTATGTACATTTCATGTGACATTTGGACAAGTTTTTTTAAATTGCAGAGAGCTGACCAAAAGCTGAAAACATATGAAAAAATATAACAAATTACAGCACTTGTTCATGTTTTTAATGCAGGAAGTAACTGCAGTTCGGGAAGCGAAGGGGAGCCCACGGCGCTGCACGCTGGGATCTGTGTGAGGCAGCAGTCTGTGTCCACCAAAGATGCTCTCATTGCTGGGGAAGCCTTGTCTCTCTTGGTAACCTGCCTTCAGCTACGTAGTCAGCAGCTAGGTATGGAAAAGAATTGGATTACTCACTATTTGGAGTATAAGCCAGGTTGGGAGGAAGCTTTTGGAGACAGTCAAGTTAAAAAAATAAAAGAAAAAACAAAAAAAAACCCTTGTAGCTTTGTTAGCTAAGATACTTCAAGTTAAAACCACAGAATTTCATTCAAAATTACAGGATTTTTTTTTTCCAGCACAGAAACAAGGCATGTAGTGCTATGCCCTAGTGAAATGTTTTGGGAAAGCTGACTTACTGCCAGAATATAAATATTTGCATTGCCTTTGAAGTATGTAATTCTGTAAGTGCTGCTGTTTGCACAGCTAGTGTTTGGTACTTGAGTCTTTGTGTACAGGAAGTGTAAACACTGCTGGTGCAGGAAGGCAAGGAAAATGCTGTAATATCATGGTGGCAGCATCTGGTGAGGGAAGCAGATCAGGAAATAGGCAAATATCCTTTACTGCCATTCTTTGTTGGTGTAGGGATGTACTGTATGTCCTGTGGTATTTCAATGCAAGATTGTAACTTATTTTGAAGCATTATTTTTAATAAGACATCCTGGTACCTTTCTGTTCCAGGATCTTTTTACAATTTGCCTTGTGTTGCTGATTTCATCATTGATATTCTGCTTGGATCACCAAGTGCTGAGGTGAGGGTCTTGCTCTGAAAGTTGTCCAAATGTTCCTTCTGAAATGTGTATGTTTTGATAATTTTGTATGGTCTGAACATAAAATTTTTTATTGCAAATATTCCCACAGTTATGTATTTGAATTAATAACCTTTATGCAATTGTTAGCAACTCCAGTATCTAGTGATGGGTTGATAGAAAATGCTGTAGTATTACATTTTTCAGGCTTGTTTCGTCCATGAGGTGCACAGGATTGTGCTGTGATTGGTCTAAAGAAAATAGTTTTATTTTGGTGACACAAATTTTAGCACAAAACTAGTACTTTAGGGAAAGTTTCAAGTAACTTTGATTTGGGTAAAATTGAATGGACTCTTCTGAACTTTTGGAAATTTATTCCAAGTGTTTGAACCCTCCTAAAATTCATTCTTTCTGATTGAAGATTATCCTGGATATTCTAAAATCTAGAGATTTTTATGTTCAATTCATTTCATTATGTCATCTATTTTACATGAAGTCATTGAATCTTCCCTCTCTATGTGAATTTATGATTTGTGTTTAACAAAGCGTCAGAGGTTTTCGCTCGGGTATGAACAAGTTTTGTTAAATTTGTAGAAACCCTGGCTGGTGAGTGCAGACCTCATAGCCTGGTTTACACCATTTCCATGTCCATTTTTTCCTGTTATATTTCTAACATAACATAAGTGTGGGGATTATTTCAACCTTGGAATAACTGGTGTTTGACTATGACATTGTTTCAGATTCGTCGCGTTGCCTGCGACCAACTGTACACCCTTAGCCAGACAGACACCTCAGCTCACCCAGATGTACAAAAGCCAAACCAGTTCCTCCTGAGTGTTGTTCTTGGGGCCCAGCTGCCTCTTTGGTCACCAACCAGCATCATGAGAGGAATCAACCAGAGGTAAGGCAGATGTGTGTTTGCTGAGGAAGCAAATCTGACATGTTTTGAAATGAGCAGCACTGTAGAGGTTCTGAGGCACAAGGGATTAGCACTTGGCAAGTGTTGGAAGTAGACATTCCTGCAATTTCTAGAGGAGTAACTGAGAAGTTAAAGCATGTTGTTGTTTCATTTTTGTCTGATAACTAACTAGAATTGCTATGAGGCGAGGGAAGAAATCAGGATTAAATGTTATTCCTAATATTCAGAATTAGCTGTTGGGAAGGAATTTTTTCTTAAAGCTGCAGCATGCAGAAGCACACCTAGAGAGTTATGCTGCTTTGGGTTAGATGGACAGAGCACACAGGCCTTAAAGTCAACTGCTTAGACAAATATTCATGATTTTAAATAAAATTTTCTTCTATTTATACCTGTTTCAGGCTTCTGTCCCAGTGTACAGAATATTTTGACCTGAGATGTCAGTTACTGGATGACCTGACGTGTAAGTATGTGCAGACACCTGATTCAATCATTCTGATTGCAGCTTTCAAGCATGTCTTCCTTCTGTAGAAAAGACACAAAATTGCCTTCACAGAGGGGTTACTGCACCTTGAACTCAGACTGACCTGCCAGCATCCTGTCCTCTGCTAGTGTCTGGCATGCTCTATTTCTGCTGCTGGGTAGCAGCAATGCACCTCATTCCTTCTGGAAAATTAACTGAGTTCCTTGGTGGAAGGGGTTTACTTGGTGCATATTGGGGGCAAAACTAGACCAGCTGTTTGAAATTCTTTATATTTATATTCTGCATTTCCAAAGCTGCTAATTTTTATTGTGCTCCTTTTTTTTTTTCTTCTTACAGCATCAGAAATGGAGCAGCTAAAGATAAGCCCAGCTGCCATGTTAGAAGATGAGATCACCTGGCTCGACAATTTTGAGCCCAACCGCACGGCTGAGTGTGAGACCAGTGAAGCTGATAACATCCTGTTAGCAGGGCACTTGAGGCTCATCAAAACTCTCCTTTCACTCTGTGGGGCAGAGAAGGAAATGGTTGGTAAGTATCCTGCTTTAAATTTACTAGGCTGCTGGGAATTCTGCATTAACACACGACTAGGCAGCAAGTGTGAAGACATCAGAAGTGATACAGGAGTAATTCTGGCAGTACCTTTGCTGTTTGATAAAACATTTGTTGATGTGGTGCTATGAAGTGATTTTGTTGCTATGGAACACCTTTTGGCATTTACAGTGATAGTGTGAATGTTTAACAGTAGATGTGGATTGCTGTGTTTCAGGTTCATCTCTGATTAAGCCATTGTTGGATGATTTCCTCTTCCGAGCATCCAGGATTATTCTGAATAGCCATTCCCCAGCAGGCAGTGCTGCTATCAGTCAGCAAGACTTCCATCCAAAGTAAATTTTTTTTTTAATGTTGAGTTTTGTCTTGGATCTGATGAATGCAAACTTCAGTATTAAATCCTACAGACAGTAGGATTTAATACCAATGGTGGAGCATTTCTCCAGTTTTCTACACTTCCTCCATAAATGCCCAAATAGCATTTTATAAGTTTTTGTGTGACCCAATATCCTTGATTTTCTGTGCTTCTGAAGTATGTGCTTCGTTAGATCAATGATGAGCTTCAGGCACAACTGAGTGCTGGTTTCATAAATCCGAAGAATATTCCTTTAACTTGTTACTGCTTGGGAAGTTGGCTAAATTGGAGCATGAGCAGGAAATTAACTTCTCAATCTCCTTGTAAATGAGAATCTGAAAAGTTCCACTACTTTGTTTTTCCCTTGTCCCAACTCATTTTGTAAAAAACTAACACCAAGCAAGTGTCCTTGCACCTGGGAAAGCTGATATAGCCCAGAACAGATCAACTGAAGAAAAAGGAGTGGGCTTTCTCCTTCCTGACTCAGCTGGTATGGCCATACAGTATCTGAAGGGTTGGGTGTAAATTAGCTCATGTGCAGTTCTGAGCTAATACAGCTGAATTGTTTGTTGGTGTTAGAGTTGGATCAGGCATATCCTCACTGCCATTCCACAAACCCAAAAGAAGTTCCAGTGGAGCATTTAAAACTGCTGAAATGAATGGGATTTGATACACCTTAGTGTTTTGCTCCAGCTTTGCTCCATTGCAGTTCATCTCAAGCATGCTCTTTTGTTTGCCTGAAGTAAATAAAACCTTGTCTTTGGCCTTCAGAAGAAAGGGCTGCTGTGTTGAATGATCACTGAAAAGAACTGACTTGGGAGTGTTTTGTACTGGTCTAGCTCAGGTCTAAGCTCATTTCCTGTAGCAAGGATGTTGTCTGGTCTAGCTCTTCCCAAGCTTCCCTATAAATAAGTCATTATGTCTCCATCAGTGTTACATGATTGAGAGGATCTGTCTGTCTGTCCAGGCATGCAACCAATTCTGTGTCTTCTTTTAGAGCACCTCCTTTCCCGTGCTGCTGAATGTTACCAAGTTTATCTATACCAGTAAAGGAGGCTTTAAAGGAGTGTTTGAAGGAGTGTTCCACTTGCCACTCTTCTCATTGGATTCTTCCCCATTCTCCTACCCCAAGACAGGAAAAAAAAAAATAGCACTCTGCAGTCCTTCAGGGGTGTTTTATCACTTTGTGTTCTTTAGAACATTAATTGTTGCTTTTTCTGAGTAATACAGCTTTCTGGAATTAGAAATAATTATCTAGCCAGTAGATCTCAGATGTGGTTTTCTCTCCAGGTGCAGCACAGCAGACAGCAGATTAGCTGCTTATGAAGTGCTGGTAATGCTGGCTGATAGCTCACCCTCCAATCTCCAGCTTATTACAAAGGAGCTGCTTTCCATGCACCACCAGTGTGACCCTGCACTTACCAAGGAGTTTGATGTAAGCAAAATGCCTTTTTTTATTTGTACCAGCATGGTTTGGAGTGCTGTACATGGTTTACTTTACTGCTTCATTCATGAGATTTCCATGGTCTTTAGTTTAAAATGACAAAAAGCAGACAAGGGTAAATGCAGATAGGTTACATATTGGGAAGAAACTCTTCCCTGTGAGGGTGGTGAGGCCCTGGCACAGGATGCCAAGGGAAGCTGTGGCTGTCCCTGGATCCCTGGAAGTGTCCAAGGCCATGTTGGACAGAGCTTGGAGCAGCCTGGGATAGTGGAAGGTGTCCCTGCCCATGGCAGGAGATGGGACTGGATTAAGGTCCCTTCCAACCAAAACCATTCTATGTTTCTATGATAGAAAGGTGATTATAAAAGCTGCAGAATGTTGTTGGAGTCTCATGTTTTTTAGAAGTTATTGGGACAAAAAATATATTTGTCATTCTAGTATCTTCCACCAGTGGACAGTCGCTCCATTTCAGGATTTGTGGGACTGAAGAATGGTGGTGCCACTTGTTACATGAATGCTGTTTTCCAGCAGCTGTATATGCAGCCTGGTCTCCCAGAGGTAATTAGTTCAGCAATTGATAAAGTCCTCTTTTTGGAATTACTTTCTCTTGAACTATTTCATATTAGCACCATTTGTATGCATAGTAAATATATAAATTTTAAGTTGTGGTGCTGTGTACTGTGAAAGCTTACAGTCATGATTTTACCAAAAAACAATATAATATTATTTGTTTCCTTCCAGGCCTTGCTTTCCATTGATGATGATACAGACAATCCTGATGACAATGTGTTTTATCAAGTTCAGTCTCTTTTCGGTCATTTGATGGAAAGCAAGCTACAGTATTATGTACCTGAGAACTTCTGGAAGGTATTGCATCTTTTTGTTTAGAATATATAGCTTTTTTACTTAAAAAGTAACCATTCATTCAGCCTTTTCTCATTGCAGAATTTAAAAAGTAAGTTCTAATTCAAAAAATCAAAACATTAAAATAACAATTTTGTATTTTAAAAAATTATTTTTCTTAGTGATATATGTATAAAACAACCACCTTTTATCATGTATTTGTATTTTATATAGATTTTCAAGATGTGGAATAAGGAACTTTATGTTAGAGAGCAACAGGATGCTTATGAGTTCTTCACCAGTCTTATAGATCAAATGGATGAGTACCTCAAGGTAAAAATTTCAGCAATTTCTTTCCTGTTTTATATGCATATCCTTGGTACCTTTTTTCTCTTTTTGCTTTGATCTTCAGAAAATAAGGCAGAGAGCCATTTGGCTTATTTTATAATCTGCACAGTATTCAGAAGTTTAAAATTCCTACTGATTTCTTGGTCTTCCACCCTGCAATATATCCAGCTGATGTCTAACTTTACATCTCCAACAGAAAATAGGAAGAGACCAAATATTTAAGAATACTTTTCAAGGAATCTTCTCTGATCAGAAGATCTGCAAGGACTGTCCTCACAGGTAATGTTACATTTGGTATATCAGTTATCAAGTTATGTGCTCCCAGAACTATTGATATGTAGGTCAAAGTAGCACTGCAAAGTAAAAAAATGCCTTTGTGAGCATCACAGCTGTGATAGCTGTGGGGTAAATGCAATATTTTTTCCTAAGCATAAGTCTTTTTTCTGCAAGCTGGGTAACTTCTGCTCTCTTTTTCTTCTTGAATTTAGGTATGAGCGTGAAGAAGCCTTCATGGCTCTCAACCTAGGTGTGACTTCATGTCAAAGCCTGGAAATATCACTGGATCAGTTTGTTAGAGGAGAAGTTCTGGAAGGAAGCAATGCATACTACTGTGAAAAGTGCAAAGAAAAGGTACTGATTCCTCATTTTTGTGGAAGAAGATTCATGTGCAGTTTGTTTTCTAAGACCCATATGGTCATGGAAATCATGCTTAGATGCTACTCACTCTTGCTACATTGAAGACAAAAGTTTCAATGTCTGTAACTCATCTTGTAAACTAAAAACTTAGAGGGATAGCAGGATGGTAAATTATTGTGTAACATATTGAGATGTATCCCAGTCATTGTATAGACACTTTGCTTCCCATGGCTGTATTTTCACTGTGAATCTCTAGAAGGAGGCTGCAGAATGCCTGAGGTATCAGATGGAGGTGATATTCTTGTTTCTTTTTAAGAGAACGACCGTGAAGCGCACCTGCATTAAGGTCTTACCGAGCCTGCTGGTGATTCACCTGATGAGGTTTGGCTTTGACTGGGAGAGCGGCCGTTCTATTAAATATGATGAACAAATAAGGGTAAGAAAATTTTTCTTTATGGTGCCTTCCCCCACTTCTTCATGTTGTGGACTCTCATTCTTCCTATTTTTCCTCCTTTTCCCTATATTTTGGTTCAGGGATTTTGAGTATGTGGTACTCTTACAGAAAATAAGACAAACTGCTCTACAGAAAAAGTCGTTTTCCTTAGAGCTTTCCTTGTTTGCAATATTCTCAGCGTCCTTTCAGAAAGCAAGGCAAAAAACCTCCTTAAAGAAATTTTATTATTTAACTTCTGTGTAATAAGCACATGAAGTTGAAGTTCTATGTTTTCTTTTGGTGTTCCCAATATGGGAAGTCTTAATACAATTCTCACAGAATTACACAAAGCATATACACACTGTAATGTCTTGATTAATCCTAAATACCTCTTCAAACAGTTTCCCTGGATGCTGAACATGGAACCTTACACTGTGTCAGGGATGGCTCGTCAGGACTCATCCTCAGAAGTGGGGGAAAATGGCAGAAGCACAGACCAGGGAGGAGGAGGCTCCCCAAGGAAGAAAGTTGCCCCGACAGAAAACTATGAGCTCGTTGGTGTGATTGTCCACAGTGGCCAGGCACATGCAGGGCACTACTACTCCTTCATCAAGGACAGGAGGTAACAGGCAGGAAGGTGCATGTGGGAGGTTTGAGAGCTGTCTGAAGACTTCTTGTCCTGGGAAGGTGTAAGGAGTAATTCAGAGCTCTGCAGGAGCCACTTTTTCCTTTCTCAGCTGGTGTTGAGAAGCTGGTGAGGCAATGACACAGTGATAGGGGACATCGTAGTATAAAATTCTCATTAATTCTTACATGCATATTGCAGTTTGAGGGCTTCCTGTGACACTTAGTACTTCTCATAGTTTTAATCAAGGATATTTTTTTTAAATGCAACATTGACATTGACTGAACTAAGCTTTCTTCTTGCTGTCAAAACAAATGTGAGTTCAGGCTTGTCACTTCTAGGGTATTCAGGGTGGTTTGAGGTTTTTTTTGTTTGTTTGTTTTTTTTAACTAAGATAATCAAGTAACTTTGTTTCTGTTGTGTTTCTGTTCTGTTTTGATCACAGAGGATGTGGAAAAGGAAAGTGGTATAAATTTAATGACACTGTTGTTGAAGAATTTGATTTGACTGATGAAACCTTGGAATATGAATGTTTTGGTGGAGAATATAGACCTAAAGTCTACGATCAATGTAAGCAAAAGTACAGACTGATTTACAGTAGCTTCATATTTCATACTGATTTCAGTAGCAGTAGAGCTTAGTCCATTATGTGTACTTTGAGTTACTTGGTCTAATAATTCTTCTGTAGCATTTTTTCCCTAAAGCCTTCCCTTTACTGAAGGATGTAACAGCTTGTATATGGCCTAATATGAGTTGAACCATATCACTGTTATCCAGCACTTTGTAGACTTAATAGCAGAGATTGAAAAGCAAAATTTCACCTGATTAAAATAGTTAAAAGAAACCCAACCAAACACAAAACAGCTCTTACTTTAGGCCAGTGAGAATGACTGCATAGGACCCAGTGTGGCATCCCATTGTTGAACTTTTCATCCTTTAAGGAATTTATTCCAAATACATTTCCAACATTCACTTGTTTCATAATTCAGATAGTTTTAATCATTGACACAGTGGCACACTGGCATTTTGATCTGACAAATTTATACTTTATAATTTGTATTACTTGCACCCCCAGTTTTGCTTCCACATAAGAATGGGAAAGGTATTAAACCTTCATGTTCCTTCATGGGCTGCCTTTTGTCCTGCAGCAAACCCCTACCCTGACGTGCGCCGGCGCTACTGGAATGCCTACATGCTGTTCTACCAGAGAGTGTCTGACCAGAACTCCCCTGTCCTACCAAAGAAAAGCAGAGTCAGTGTCGTGCGTCAGGAGGCTGAGGACCTCTCCTTGTAAGTTCCTCTTGTATTTATAAATGTTTCTCTCATGATGATATCTAAACCTCTCTCCACAGCTAAGGATTGAATAGTTCCTGTCCAGCAAAGCAATATGTTGACCCTTCTGTTGTTTTGGGTTGGTTTTTAAGCTGCTTGTTTGCTGCTGTCACTATTGCAGTAAGAAGGTCAAGCTGACTGGCAGCCTCAAGAAATATTCAGGCTGTCATCAAATTTGCCTTAAGACTGCTCTGTATAGGTATTTTATACCTAAACTGTGGATTTTCAGATTTCATGATTCACCTTCAGCTTGTTTCTGTTTCAGATCTGCTCCCTCTTCACCAGAAATTTCACCCCAGTCATCACCTCGACCCCACAGGCCCAACAGTGACCGTCTCTCCATCTTGACCAAGCTGGTTCGAAAAGGAGAGAAAAAGGGACTTTTTGTAGAGAAAATGCCTGTGCGGATATATCAGGTAGAGCAACCTTAAAGTAGCAACCAAATCCCACTGCAGTGAAATTTCAGCACATAGTGAGAGAAACACAGTAACTTCTAAAGGTTACCTTGAAGCAATTCCCTTGTAGCAAAGCTAGATAGGAATTCTGGATCCTGACACGAAGTTACTAACAAGCTACTTAGTGATACATTATTGTAAGTTTTGCTGTACTTCTCTCACAAAATTGGCACATCAGTTCTTTGCTTTGAAGAAACTGCAGGCAGATGAATCAAACATGAGATGTGGCAGCAGTCAGCATGCAGGCAGGGAGAAACAACAGCAGAGAAGGTGCTTCATTTGAAGTACACTTGAGGAGTAATGGAGATGATGGCAAATTACAGTCATCCTCAAGTTCTTGAGTTCACAAGAATGTAGAAAGGGGAGGAGCAGTGAAGAGAGCCTGCATCACATAGACAGGAGAATCAGCTCTGCAGGCTGTCTGGCTCTCTACATGGGCTGTTTCAGGGTATTAACAGTCACTTTGGGCATTATTGTATCTGGGATTGTATTATTACAATGGACAGAACTTGGCTCAAATTTATTGAGAGTCTTTCAGCAAAATCTCATTTGAACAAAGAAGGGCTTGGCATTTAAATACCTTATTGTGGCTGCATCTTGTAATTACACCAGGGCTTCTTGCTCTGTATGTCTATATTTGTTAGGAAAACCTTTCTGGTTTTGGGGATGTTCTCTTGGCTTTTTTATTAAAAGCAAGCCAAAAAATGGAACTTATCTGCCACATCTTCATTTTTATTTTCCATGAATGGCCAAGTGATTAAGTCCCTTGTTGCTGTTGAGCGGCTAGCTGAGGACTGACCCAAGTTCTCAGACAAGGAAAGAGAGGAGAAAAGGAAACTTTATTGTTTTGAATTCCATATATATAGAGTCTACAGAAGTGCCCCAGATTGGTCAGCCCGAGACCTCCCCCTAGGCACAATTGGCCAAGCCCGAACTGACTCAATCCGGAGAAACTGTTTGCAAAACATCCAAACTTTATCTTGTTTATGAAATATAGCAAAATGGTCCCACAGGAAGAACCTGTGCTAGCCACAAGTCCCTCATCTGTTGTTTTTTAATATCTTTGGAAGAAAATCGCTGGGTTTATACCAAATCTTCTAAGTTTCCTGTATGTATTTTTCTCTTGCTGAAGTAGTGATTCAGAAGGAAACAGAATTAGTTTGACACTGATTTTTAAACCCCATGCATTTACATAAAAGATGAAGTTTTAGTTAGAGAAGTGTATTTTGACAACTTTTTTTTTTGCCTTCTTTTACTTTTATAGATGGTGAGAGATGAAAACTTGAAATTTATGAAGAACAGAGATGTATACAGTAGTGATTACTTCAGTTTTGTTCTATCATTAGCTTCCCTGAATGCTGTAAGTACCTGGATTTTAATCTTAGAATATTTGGATTTTGTTAGGTAAAAGAGCCACCGAAGCTATTTGGGTCACAACCAGGAAAACTGGAAGAGAAGGGTTGGCATGATTTTGCTTTTCCAGACAAGCAATTCCTTGTCTCCAGTAATTTTTGATGCTGATAATATCTGTCTCAAAGCAGACTCCAGCCTCCTCTTCTAGGGCTGGGGGAAACATCATTTTGCCACAGTAAAATTAATTTAATAAACCATACCTTTATAATGGTGCAAACTGAGCTCTAGAGGGCCAGAAATCCCTCTCCATATGGAAGGTCCAAAAGTTGGTGTTAATTACCTCAAAGTTGATAAAGTTTAATTGGAAATAGCTTCTTAATTAAGTTTTTTCTAAATGGAGTCATAAACAAGCAGCATTTATGAAATCTTTGAAATCCACAGATCTAGTTGGCCTTACAGCAAGTTTGCTCCTATTTATTAAGTAGCACAGTCAACACTGGAGACTGACTTAGCACAGAATAATGCTATGGTTTATTTTTTCCAAGTGAAGCAAACAACTTGAGTAGAACATATTGTTGTGTTTAAGAGACAGCATGTACACCTGCTCTGGAGTAAATGTGATGTTTCTTTCAGACTAAAGTAAAGCATCCCTATTATCCCTGCATGGCAAAGGTGAGCTTACAGCTGGCAGTCCAATTCCTCTTCCAAACCTATCTCCGAACCAAGAAGAAACTCAGGTAAGGCAAACAAGAAACATGGTGTAGATTTTGGAGGTGTTTTTTCCTCCTGGATTACTGACAGTTTTCCCTGTTTTGTTGAAGGGCTGATACAGAAGAATGGATTGCCACCATAGATGCACTGCTCTCCAAAAGCATTGATGCTTGTCAGTGGTTGGTTGAATATTTCGTTGGGCCAGAGGGCCGGGAGCTTGTAAAGTAAGTCCTGGTGATTCTGTCTGAGGTGTTTTGTGTCTCATGTATGGACAGAGCTTCCTAATGACATCATCTGGCCTTTACTGATGTATTCCCAAAGAGCTGACTGTGCACATTCTTTAAACAGGCACTTTATATAATCACTTAGAGTTTTATTTCTAGTGTTTTCTCTATGCAGCTTTCTGAGAATTCTGAAAATCAAAGTAGTGCAGTGTACATGGAGAAGGATGCAGGTCTTGAGTTCAGTGGAGTAACTTGGAATGTGTTTAAGTTTTTGTAGTCAGTCCTGCAATGGAGGGAGAAGAGAATATGGTGAAAGTGTTTGGGATAAGTTAAATACATACCTGACTAAGATCACAGATAAACTGGAAAGATTTTTTTTTTCTTGCCAAGCTAAGGATCAGCTATAATAGGTGTTTTGAAAACAAATTGTTGGAGATCTGACATACTGAAAGAAGTGTGTCAGTGTAAAGAAAATGTTATAATTTAATTTGCACTGAAAAATAGGATCCTGTGAGAGCTTTTGAAGCTTTTTTTTTATTTGAATGAATAAATATATAAATAGAGATATTATAGACTTTACTAGTGTCAAGAAGGAGTGTATGAATATAAGGTAAAGCTTACCCACAAAAGCACAATAGAAAATGTATCTGGACTGTTAAAATACTAAATACTAAACACCACATTTAATCACAGCAGCTGCGTGTACACCTTGATTCCAGTTCTCTTTGCAGCTTCACCTTTTATCTTCCAGGACTTTCCTCCTGGAATGCAGTGTGAGGGAGGTGCGAGTTGCTGTGGCCACCATCCTTGAAAAAACCCTCGACAGTGCCTTGCTTTATCAGGAGAAGGTCCGTGAGTGTCACCTGCTCCCCAAAGATCCTCTTGCTTGGCTCTTGCTCTGTTTGTAAGCAGAGCTGTGTGAGCTGATCCTTCATTTCTGGAGTAGGTTTATGCTCATCTCTTCCTGCCCAGGAGGTATTGAGACACTTTGGATTTTTAAGCAGTAGACAGCTCTTTACATTGAAAATCTTTATTTTTTTTCCACAGTTAAAAACTCTGCATCAACTATTGGAGGTGCTACTTGCTCTGCTGGATAAAGATGTACCTGAAAACTGTAAAAACTGTGCTCAGTACTTTTTGTTATTCAATAACTTTGTACAGAAGGTAAGAAACCATTGTTTTCTCATGGCTGTTTAAATTTTAAAGGACAATAATAAAGCAGGTAGTGATCCTTATGCATAGGATAGCAGCACAGTGAAACCCTTTCAGAGCTTTTAGGAGTAATCAGGGTATTTTTTTTTTTTTTAAAGAAAATGGCTTTAAATACTGGATTAAGATAAAACCACACAGAAATAAATCAGCAAAATATCCCAATTGAAGATGTTATTTCCAGAATCTGAATTTTGTGTTTCTGATTTGAGAGGGTTTATGGGGCTGTTCTTAAAAAAAAAATATATATGTATATATATTTTAAAAATTCAGCATTTGAGATTTTTGTCCCATAGGAAGCAGATTAACTGACTGAACTATACTGCTCACTCTAGTATGGTTTCTATTTCTCTATTCCTTTTCTGTTTTTTTCTTGTAAGACATTTATTGTGCATCTGCTGGTTCTGGTCTGGTTTGTATAACATGCTCTGTAGGATGAGACAGCTCTTCAGCAGTTTACCTTATTGATCTTTGTTGGGATATTATGGGGTTTTTAGAGTGGAAAATGCAGGTGCATTTTACTTTTGTTCTCTTGAGCACTTATTCTTCACCTGCACAGGAAAGTAACTTGTTGTTGTCTCCACAGCAGGGAATAAGGGCTAGCAGTCTTCTCCTCAGACACTCTGCCCTGAGGCACATGGTCAACTTTCTCCTTGGCCCCAACAGGCAGAGCAATCAGGTACAGTTGGGTTGTGCTGTACTTTCTCCATCCCCACGTTTTTTATTATGTTTAAATTATAAATAATACTTTTCATGTGGTAGGACAGACAAATCCTTGGATTATTCTATATAAGACTCATGCAAGCGTGAGCCCACCTATGTGTAGTTAAGCATGGAAAATGTTTTTGCAGCAGTGAGAATGATGGTTTTGATAATAACAAAAATTTTACCCACTCCAAAGTGTTAAACCATGGAGATGGGCTGTAAGAGCATTATTTTGGCTTAACAAAGTTGACCAAATCAAGCAAAGTTAATTAAATCTGTCTTTGGCTCAAGCAGAACCGCAGGTGGAGTTCAGCACAGGCACGGGAGTTTGGATATCTTCACAACACTGTAGCACTACTTGTCTTGCACTCTGACGTCTCCTCACAAAGAAATGTTGGTAAGAATTGGGGTTTTGTCTTCTGGTGACTTAGCATTTCAGTTACATTGATTGGGAGTAACTTAATATCAATGAGGAAAATATAGTAATTTTTAATTTAAGGCAGAAATGGTTAATACGTGTTTGATTACTTCTGATTTTGCTGTAAATGAATTGAGGTGCTGTGGCAAATAGTATTTTGGGCAGATGGAAATCTTGGTATTAAGAGTTTTGTGCCTTCTTCCCTTCCCCATGTGCCTACCAGGTCAATCCTCATGTGGGTGAATCAAGCTGTGTTGTTGGCTGAACAGACTCACAGCCTGTATTTTGTCTAGATTTGTGCTGCTAATCTAAAGGGGAGTATTTAGGCTAAGATACTGAATTACAAACAATTAAACACTCTCCAAGTTCCTTCTTGCAAGAGGCAGAAATACCCAAATAAAGATAATAAAGGAATAAGTTCAAATCCTCTGTTTCCTGAAGGAGGAATTTGAAGTTGTCTTTTAAAAGAATAACTTAATTTCTGTCTAGGGTTGAAAACAGTCAAAAATCAGAAAGTAACAAAATTATAAACATTTTGGATGTGATGAATGTGCAACAGTGATTGGGAGTAAAACTAAAGCTCAAAGTAATTATAGTCTATAAACATTTTGCTTTGAGCTTCTTCCAGTTCTTTTTCTTGTTGTCACTAAAGTAAGTGACACTTCATGGTGCAAGAGAAGTGTTACTTGGAGTGGTAGCACACAAGGCATAACCTCATTGAGATGAGTGTCATGAGGGATTTCATGGTGCCAAATGAGCAGCAGTGTCTTCAAGGTGTGTTAGAACAAACTAATCTATGAGTGGATTGTTTTTGTATTTGCTATTATAGCTCCTGGTCTCTTTAAGCAGCGTCCACCTCTCAGCATCACTGCTTCAGGGCCTCTTCTGGCACTCCATGAAGAAGTGGAAGCCTTGTTATTCCTGTCTGAGGGAAAGCCCTACTTAATGGAGGTATCTGTTCTAAATTCTGCCCTGTTTGAACCTAAAAGCTGGGCTGATGCATTCATTTGACATATCCTTACATGAAAAACACTGAATATTCAAAAGCAGGCAGCTGGAGAGTATATGGTCGTTATTTTGGGACCAAACAAGATAGCACCTTTGGGGTTTTGACCTCTTATTCTAGTATATCCCTAAGCTTTGGGATGCACAGTTTGGTTTTTTATGCACAGTTTACAAGGGCCTGTGCAGCTTTTTACCATGTCAAATGCAGGTGGTAACTTGAGTTGCTCTAACTTAATGGATGATGCTTGACCACCCCCTCGGAGACAGGCAGCAGGAGCTGCAGGAGTGCTGTGAGGGCAGAAGTTCAGCCTCCTGGGCCGTGCAGGAACAGGGGGAAAAGCCTGCATCCTTGCTGGGAAGGCCTAACACTGTGTTAGAGATGTATTTTCCCCGAGACAGCTTGTGAAGGGTGTGCTGTGCCCGCAGGTGATGCACGCGCTGCGGGAGCTCACGGGATCACTGTCGGTGCTCATCGAGATGGTGGTGTACTGCTGCTTCTGCAACGAGCACTTCTCCTTCACTGTGCTGCACTTCATCAAGGTACACACTGAACCAGGACAAGCCTTCAACAGAAGTGCTTCTTACAGGCTTTGGTCATCCTGTGCCTTGTGGGTTATAACAGCACTGCAGAACAATCTGTGCGGTTTGTTGGGTTTGTGGAGGTGGTGGGGTTTAGGTTTTCTTAGGCCTTTACTGTGTAAGTCAACAAATTTTCAAAAATCTGTATGGCTATCTTGAAATTCTTTGTTTCATCAGCATCTTTTACTCTCTAACTTTGTATTTCTTACATGCAGACTCAACTGGAAACTGCTCCTCCTCATGAACTGAAAAACATATTCCAGTTACTCCATGAGATCCTGGTAGGTGAAGAGTAAAGACTTTTACAGGATAGGTTTTGTGTTGATGTGTAACGAGAAAAGTCAGGACTGCATTGGTAATTTCAACATCCATATGTATTTTAATCCTTCAGTTTGAAGTTTTATTACTTCCTAAATTTCTGCCTTGATAATGCAGTGACACATAAAACTTCAGAGTCTTGTTTTGTATGTTGGGGTGGTTAAAACCATTCCCTAGAATAGATACAGTATCACACACAACTTATCTAAGTTGTCATTTTTCTTCCCTCATAGGTTATTGAAGACCCATTACAAGTAGAGCGCATCAAATTTGCCTTTGAAACTGAAAATGGATTAATAGGCAAGTAAGCCAGTGGGTGAACAGTCCTGTCTCCTACTGACCTTGGTGGTGGTGGTGGTTCACACCATCTCCTGCTTCCTAATCCTCCTAAACTGTTCTCCTTCTCAGGGAAAACAACTCAACACATTTGATTTAGCAACTGACACTCCAAAAATGCTCAAAGAAAATCCAAAATGTGCACTGGAATATTACAGTGACAGCAAACTGGAAAGGAATTGAACTGGGAAAGAGAGATGACTTATTTAAATAAGAAGTAGATCAGGGTGTATATGTAATGAGGAGGGGAAGAAAAGTACCTTTGATTACCATGATAGAGGAACTGTAGGAATCCTGTGACCTTAAAATTAATTTTTATTTCCTACATATCTCGAGAAATTGCCAATCTTTTTGTTTTGTCAGCATCCTAGTTACCATAAAAAGGAACTGGTTCAGCACAGCAGGATGCTTGTCCTGCTAACTGCAGTAGAGCCTCACAGTGGGACAGGTGGCTCCCAGCAGTTGCTGCTCATACAAAGTGTTGTCTTCCCATTTGATACAGAAACTTTACTGAAGTTACTGAAGCATTCAAAAGCAACAGAAAAGTCACAGAAGTAATGAGAGCGTATTTCATGTGCGTCAGGAGAAGAGGCTTTTGTGTGTAAATGAAATGTGGGGTAGCAGAGAGCACCTCTGATGGGGTGGTGCAGCTTGAGCAGCTCTTTCATAGCTGTTTGGGTGAGGAGCTGCTTCAGATTGTGGCTTTCACCTTCAGTTATTTTGGATTCTGTTGTAGTGAGAAGGAAGAGTTAGCTTTGTTCTTTATTTCTCTCATCAGTGCTCTTCTGTTCAGTAGTTTCCATGTATGGCTGATGGAAGAGAAGGAAATATGAAGCAGTGTGAGAGAATAGCTAAATGATTATTTTAATTTCTGGATAAACTGGTCCCAGTTGGACAATTCTATCCTGTAACTTGGGCAATACATGACCTTTTTTCCTCTGCAGAGGAGAGGTGCAAGTATTTAGTTGGATTTTTGTGTTGAAGGCTTCAAGAACTGTGCTGAGGTTTGGGAATGAAAGTTGTATTTTTACCTTGAAGTTTCTTCTCAACAGCCTTGACCAGCATCCCTCACATCAACTAGTTTTAGTCCAGGGAGAGGAAATCAGCAAATAATAGGTTTTGGTGGTTCTTAATAGGATGTTTGTGCATAATTTGCAGTACAGCAGTGCTGTAATTTTAATCATGTGCTCTGCTTTAACAGTATTAAAACTGGCAATTGCAGCTCCCTAGCAATTTTTGCCAGCTTTGGAGGTTTCACTACTGTATTCTTAGCTGACTGCTATGGACAGAGCAAGTTTTGAGTAGCAAATCTGATTGTGGCAGCTCCATGGAAATCTTTGTGCTTCTCCTCAGTAAAATAATTTTTTAAAAAGAGGTGGAAATTCATGATATAGAAAACTTCCTGGTAGGAATGGCCTGAGGTTTTGCCCGAGTCTCCCATGGAAGTTTCATGGCTGTTGAATTCTGCCATGCTTGTTTATGTGAAGAAGATTTAAACATTCCTCTGGCTTTGCAAACTTTGATCCAGGTGGAAGCTGGTGATCTGGTTCATTTATGGGGTTTCAGACAATTTTTTTTTTTCTTCAGACAAATGTAACCATAGTGATTATCTAACATAGAATGGATTATAGGGGAAGAATAACTGCATTAGGGCTGTTTAAAATTCAGGTACTGTATTTGAAAGATCAAAGTGAAAATGCAGCAGTTCTATTTTTAATCCACTAGAGTTGTGGAAGTACTCAAGACTGCCAGCACTACAGCAGTGTGTTTAGCACAAATCCTCATGCTCACATCTGTAGAAACAAATTCTATTCCCTAACTTAAAATTTTAGCTTCATCTTGATGTTTTCACACTGGCTGGTACACAGAAATATGGATTGTGGTTTTTAATCCATGTGTTTCTCCCCACAGCCTTGATGCACCACAGCAACCACGTGGACAGCAGCCGCTGCTACCAGTGTGTCAAGTTCCTTGTTACTCTGGCTCAGAAGTGAGTAATGCAGCTTGCAGAGTTTAACCTCATCCCTGCCTTAGGCCCCTCTATGACCATTATAAAGCCTGCTATTATTCTTATTTTTGATCAGTTTTTATCCTTTGTTACTGGTGCTCAAAGGTCTTGGTAGTACATGTGCCAGTATGGAGTGAACTCTTTGCTGGTTGGTACCTGAAGGGATTTCTCAGATTACAAATGATAATTGCTGTTTATAAAAGAACAGCAGAAAGAGAAAGAAGAAGAAAATTACCTTAGAAAAAAAAAAAGAAAGAAATTACCTTAGAAAAGGTCATTCTGCAGAGCAGGAGTCTGACGTTAACACCAAATAAATGTAGGGAAACTGTCCCAGATTTTTGAAATATTATGATTCCTAAATTCTCTTTGTTTAGAACTTGGCATACATCCCAATAAAGCATAATTCTGGAATTCTGTGAACCTGTAGGGTAGACTACTTTGAGTAAATTTTACTAGTCATTATTGCTAATTCAGTTAACAGGAGTTTAAGTCAGTTTGCAGTGATAACAGTGCACACAGAGGGCAGCAGTGCAAAGAGAGAGGAGTCTGTATTTTTTTTACGTTAGCCAGAATGCCTTGTTCCTGACTAATGAATATAATTTCAATTCCCAAGGTGCCCTACTGCAAAAGATTACTTCAAGGAGAATTCCCACCACTGGAGTTGGGCTGTGCAGTGGCTACAGAAAAAGGTAATTTGGCTTGTAACAGAGAAGTTGTCATTTGTTTACAACAATAATCATGGGTGGATAATCTCCATCCTCTGCATGGCTCTCTGAGATGGCTCAAAAGACAAAATCCAAGCTACTTCATTTTTTACAAGGACAACTTGGATGCAGCTAAACCTGATGCAGTGCCAGAACTTCAGTAGCCCCCCCCATGTGTTTCAGGCATAAATGCATTTACAGTGAATAAAACCAAGTGTGAATGGTTGCAGTGATTATTCTTTGCCATGTGGGAAGCGTTCAGTGCCACTGTGGTCGTGTAGAAGGCTTCATTTTTTTAAAAAAGCAGTTTTCCATTGCCTGTGTGTTGATGCAGGAGAATGTTTAAATGATTGGATTCCTTACAGAATCATCACAGCTTTGCACAAAGCACAGCTGTTGACAGATACAGCTTTTCTTCCCACACGTGTAGTTTTTGTCCTTCCCACTAAACTCACCATAGTTTGGCCAACATATCTTTCATAAATATCCAAAGACAGTTTGGAAACTTGGAGCTCAGCAGAAGTTGGTTGCTGGTTTTCAGCTGAGGAGCAATAGCCTTTCTGGCTGCATTTGAAGTGTCTGTGCCCTAGAGCTCCAGCTCGTTGCCAGAGGATTCAGGAAGCTTGTTCCAGTCTTAGTTCACCCACCATCACAAATGCTTGAGGCCTTACACAAGTCAAAATCAAATGGCAATTCTATGGCTTTCTTGGCTTTTTATGCAGATGTCTGAGCATTACTGGGCTCCCCAGAGTAACGTGTCTAATGAAACATCCACTGCAAAAACCTTCCAGCGCACTATTTCAGCACAGGTATGTGACAGTCCTGGCAGATGATGTTAAAATTGCTTATTTCTTTTCTTGGAAGCATCTTTGGGTTTGGCAACTTCAGTCCCCATCCCTGGAAGTGTTCAAAAAAGTGTGTGGGTGCGGCACTTGAGGCCATGGTTTAGTGGTGAAACATGGTGGTAGTGCTGGGTTGGCTGTTGGACTTGATGATCTTAAAGGTCTTTTCCAACCTTAATGATTCTGTGATATTCCAGTGCACTTTGGGCTGTTTTTCCTTTAGAAGCTCAGACCCTGTGGTTGTTCCTGAAAAAAAATTACCCCTTGAGTGATATTAGTCAACACTCACCTGTGGTGACTTGGCTGTCTCACTGCAGTAGCTATTATTGTTTTAAAATAATAATAACAGAATAATAAAAATTTTTTAAAAATAACAACTGTGAAATGAAATGACACCATGGCCCCTGACACTCTCTTGGGCTCTTCCCAACTCAGGACACTCTGGCCTATGCCACAGCCCTGCTGAATGAGAAGGATCAGTCTGGAAGCAGCAATGGCTCAGAAAGCAGCCCTGCCAACGAGAATGGAGAGAGGCACTTGCAGCAGGTAAGTGAGGGCAGATTTACCCTCCCTGTGGGGCTCTGTGGGGCAGCTGATCCCTGCAGCTTGGGTCAGAACCAGCACTGACCACACACACAGCAACTGTGCATCTTACAGAAATAACTGTGTCCTTCTCTCCCTGTCCCTTGTGTGTGTTGAAAGGGCTCAGAGTCTCCTATGATGATTGGGGAGCCTAAAAGTGACCTTGATGATGTTGACCCTTAGAGGAAATCCCTGTGAACACAAGAACCAACTCAAACATTCAATGCCTACTGGTACCTACTGGAACTGGAGTCATGTTGCTTCTGCTGTTGGAAATCTGGGAGAGCAGTGGCTTTACAGGACCAGAGGAGATGCTGGAGGAGGTTGTTTCCCTGAAAGATAAAAGCATTTTTTTAGCCACAAAGGCTTCAGGTCAACAAATGCTCTAGAAAACTGCATCTTCACCTGCAGTAGCTTGTGACAGTCCAAAACACCGAAAGCAAGTTTGTCAAGAAGATTTTATCAAATACACAAACGCTAGTGGTTGAATTTTTATGTGAACATTTAAATGAGTGAATGTAAAACTGTTGCTTTTCTGTGATGCTGCAAAAAAAAATTCTTTTGGTTTTTATACAGGAAAAAAAAAAGAAACAGACTGCCCTTATGTATGGAGGGCAAATTTTTAATCTTTCTGATAATATTGAATAGGAATATTCAAATTTCTGTAAAGATGTGTGATGACTTACATTTCATTGTAAAATATTAGTTAAAGAATGGGTTTACATAAGGACTTCTGTATTTAATATGTCTCCCTGCTAATTAGTAAAGCTCTTGATGAGAGAGATCAGCAGGATTGCTCTGTAAGAAGAGTGATTCCTTAGGTGATTTGGTCAAGGAGCTCTGGAATGAGTCATCTTTCCCTTACCTTCCAAAAACCCTTCAGACAACTGGGAAGGGCAGTAAAAGAAAAGCTTTGTGCTCTAGGTATGCAAGCATTTATTATTCAAGGATGTTGGTGAATTTAAAAAAAAAAAAGAGTTAATGAGTAGTTTAAAAGAAAAAAGCACTTTAAGAAGGAATTCTGTTGCAGTTTTACTCATTAAATTTTTTTAACTTTTGGAGACATATTGAATAAAATGTAGTCTCAGTCATGGATCTGCAATCACTTGCTTTATGCTTTGAAATTACTGAGAAAGTTGGTATTGGTTGTAAATGATGAATAATTCCTTGAGTGAGCTGGGAACACTGTTGTGCAGATTTTATAGCAATTTTAACATGGGGAAAGAAAGAATTGGCTTTGTTTGTATTTTCACTTGACCAGGCAACGTTTAAAATATCACAGCTCTTTTAATTTGCTCACAGATAACTGGAAACCAGTTGGGATGATTTGAGCACAGTTTTGTTTTCCATGTCAAGCGCAGCTCAGTGATTTCTGGCTCTGGATGCAAGCTTCTTTTGTGCCAACTAACTTCATCTTTTGTACATTTTGTGTTTGTCACATTTTCTGCACTGCTTTTTGCCTTTATTTATGGATTCTGCCTTACTTTAAAAAAAAATTATATAAACAAACATGCACAGAAACGGGGGGACATCTTAAGGAGTGCCTGGGTACCTCCAGAATAGACAAATTTGCCAAGTTAAAGGCACAACCAGCCAAAAAGTGCCTCTTTTTGTTTCTTTTCACACGCTGCTGCCAAAATACAGAGCAGCAGACAGCTTTTCACTGTTGTGCACTAATATTGAAAGTAACCAGTCATTTCACTGTTGGAAGTAACCATGGGATGTGATGTCAGCTGTACAGCTTTGTAACTTATTAAAGTGGGGTAGGAGAGTCGGCATCATGGATTGCAGGGGGGCACTGTAGTCAATTTTTTTCTCTCACTTCCTTTTTTTTTTTTCTCCAAACGACGTCTTCATAGACACACGGCGGAGTTAGCATTTTATAAATGTTTCTGATGATGTGCTGGGACATTTTAAATGTGATGTTTTAAATTAATTTTGAATAAATCATTTCTTACGGACACCCCCTCCTTCCTTCCCCCACCCTGAAATACTTCAGTAATGGGTGATGAATATTCCCGAGAAGTCAGTACACAGTGGTGATGGTGATGGGAGAAGCTGGTCATGTCCCTGTGGGTTGGCACCACTTGTCACTTCAGGTTCCTGTTATTTCCTATGGAAACAACATCCTCGATAGCCGCAGGCCCAGGGAAGCATTGGTGGGAATTGCATCAGGATGGCTCATCACCACTGTCTACTTGAAACCAATACAAACTTTTTCACGGTTCTGCTCACGCTTGTACAAAGTCAGTGGTTATAATTTGCAGTCAGATGATACTTGGTCAATTATTTTTGTTTCCAGCTGCTGTCATTTGAACCTGCTGAAGATTATTTTTTGGAAAATAGAGTTCAACGGAAAAAAAAAACCAAACTAGTTTTTGTGTAAATTGTGATGCATTTATATGTTGTAATTTTTACTGCCAATCTTTTTGGATGAAAATGTTTTTATACAGCTTACAAAATGTTCAGTGAGGAGCAGCCACAGCCTGCCTGTGAGCACTCGAGGAGATATTGTCCGATTAATGCATAGACATTTGGCACTGGAAAAATAGGCAGTCTTGATGAACAGTCTTGGGATTCCTGGTCAATGGAATAAAGTTATTCCTTTCACAGAAAACTAGTGTAATTGTTAGACTGTGCACATGCTGCTATGCTCTTGTCTTGACCATCCTCTTGTCCTGACCCTCCTTGGCCAGCCCTGCAGATGCTGAGCTCCTCGAGAGTGCCCTGATTGCCATTTTGGCTCCTGTCCAGAGTAAATGGAAGCAGCTGAGTGGCCCTGGAGCTGCCCTGCTGTATATCCTTCTGCCACGGCGTGTGCAGGGGCAGTGTCACATCTGTATCTCCGTGCAGCTTCTCCTGACCTCAGCAGTGATTTACCCTGGCCCTGCTCACAGAGGTGGATTAGAGCAGATTTTATGTGTCAGATCCAAGATTTGTGGGTGATCTGGGTGTGAATTCATCCAGTCTCCTAGGGGGGTGAGGAGCAGAGAGGTGCACACGGAGCTGGTGTTCCCCTCTCACTTATTTGGGATCAGGAGCTCCAGCCAGAGCTGCCATCCCCACTCTGGTGTGCTACTCCTTTGTCCCCTGCTCTAAGGATGACAACCTTCACTTTTCCAGCCTGACTGCTCTCCACTGGTGGTCCTGGGAGCATGGTCTGGGCATTGCAAACTGCTGCCAGGACTGGGATCAGTGTCCCTGAGATCAGTGCTGCTCTCCTGAACATGAGAGGCTTTTCCGCCTACCCACGTTCAAGGCACAAAGCAAGGGCTAATCTTTTAATATTGTTTCCTTCCACCAGGCTTATGAAGGCTTGAAGTGAGCTGGGGAAGCTCTGTCTGGCTTATCAAGCATGGAAAATGCTCACACCTTGTGCTGGATCCTCCCCTCTCGCAGGGAAGGCAGCAGAGCTGAAATCCTGATGTGTGTTTTGAGAGGTGACAGCCTGAGGAGTCTGCTGAAAAATCACCCTCGGTGTCAGAGCTGTCCAGGAGCTCTCAGGCTGACATCCCTTTTTCTTTTCTGCCGCTTTGTGCAAAATTCAGGTTCCAGCTGATGAAATTATGGGCTGTAATTAAGTCCATGTTATATAATTACATGTTTAGATTGGGGCTGGGCTCTTGCCAGCTTTAGTTAACAAGTTAGAATTAGTTTCAACCTCTCAAAGTGGTGCTTTGTGCTGGGTTTGTCTTCTCTCGCCAATTAAAGCCAGAGTAACAGAGCTGCAGGGAGCTTTTGGATGGGGAAAAACAGCCAACCCAGCCAAGTTTGACAGGTCAACCTGGTGCTTGTGGTATCAAGATGTGTTTCTTTTTCGTCTATCCTCAGATAACACCACAAAAATTATATATTGTAGTACCAGGAGGCTGCTAAACACTGAGAGAAGAGTGAGACCCAGCTTTGGTGGCTTCTGGTGTTCTCAGCCTTTCCCTGCTGTGGGTATCTCTCTGAGCCAAGCTTTGTCTCCTTCCCGGGGCTCCCAACACTTCCCAAGTGAAGTAACAGCCACAACACGAGTTCAAGGGCACATTCCCCCAAGCTGGGTGGTGTTTGTTTCCATAACTGGGAACTCTTGCCCTACATCACTGTTGTTAAAACAAACTTCTGGTCTTGCATGCGTGTGAAGAACACAGAGCTCTGCCCAGCTGTGAGCAAGGGTGCCTGTGCTGTCTGTGCCAACCTCCAAGGGTGCCACTGTCATCCAGGAGCACCTTGGACCCCAGGCAGGGATCAGATCCAAGGAGGAGGCGCATGGCTTGCTCACTAACAAAGCAGAGATCTTTTGGGAGAGCAGAATCCTGCTGGATGGGTTCTCCTTCCATCTTCCAGATCACTTCCCCAGGGGGATGTACATGAAGCCAGACAATCAGCGCTGGTCTATGAATTTTATTTTAAAAAGGCATTTATAAAATACTTATTTATAAAACTCCAAATAAATATTTAAGGTACAAATGTAAAAACTAAGGTGCTATGAAATCTTTTCCTTTGTTCTATTTTTTTTAAGGGAATTACAGCCTCCCACGTTTCTATGTGTCCTGGGAAGACCTGAAACTGTTAACACAGAACACCAGCAGATCATTAACTTTGACTTAACAACAAAAAAAGCACTAACAAAGCAGTAGCTGACTGTAGCAATGCAGATAAAAATCTAATTAACCAAGCAGGCTGTTTAAACTACAGCCCTTACACTTGACTCGAAAGTAAAGAAGTCTCCTAGGAATAGAGTAGGCAATTATAAAACTGCCCAAAAATGGCTAAACTAGGATTTTCCAGGTACTAAGCAGCATTAGCTGACAACTAATGAGCAACTAACCAGGAAAGGAAGGAGCAATCCTCACAATATTTTTTTCTTTAAAAAGGTGATGGGTTTGTGGTAGGTTGGGTGGCATCACTGGGGTTTGCACAGTTGAGGTGTTTATAGGAAAACCCAGTGCATGGCAGGGAAAGGATTCTGGGATGACTCTGGTTATGGGGCACAGCTCCAGCTACACAGGGGCTGCTTGGAGAGCTCTTGCAGAGCCCCCCTGGATCCTAGCCCTGCTGTGTGCAAGGAGGACAGGGGAACTAGCACAGCAGCCCAAGCATGGAGGTCACAGCAGCCACATGTCAGAGCGTGGATCGTGCTGGAATCCCTGGAAAGGCACTGAGCCAGGGACACAGCAGTCCAGCAAAGCATCCATCCCTGCTGTGCCACAGGAATGGCCTCCCTGGCTCAGCCCATCCCTACTGCTGGCTCCTGCAGCAAATGGCCATGGCCACAGCCGAGCTGCCACCAGGGACAGTGGCTGCCACACAGGAATTGTGCACGGCGTAGGCTCCCAAGTGGCCAGGGCTCTGGGGAAGGCCGTTACAGCCTGTCAGTGTCCAGCCATCGTCACAGGACACGGTCACCTAACGAGGAGAAGAGGCCAAGGCACGCAGGTCAGCAAAGGGCCAGGGGTCTGCCCATCCCCGGTGTCCCCAGGGTTCAGGGGGAGGTGACTGGTGTCACCCAGCTGGGTGGGGTGTCCCATTGCAGGTGGGGACACCAGTCAAGGCTGGGGCTGGGACAGCCACAACAGGCTGAAGCCAACTCAAAACCCATCAGGGTGGCAGAGGGACATGCAGAGACAACACCACGGCAGAGGAGCACACCCCATCCCTACCTTCTCCTCGGATTCCAGGGCCATGTGCTCCTTCAGCCGACACTCAAGGCTGGTAGCAGGGCAGCACAGGGCGTGTGCCATCCCCTCTGTCCTGCTGGCACAGCGGCTGGGTCCCCTCCCCAGCCCCAGCACAGGCCTGCCACCAGCACCCAGCGCCAGGGACGGGGAGTGGAAACTGCACCCTGCCAGAAGGAGAGGGTATGTTGGCACTGGCAGCCATGGCAGCATCCCAGTGCACACACAGGTGCTGAGGATGTCCCGAGAGAGCCCTGAGCCTTCCACACTCTGTGCACACAGCACATGTACCCCTTCCCTGTCACCCCAGCACTCACAGCCACCCCTTTACCCCCAGATCCCAGAGGTTTTCTGGAACAAACACCCTTGTCCATCAGGCTCAGAGGTCTGTAGCCCAGAGTGTCGAGTGTTACCAGTCAGCACACGGTCCCGTGGGGAGCACTCAGCCCCCTCGGCCGCCGGGGAGCTCCTGTTGATCCGACATTCAGCCCTGGGCCATGTGCAGCACCTGGCGATGGCATAAACCCCCTGGCCACCGAAAGCGTTGTGGGCCACGCACTCCTTCTGCCCATCCTTGTCCTGTGGACGGGACAGCACAGCATCAGCAGGGTGCTCGGGGAGCTGGGGACACCCCCTCGGAGGCCAGCGGGCACTCCAGGGCAGCCCCTCTGCCTCCGCCCGCTCTGCTCACCTCTATGCGCTCCCTGAGGCTGCTGCCGCTGCGGGAGAAGCTGGAGCAGCTGAGCATCTCCTCGGTGCGGGCACAGCGAGCCACGGCCGTGGCGTGCGGGATGAGCCCCGAGCGAGCTGACCACACCGAGCGGCAGAGCAGCTGCTCCTCTGCAACGGGGCCAGGGCGTCAGCGGCCGGGGGACACCCAGTGTCACCCGCAGTGTCACCCGACACCGACCAGGCTCTCCATCTCCCCCCATCCAGCTGCACCCAGGCTCAGCCAGCTCGGGGGGAACGTGCTCTGCCCGCACACCGCGCTTTCACCCTTTCACTTCTTCCCCGCTAAGGGCAGAGCTCCGCCGAGCACCCAGCGGGCACTGAGGTCCTTACCTGCTCCCAGCCGGGCGGGCAGCCCAGCCACGTTGTTGGGTGTCTGGAGCCGCTGCTCCTCCGGGAACCACGCTGTGTCCATGACATTCTTGGCGGAGAAGTGCAGCAGGCGCTGCCGGAGCTCGGCGAGGCTCAGCCGGGGCTCAGCGCTGAGCAGAACGGCAGCGATGCCTGCAAGGGCCCGGGAGGGTGCTGTGAGAACCAGGGGGGACACAGCCACCTACACACCTCTCCCATGGGCAGCACGGCTCCAGAGAGACCGGAGAAGGCATCTCTGCAGCCCATCGCCCCCACGCACGGCATGCCGGAGCACTATGCAGGCTGCGGCACCCAAATGAGGCAAACCTGCCAAAACCATCGCGGCACACGAAAATGCCCCCAGCTCAGGCATTCCCGAGCTGATGCACATTCCTGATGCCCTGTGCCAGCACCAGCAAGGGGAGGACCAGCCCTCCCTGCCCCTCGAAGCACAACTCGCCTGCCACATGCGCTGCCGCCTGCGACGTCCCGCTCTGCGCCGTGAAACACGTGCTGCAGTCGCTGGAGGCGGCGATGATGTCGTCCCCCGGGGCAAACAGGTCCACGCAGCGGCCGAAGTTGGTGCCCAGGGTGCCGATGGAGGCAGGCTGGTCCTCGCTGTCGGTGGCACCGACCGTGATGACCTGGCAGTGACAGGGGAGCCCGGGCGGCATGGCACGGCCAGCCCCAGCCCAACCCGCAGCTGGAGGGCATGAGGTGGCACCCAAGGCTCAGGGGACACCCCCTAGCCCCTACCTCCGGCTCGGATGCGGGCGAGTACAGGCAGGCATCGTCCTTGTAGTTGCCGGCAGCCGCCACCACCGCCACTCCCATCCGTGCCATCCGGCGGCATCCCGCGTTCAGCGCGGGGCTGTGAGCACCAGCCAGGGGCAGCACCAGCACCAGCGGCGAGTAGGGCTGAGCCTCCAGCGTCCTCTTGATGAACTCCAGGGCTGGGAGGGACAAGACACTATCGCAGAGGCTCGGGAAGGGATCCTGCTCCTCTCCGGGGCATGGGGTCACTCACCCGTGAGGGTCCCGCTGACGGTGCCCTTCCCCTGGCAGTTCAGCACACGGAGGCTGAGGATCTTGGCTCCCGTAGCCACGCCGGCGTCGCGCCCGCTCAGCACCCCGGCCACGTGTGTCCCGTGGCTGTCACACTTGCTGGCCTGGGACAGCACAGGCACCGCAGTTTCATGCCCCAACCCATTGCATCAGAGCAGGTTTGCAATCCCACAGCACCCTTCCCACCCCTTCCCACCTTGATTCCCTCTCACCTGACACACACCCGTGCCACCCTAGAACACTTTCCCCAGAAAGAAGCCCTGCCCCACTCAGCCATATCACCTTGAGGGTGATCCCAACATCCCCCAGGACCACAGCTGCTGCTGCTGCATGTCCTGCCCAGCCTTTGCTCCAAGCCGAGTGTCTCCCTGTCTTGGAAAGCCCCACAAGCCTGGCCAGGATTTGGTGGATGCAGGGGTGTGCTCTGGGCAGGATGCGGCACCTCGGGGCTCACCTGCCTGTGGAAATGGGTGCCATCCTCCTCGGGGATGCTCTCGAAGCCGGTCACAGTCACCCTGCCCTCGATCTCCCGGTGAGTGCTCTGCACGCTGGTGTCCAGCAGGTAAATCTCCACCAGGTCACCTTTATCTGCCAGGGATGCAGCAGGGAGAAAATGTAACCCCCATCATGCCCAGCACAGGCCCCCTGGGATGCTCCCAAAACGCAGCTCCAGACCCGCAGCACCATGGGGCAGAGGGATATCCTCGTCCCTTCGAGTTAAACAGAGGGGACCTGACCCTTCCCCAGACCCCCGCGGTGGCCTCGTCACACACCCCAGCGCTTACTGGGAGGGCTGTAGGTGCCCGAGCTGGGCTGAGGTGGCACAATCCTGCCCAGGTTCCAGGGAATGCTCTGGGCAAAGACATAGGCGTCCTCCTCAATGTACTTCACGTGCGGCAGCCTCAGCGCCTGCGGGGAGGACACAGCGTGGTGACAAAGCTCCGGTTTCTCCCCAGAGCTGGGGCTGCGACCCCCACCAGTGCTCCCCGCAGCCCCCCCTGACCCTGTCCCCCGCTCCACATACCGTGTCCAGGACGTCGCTGCTCATCCTCACCAGGAAGGCGGGCAGGAGGTGGAAGACGTGCAGCAGCTCGGCCAGCTGTCCCCGCCGAGCCGCCCGGGCCTGCAGCCGCCGGGCTGTGCCTCGCACCTCGGCCTCGCCGCCCGCCCGCAGCATCACCACGTAGCGCCCGGGCAGCCGCCACGACGCCTGCGGGGACACGAGCACCGGGCTGGGGACACAGCACAGGCGCGTGGCTGTCCCCCCACCCCACGCTCCTTACCTTGGCGGCGCGATGGAAGGCAGCGGGTCCAGGGGAGGCTGCCCCGACGGCGGCTTCCCCGTCCTCGGCCGCCCCCAGGGCCAGCACCAGCGACAGCACCAGCGGCAGCGCCCGCGGGGACATCCCGCACCCGCGCCCCGACGGGAAACGCCGGCAGACGCCGGGACCCTCAACGCCGCGGGGACAGCGACTGCGGGGACCCCCTGCGCGACCGCCGAGGGGCCGGAGAGCAGTCCTGGGGCTGGAGCGGGGCCGGGGAGCTGGAGCGGAGCCGAGGGCTCGGTGCGCACCCGCGGAGCTCAGGAGCCGGAGAGCACCGGCGGAGCCGATGGCCCGCAGCGCCCGCTGATCCGAGCTCCCGCAGCTCACCCGCGGATCTGAGCTCCCGGAGCGCACCCGCTGATCCGAGCTCCCGCAGCTCACCCGCGGATCTGAGCTCCCGGAGCGCACCGGCGGATCCGAGCTCCCGCAGCTCACCCGCGGATCCGAGCTCCCGCAGCTCACCCGCGCAGCTCCCGGCGCGCAGCGGCGGCCAAGGCTCTGCCCGTCGCGCCGGGGCTCAGCGCGGCGGGGCGGGGATCACTCCACGGCCGCCGGCCCCAGCGGCCCCCACGGGCGGGTTAAGCATTAACGGGGCCGCGGGAGGGGGGGGGCGCGGGGAGAGGGCAAATGGGGTCGCTGCTCACCCCGAGTCCCGGCGGATCGCTGGGGGCTCTGGTGAGCAAAGCGCAGCAGCTCAAGGACTGTTTTCAGAAAGGGCTGAGAGCTTTAATGTGCCTCCTACTGCCTCGCTCCAGGAATAAATTCCCATGAACTCCTCTAATCCTGTTTGGGCATTTTTTACAGAGTCGTCACACATCGCAAATGCCCTTTTCTGCGGGATGATATCGGCGCTTTCCCGTGGGTCTCCACGCCGCTCCCCTCCTCTGCCCTCCCGCAGCATCGGGATCTCACACTGCCCCACATCCCCAGTGACCTCCGGCGAACCCCGTCCCTGCTCCCGGCTTTTCGGGGAAATAGGAATATATTTATTTTCTGACTGGTTGTTTATAAGCTCCTCAGAGGTTGTACGTTTATATGGATGTCTGTGTTCTATATAGATGTGTGTGTTTCGTATGAATGTGTGTGGTTTGCATGGACATATATTTTACATGTTATAATTACGTGTATGATTTGTATGCATATATATGTTTTATAAGGGTGTGTGTGGTTTGTATGGACATATTTACAAGGATGTACATGTTTTATAATTATGTGCATGGTTTGCAAGGTCGTATATATTTTATATAGGTGTGTATGTTTTATAATGATGTGCATGGTTTATAGGGACGTGTATATTTAATATGGACGTGAACAGCTTTTATGGACAATGCTGATTTTTTAATGAGACATCAGGTGGATGCCTGAACTCTGGTTTGGCTAACCAGAGGGACACCACACCATGCTTGTCACCCACTCACTGCAGAGAGGTGACACTGGAAGGAGTCTGTTCAGGACGCTGATCACGGGGATGAGTCTCACTCCTGATTTTGGGCTCAGCTTTGTCAGTGCAGCTAAATCCCCCAACGCACCACTGGGGCCTCAGGAGGTTTCCGGGACAGCTGAGCACGGGGGGACCCCATCTCAAGGGGGACAGTATCCCTCTCCCTGCAGTCGCTCGCTTCATTTTTGCACAGGGGACAAGCTGTGTCCCAGGCGAGGATGGAAGAATTCCGGAGAGGAGGGGGTGGTGGAAGTCCCCCCAGTTCCATCTGCATCCCGACGTGCTGAGGAACCCACAGAAGTCTTGGCATGAGCATCCACCCGCGGCTTCTGAGTAGGGAATGTGAGAGATGCTCAGCTCTGGAGCTCTCTCCACGAGTGGATATCTGCAGAAAGGTTATTTTTTTTTTTAAATTGAAAAATTGTTCAGAAATAGCCCAAAATTTGCACCTTTTACAGGAGAGATCTGATTATGTCCTGGCACCCTGCGGGGCTTCCAGCGTCTGTGTCTGTGTGAAGTGGGGGCTTCTCTTGAAGGGGGAGGAATGAGAGAGCAGAGGACGAGTCAGAGAAAATCTCAACAAGGGGAAAAGGTCCCGAAATCCCTTCTGCCGTCCCTCGCGGGGGAGAGGTGCGGCTCTGGGCGGTGCTGGCAGAGGGCTGGGATGCGCTGCGCCGAATAGCATCCCGTTGGTAAAAAGGAGCTTCCCCAAACATTTCTGGGAGAGCTTTGGGTGTCTAGTCAACGTCACAGAGCCACAAGTCAGAGGAGATGCTGCAAACTCGCGCTGCACCAGCCGGGAATCGAACCCGGGTCGCAAGAATGGGAATCTTGCATGATACCACTACACCACTGGTGCGCTGATGTCACCTCCGCCCGCGGGTCACCAACCGCTCGGGTGTCACTCATCCCGCGTGGCCGTGCGGGTGGCATTGTCAGTCCCTTCCGTCCTTCCGTCGGCTCCCAGCCGCGGGGTCCCTGAGGGTGGGGGGACACGCGTGGGCGGCGGGCGGGTGGTGTCCCCACCTCCCGAAGCTGAGCCGGACCTGGCAGCGCTTAATGCCATGCAGGAATGTCCCGATTCCCACAATGTTTAACCTCGGCCGGCGCGGGAGCCCAGTCCGGCTCAGGGATGCTGCGCCGGGGGTGAGGGGATGCACATCCAGCTGAATTAAGGATTCCCCGGGGGAGAGGGTCCAGGCCCCGTGTCAGCCCCTCCCTTGCTCCTGCCTGAAGAAATGCTTCTGAAAAACAGATTTCTTGTGTCAAAAATGCGAGTGAGTGGCAAGCCAGGAGGTAGGAACCTCTTCTGTGAGGAAAAGCTGGGAGAGTGTTCAGCCTGCAGAAGAGAGGGCTCCAGAGAGACCTTAGAGCCCCTTCCAATACAGAGACTACAGGAGAGCTGGAGAGGGACTTTGGGCTGTGAAGCCCTGGCACAGATTGCCCAGGGAAGCTGTGGATGTCCCATCCTCGGGGACATTCAAGGCCAGGCTGGATGGGCTTGGAGAAACCTGGTCTTGAGGAAGGTTCCCTTTGCAGAGGGGTTGGCACAAGATGGTTTTTAAGGTCCTTTCCAAGCCCAAATATTCTGTGGTCCTATAGGCAAAAAAATTTAGGTCTCTACCAGACTCCCACACTCCACAGGAGCGGTGACAGGGTGACATCCTGCCCCAGGCATCCTCTGAAACTCAGTGAGGTGTGGCCTCATCCAAACAGCATTCCCAGAGCCACCACGCTCCTCCACCCCGGGAAAGACAGACAGGAGCTGATTATGTGTAATCAATCTGGTATTGCTTCCTCCTGGAGTGCCTTTCGCAGTCCTGTGGCAATGTTTAGCCAACACTGGAGCCTTCATTCCCCACCCTCCTGTTTGCCATAAACACCCCAAGTGTGTAGGTCCCTGCCCTTCTCCCTGGCTGCTTTGGTGACACCAGGCTGAGCGAGGGGTGCAGTGACAGCAGCAGGGTGTCACAGGGGTGTGACCCCTCAGGTACAGCCATTTCTTGCACACCTCTCACTGTACCAGCAAAGCACTCCCTGGGTGGCCAGGGAACACAGGAACCTCCCAGGGCTCTCGTGATTCACCCCCTCAGGTGCTAGAGGACAGCTTTTCCCCACTTTTGGGCTTGGGGGGTTGAAACTGCAGGATTTTTTAACTCACTTCCAACCCAGTTCTGTGATTCTGCAGAATTTGCTGAAGCATTCCTCTGTCAGCAGGCATGTGCTCCCAAGCCTCCTGGGGCCATGCTGGGCACAGGCAGCATCCAGCCCAGCTTTCCCAAAACACAGCAAGGGACTGTTCTGGATCCACTGATGCTTTGACCCAAACCCAGCTGCCCTGGGGAGGCTCAGCCACACAGATCCCCATGGTCCTGAGCAGCCAAAGGCTGGGGCTCCCACCAGCACTGCCATCTCTGTGTGCTGGAAACAAAGCTGTGGAGAGCCCCTGTGTTGTCCTTGTTGTGGTGACAAGCCAGCCTGAGATCCATCACATGGTTTGGAACAAACATTTATTCACAGGAGGTTTGGGGGTGGCAGGTGGCAGTGCTCAAACACACCTGCAGCTGCTGACACTGACCCAGCAGTGTTCAAAGCCACCACCTCAAGTGCCATCACCAGGGGCTTGCCTCAGCTGAGTCCTCCTCCCTCTGCCCCCAAAGGTGCTGGAAGTTGGTCCTTGTGCAGGACATAGGGGACAACATGGCCTGTCACCTCCATCACCCCTTCCCAACCTGGAGACATGAAGGCTGCCTGCTGCAGGAGACTCAGGATCTAATTTTAATTTCAGCAGAGTCTGGAGAAGTGGGAAAAAGACCTTGAGGACATCTCTGCCTTGTAAAAGCCACCTGAACTGAGTACATCTTTACCTACCTAAACCTGATCTGTTCCAAACAGCACAGCCAATCCTTTCTCTTCCCAAGCACAGTGTTTAGCCCAGATCCTGCCCAGCCCAGCTTGCTTGTGCCCACCCAAAGGGCTTGGGTGAGGGAGCTTTGTCCCATATTCTGTTGATTCAGGAGGTGGGTTGTACCCCCTTTGGGTTTGGGGACAATGACAGCGTCCTGAGTGTGAACAAGGGATGCAGCATGGCACAGGGACAAGCAGGAGCCTGGGGCCACTGCACTTTCAGCGACAGTCCCCTTTCCTCCAGGCTGTGACCTGTGTGTCCCCTCTATGAGATGAGTCCACGCCAAGAGGCCATTCCCTCCGGACAATCAGTTTTCAGGCTCAAAAAGACCATCGCTGTCCTTGAGCGGAGCATCCGGCTCCTCCCGCAGCCCGTAGTAGAGGTCATCCTCCTCCCCAGCGCCTTGCCGGGGGGACCCGGAGTGCTCTCCCCGCTCCGGGGGGCTGCTCGGGGTGCGGCCGGAGTGGGCAGCAGAGGGCAGGGTCCGGCTCTGTGGCGTGGGGCTGCCGGGCACGGAGCCCTCCAGCGATGGTGCGTCCATCTCCTCCAGCAGGGATGCCAGCGGGGCATCCCCCGGGGCCGGCCGGGCGGGGCTGTGGGGACAGAGTCACACCTGGGCAGGAGCTGCCCTGGAGCAGCAGGAGTTCCCCCTGGAGCTGGTGGCTGCTGGAGCGCTGCTCAGCCAGCCTCCCAGCATCACCAGTCCCCTCGCTGGGTTGCTGGAGCCCCCTGGGATGTCCCTGTCCCAGCCCCAGGTGCTCAAGTCCTATGCCCCGAGCCTACACAGTGACCCTCATCACCTGCAGAGCCCTTTGGGACCTCCCAAACCAATGCTTGGGTATCTCATGTGGCATCTGGTTTGAGGGTCACATACTGGGCATCTCATTTCTATCAGTGTCTGACCAGGAGCTTTGGGGTTGTTCTTGTGAGGGACAATTTTATATTGATAAAATGAAATAAAAGCAAAAATGCAAAGATGAAAATGCAAATTACAACCAAAGGCCATGTAAATTTCTTCCTGGGAAACAATTTGGTGCAGAGACACCCCATGGATTGAGACACCATCCAGGCTCCAGTGGAGCCAAGGCTCTGGGGGCTCAGTGTTGTGAGAGCAGCAAAGACCCCTCTGCATCCTCTCCCTCCCCCTATCCTGGGGTCTGACCAGCCCCGTTTTCACCCCAGATCCTACAGGCATCACATACCAGCTGCCTGCTGCTGCCTCCAGCCGAGGTGCCAGATCTTGGAGAGGATCTCCAGCAGCCCCCAGCTCCCGGTGGATCTCTGCTTTGGCCTGCACTGCTGACTGGGAGCAGCTGCGGGATCTGGGCTGTGCCGTGGGTGGGAATGGAGCCGAGCTGACTGCCTGCCTCTGGATCTGCTCATAGGATGGCAAGCTCTTCTCGTAGCTGCTGGTGGCCTCCTGGATGGGGCAGGGGGCAATCAAGCTGCAGGCAAAGGGACGACAGGCGGCTGAGCAGGACTTGGAGCCCATGGAGCCAGGAGATGCTCAGGCACGTGCACACAGGGCTCCATCACCTGAGGGAGTGGCTTTAGAGGCCAGCAAGGCCACATCAGTGGCCACAGGAGCAGCAGAGCCAGGGGATACCTGCAGGAACATCACTGGATGCTCTGCATCCCCCAGCATCACCCGAGCTCAGCCCTGGGGAGGCTCAGACAGCCTTTGCCTCTCCCAGCCTCATCCCTGCTTGGCATTTTGTGCTGCAGTTGTCCGCAGTCTCAGACACTGCCCTCAGGGCACACACATTACCCTGTTCTGGGACTCACCAGGTGTCCTTCTGTGGCAGAATCATGGGTTTGTGGTCCAGGAACTGCTTGGCCTCCAGATCCGCAGGGATGAAGGTTATCTGGCGGAAAAAGAAAGGCAGAGCCCAGGGGCTGCACTGGGCATCACAGAGACCCTCGGCCCTCCTTAGTGGTGACAGGGTCAGAGTGTGCCTTCAGCTGGGTTTAGGGTCTTTTCCCTCTATATGTGGATGTCCTGCTTGGAAATGGGCTTTTTTTGAGGGAAGTCAATAAGGAATGAATGAATTCACCACAGCCTTGCCTTTCCCCCAGTGGAGTCACACACATCCCCAAGCCCAGAGCAAGTCACAAGGCCCACATGGGAGGGCAGTGATCAGGGACAACACCGAGGATGCCCCATTCTTGAGCCTCAAGCACAGCAGCAAAGTCACATCTCACTGGGGCTCAGCTTTGAGGGGAGCTGCTTTCTCTTTCACCCCAGTCCCAAACAACACAGCTGCTTCCAAAGATCCCAGCTGCTCCCAGGTCCTGAGGTCACTCCCCCACATTTTGGAGGGCAGCCAAGTTGTTGACAGGCCACCCAGCAGAGTGCAGATCAGTCCTACAGACGCCCTTTCCTTGGAAAAAACCCTTTTCTGCCAGCCCCATTTCCCAGAGCAGGGATGCATGGCTGCCCTCCGTGCCAGCAGTGCCCTCTGCCAAGGAGACTGGCAGGAGAGGGCTGGGCTCAGGGGGAAGTGGGACCCTCCGACCCCCATGGCCATGGCAGTCCCTTCTTGCAAGTCCTGGGAGCTTGCCAAGCCCCAGACCCCGAGGAAAGGGCTGCATGGGAGAGAAGAACACAATTTGCTTCCTTGGGATTATTCCCTGCTGCCTGCTTGAAAGCAAAGCCCCAGGCTGAGGGGGTGTGCAGGGGGTGAAGGAGAGGAGCCACATCCTGATGGCATCAGCAGGACACAATTCTCCCCAAACCAACAATTCCCCCTCCAGATTGCTGCAGCTGGCTTCCCCTGGGAAACTCAGGCACAGCCTGAGGCTACACATCCACGGCAGCCAAAGCCCCCCAAATCCAGCTGAGCCCTCAAGCCCCACAAAGTGCTCAGCAGTGGGAAGGATCCTACCTTTGGATAGCACTGGCACATGCTCCAGGTGATGCCCACAAGTACCAGCAGGACACCCAGGACACAGAAGGTGATGTAGATATGGGGCTTTTCCACACTCATGATGAACATCCCCGTCATGACCAGGAAGAAACCCAGGATGATGAAGCCATAGCGGAAGGTCTTCTCCTCTGCCATGGGCTCTGGGTGGGAGAGGCTGGAGGAGAGGTGCCGGGAAGCTCCTGCCGGTTCACCCTCGGCTGCTGCCTGCTGAGACACCTGCAGGGTAAGGCAAGGAGTGGTTTCTCTCTCCGGAGGCTGCCAGCGGCTGAGGATCAGCCGCACGTTGAGCTGGTCCTGCCCAGGGCTGAGCCAGCCAGTTTTTAATGGGTTTGTAATGAATGCAAACAGTGACCCGCTGTTCACACTCCAGTGGAGCCGCCCGGCACGTGTCCGGGTAACCTTCCCTGCGGCCACACAGCCGGACCCCACACCTGGGGAAGGGACAGGGAGACAGAGGGGGCACGGCAGCAGGGATGGGGACCCGGAAACCAGCTGGTCTTGTTGGGATTTTCCCAGCCCTGGGCACTGGAGCTGGACTTGGTCATAAACCAGAGCTGGCAGAGCCCCAGATAAGGGGGATGCCAGGGCCCAGCATGTTCTCAGGGGCTGCGGGGCTGCAACAGGAAAAGAGGGAGTGCTCTGGGGTCTTTTTGGGGGCCGTGGGTTTGGAATAGACCCTGCCCTGCTCTGAGTGCTAAGGCTGCCTCACTGGGCAGCAAGTGGGCTGTGAAAGGGGGACTAAAGCCAGGAAAGGATGGAGTGGGGTTGATCTACTCAGGGATAGTGAGGACAGAATATCCCTGTGCCCTGTGTTCACTTAAGTTGGAGCTGAGGTGTTAAAAGGTGTCTCCTTCCCACCACACATCTGACAGCCAGACAGCATTTGTTTTATTTCCTTGATTCATTCCCTCGTTTTATTCCCTTGATACACCTGGCTTATGAGAAATAATTCTGTTATAAACAATATGTTAAACCTGGCCATGGCTCCTCAGGCAGCCCATTATTTCGGTGGGATGGAGGAATTGGCAGCAGACCCTGCCACAGCTGGCCTTTCCTCTGAGCAAGGCTGCACACCCATCCGTGGTGGCCAGGGAGGGAGGAGGCTCTGCCACTCGGGATGGCTTTTATTTTATGGGAAGCTGCCTGAAATGCCAAGTGCTCTGACCACACACACGACCCACTGAGCATCTCCACACCAAATGAAGTGAGGCGTGGGAAGTCAGCGTGCAGGGCAGCAAGGTGGAAGGGATGGAGATAGGGATGGAAGGGCCATTGCAAAGGCAGAGAAGCAAATGGGGCATCACAGAGCTGGGCTTTCTCTGGATGGATTCTCCAGTCTTTGCTGCAGCTTTTCTCATTGAGTGGGCAGCTCCTGGCCTGAGAGGAGCTCCCCAAAATAGGGTCGGAGCAGGGAATGCAAAGCCTCTGAAACCAGCAGTGGTTTTATTAAAAATATGAAAGCTTTCAAACATGCCAGTTACCCCCGACGCTCTGAACACATCGCCTGCAGGACCCACAATCCTAACAGCAGGTAGCCATCGCTCGGAAAGCCAGGCTGACCCTTCCCGCTCCTCCTCGCCCACCCTCCTCTCGCCCCACAAAGGAAAAGGCTCAGTTTAAAGCTGAGGGACTGGGCAGCCACCCACAGAGTCCCGGCCCGAGCTGCCCAGCTCAGACCCCCCGGACGCTGATGTTCTCATAGCTGGGGGGAGGCGTCGCCTGCTGCTCCTCGGGGTGTGGCGTGTCCAGCCAGGACGGGCTGGGGCGGAACAAGGCGCTGTCGGAGGAGCTGCGCCGGCGGCCGCCCTGCCAGCCCTCGTCGTCCTCCAGGTAGCGATACAGGGGCGGCGTGAGCTCCTCCTTCCTCCCCGGAGGCTGCACGTAGGCCGGGGCGCCGTGGGCAGGTCTGCAGGTCAGGGCTTCTTCGTAGGTGGGGATGGCACTGGAGTCCCAGGTGCTGTGGGGGAAGAGGAGGAAACCCAGCAGCGCACATTGTCAACATCCCAGCAGCCAACTGGAGCATCCCAGCACCGACTGGAGCATCCCAGCACCCCCCCAGCACCTGGAGCATCCCAGCACTGACTGGAGCATCCCAGCACTGACTGGAGCATCCCAGCATTCATCAGCCAGAGCCATCCTAATGCCCCATCACCCAGAACATCCCAACACCCAACCACTGGAGCACTCCAACAGCTGTTGACTGGAGCATCCCTGTGCCCTGTCAACCAGAGCTATCCAAGTGTCCTATCAGTTGGAGCACCCCAGCATCCATCAGCCTGAGCATCCCAGAACCCATCAATTGGAACATCCCAGTGCCCCATCAACTGGAGCACACCAACTCTCCAGCAACTCCATTGTCTGGAGCATCCCTGAGCAGATTAACACATGTGCTGGGGATGGCACATGGGCAGGTTTTGTATGCTCAGGGTCAAGGGATGATCATATCAGCTGCTTCCCAGCATCAGGAGGGTGGGAAGCCATCCATGAGGTCTTGCAAGAACAGCACCCTCATCATGCCTAACCCCAAATTCACCCCCTCGAAGAGCAGAGGCTGCCGACAGCCAAGGGAGCAGTTTGACACAAGAACCCAAACCAGCACCAGGCACCCCAGGTCACTGTGGTCACACCCCACTCTCACTCCAGCCAGAGCCTTCCCTGCACTGGCTAAGCCTGGTGCCATTTCCAGCAGTGCTTTGCTGAACAAACATGGCTTGTGTACAGGGAAAACCTCCGGACAACCTTTGCCCTGTGCATGGCCCTGCTTGGCACCCTATGGAATGGTGCAGCCCCAAAGCTGGGGAGGCTGTGAAAGCAATTCATCATTGCAGATGAAACCCAGCCCAGAGTGCTAGGAAGGCAGCAGGCATTGGAGGGCACAGCTGGTCCAAAGGAAAAGCCACGTGCTCCACAGGGATGCCTCCATCCTGAACTTGGCAGATCTCTGTCCCAGACAGACTGCCCCGGGCCTCTGTGCTAGGGATTTTGCCAAACAGACTCAGCTTGCACAGGAATGCTGCCTTGGAAATGCAGAGAGGGGGATTTATCCCAACACAGGATGCTTTGCTGAGGCTGGAGGAGCTGCTGCAGCACCAGCCGTGCCAGGGTGCTGCATTCCATCCAGCATGGAAGCTGGGAGCTCAGGGAAGGGGACGTTCCCCTCAGGGGCAAAGCAAAATCACGTCCTGGGACAAGGAACCTCCCCCCAGCTACCCAGACTGGCTCACAAGCTCACAGATATCCAGATGGGCACTGAAACCCCTGGAGAACCAGGAACGTGCCTCCCACTCCAACTAAGTTTTTATGGTTTAATGTTCTTAAGAGTTTCTTTTAGTGCTGCTTTTCCCCAGAGCCCGATTTATGCCGGAGCCAAGATCTTTGCTGTGACCCCATAAAGCAGCACTGGGAAGGGCTGGCTGGCTCTACTTCCACGGCAATCTCTGGAAAAAAATAACCATTTTGATAAAAAACTTTTAAATCAAGAAGTGGGAATAAATCTCAGGCTCACAGTGGAAGAGTGTGAAGACACAAAAAGCAGCAGTGCTATTCAGGCCAGGGCAAGGAGTCTTTCTATAGACAAAATGGGCTTCATAAAGGACCCTCTGCCTACACTGCTGTCTTGATGTCATTCCAAAGATTATTCTTCTTTTTTTTCTTTTCATCTAACTCCCATTCAACAAAGAATTTGCTTCCATTTAGAATGTATTAAGCACCCTTATCCTTACAGAGCATGGCAGACCTGGGAGACCAGGGCAGGATCCAACAGCTGGCAGTCTGGGTGACTCCTCCCCACCCCCACATCCACATCCTTCTGCCAAAAAATCAATGCATTCTTCTGCTTGGTGGCCCTGCTAAGGAGATATCTCCCTCGGCATGTGATGGCCCTGCAGGGCAAGGAGAACTGGATGCAGCCGAGCCAGCCGTGGGCACAGCCAGCGTGGGCATGGAGGGGGCGGGCAGGGTTGACATTAATGAGCAGGAGCATCTGCTCTGGGAGCAGGACAGCACAGAGCAGGCTCTGAGCTGTGGGGATGTGCTGCTGCTCCTGTGAGTTCCTCAGCGAGCAAGGCTGGCAGCAGACTCAGGCTCAGGGACAGCCAAACCCACCCTCCACCTCTGCCCACCCGAGCAGGGACACGGCTCCCACCTGCAGTTCCACTTCTCCGGAGGTTCTGCCGTGAAGTACTGCAGGTCCCTGGGGAAATGGTACTGGTAGCGCCTGGACACCACCCTGGCGTTGGCCTTGACGGACCAGAGCAGGCCGAAGATGAGGAGGATGCCGCCGATGCCGCAGCAGAAGAAGCTGACGGAGCGGAGCAGGGCGCTGGAGGAGGAGGAGCTGGGCACGGCCTCGGCTTCCCGGGGAGGCAGGAGGCGAGCGCCGCTGCCCGAGCCCACCTCGCCGTCACTCCACCAGGCAAAGCACAGTGTCCCCGTCACCAGCAGCACGGCCCCCGTGATGGTCATGCCGTAGCGGAAAGAGGAGGCTGCCATCCTTCGGGAGGTTTTAGGAGGGGAGAAGGGTGAGATAGGGCATGAGAGAGCCCACGTCCTGCAAGACAAGAAGGGGGATGGGTTTGAGGGGGGAGAAACTCAGGGAAGACCTGCCAGAGGAGAAAATGACTGAGCGAGGACCACGCTGAGGATTGCAGCCTCTTTAGCTGTTATTATTGACCATCAGAAGGGGCGTTTCCACCATCTCAGATGGGAAGAGCAAAGTCAATGCCAGGTTGGACCCATAAACTTTCCAACAGCCTCATGAAAACATCCTAATTTTCAAGGAACAGCACAGCACTCCCACAAAAGCAGGATGGACACCCCAGCTCCAGGTGCTTTCATAGCTCTTCTCTTTGGGTTTTATTCCAGACTTCCTCCCCAAATTGGAGGAATGCCAGCTGGGTTTCCTGGGTTCTCACTACATGGCTTATGAAAGAGGTCAGAGAGAGGGATGTAAATTTAAGATGTCATCACTTCCAAATTATCAGTGTGCCTGTTTTCTCCTCCAGAACTGATGACATTGGAAAAATCTGCTCAATCTTCATCCACATGAGGTTTGGCACACAAAACCTTGTTCCCCTGGGTCAGCTCCAGTGCAAACTTTCTCAACTTCTTGTCAAGATTGATCCTGCAGGTGTTATCACCACCATCACCCTCCCTGTCAGGGTGGTCTGGGGTTGGTTTGACAACCGAACAGATGAGGTAGTCCCACATGTTTCTGCTGGGTGGCTCTTCTCAGCTAAACATCACACACACAGAGCAACAATGCTCCACTTTCCCTGGTGCTGCAAAACTTGGAAAGTTTTGCAAAAAAACTTGGTTTGGGATCTCAGTCCCCATTGTTTTCTCCAGCAAACAGCAAGCATCTGCTGCCTCGGCTTGTGCATCCCATCTCCCAAAAAAACAACTAATCAGGGAGGCAGAGAGGTCCCACAACATCCCCTCAGCCCTGCTCGCTGCCCCAGCAAGAAGGAGCAGGTTCAGCTCCCACTTCTCAATGGACAAAAAGCTTCAGACCATGTGAGAATTAAGCACCAACAGTCCCAGGCAGATTCAGTCCTGGGTGACTCCTCTGTGAGGGTTTCTCATGGTGGCAGTGCCAGTAGAGTACCCACACAGGAGGGATGGCCAGGACAGAGAAGCAGTTCAAGCAGAGGGGGTTGTGACCTCTGCTTTCATCACTCTGCCTCTATGTCAGTAACCAGAAGATAATATGGTGGCTTTGGTCTCCGTTCCTCCAGGCAGGGCTCATCTCCAATAGAGGAGTCTTAAATCATACCCTGAGATCTGGAAGTGCTGAGCTAGAACTAAGCAGGGAGCAGAAGTCCAGCATGGACTTGGTGTCATCAAGGTCAGGTGGAATTATGTTATTTCAAGCCATTATTTATCAGATGGGCCCAATAAATGGAAAGCCAAATTACCTTGTAATGAAAGAAACACTATCTGATCTAATCGACATGTAATGAAGGAAACTGATGAGAAATGGGATTTAGGTGCCCTGCAGGAAAGCTGCAGGACTGGGAGCCCCAGCAGCACATTCCAGCTCTTGTCTCAGGGTCACAAGCCCGAATTTCTGCCCAGGCTGGCAGTGGCCAGTCATCACCAGCTGTGGTCACCCACTGGGATGCAGATCATATTCCCAGGTTTGGAGAAGGCAGAGCTTCCCTCTGTAACTGGGGGAATGTTTGGATGCTCCCCCCTGAACGGCAGGGGCTTGGCTGAGCTGAGATGGAGAAGGGATTATTGGGGATGGCATTAGATGCTATCAGGGGTCAACATCCCAAAACCATCACTGAGCATGAGCAGCACACAACAGAAGAGCTGGACTCAGGTTGCCTTGGAGCAGGAGATGCTCACGAGAGCACAAGGACCCCACTGACCTGTGAATGCAGCTTCTTTGGAAAACAATGCAATTTCACAAAAAAAGCTCAGCCAATGTTGTTTGGAGAAAAAAACAACACCCGAAAAACCCTACAGCAAAGCTCTCAATCCAACTGCATGGAAACATCAGGTCACTCCAAACTGAAAGCCTGGATTGAACCAGCACCAAGAGTTGAAATGTTCAGCTCCTGCAGTCAGCACTCTCCTCATTCTGGGGTCAGACTGTCGAGGTCTGGGAGATGCCATGAATTCCCTGGTGAGATTTAGGAGATGCTGCGTTTCCCCTGCCTGGGCACAGGGAATTTTGCAGCCTCCAGCACAGCGCACATCTGGGAGCGCTGGCAATGAGGGGGAGGCAGAGAGAAGGTGGAGAAGCCTCTGGGAGGTGACAGATTGACAGCTCGAGAGAATAAACTCTTCTCTCTTGACAAATCCAGCGCAGCGCAGGGAGCGCCGCTGAAAGCTCCCCCAGCCTCCCTGCACGTGCCTGTGCGGGGGCAGCTCCGCCGCGCTGGGTGACCTTGCCACCGCACCGTCCCCTTGCCAAGCCTGCTCTCGGGCTGCCACAGCTCTCCTGAGCCTCTCCAAAAGACCCCACGGTGTTTTCTCAGCACACCAGCCGCTGGAAGAAGGGTCTGAAGGAGCAGAGGCAGGGAGCGAGGTGCGAGGCTGTGGCAGGACCCGAGTCACTGCTCCTAGAGCCTCTCCCGGCTCAATTCCCGGGGCACTCCGCACAGCAGATCTCCCTCCCCACCGGCATTCCCAGCACAAGTTTTCACGGAAGGGTTGCCCATCTGACCATGGCAATTGCCGGCTCCCAAACAGCTTCCTCCACTTTCCGAGCCACCCTGACATTTTGTTCTGCCCTGTCTCCTCCTTTGACCTGCTCTGAAATAGTTTTCCGGGGAATAGATTTGCACGTTGCATGTACAAACAGATACGAATGTTGATAGTTTACATAGTTCCAGTGAGATGCTGAGAATAGCAGCCCCCATATAAAGTTATGCAGATGGTGATTCATTGGGTCTACTAAGCATTACTCAGAAAAACGCTCTTTTCAAGCAACACGAGAAAAGAAAAGAGTTTTGAACCTCTCCCACCGCCATCAAGCAGAAATCCACCTCCACACCCGTCCCTCCACGGCACTTACAGACCGTCCTTCCATGCGGGGCTGGAGACCTTTAATCACGGAAGAAGAACGCCGGGGAGAGATGCACCAAAGCGTGAGCATGTCATTAGGGAGATCCCTTCCTGCCTTTATCCAAATTTGCTATTTTGTCGTGATAGTTACCAGTGAGGGTTTGGTCCCCATTCAAAGCAAAGTAATAAGTGATGCTTTGGAAGAGCATCCGAGAACTCCGGTGCGCTCAGCCTCCCGAGGCAGGTTCGGACAGCGGAGGGCACGTGTGTCCCCCCAGCCAGGCGATGCCTGAGCCCCGCGTCCCCTCTAAGGAGGTGGCCGTCCCGGCGGCACCCGCGGGTGTCTCTCCCCCGGCACAGGCCCCCGTCCCGCCCGGCACAGCGCCCAGCCGGGGGCTGCCCGTGTCCCCCCGTCGCCCCGGCCCCGCCGCGTACTCACCGCCGCCGGCAGCCCCGCTCCGGCCGAGCGGCGGCTCCGCCGAGCCCGGCCCGCGGGGCGGGCGGGGCCGGGGGCGGGCGGGGGGCGGCTCGGGGCGGGCAGGGACCGCCGCTCCCTGCCGGTAATGCACAGCCCGCCGGGCGGGCGGCTCCCGGCTCCCCGCAGCGAGCTCCCGCTCCGTTCCGTCCCGTCGGAGCGCTCCCGGCAGCTCGGGATGCGGAGCCCGTGAGGGGTCCCTGCGGCTGGGACACCCCCGCTCTGGGGACATCCCCGCTGTCCTTTGTGTGGGACACCCACGCTGCAGCACAGGACGGTCTCTGCCCCAGCCTTGCTTTGTGACCACTTCAGTTCTGCTCACCTCTCTGTCAAAGGCTAATATTGTCCCTTTCCCTCGTTCATGGAATCATAGAACTCTTTGGGTTCGGAGGGACCTTTTAAAGGCCACGTAGTCCAACCCCCTGCAACCAGCAGGGATATCTTCAACTGGATCAGGCTGCTCAGAGCCCCATCTAACCTGGCCTTGAATGTTTCCGGAAATAGAGCATCCACCACCTCTCTGGGCAACCCGTGCCAGTGTTTCATCAATCTCCCTGTAAAAAAACTTCTAATCTCAGTCAAGCCTCTTTTAGTTTAAAACCATTACCCTGCAGCGCTCAGGACACCTGGATATTAAACAAGCTGAGGGTGCTCTGATCTCAGTTTCTGGACGGTCGGTATGGCAGCATCTGGATGCAGGTACAGTTCCTCACCAGAGAGCAGGAGGAAGATTTGATCAGGAGCTGCTGTACAGTGCTGTGCTATGGCTGTGCATCTCACAGCTCCACAGATCCACCACGCTGCTCTTGGGCTACAGCTGAGCATCACTGACAGGCAGAGCCACTTCTGTGGATACCCTGGGCTGCTGCTCCTGCACTGCTTGGAGCTCCTCACCTCAAAACCAGCTCAAGCTTTACCTGCACAGGCTGCAGGGAATGATGCAAAGCCCCGCTGTGGAATTCATATCTGCTTCATACATGCTTAGAAGCCACTCAGCCCAGCTGAGAAGGTGTGGGTGTACAGCAGACACTGTGCAGGTTTACACGTGGCAATCTGAGGCACATGGAGAGCTGGCCCTGCAGCACGTTGGGTCTCCATCACAGAGGAGCATGGGGCAGAAGTCCCCAGGGCCAGCACCCATTGATGTGGGCACTGTGAATCACCAGTTACCCTGCTGAAGGACAATGAGGCACCTTCTTCTGCTCATTACCTGCTCAGATTTTGTATTTAACTGAAATTTGATTGTCAAACAGGATCTGAAGCACTTCAACGTGGCATTAGGGCATGACTCCATGCTATTCCCAGCACAGGGCTGCAGAGTGAGATGGCGTTGTGCCAACACACTGTTTCTCCAGCCCCACAACCATGCACAACTTTCTGCCTTCCCCAGAGGTCTGACCCACAGGCAGCCACAAAACCATGACAATTGTTCCACCACAGGCAGAGGCTGGAAGTGTTGAGCTGTACCAGCACCTCTGTCTGCTTAGCAGCACCTTGGCCAAACTGCATTTTCCCTCTCCAAGAACTTCCCTGCTGGTGGACAAGGTGCTGTAACACAGTGCACAGGGAAAGGGCTTCTCCAGAATAAAGACTGAAAATCTGTGAGAAGTATGTAAAACATCCCATGTACGGTGAAAACTGCAGTGGAGAAAACAAGGAGATATAAAAGACATCTACAGCCCCTGCAAGAACAAGAACAAAGGAAGAACGGGGAAAGAGATTGTTCCAGTAATTGCCTCCCCCAGGTAAGGATGCTGAGCCTGAGCAACGCTGCTGGCACAAAAAGTGCTGCTTTTTGATTCACTGTTCACCTCATTTTGCTGCTGCAGCAAATCACATGTAAAATAGTGCATTTCACTGTATAATCAAGATAAATAAGTCCACTTTTTCAAGAGGTGTGTGTGTGCATATGCATGCACTCTCTTCCCTGTCACGATAGGGAGGGTGACACCAAGACCACCAAGTCAAGAATGAATTCGGATGCACAAAGTCCAGAGGAGGAGAGCCCAGGCTCCCTGCTGGAATCCTTATACATGGGACCTGGGCCAGGTCACAGGTGTCCATCAGTGATTTGGCACACAGGCCACTCACACCACACCCAGCTGCCCATAGCAAGCACCTCTGGTCCTGCCCCCGTGACAGAGTCCCTAAAGAGCCATTGATGTGGCTTTGCAGGCATAAAGCATCCATGTCACTCAGATCCCTTGAGAAGCCATTCCCAGGGGCCAGCAAATCTCATGTTTTCCTTAGCAAGGACCACTGGGCACAGCAGGAGTGGGTGCAGCCTGCCAGGCTGATAAGGAGCTGCAGCACGTAGCCATGAGGATGTGCAGATGGGAAACAGTTCCTGCATCCAACATGTGTAAAGCAAAGGAGAAACCTCCTGCTGTTTATCTTTGCCTTAATTTGCATCCTCTTAAAATGCCTAATTAGTTGTGCTAGTTGATATACCGTCTCCGGCACTCCTACTTAATCCAGTCAGCAAACCCAGGCTTTGAAAATATTTGCCCTACATCTTCACATGATGCAACATTCACCAGTGTCCTTTGGCTTCTTTGGGGTTGAACTTGCAGCTGGGCATGGATGTCTCTGTGGTGGTCCTGCTGCATGGGCAGCTGGGGGTTTGGGAACTCCTTTGTGCTCTCCAGCAGGAAAGCATTGGGATGTGAAAGGGGATCTTCCCCTGACCACAAAGCATGGGTGGTTTTTTTGTTCACCTCCTTCTGCAGACAGCTGTGTTTTTGCTCCGAGACTTTATTGACTGCAGAAGCCCTTTTTGTACCACAATATGTACTTTGTAATATATCTTATTATTTCATTCCAATGGCTTTTACCAAGTTTGAATTATAACAGAAGAGCAAGATGTGCATAAAGTTTTTTAATACCCGTTTCTGAAGTGGTTTCTGCACTAGCTATGTCCATCATCCAGCAAGCCACTGGACCCAAAACCTCTGAGTGTTTCAAAGCTTAAATGTTTGCTTACTCACCTGTAATGATGTCCCAGCTAGCAGCCTGAAAAGCTGCACCACACTGAGGAACACAACTGTGGTGGAAAGTCTCGGAAAGAGACTTGGAAAGTACTGATAGCATCATCCACAGAGGGCTTTATGGACAAGCAATGTTCTCAAATTCCTTCAGCTCTTCATTTGGGACTTGTGTTAGTACAGGAGCACCTGGCTGTGGTGCTAACTCCTGTTGGGGCTGTTGTGTAGGTAAATGGGTATGACAAAGCTTTGGGTTTCCTGTAAGGGAAATTTCTGTGTTGCAATTGAGGACAGAAGAAGCTTCCTAGGAGCTTCCCAACAAAATCTGCAAAGGATTTGAAATTCGCCTGAAAAGGGATGAAGGAAGGAAAGAGTTAAATCCTGATGCCTCAACTCAATCTTCATTCAGACAAAACTTTTCCTGCACTTCTGGTGAATTTTGCCTTAGGGAAGCCCCATGTCTGAGCTTCTTTATCCATGAAGAGCCACCCCAGTTGTGTTACACATGGGTAACCCACCACGCAGCATGTTTTACACGCCACAGCTGCTGCAGCTCTGCTAGAGTGAGAGCTGCAGTCAGGAAACATTGATTTCCAGCCCTGCAGGTCCCTCTGTCAAGCTGGATGTCAGTCACAAGTGCATCTGCCACACCTGAGCAGAGAGAGCTATGGAAGACCTGCCCTGGCTGCTGAAACATGACAGCAGTTTGCTTTGTTCTACACGTCAAATATCTGAGCTTGAAGCTCCTGTGTATCCTTGATTTCAAACACTGATGTTGAAAGAAGTAGCAAGCATTTTGATTAAACACAAAACTGGCTAAATTTGATTTCCAGTGAACACAGCATTAGATGTGAGATGAACTACATCTATGCTGACATCCCCAAGCCCCTGTGCTTCTTCATGCCTCTGCTGCATGCAGCTGTTACAGAGCTCTCCAGGGAGTAGGGAATGGGTTGGGCTTTGCTTATTTTTCAGCACAAAAATGCAAAAGAGAAGCTCAAAGCAGCACTAATTACAAATTTTAGAAAAAAAGGGTGGAGCAGCCATCTAGCTCTTTGGGTTGCCACCATGTGTGGAGCCACAAAAAAGCCCTCAGTGTCCAACACACACCTGTCCCAGATGTTCCACAGCTGGTTTCTTTTTCCAATGCCCCTGCATTATCCCACTGCCTGCCTTGGCATCAGGCTGCCCACAAGCACTTGTTCACATCACTGTGCTGTGCTGGGAGCTGGCTGAGGGATATTATGCTGCCAGCAAACCTTACAAACATTTTCTTGGAAGTGTGAAGCCTGGGGAGAGATGCAAGGGATGGCTGAAAGGAGGAGTGTTGTCAATGAGTGTTTTGAGGTTCTTAAAGAATCACCAGCAAATGTATCAGCAAAACCAGACTTAATATAAAAGCAACAGCACAACAAAGTTTGTTGGCAAGGTTCACTCCATTACTTACTAGATGGTTAAAGCACAGAGAGAAAAAAAAGCAAACGAAAAATCCAGTGTCAATCGATCCAAACAGAAATAAACCCAAAATCATCTATGTGGAGGCTGGGCTGGGGAAGGGGAGACAAAAGGACAGGAGAAGGTAAGGACAAAAAGAAACACATCCTAAAGGCCCAACAATACTTCAATAAACAGCATTTAAAATTCACAGCACTTAGACCTAGCAGACTCAACTTATGTTACCAGTTAAGTTAAACAATATAACAAAAGATTCACACAAGATTTACTATACCACAACAGTAACTTACTTACAGACCTAAGTTACAAACCTAAAGTAGTTAAAAACCAGGAGAGCAGCATTCCCAGTACATTTGATTCAGCATATGCACACTTGCATGCACACAGACATAGAGTCTGCACAAGGCACCTGTAAGAAATTCCCTTCAAATGCAGTGAAATACTCACCTGGGGTGCCTTTGCTGTCCTGCTGTGCCCAAAAGCCTGGCTGCTTTCTTCAAAGCTCATCTGCAATATCAGCTGCTGACCCAGTAAGAGCTCTGTGATTTCTGCCTGCACCCTTTGCCTTGCTTTAACCCAGAACATTTACATCTTCTTACATGGGTTTCTAGGTAACTGGAGACAATTGTTCACAAAATTGTGACAATTTTGAAACTCTGCAAGAAATGACAGGAGGTGAGTTTGGGAAATAACAGGCTGAAACTTCTCTGTAATGGCACTAAAAGAAGCACGGCCAGGCTGTCAGCAGATATCAACACTCATCTCCAGTGCCACAGCTCCCTCAACGGGGAATTTGGCTCTCAGTCTGGTTAGCTCTGTGGTATGGGGCTCTGAGGAGACCACACTCCTGATGTTCTCCTGATTTCTGCCTGAAAGAAACAGCAGAAATGGAAGGGTAGGAACGGGTTGCTCCCATCTCTTCCCTTGAGCTCTCCAAGGAAAACAGACTGTACTGACTTGGAAGAAAGAGGAGGATGTGAATGTGAGTAAGAGGCATTTACAAAGATACGTGTGAAGAAACAGCTGGAAAACATTGCCTAGATTAGCTACCTTCAGACTGAAAAGAAAGGTCTCCATCCACCCCATGCAGATGACTTACATCAGCACCTCAGACTGTGATAGGACCTCACAGACAGCACCCCTCAGCAGCATCCCTGAGACACAGACCTGCCATCCCTGATGGAGAGCACAGGCTTCCCTGCTCGACCTCCCTGGGAAGTCACCCAGGATCCAGAGGGTTAATCTTTCTCCCCAAAATGTATCCTGTCCTTTCCCCTGGCTACTCATCTTATTTGAAAAAGGTGTAGTTTCACTTCCCTGGCACTTCTCCTGCGCTAGAGAAGTGCCAGCTCTTGTTGGCAGGCAACTCATTGCCTCCCAGAGGGATGAAACTCTCCTGCCCTGTGATTCACTCTGCCAATTCCAGCATGAGGGAGAATTCATCCCAGCCCTATAATCTGCATTAGTCTGGGTGTAAGCAGACACCTCAGTGCAATAAAAGTTCAGAGCTTATTACAGACTCTGGGCTGATACCAGAGATAATGGTAATTAACTGCTCTGGGATGACAATGGTTTATTGCTGGCTGATATCTCAATGCTTTCCTTAAGCATTCTGTAAAAAAATGGGCCTTGCTAAGGATGGAGAGGGCAGGAGGAGAAAGAAAGCAGTTGTGTGAGTCTCCAGCTCAACCCATGAGACTTGGAAGTGCACCTGGAGTTTAACATGAGCTGGGGGCAGGATCAGTGCATTTACCCACTCTCAGATTTATTTGTGAGTCACAAGGTTTCTGTGGGTGGGTATTTAAAGGCCACTGTTCCCCATGGGCACAGCACTGCAGCAATCATATTTTGATGCTTACTAGAAGCACAAAATAATTGGGGTTTGGTTGTGTCAGGAGGTACTGAAATTGCTGTCTCACTTTACTAGGTATGGCTCCAACCAATCTGTCAAATTTGATTCTACAGAAATTTCTTGTATTAAAGGAAACTGAGCAATCACATCCTCATCACCTTCCGTGCAGACACCTTTAGCAGTCCCTGATTTGCAGAGCTGAGGACCAGTTGATTTATCCAGTCCTCAATCTGAAAATCAGTCTGTATCTCCAAGAGCTGATCCACACATGGGAGCACATCGTGTCGTTCTCCACAGAAAGGGGCAGGAACCTCTTCTCAAAGCCTCCAGCTTCCTTCTGCTCAGCTCCATACACGTGGGAGTTGCTTCCAAGGCACATCTGCTGTTGAAAGGAGCCGAGCAACTTGGAGGGAACAAATACTGGCAATCAGCTTTCGACCTGATTTTATACTGAGTTTTCTGGTGAAAAAAAGGACATTTGTAGTCTATCAGCATAGCACTGAACCACGTTAAATACGCCTCCATTTATCTTCAATAAGACCAATACAGTTCCTTATTATTAGAACAATGGTGTATTTTTGTCACCCTTAATTATTAACTTATCTGGCTGCGATTTCTTAGTTTATTAAAAGGATATGCTAGGTGACTTTAACAACTATACAACTCTTATATAACCAACATCTTAAACTCTTTTTTTCCAGCCATTCTTTTCCCTTTTTTTTTGCTTTGCTCACAGCTTTTCTATTTTTCTTTGGCATAGGTAAGTAAACCCAAAGGGCCAGATCCTACAGTTACACTGATGTTTTTGGAGTATGGCCTGGAGTTCTATCAGTTTACATCATCTGGGAGTGGGCCCATGAAATTTTTAAAACATTGAAATAAATGAAAGCAGACAGGTGACAGAGTGACAGCACCAGACAGAGAGAATGGCCACAGCCAAGGCAGTGCAAGCTTTAGCTTTATTTGGAGGGAAAGGACCTGCAAGTACATCTGGTACTGGGAGGCTAAACACACAGGCAGATTTGCTGGGAGCTGAAAACAGGAGAAAAATTTGGCCTGTAGAGAAAAACAACTTGTAGTGTTTTCCTCGGGTGACATTGGCAAGCCTTCACCATCACACTAGCCCTGAATGCTTCCTGCATGTTCCCACAGCACTTGCCACTCCAAGAGAGAAGATTCCAGAGGCAAGGGATGGGAGAGGATATTCTCCCTGCAGTCATTCCCCACCAGCTGTGGTTCACAACTGCCTCCGTGACAAAGTTCACCCTGAGGCCCCTGGTACATGTGTCCATTATATCATGAGTCTGAAATAACCCATTTATTGTCTTTCAGTGACTGCAGCTCGTTTTTGATGCCCAGCACAGTCAGTGTCCCCAGGATCTCACCAATGAAAGGAGACAGGGGAGCACCACTGCTTCTTCACCCACTTGCCCTCCTCACTCTCAGGGATGTGAAGCCAACTGATGGTTGCCATGAGCTCGCTGTCCCCCACTGCTCACCCAGAGGGATGTGGCCTCCCTCAGAGTGCCGGAACCCTAAGTTCTTCATTAACCAGCTCTCCACACCCACTCCAGTGCCACAGCCATTTCCTTTCTGCCACAGAGGACACTGGCCCCAGTGACAATGAAGGGAGGGTTGAATTCCTTTCCCAGTCTGGCTCTCTGTTTTGACAAGTGATTCTTTTTATAAATCCCAGACAGGGTATCCTTTCAGAGGCAGTTGTAAAGCTGGATTTAATGCACATCACAGAGAATACACGAAAGCTCTCGTATGTTCCACAGCACTGGGGTTTTTTTGGCAGCTCTGTGAATGTGCTGACCAGCAGCTGACCTTGTCTCCTGATGCAGACAGCCACTGAAGGATTGGACACACTCTGCCATCATCAGTATTCCCGATTTCATCCTCCCAAGATGCTGATGGGTCTCACCAGTTGCCTACAATAGCTCATCACGAGAGGAGTGGGACCACACAACATGATTGGTATCAGAGCACAGAGGATACCACCCAGGTATCCTTGGTTCCTGCATCACTCCTTCTCTTGGTGAAGCCCTTCCCAGTGTGAACAGGGTGACTGCAACTTTAAGAGGACAAGGGGAAAGCAAGGGAAAAAGAGCAAAGTCACCCTGAGGACTCAGTGCACTGGACAGGGTGGACTAATCCACATGGAGAGCTTTCCCCACCACAGGTGTTAAACAAGTCCTTCCACATTAGGTCTGCCTACACCTAAAACAGCCTCACCAATCTAACTTTGCCTAAGCCTTCAGGTGGTGATTCACTTTCCCTGAGAGCTATCTAGAAGTTTCTAAAGTACCTACAAACCCATTTGCTCTTTTTGACCTATTTTCCAAGGACCACCCCAGCTCAGCTACATCTGCTGGATCAAACCCTCTGCCCTCCTCCTCAACTCCATGCATCTCTACACCCTCACATGAAACATTTGTGAAACCTGAGTGATAGGTCCTGGGCAATAGATATCCCATTGATAAATACCTTTCAAAAAACCCCATTTGGAAACTAGGCAGTTGAGCAACATCAGGTAAACACAGGGAGCCCCACTCCAGCCTGTGTTCCCCTACAGGATTTTCCTTCAGGGTGACTGAACGTGCTTTGGATTTCTCAGCAGAGGGAGCTTCTCACAAGCAGTTTGAGCACCACCTCCCTCCAGCCCTCAGAAACTCTCCTGTTTCAAACAGCACCAGCTTTGCACCAAACCAATATGAAGGGAGGTGACTCCTAACCCTGGTAATCACTGGCTGGTTTGTTTGTGGATTTAAGCAGGGTTGCAGTTTTCCCAAAATTCTTTATCAATTTTCATAACTGTTCCTATTAAATGCCTGTCCTTTCAATGTCCTGGTACTGCTCAGCAGCATCTCTGTGGCAGTCAGTACCAGGGCTGTGACAGCCTGTGGGGGAAAAAAGGGCTTTTTAATGCTCTTCAATGCCGTCCTTTGGTGCCACTGAAGGCCTCTTGATATTTTTCCTACAGAGACAGAAGTCCTCAGCCTACTTTTGTGTGCAGCTCAAATAATCTGCATGTTATGATCATGCAGTTTGGCCAGCAGGATCAGAGCAGTGACTGTTTCCCCCTGTGCTCTGTGCTGATGAAGCCACATCTCGAATCCTGTGTGCATTTCTGGGCTCCTCACAACAAGAAAGACATTGAGGGGCTGGGGTGTGTTCAGAGAAGGGCAACAGAGCTAAGAAAAGGTCTGGAGCACAAGTCTGAGGGTGAGGGAGCTGGAGGGGCTCAGCCTAGGGAAAAGAAGGATCGGGAGGACCTTCTGGCTCTCTACAACTCCTTGAAAATTGGTTTCTTGGAAGCAGCCTCAAGTTGTGCTGGGAAGGTTTGGATTGGATATTAGGGACAATTTCTTCACAGACAGGTTTATCAAACACTGGAACAGGCTGCCCATGGCAGTAGGGGAATTATCATCCCCAGAGGGATTTAAAAGCTGTGTGGATGTGGCACTTGGGGTGGTGACCTTGGCAGTGCTGGAGGAAGAGCTGGACTTGATGGTCTTAGAGGGCTTTTCCACTCTAATCAATTCTATGATTCTGTGTCCCTTTTCCCTGTCTCCTTGGACAATCAGCTGCATCTTCTGCCCAAATGCCTTTTTATGGTTACCACCAAGCCCTGCTGGGTAAGGAGCAGAGTGCCAGCAGGGCTGGCAGGGCCATCTGGGATGAGTTCTCCCCAAGAGGATGGAGAGCTCCAGAATGGTCAATACCAGGCCCTTGCTTTGCTCCCAGCACAAGTGTGCGTGGGGTGAACTCCCCCAGGGAGCCGATCTAAGGAGGAAAAAAAAAAACTGATTTAAAAAAAAGTTTAATTCTTCAGTCAGATCAGTTCTCCAACCTGTTTTACTGAGTGACAGCAGAAGCACTTGTACTGCACAGCATGCCCAGAACAGCACGAGTGGGTGGATGGGATGGCAGGAGAGGGAGGGAGGGAGGAGAGGAAGGGAAAAGGACTGCTTTTTTAAGAAGCAATAACAGCTTAAACACACTTAAAATGATAATTTAATTGAAGAAACCAGGGATTTTAGTCTTACCAAGATACCAAGGGAATCTTAGCTCTTCCAACCAGATTTGCAGATGATGATGTCTTAAGCCTACATAGATCGTTGGATGATGTTTTGTTCAAATAACTAGAATAACTAGAATTGAAAACCAGCAGCATTTCTAATCTCTATCTCCCCTTCCCCCATCCCCTTCTCATTCCTGGCATCAGTAGGTACATGAGCAATTTTACCATAATCTGAATGGTGGTTCACTCCTCTGCTTTAAAGCAGTTTCACATCACAATCTTTGAGCTCACCTACCCCCTTCTTGTTGCCTAGGGCCTTACAAAAACAAGAGCAAAACATGAAAAACATTGTAAGCACTTCTAATGGTTCTTCATAAAAATAATTTCAAAACAGTATTTACACTGAAGGCATAAATATCCCCTAATTAATAAATGATGCTGTTACTCAATAAGCCCAGTACTTGATCACATTCAGATCAGGAATAATTATTTAGGTCCTTCAGAGAGGTTAAAATAACCTCCATTTGGGCATGGGGACTAATTTCAGTGAGCAGATGAACTGATAAATAAAAGCAGATACCATCAAGCAGCTCAGATGGAAGAAAAGCTACTGATCAGTCTAGGCACAAGTGCAACAAATATAATTTGGCTGAAAATAAATTAAGTCTGGAAATCAGGAGGCCATTTCCAAATATGAGGGCTGTGAAGTTCCAGACTGATCTCTCAATAAAAGCATGGGACAAAACCCATTAAAGCAGTGTGCCAAAACTTCCATTCCTGGAATGGTTCCAGGCCAAGTTGGATGGGGACCTGAGCAACCTGTTCTAATGGAAGATGGCTCTGCCCAAGGCAGAAGGATGGGAATTAGGTGATCTTTAAGTTACTTCCAGCCCAAACCACTCTGTTAGTCCACCAAATCATGAAGTGGGGTTCAAAACAAAGTTGTCTGAAGAAGGCTGTAAGGTGTGGCTGGCCTGCCGCAGCTGAGCTCTGAACCTTGATCCCTCCCAGTCTGGAGTTCCCAACCATCTCCCAGCTATCTATCATCTAAAGCCAAGGTGAGCATTTCTCCCGCTGGCAAAGAGGAAGAGGCACCACCCGACACGTGTGTTACATCAGCATGGCAGAGTTCTCATGGAACATCCTGATTCCGTGTTGCTCTCTGAACCCAGCGGTGCTGCGGCAAAGTCTCTGCCATTCCAGGGTCCCTGATGGCACTGGCTGTGCCAGGACCCCCTGGGGTTGTCACTGGACCTCTGTCACTGTCCTCTCAAGCACCACATCCCTTGAGGGATTTTAGCTTCAAAAAACAAAGCCTTGTCTTTCTCACAGGCTTTATTTATCTTCTGACACATGGTTCCATCATGGACCGGAATTTTCTGCCAGGGTTTTGGAGAGCAAGCTATGTTTTGGAGAGCGGTGTCCCTTTCTTTATTCTAGAAATGGACCCGCATGGCGCTTTGGACTTTCAGTGGGAGACACCAGCACTGCCGGGTTCTCTGGTACCTGAAACGCCATAGGGATGCACCAGTGGGGGATGCGGAGGTGCTTTGCTCCAGACCCCAGCCTACAGGCACCAGGGTCAGCGCCTTGCCCGAGGAACACTGCTCACCACGGGCCTGTCCCCAGCCCTGAGGGAGGGGTCCGCTCTGCTTCAGCCCCTGTTCCGTGCCCTGCATCCCCTGGCTCAGACCCTAGCCCTGCCCGGGGGTCTGCTCCGGCTCCCCCAGCCCTTCCCGGGGGTATGACCCTGCCCCGGTCCGCACTCCCAGCCCTGCCCGGGGTCTGTCCCCGCTCCACCCCTGTCCCCAGCCGGTGACACCCCCGCCCCGGGGGGGCCCGGCGGCCGCGGCGATGAGGGGAGTGCGGGGCCGGCCGCGCGCAGCCAATCGGCGCTCTCAGCGCCTGGTCCGATCTCCGCGGAGCTCCCCGATTGGTCGCTGCCCTCCCCTCGCCTCACGCCTCGGCCAATGGGGGCGGAGGGGCGTGGCCCGGGCGGCGAGCGCGCGAGCGGCGGGCGCGGCATGGCGGGGTCCCCGCGGCCGTGAGAGAGCGCGGCTGGACGGCGGGCGCCATGTCGGCTCTGTGGTCGGTGGGCGCGGGGCTGCTGCTGCTGCTGCTGTGGGTGCGGCACCGCGGGCTGGAGGCCGTGCTGGTGCACCACCGCTGGGTCTTCGTCTGCCTCTTCCTCCTGCCGCTATCCATCCTCTTCGACATCTACTACCAGCTGCGCGCATGGGCCGTCTGGCGCCTCCACAGCGCCCCGCGGCAGCACGCCCAGCGCGTCCGGCACATCCAAGCGCAGGTGAGGCTTGACCGGACCTGGGAGCCCCGGGGTACCATGGCTTTGTGAGAGCAGAGCGTGTCCCCATCCCGCTCTCTGTCATCCCGCGCCCGCATCCTCCCCCCTCGTCATTCCGCACCGCGGCAAAGTCCAGCCGGAGCGGGGAAAAGCAAAGGGATAAACGCCAGCGGGGATTCCAGCCCCCTGTAGGGTTGTTGTCCCGTTGGAACTCCTCTGGAACTCGCTCCGGGTGGCTGTGCGGCTGCTCGCACTGCGGTATGCTCGGGGATGCGCTGTGGACACGCAGCAGGCTCAGTACACACGTGTGTGCGACATGGAAACACCAGGCTCTGAACGGCAGGCTCAAGCGGGTTTTGATACCACTCACACCCTGCTGCTCGGCACTGCCAGTTCCAGGGGATGGTTCGTGGGGGGATTAAACTTTTCCCCTACCCAGAGGTCTGTAATGTTTCTGTGCCCGCTGGTATTTGTGGTGATTCTGTCACATCCGCTTCTGTTTCCTTCCTGGTCTCTCTCATTCCTCACAGATGGGTTTTAATGTGAATGGAGTTATTCTCTGAGGATTTGGGGTTGTTGATGGGGTTTTTTTTTACCAGCTGTTGTAGCAGCTTAGTTTTGAAGAAAATGCTGCAATTGTTTGTTCTCCAGGTGTTAACCACTGTGGCTTTGCAGAATTCGTGGCTCAAATGTGTGGTGTATACATTTTCCTTCTCAACTTTTCACAGAACCCTAGAGGGTTTTGGGTTGGAAGGGACCTTAAAAGTCGTCTCATTCCAACCCCACCCTGCCATGGGACATCATCTAGACCAGGTTGCTTCCACTAGACCAGGCTTTCTCTCTTTGCCCGTTCATTTGCAAGCTCAGGTCACTTTTTGTGTGTTTTGGAGCAGAACTAACATTATAAGAGTGATAATACCTCCATTAGAGGAGGTTTTCCTGTGGGTTTTTTTAATTCTCTGTTAGAGTCTTCTGAATCCCTCCCCAAAAGAAAACCCCAAACTACAGGATATTAGAAATGCTTCCTCTACATAACTAAACCATTCTGGTGGTACTTAATTTAGAAGTTCAGAGGTCTGCAGAGAGACTTCCAAAGCATCCCTGCTCTGACAGTTGTTGGCTCTTGCAGGTTCGAGAATGGAAGAAGGAAGGCAGCAAGAGATACATGTGCACAGGCAGGCCCGGCTGGCTGACTGTGTCACTTCGGGTTGGGAAGTACAAGAAGATCCATAAGAACATCATGATCAACTTAATGGATGTCCTGGAAGTGGACAGTGAAAGACAGGTAACAAATTCCATCACAAAGCATTCATGATAATGGATTTTACAGCTTTCTTTACAGTATTCGGAGCTGAAGAGATTCAGTTCCACAAAGAACAAAATTTTGTAGCAGACCCATCAAATTTGAGGTTTTACAATGCTTGGATCATTCTAGCTGAAAAACCCAGCATATGGAACTGCTTGGCTTTTATGTGCTGAAGCCTAAAAGACCAGATTGATTTATGGGTTTGGGCATTGAGCAGCAAGATGTTGAGGCAGAGGAGGAATCACTAAACAGTTCCCACTATTTTTAGTAGCACTCTTAGGAAAGTGAGTCTCTGAGATCTGATAGCAGATGGGAGTGTATCCGGTTAGCCATATTTTGTCATCATTAATGCTGAACTCTTAATTTATGTTTGTTGAGAACTGGAGGGGTTTTTTTTGCTTTTTTTAGGTTGTTCGTGTGGAACCTTTGGTGTCCATGGGCCAGCTGACTGCACACCTGAATCCCATGGGCTGGACTATTCCTGTGGTACCAGAGCTTGATGATCTCACAGTAGGTGAGGGTCGTTGTCATGACAAGAGACTCACTGATTGTGCTGCACTTTCATTAAGGTTTTTTTATGCAGTGAAACATTGCATTATTTTAAAGGTTCTGGAAATACTCTGTTAAACCTTATGTTCTTTGTGGCATTTATATTATGAGCACTTCCTCTTTTTTTTTTTTTTTTAATACTCTAAAAAGTCATGCTCAGAGCTTAAAAAATGGTGTTTTGCTCTCATAAATCACCCACATTTTGGAGTGTGTTTCATTTGATTTGTTGTGTGCTCTCTTGATAAGGTGGCCTGATCATGGGAACTGGCATTGAGTCTTCATCCCATATCTATGGACTTTTTCAGCACACCTGTGTGGCCTATGAACTTGTTCTTGCTGATGGAAGCCTTGTGAGATGTTCACCAGTAAGACAAAATGTTACTTTGCTATCATTTACAATGTCATTGACAGTTATCGGTGTGGATATATGATTTAGTATGACATACTTTTTGCAGACTGAAAACTCAGACCTATTTTATGCAGTGCCTTGGTCTTGTGGTACTCTGGGTTTCCTGGTTGCAGCAGAAATAAAAATGATTCCTGCCAAGAAATATGTCAAAATACATTATGAGCCAGTGAGAGGACTGCAGAAGATTTGTGAGAAGTTCACTGAAGAGTCTAAGAAAAAGGAGAATAGTTTCGTGGAAGGACTTCTGTATTCTTTGGATGAAGCAGTCATCATGACAGGAGTCTTGACTGATGAAGCTGAGCAAAGCAAGGTAACTAAAGGGAAGTTATTCACAATGAATAAAATATTCCCAGAGTCTAACTGACACTGTACTAGATGCCAATATAAAACTATTACAAAATTGGAACAATCTCTTAAAACAGGATTAAAAGTTAGATCTGTCCATCAGAATATATTAAATTACAGCCCTTTGCTACTATGACAGAGTCTGTTCTCTAAATCTCTTTAATTGATGAGAAGTTAGCCACTGATTTCATTGTTCTAGCAAATAATTCAGTCTACAGCTTCTTCACTGCAGTACCTGAGGAAGAAGAGAAGGATCTTTTCTCATACACTGAACAGTCCTGCTTTGAACTGCAGTTATTCAGAGTAACTCTCTTCTCAGCAAGCTTTTAATTCTGTTAATAAAAACACATCAGGGACATGTACAGGAGAGTCATGCTAAGTGTTCATGCAACCTTCCACCTGGATGTTTCTTTTCTGCCATGTGAGATTTTGGATTAGTGGTGGGTTTAGAGATTGGCATTTTCGGAATCCAGTTCTGTCACATTCATGGGCTCTTAAATAGCTTGTCAGTGGCAAGCCTTAGCAAGCCTTACTTAAACCTTAATGGCAAGAAAGGTAATAAGGAGCCTTGCAGGTGGAGGAGTGAAGGCTCCCTAGATGCCTTGTGACAGTCTCATCCACACTGTCACAGAGGGTATAACACAGATTCCTCACAGGAGGGGAATTCAGGGATATTCTGTGTTGTCTAGCAAGGTGTGACTGTTATCTAATGAATGCATGTTTTCTTGTAGATAAACAGAATTGGCAACTACTACAAGCCATGGTTCTTTAAGCATGTGGAGAAGTATTTGAAAGCTGACAGGACTGGAATAGAATACATTCCTTCCAGACATTATTACCACAGACATACTCGCAGTATCTTCTGGGAGCTCCAAGTAAGACCAGTTCCAAAATTCAAATATATCTGCAGGAAGGTACTTTGCCCTTTCCCAGTGTAGGTACAATGTACATTCTTCCCCTTGGCAGCAACTTCTGTCTTTCATGGCAGAAAAAAACAGCGAAGTTTATGGCAAATTCACAAGTCCTGCATTTGGGTAAAGCAAATCCAAAGACACTTCTTCACATGTAAGGCATTGTATCAGAAACTCCTAATTTTTGGTTTAGTGCTTTTCTGAATTTAGGCCTTAAGTATGTATTTCAGCATTAAATTTTTGCACCTGCTGAGTGATTTTCAAATTCAGACAGTGGAAAAAACATGAATGTGAAATTATGGCTGAAAAACTGCCCTGCCTAAAGTAATTATGTAGTAAGATCATTACTTGGAATTTCATTAAATGTGTTTTTTGTGATGTGTAGTTACGTAAAACTTTATTTGACATTCTGAAATAGTCCTGTTACTACATTTTGAATATCTGGAGTAAGATACCAGATCCTTTCAGCTCCTGCAGAAGTTAAACAGGAAGTAGCTGTGCAGGAATTAATTAAAATTTTACAGCTTTAAAATGCTTTTGAGAACTGACTTTATAGGTGGTTATTCTTGCAAGAGTTCTGTAAGTCTGGCTTCTTGTGCACTCCTCCCCTGTTGTAAGATAATAGCCTGTTGCTCTCTGAACTTTATTCTCTGAAAGTATGTGGGGCTGGGTGTGTTGTGATTCATTTGACTGAAAAGCAGTGGTAACCAGAGGAGGCTTGGGGCAGGGCTCTGGAGCCAAGTGCAGCCCAGGCCCCTCTGATTTCCTCATATTTGTGTTATAGTACTTTAGCAAAAAGTATCAGCAATTAAATTTATTGGCAATCCGGCTTAGTGTTGCTCTGAGGATTCTGAAGTGTTCCTTTGAGCTGCTTTCACATTCTTCAGTCTAACTCTCTCTCTTTCCCCTTTGAAGGACATCATTCCTTTTGGCAACAACCCTGTGTTCCGTTACCTGTTTGGCTGGATGGTTCCCCCAAAAATCTCTCTGTTAAAACTCACCCAAGGGGAAGCCATTCGAAAGCTGTATGAGCAGCACCACGTTGTGCAGGACATGTTGGTGCCAATGAAGAGCCTTGAAAAATCTATCCAGACCTTCCACGTTGACCTTAATGTAAGAAAACATCTTCTTGGAATGCAGCAAATCTTGGGTTGTTTGTGATAAGAACTGTGACTGTTGATCTTAAGACGTGATGCTTTGCTTTTGTAAAAGGTCATTTTTGTGTCCTGGGGAGTACTTTGCTTTGTGAGACTGTGATGCAAGGCTGCAGCAGAAATGAACACAGCTTTCTGAAAAAGAAAAGAATTAAATAAAAGATGTAAACTTTGGTAGAAGCCAACACTTCTAAAAGATTTTATCACTTAGTAAAACTTGAAATGATCTTTATCAAAAATGATTGGTGGTCTCACTAAACACCAGCTGTGGAGATTCATTTATCTTCCTTGCTTTTATTTCTGAACTTATTTTAGTTAGTGTAGAATTTCAATTTTGAACTGACCTGGAAAAGAAAACTCTTCTTTGTCTTTTTTCTCAGAATGTTTATTCAGTTGCTGCTTTGGGATCAGGGGTGGTTTGTTTGTGGGTTGGTTTTTTTTTCCTTTTAATTTCAAACATTTAAGGAGAAGGGTTTTAATCCTAGACTGGGAAGAAATTCTCTTAACTCTTCATTTTGTCATATTTATTAAAGATCTTAAAGGATTATTGTGTTAAACAATAAGTGATAAAGTGTTTTCCTGCCCCTGCAGGTATACCCTCTTTGGTTATGTCCTTTCATATTGCCCAACAATCCTGGTATGGTCCATCCCAAAGGAAATGAAGCAGAACTCTATGTGGATATAGGAGCTTATGGAGAGCCCAAAAGGAAACAATTTGAAGCCAGGGCTTCCATGAGGCAAATGGAAAAGTTTGTAAGAAGTGTGCATGGGTAAGGACCCCACTCCTCAAAATAGTGATAATATCATATAATTTACACCCATATGGTTTAATCACAGTTATTTAATCCCACAGAACTTTAATAGTTAATACTGCAATAATTTAACAACCACAATAATTGAAAACTAATTTAAATTTCTATTTTTTCTGAGTTTTAAATATGATTTCACTTTATTATTTGATTGCAAAACCAACCGAACAAAAGGACACACTGGCTGAAGTTCTTGCAGTGTAGCTGGGAGCTGGGTGACTTCAGGTCACCTTTTAGCTCCAGTCTGCTCTGGGAGTCTAGTACTACAGGGTACATCCTTGGAATACATGATTCAGGAATCCCAATAGCTTGGACAGCTTCCCTGCCTGCCCTTGGGACTGTTCTCCCTGCAGTCCTTGCAGCATCATGCGGCTCTGCCATGTCCTTGCACCAGGATGTCCTTGCCCAGGGGGCCAGCCTTGGCTGTCCCTGCAGCCAGTCCCTGTGTGCTGGTGACATTCTTTCCTCCCTCAAAACTTGTGTTCCAGAGCTTCCTTTTCCCTGCCTCAGCTCTTATTACACAGGACCACAGTGGGCGTGAGGCATGTGCCACCATCTGTCACGGACTCGAGCCAGCCTAATTTGCTGGAGTGGTGTCAGTGGAGAAGCAGCCACAGGCTGGTTTCTCAGGAACAAAAAGCAACTACACAGTATTTTTACACCATCAGTATCATTTATCCCCATTTCTATTTTGACCTACTTCTCAGTCTAACAGTGATCATGTCCCATGTGGCTGAGCCGTAATGGCGAGGCTGCTTCGAGATGATTTAGGGACTGCAAATGACTTTGAGCTGCAAGAAGTGATTTGCCAGAGAACAAAGCAACACAAAGTTAATTTTAAGCTTTTTTTTCATTAACTTGGAATTAAGCTTTTAATTTAAAGCTCTGTACTGACAGAGTTTGGTCTGTTTTCTACCTGTCATTGGGAAATGAACAATGGATAAATGCTTAATCTTCCAGTTTCGTAATCACACAAAACAATAGAGCTTTTATGTTAGGTCGTGTTTTGCTGCTGTACTCTGATGGTAGCTGCAGTTCAGAGAGCACAGAATGGAAGTGAGGAAGAGTCCACAGCTGAAATAGGATTTAATTTGTAAATGGACCTTTGTTACACCTTGCTTTGTTTACACTATGAATTTATCTTCTTGGCCTGCTCTCATTTGGTGGTGTCTTGCCTTCCTAGTTCTACTCTCAATGTCCAAAGAAATGAAAAAGTCAAAGGGTGTATTGTTACATCTGTCTTGAGTGGATTTTGTAATGCAGGCAAATATGAGATTCTATGACTGTACCCCCCATGGATCCTAAGAAAACATGCAGAAAAAAATACTAAATCCACAAAACATAATTGACTGAGTGTCCCAGCATAATTCATGTGAGCAATTATATTTGCTTGTTTTTGAAAAGCGGTTTTGATGGTTTTGTTTTGATAAATATTTGCTATTCACAGCTTGCACTGATTTTTTTTTTTTCATATTCTATCTCAAATCTTGTGGCTCAATTAATATTGAATCTCTGTCTCTTCTTTTTCCCTTCTCTCCAGTTTCCAGATGCTGTATGCAGATTGTTACATGACCCGTGAGGAGTTCTGGGATATGTTTGATGGCTCATTGTACCACAAGCTGAGGGAGCAGATGAATTGCAAGGATGCCTTTCCAGAAGTGTATGACAAAATCTGCAAAGCTGCAAGGCACTGAGCCTGGCTGAGCTCACCAAGCAATCAGGGAAAGAGGAATTTACCTATAGCTAGTCAGTATATCCTTTAAAAAAAAAAAAAAAGCTTTATTGCTCTCCAAATAAGCTCATTCTTGTTGATGTTTAAAGGTATGAATTCCTGCTTTACACATTTATGTCTAGTATTCCTTCATATGTTTTAAAACCAGTTTTCCAAACTCAGAGTGATTGTTTTTAAGAAATCTGAAGTGCTAGCCTTTGTATCTAATGTAGTGACATAGGTGAATTCACCTATTTCCAAGCAGAAGAAAAATAATGAGAATGGATGTAGACACTGGAGTTACAGCAGCTGTGTACCATAGCTATATTTAACATTACTTTTGAAAACAGGAGGGAGGGCTCAGCAATAGGTGCCAAAGCTGAACACATTGTCTAATTAATCATGTTGTTAAAAACATTTGCCTCCAGTCAGTATCCTGTGGAGCAGCTCTGCAGTGGCTCATCCACATTTCATCATCCTGTGGCTGTGTGGTGGTGCTGCTGTGCTGCTTGAATTGTCCTGCATGGCAGCTGAGCTCCCCAGCCATGGCTTCTGTTGGAAAACTGAGCATTGAGGTGTGAAGATGATGCTTTTTACTTGTGCCTATCAGATTTGTACTGATTTTGATTATGAAGTGCGAATGGATGTAGGGTTTTAGGTATTTTGTAGTTGGCCAACAGTGCATTGGTTTTTTTGCCCCAAAGTATCAATGTTCTGGCTTTGTAGACCACTGAAAAAAAATTGCTGCTATTTCATATAGCCAAATTTTAATTTCCTTGTGGGTCAGTTTATTCGGGTTTCTTTTGGGTTTGTGTTTTTTGGGGTTTTTTGGTTGTGGCTTAATTTTAGTGCCTTATAAGTACTCAGTTGGAGGAAGATATGGCTTATCTCAGACTGTTCTATCCTGGCCAGTAGCAGAAGGAAGTCAAGGCTGCATTTTTACAAGGTTTGTTAGAGCAAGTGGCTGAGGATAAGAACTCTTGGTGTGAGTCTTGATACACACAGGCTTTGGTTCTGACTCAAGTGACATTTTTGCTTTTCATTTTAGCTGGGTTAGGTTGATAGGCTTTGTAAAAGGACTGTTTCAGTCACCTGGAGAGGAAATAACAGCAAGCACTGTTAGTTCCCTCTTCTGCTGCTCGCAGGTGAAAATGGCACAGTCATGGACTTGATACAGTTGAGTGTAGAAGTGTGGAAATGTTTTGACCCCGTAGCCAGAATCACAGTTCCAAACCAAGCCTGTGTCTTGTCCAAGCAGTACTGAAGATTGTTACTTGAAACCTGACTGAGCTTGAGGGAAAAGAAAGTCATTTTCTTGAGGTTTGTGTAGGGGGTAACACGGAGAACTTCTCAAACAGGTACCAGTGGGAGGTGTAATTTTATTATGCTTGCTAAACCAATGATTTTATTTATTGATAGATGGATGTTTAAGGTCCAGATGAAACCAATGATAAAGCAGTAGCAGGAATAAGCCTGGGCTGTAACTCAGTGATGCACATGGTGTGCAAGTAAGGCACCCCCTCAAATCCTGCACAGGGGCAGCATATTCCTTGGGGAGACACAGCCAGTGCAGAGTGTCCTCAGTGCTGCCCGAGCCGTGGAGCTGTGTCAGTGATCCAGGAGTGTCTGCCACACCTCCTGGCTGCACCAGGGGTACACAGGAAGGCAAGTGTTGATTCTCAGGGTGTGACCTGCCTTCCTGCCCCTACGAGGGAGTTGTCCCTGGGGTGAAGCTTCGATTTAGCCCAGTGCTTGTACGATAGTCTGCACAGAGCAAGAATGGTTTGGTTAGCTTTGAAAGGGCAATGTTCAAACAGCTAGAGGATATGCAAATACTTCTACTTAGGCTGTGTTTCACTTATGTACTGATGATCTTTAGGTATGCACTGTGTTTGTTTTTTTCATTCCTTAATTTATTGGCAAACTTTGTATGCCCTGATTGGGTACTGCACTGTGTCAGTCACACACATGCACACACATAATTGCTGTTGCTCTTGATTTTTGGTTGTACGGGCTGTTGAAAATAAAGCTCTGGCCGGCGTACTGTTCCAAGGGGTGTCTTCTCAGGAGTGATTTCTTGCTTTTCAACAGCTGTTTATCATTTCTCTCGTGCTTCTTGTGTCGTTCCACATGGCCAGCAATTACTGAGAAAAGTCTGGGTGTAAGAGACCCAAGGCATTGTGAGGGGGTGGTGGGAGGTGGTGTTTGTAGGAATGTCTTTGAAGTCTGTGAGCCTTCACTTATCTTTGCCCCAAGACACACCTGCAATAAAAGAAACACCTCATAGCTGAGTCTTTAACCCATCAGTTGGGCCCCACTAGCTCCACACAGCTTCATGATGCCAATTATCCTGATTTTTTTACCCCCTCCACCTCATTCTTTTCCCTGTGACATTTTTTCCAAGGAGGACAAACCCCCATTTTGGATTTCGGTGCTACCCATTGACATGGGTAGTTACTTCATTCTTCTCATTTCATGCTAATAAATCTAATCCCTGCTTCGAATGAGCAGCTGAAAATGAGAGTGAAGACTCAGTGCACTCTCCATCCTGAGGAATTTCGCACCCACCTCTTCTGTCTCCTTGATAAATGCCTTCATGGCAGCTTGGTAGGCTCAGTGGGAGGTGTTCCTGCCCCTCCCTGGATCACAGCTGGTACACCTTCTCCCAGTGCTCTTTTCCCAGGGAGAAGCTCCCAGGCTCTCTCCTGAAAGCCAAGTGCCTGAGCCCTGCTGAAGCTGCAGTTCAGGTGCCAAAGCCCTGCATTGCTTTAATCACATTCTGGGCTGGCCTTGGCTTGGGCTGCATTTCACAACCCTCCTTTGTTGCCCCAGCAGCATTTCTGTACCCTCCCTCACCCACATCACTGCTCAGGCATTTCCCTTCAGAGACCTTCTCCTTCAGAACAATAGCCAGGATTTCCTTGAATCGCTGCAGTTTTACCTGTGTTCCATTATCTTCCCCCCACCAAATGATAATTGCAGATTAATTAGCATACTTAATCAGCCACAACTAACATGTAATTACACCTAGATTTAATTATTCCTGTCTGGTCTAAACACTTGTACAAGACCTGATAAAACTTAACTCTAGGAGAACCAGCGTGCTCCCAGTACATTTTTATGGCCACCCTTTGTTGCTACTGACATTTTCTGCTCATCTCACTTTCTTCATCGCCTCCAGGTTTTCATTCCCTGCTCTGCTTTGCTATAGTAGCACTGTTTCAGACCCAGTTCTTTATGGAGCTGTAGTGGTGGACCTGGGGCTATTCAGGTGTTGCAACACCACCCATAACAGGTATGAGCAACTCCTGTAAGTCATAGCAGTGTTTGAAAGGACGTGTTTAACCCTGAGTGAGCTGTCTGTGCCAGTACACCTTGCGTGGGAGGTTGTGCAAGATGTGGCATCCTCTTCTGAATGTGCAATTTCTATAAAATCCAGGCTGAAAATAGTTTATTACTACTCAATTGCAGTGTCACTGCCCCCCTCCTTTAAGTCACCATGCTCAGCCAGGCAGAGAGGACAGGGAATCCTCTCTGTTGTGCTGCCTGTCATCTCTATCTATCCCAGAGAAGGTGTGGTGCTATTCCAGCACTTTCTCTTGTCCTTTGCTCCTGGGCCTGCCCAGGTCCCATCAGTCAGCCACTGCCACATGAATTGCAAGCTCCTGGCATCTCCTGGCTCCTCCTGAGGTTCCCCCAGTTTGGGAAACGCCCTGTGCACCAGTTTGATTGTACCAGCAGCAGAGCTGCTCACCTCAGCAAGTGATACAACACCTGGTGACACATGTCAAACAAAGGGAGTCCACACTGCAGGGAAGGGAGGAGAGGACACAGCAACCAGTGAGTGAGAGCCCAGCCAGCCTCCTCCAGGAGCACTTCTGGCCACAGCAGGCCATAAAGAGTCGATTATCTCTGCAGGCTTGAGCACAGTCACCAGTCACCTACTGCCAGCTGCAGTGGAGGGCAGCCGTGTCACAACCTCCCCACTCAAGTGTAATCGGAAAGTTCCCCACCAATTACGAAGATGTCTTGACCTCTTTCAAGCTGCCTGTTCCTCACTCAGCTGGATAAAGGAGAGAAGCCATGTGGATTCCTGCTGTTTATCCCTAGCCAAGGTGGACTATTTCAGACTAAAGCTTTCGTGTCTGCTTTTAGCCCTTTAGGCTTTGTTCTGGTTCTCTGTGGGGAATCTGCCAAGATGAATATAGCTCCCGGAATGGGTACTAAGGGAAGGGTTCCTACCTGCATTGGCTCTGCAATGTGCTGCTGATGCTGCTAGAGGAAAAACTGGTTTTTAAGCAGCAGAATATGACTTTTTTTGAGGATACAAGGAGCTCCTGGCACCTAAAAGGACTCAAACCCAGCTGCCCTCATCCATGAAGTGCATCCGCTTGCTTGCAGGTGAAACAGAGCAAAACTAATGGGAAGGGTTGTCCAAGCATCCCTTGAAAAGGGCAAAGGCCTGAGGATGCAGGCAGAGGTAATGTGGTCACTGCTGAGCTCCTGGCAGGCTCACCTGCCTGTGGGCAGTGTGTGCTCCATGGTGGGTGCTCTGTACCCACATCCTGTGCTTCAACCAGGGTGCTCCCAGCTTGAGCTGGGTGTCCTGAACCATCATGGGCAAAAAGTCCCTGTGCAAGAAGCTGTTTCCCAGCAGGCACAAGCAATCCAGGAGATGAGAAGAGCTGCATCAGGAAGTCCAGCTCTCCCCACACATCCAGCTCTCATGTGGCTGCCCATGTCCCCAGGACTGCCTGCAGCCACATGCTGACAGCTCTGGTCCCCAAGGACCACGGGGATGGTGGCAGCCCTTGCCATGGCAACCATCACCGTGGCACCCGGCATCCCCACTCCCCAGGGAATGTCCCCTCCCGTGTGCAGGGGCTGGAAAACAGCAGCATCATGGCAGGGAAAGACTAAGTGGTGTCTGCTCAGGAGGAGCTGTCTGAAAGCACCCAGGGGCTACCCGGGAGGGAGCACCTGCACCTTGGGTAACTGCCAGGGTGCAGGGGTGTGCAGTAATTTTATATCCCCCAGCAATTCCCCAAGGGGCAAATCAAAGACAGGGCCTGTAGCCACCACTCCACTGGCAGAAAAACATTGTCCTACAGTTGTGCAGTCACAGTAACATCACTGGAGGGGATCAGATTAGTGAGCTGGGGGTGTGAGCCAGCACTGTGGGATCACAGACCCTACAAGCTGTATAAGAGCACGTCCAGGGGTGGATGGGATGTGCCACCACTCTGTGCCAACCTCAAGCCCAAACTCCAAATCCTCTGCAGGATGGGGAGAGATTTGACCACTGAATGACTTGGCCTCTCACCTGCCTTGCCTTCTCTTCCCCAGCCCTCACCTCGTGCTACCTGGTGATGCTGCTGGAAAGGGAAGAACCATTTTCCACCACCCCAGTGGGGATCCAGGACTGTGGCCACTCTCACACTGACCCCTTGATGGCTTTGGTGCTGTGCCAGGGACTTATTCCAGGCAGCTGCTATTGCCTGCTTGGTCTTTCATTTATCTTCTCCCTCATCCTCAGCATTTTTCCTCCCGGAAATCCCTCGGGGCAAAGAAGGAGGCCCCAGACAGGAGCTGAGCCCCTCAGTCTCACCACGTGCAGGGCATATCCCTCCCAGGCCATGCATTTGGCCCCAATGCCATAAATCAGCCCCAGCAAAGCAGCGGGTGAGCAGTTTGGTGAAAAGCTGCAGGGACAGCAGTACCTTTATTAGGTTCCCCCAGCACAGCTGGAAAAAATAAGGAGCACAGACAGGCTTTGAGGCACATAACCCCTGAGCCTGAGCCCTGCATTCTGTCCTGTCTGCTGATTTAATAAGAGATCAGCTTTCCCCACAGACCACATCTCCTGTGTAGCCTTAAACCCTCCTGGTTAAAGCACTGCCCCAGCAAATCAATCCAAGATGGTTTTGTCCCTTTGATCAGCACAGCAGGTAATAAGTCACTGGTGGAAATGTGTTTCACTTCCCTGGCTCCAACAATAGAAATGGAGACAACTCTCCCATCCTGAACCACCTCGTGAAAATCTCACAGTTTCTGGGCAAGCAGGAGAGGGACAAAGGATTTGCAATGTGGCTCTGGAGGTCCTGCAGGACACACAGCAGCACCTGGGTGTCCAAGGTGTGAGCAAATTCCCTTCCCACAGGGATACGTCCTGATCCTCCAGCCTCTGAGACAGCCACAGCACCTCTCCCAAGCAGCATTCGCAGTGCTTGTCTAATTGTGGTGACAAACAGGCAGGGAGAAGTAATTGCCTGACAAAACCAGGGAAGGCTGGTCTGGGAGGGAAGTTGCTACCTCGCAGCCAGGAAACCTGGGCCAGATCCCAGCCCTAGCACTGAGCTGCTGAGGGACTCCCACAGGTCCCTCTGGGCACACAGGATGTTGAGTCACCTCGTAGAACTGGCTCGACTGTTAAATTACTTTAATGCTTCTAAATAACCCGGAGCACCAAAGACATGCTCTTTAATCCCTTGCTTTTGCCCATTTCCAGCCCTCTGTCAACAGGAGTGCACATGAGGATTTCCCTTTATAGAAGAATTGTGAAGATTTCTTCAAATCCATTATAGAAAAAATTGTGAAGATTTCTTCAAATCCCATTTTTAAACAAAATAATGATTCATTCTTCCTTCCCTATATTTAAACAGGATAATTTAACTCTTCATTGAAGTGATAGTTCCTCCTCTAGTGGAGTACTTTACTCTGTGCTCACAATTGCTCTCAGGGATGTTTAGCTCCCTCTGAGCTGAGGGAGGAGGCTGAAAAGTGCAGTGTGGAGGTGGTCACTGGTGGTCACTGGGTACCAGGCAATATCTATCTGCCAGACTGAATGGGAGAAAGTTGGAATGAGATAAGAAAAAGGCTTTTCATCTCTCAGCCCTCCTTCAGGCACCCTCCAAGTGGTTCTGCCCCTGAACACTCAGGACATGCTGTCTGCCCCAAGACTGAGCCTAGAAGAGGAAGCAGATGAGCTCACTGCTTTCAAGGACCCATTTTGTCCTGTCCTGCCTCTATTTATTGTTTTTCACTATCACCTGAGGGTGGACACTGTGCAAGAACTGGTGAATGAAACTCCAGGGCCAAGCCGTGCAATTTGAGCTGGGTGATGCCATTCCCAACCCGCAGCTCCTCAGGGGCAAACAGAGATATTTGCCATCGAGTGCTTTGAGCAGGTCATTGACCTGGGCAGTGTGGCTCCACTGAGACCTCGCGGTGCCTGCTGCAGACACCACAGCTTCCCAAGCCCTTGTTGATTAGCAAGGGATGCCCTAATCCTGGCGCCGGCCCTGTGCCAGCCCTGCCGCCGCTCCCTGCCCGTGTCCCTGTCCCTGTCCCTGTCCCTGTCCCTATCCCGGTGTCACCGGACCGCCCCCCCGCTGCAGCCACTCCTCCCGCCCGGCAGGTGGCGCCCGCCGCGCGCTGCGGAACCACAGAGAGCGGCGCGCCCCGCCCATGGCCGCGTGTGTCCGCCCGCGTGACAGGGCGGGGCTCCCCATTGGTCGTGCCGGCGGGGCCGGGCGCGCGCCCCCGCGGGGGTAAGAGCGCGCGCGAGTGTGAGTGTGAGTGTGCACGTGTGCGCGTTTGCACGTGAGTGTGAGTGTGAGTGTGAACGTGTGTGCGTTTGCACGTGTGTGTGTGTGAGTGTGCACGTGTGCGCGTTTGCACGTGAGTGTGAGTGTGCACGTGTGCGCGTTTGCACGTGTGTGCGAGTGTGAGTGTGAGTGTGCACGTGTGTGCGTTTGCACGTGTGTGTGTGTGAGTGTGTGTGCCCGCATTCCCACGCGTCCGTGACCGTTCCGGTACCTGTATATCCCGGAAGGAAGGTGTTCCCGTGTGCGCAGCCGGGTGCGTGTGCAGCCACGAGTGTGTGCGGGTGTGCCCGTGCGGCGTTCAGGTCCGTGCCCGGGTGCCTGTGTGTCCCGGGAGGTGTGCAGGTGTGTGTGAGTGCCCGTGCAGCACTCAGTGTGACGGGGTGCCGTCAGGTGTGCACACCTGGGTGCATGTCCCCTTGTGCAGGTGTGCCTGTGCAGCATTCACGTGTCCCTGCAGGGATACCTTTATATCCCAGACAGCGTTCCCGTGTGTGCCCCGAGGTGTGTGTGTGTACGTGTGAGCTGCGGTGCACACGTGTGGGTGTCAGAGTGGCCGCAGACCGTGCTGAGCCCCGCCGTGCGGTCAGCACTGACCCCTGCTCTGTCCGCTCTCCCTCCGCAGGCCCTGCACCCTCACCGTCCCCACCATGGAGGCCTTGCTGAGGAGGTGCCGTCTCCCGGCGCTGGGCGCCCGGCAGCGCGGCATCAGGGCCCGGCACGGTGGCACCCCGGGCAGGGCCAAGCGCCTGCTGCTCTCACAGCTCTTCCAGCCGCTGGCCCTGCCCATGGGTGGCCAGGCAGGGTCCGAGGGCCGGCCTGGCGAGCCAACCTGCCGCAGCCAGCGGCTGATGCTGCAGGGAGGGCTCATCCACCCCGCCAGCCCCGGCTGCTACTGCTACCTGCCGCCCACCGTCCGCGCCATGGAGAAGCTGGTCAAGGTGATGGACGAGGAGATGCAGGCCGTGGGTGGGCAGAAGCTGAACCTGCCCAGCCTGTGCTCGGCGGAGCTGTGGCGCGCCAGCGGCCGATGGGACCAGATGGGGTCGGAGCTCTTCCGGCTGGTGGATCGGCACAACCACAGCTACTGCCTGGGCCCCACGCACGAGGAGGTGGTGACAGAGCTGGTGGCCTCACAGGGTGGCCTGTCCTACAAGCAGCTCCCGCTGCGCCTCTACCAGGTCACCAGGAAGTTCCGGGACGAGCCCAAGCCCCGCTTCGGTTTGCTGCGCAGCCGGGAGTTCTACATGAAGGACATGTACACCTTTGACACCTCCGAGGAGGCGGCTCGGCGCACCTACGAGCAGGTGTGTGACGCCTACTGCAGCCTCTTCACCCGCCTGGGCCTGCCCTTCGTCAAGGTGCAGGCGGCCACGGGCAGCATCGGCGGCACCACGTCCCACGAGTTCCAGCTCCCGGCAGACATCGGCGAGGACAGGCTGCTGCTGTGCCCTCAGGGACATTTCGCAGCCAACGTGGAGACACTAAACGGGGAGCAAACCTCGTGCCCCACGTGCGGGGAGAAACTGACTGAGACCAAAGGGATCGAGGTGGGGCACACGTTTTACCTGGGCACCAAGTACTCCTCCGTCGCCAACGCTGTCTTCTCCTCCGCTGAGAACAAACCCCAGCTGGCAGAAATGGGTTGCTACGGCCTGGGTGTCACTCGCATCCTGGCGGCCTCCATCGAGGTGCTCTCCACTGAGGACAGCATCCGCTGGCCGAGCCTCATCGCGCCCTACCAGCTCTGCTTCATCCCCCCCAAGAGAGGCAGCAAGGAGGAGGAGGAGGGAGTGGTGCAGCTGGAGCAGGTGTATGATGATGTGGCTGAAGCACTGCCCCACCTCACTGGCGACTCAGTGCTGGACGACCGGACCCAGCTGACTATTGGCAAAAGGCTGAAGGATGCCAATAAACTGGGTTATCCCTACGTGGTTGTAGCTGGGAAGAGGGTTTGTGAGGATCCCCCGGTCTTTGAGGTTTGGAATCAGAATGCTGGCGAGGTTTTGTTCCTCACCAAAGAAGGGGTCATTGAGTTGCTGAGTAAAGTGCAAGTCCCTTAAATGTCTTGTCTCTGAATCTCTTATCTCTGCTGTACTGAATTTATCTGAGCAGCCCTGGCTCCTTTAAAAGGATGTGTGGGATGTTGGTGATGGCTCTGGGTGAGCTGAGATGTCCTGTGAAGGTGGAGGCATTGGAACAGCTTGCTGCCATCCCAGCAGCAATGACTGCACAGGGAGCTCCTTGGAGAGAATCACCTCACCCTGTGCCACAGATTCTGGGTCTGAGGTCTGGAGATCATTAGCAACATCAGCACCACTGTCATAAAATCACAGAATCATTTAGGTTGGAAAAGGCCTTTAAGATCATTAACTCCTACCGCTAACCTGAGCTGCCAAGGCCACCGCTAGCCCACGTCCCCAGGTGCCACATCCACACCTCCAGGCATGGTAACTCCATCACTTCCCTGAGCAGGCTGTTCCAATGCCTGACAACCTTTTTGATGAAGAATTCTTAATAACCCGGCTGAGGCGGGGTCGGAAGGAGTGGGGCTGGGGCTGATGCCGGTACCGGTGGGATGCTGGGGTTGGTGAGATGCCGATGCCGGTGCGATGCCGGTGCGATGCCGCTGGATGCCGGCGCTCATCGGAAGGAGCGGGGCCGGGCCTGATGTCGCGGGGGCGGTCGCAGGCGGGGCCGGGCGGCAGCAGGAGGAGGAGCAGCAGGAGGAGCAGCAGGAGCATGGCGGAGGCCGAGCGGGACGGCGTGTCCGGAGCCCCGGAGGCGCCGCGGTACCGGGGAGCGCTGCACCCCGACACGTGGGAGCAGGTGAGGCGGCGGGGCCGGGCGGGGCCGGGCGGGCCGAGCTCAGGGCGCTGTGTGCCTGTCCGTCTGTCCGTCCGCAGGAGCTGGAGGCCATCCCCATGTTCATGAAGAGCTGCCCGGCCGAGATCGACGCGGCGCGGCAGCCCGAGCTCGCCTGCCTGCAGTCGCTGCTGTTCGACGAGGAGCAGAGCCCCGCAGGTGCGCACCGAGCGGGGCGATGGGGCTCGGGGCTTCCCCGCTGCCAGCCTGACCCCCCTGCATCCCCGCAGAGCTGGCCAGGATGTACAAGAACGAAGGGAACGAGTACTTCAAGGAGAAGGACTACGGGAGAGCGGTGGCTGCCTACTCGGAGGGGCTGCGCAGGAGGTGCGGGGATGCCGAGCTGGACGCGGTGCTGCTCACCAACCGCGGGGCTGCACATTTCCACTTGGGTAAGGGGCCTCCGACCGCCTGGGAGCATGGCTCTGCACTCTAGAGCTGCTTTTCCTTCCCATCTGGGGTTTCCTTTCTGTTTGTTTTGCTTTTGTGATACGGCAGAGTAAGTGGCTTGTCCATGAGAAAGAGACTCCTTGAGCCCTGAAGTCCTGGCTCATTTCAGCCCATGTCTGAGTGCAGGGTTTGTGCTTTGTTCCTTCCAGCTGTTACCTGCTGCTCGAGCCTTGGCTTCAGCAGAGGGCACAGCCAGTGGTTTTTAGAATCAGAGACGAGTTTGGGTTGGGAGTGACCTTTAAAGGCTATCTAGTCCAACCCCTCTGCAATGAGCATCAACATCTTCAACTGGACAAGTTTGTTCAGAGCCCTGTCCAACCTGGCCTTCAATGTTCCCAGGGATGGTGCTCCTACCACCTCTCTGGACAACTTCTCCCAGTGCCTCACCACTCTCATTGTAAAAAATTTCTTCCTTATATCTAGTGCAAGTCTACCCTCACTTCGTTTAAAACGATTACTCCTTGTCCTGTCACAGCAGGCTCTGCTAAAAAGTTTGTTCTTGTCTTTCTTGTAGACCCTCTGTGAGTACTGACAGTGTGCAGTATAGGATCTCTGCATAAACTATTTTGTCACCTTGGTGTCTGGTTGGATTTTAAGTACAAATGAAAGGTTCTGAGCACTTTTCCTTGCTTTACAGGTAACTACCGTTCTGCTCTCAATGATGCCATCCAAGCCAAAAAGCTGAAGCCCACCCATCTCAAAGCCATTATAAGAGGTGAGAATTAAAACTCGTGTTGCTGCGTGGAGCACAAAGGACATCCTTCCCAAACGCTTAACTCACGTTAACTTTACTGATTGTGCTGTTATTGTTACAAGCCCTGAAACAAGCTGTTGTTTTATGTTGCTTTGTTTCCTTGCATGTTTCTGTGTGTTTAATAATTGTATTTATAAACGTCAAGTTATTGTGAGTGGGCATCATAGTTTGTTTCTGGACAGAATTAATTTCAGAAAGGTAAAGCAGTTACTTGAAGAGATCACTTGCTTTGTTATTGCTGTTTCTTTGAAAAAGCTCTGCCTTTTCTTTGCATTTTCAGTCAAAATATCCTTTTGTTCTTCATCTCCTATATCTTTCAGAGGCATTGGACCTGTTTCTGTAGAGTACAGCATGATCTTTACTGTTTTTCACAATACTGTCTTCTGGGGTCTGTTCTTTTTCCCCACTCCTTAGAAATCCCCTTTTTATTTTTCCTAACAAGATAAATACCGAAGTGCTAATTACAACGATAAAATTTGGTATGTAAAAGATGCTTCTAGCATAATTCTGCTGATTTCTGAGTCTAAATGATACAATAGCTGATGAAATATTTTAGATTTTTTTTCAACCGACCTGCTGGAAGTCTGTGACTGAACATGATCACACAAGACAAAAAGTTTAGTGCAAAAGCCAGGCCAAACACTGCGTTTATAACCACCACTTTGTGTAGTAGTTGTACACTGACTCCAACACCAGAAACTTACAATATTAATCCTTCCAGGAGCTCTCTGTCACATGGAGCTAAAGAATTTCTCAGAAGCAATAGCATGGTGTGAGGAAGGCTTGCAAATAGACTCAAAAGAGAAAAAGCTCGTGGAAATGAGAGCTAAAGCTGACAAATTAAAGGTAAATATTAAGGCAGCCTGGCACCTGCAGTGCTTGTCTCTTTGGGATCCTTGGTGGAAGAGGGCTCCATCCAGGTTTCTGTGTCGTGGGATGTCCCCAGACAGGACTGGGTGGTGGTTCTGTGTGTTGAGAGGGACCTTCCCAGGGATCCAAACTGCTTTCTGCACCCATTGTCAGGGAAGGACAGTGACTGTCACTTGCTGTGTGTGACCATGGTGCAACCTTTTCTCACCTGCAGCGAACTCAGGAGCGCGATGCCAGGAAAGCAAAGGCGATGGAGAGGAAGGAGCAGTGTCAAAAGGAAACTTTGCTTGCAGCAATAAAGGTGAGTCACTGAGAGGGGTTGTTTCTGTGTGGTTTGGGGTTTTTTTAAGAGCCCTCTTGTTTGTCTCTAAAAGTTTGTTCTCATACGTTGGCTTTTGAGAGCTAGAGCCAAAAACTGAGTTAAAATCATGATTCTCCTTGTCTGCATGGCTCTAGCCACAGCTCCCAGGTTTCTGAGTTTTAGGTAACAGCTAATGCAGCTCATTCTCCCCACCATATCTGGGTTTTGATTGATTTTTGTTTTCCCACTTCCTCTCCTCCAGGAAAGAAATATCAAGCTGGTCCTTGAGCCTTCAGATGAAGAAGAGGAAGTGTCAGATGGCCTGGCTGAGATATCCTTAGATGGTTTCCATTCTGACAGTGCCACAGGGGCAAAGGTGCACTTGGATGCTGATGGCAATCTGAACTGGCCTGTCCTCTTCCTGTACCCTGAGCATGAGCAGACAGATTTCACTGTGGCTTTTCATGAGAATTCCAGGTAAATGCAGTGCCAGCAGCATTCTTGCAGAGAGGAGGTGTTGGAGCAAATGAGAACGGGGAGCAAGTGAAACACTGCCATGCTGGTGAAGCACTCCCAGATTTCTAATCACACAGCTGACCCTGCTTTTGAGCATGAGGCTGCACTAGATGACCTCCTGAGATCCTCTGCAACCTGAATTATTCTGTGATTTACATAGATTTACTGTGCAGACAAACACATTTAGCCAAGGTGACTAAAGGGGCTTGCAGTGCAAGCTCAGAGCAGTGGTTAATTAGTGGCCAGTGATACCTGTGACCCATCCACACATGGGGATTTTAGAATTTCATTGAGGTGCTCTTTTTAAAGCCCTCCAAATATGGTGTCTCAGAAAAAAAGATGAAAGATTGTAAAAAGCTTCCAAAGGGGACCTCTCATAACCAGCAGTGACCCCAAAGTTCTCCTTAGGGCTTTCAGCAGATCTGACTGAAGTGCTGCAGACCTTCCAGACTTTAAACAAGTGACTGGCAAGCTGGGAATTCCATTCTCCTTGATGTTAACCTCATTTTCTGATCTTGCAGTGTTAAAACAAACTTGGAATTTGTAACTTTTTGCTTGTTGGAAGACATGTTCCTCAGGTCTATTAATAAGTTTAGGACAAAATTACAGTGCAAGCAGGTTAGTAAAGTTGTAATACTTATATGGTAGTGTTCACTGTGGCTTGTTGTGACTAAAGGAAGTGGAAATGGATTTTTAGAACAAACTGGCCTCCAACATGCCTCAAGTACCAAAATAAAGAAGCCTTTGACACACAAACATATTCTTATCACTCTGATCTGGTGAAGCATGGGACCGTGTCAAAGGAAAATCCATTTTAGACAAAATGCAGGGTGGTTTATTTTGACATCTTTTTCAGTGTGAAAATGTAAAGTTAAAAATAATTTGTTGTTGCACTGCACAAGTTTGAAGCCAATAACCTTAGTTACAACAAGGCCTTGAATTCATTGGGAAAGTGATGAGTTTGAAGGGAAGGAACTATTAGTGATCTAAACTTACTTTCAAGTCTGTTGTTTAATTTGCTAATGTATTTTTGCCATCATTCAAAGGCAAGGGTACAAGTTATTGAAGCTGAGCACTGTGTATATTGAAGCTCACCAAGTGTATTTTGGCTTTTAGGTTTATTGATCATTTAATGGTGATGTTTGCTGAGTTACCTCCTTGGGATTTAGAAAAAAAATACCTTCCCAACAATCTTGAGGTGAGAAGTTTGATTTTCCTTCGATTTCAGGGTTGTTGTTTTTTTATTTCTGGAGTGAGAAAGTGCATGGCTTTGAGGGTATGAAAGTGTTGGCATCTGTTTACCATACACAGATGTGAAACAAGAGAGCTACCCTCACCTATAAACTCAAATATTGTCCATGTGTGCTGACAGAATTCACTTACAAAAATGGAAGTTGTCTTCTATGTATGTTGTATTTTGACAGAAGGTATTTGCAGATACTGCTTAGACTCCATCTTTGTAACAATAAGTAAGATTTAGACCATCAAGCTGATAGGCTGCCTGGTTTTTTAAATTGCATCGTGGAGTTGTTCAATACAAATAAGATAATATTATTTAAAGAATAGCTTATTTTCAGAACTAAGTGGAGTTACTTAAGCACATAATCACATCAAGATAATATATCTCTATTAACACTTTAGCAAAGGTGGTTGTGAGTGGTTGTGGCTGCAGCAGGTTTTGAGAATTTCTCTGAAATTTTACATAGAAGGATATGAATGTTTATTTTTCTTTTTCCACTTCAGTGTCATCTATGCCAGGCAGCAGCACAGCCCTGTGTTCAGTGAGCAGACAGGTCTGAAAGGAGAATGGCTGTGTGCTTTTCCAGGTTAAAACCTGTGTGTATTTACAGCCTAAGGCACCATTGCTGGGTTTTAATCTCTTAAATCAACTTTATTTTGTTCAAATACCTCTAAACCCGCTCAGTTTATCTCATAACATTGCTGCATTTCACCTGTTAAAAAGGAGCCCTTAGATTTGGATTGGTTGTAAAGCATGGGAGCAGCCAGTGAATTTTGCCTTTCTGCTGCCACTGCCAGGAGGACCTAAACTGGTTTATACAGGGAAAAGTTGGAATTCACACAAAACAATTTCTACGTGGTTGAATTTTGCATCTGACACAGTCAGGTCAAGCCACAGAAGTTTGATAAACCCCCCAACTGATTATGGTGTGCTGTTACTGGGCTTTCAGCAGCTTAGTATTTTCTTTCATGTACTTCAGGCATTTAATAACCCCCCAAATTTTTCTCCAGCTCTATTTTGAAGATGGAGAAAGAGAAGAAATGTATGAGGTGAACCCAGAACATACATTGCTACAAATGCTGCAGCACGAAAGGTGAGGCTCTACCTGACCATGTCCAGGGGAAAAAAGGCAAAAAGTATGAGCTTGAAGTCCAGTTTTTTTTTAAATAGTCCTAACTCTTCTCTGACTTAATAGTCCTACCTCTTGAAGGTATAAAGCCACATGGATTTTGTGTCTGGCTTTAGCGACTTACATATGTTTTCCTGCAAAAAATGAACAACTCTTTCCAGGACTGGATGGAGATGGGAAAGGGAGCTGGGCACAGCTGAGCAGCACAGAAGGGCTATTCCAGATCCCATCTACATAGTACTACTTTAAAAAAAAAAAAAAAAAAAAAAAAGGCAGCAGCCTATAAAGAGCATGTTGAAGGTTAACAATGCTCTTGCTGTTCATACTGCTGCGTGAGCAGCCTCTGGCGCAGCGTGCAGCACTGTTCCCCTCTGAAACTGCCTTTAAAGTGTTGTGCTGTTGTGCAGAGAGAAGAATTTGCTGTTTGTGAAGCCAGAAAGTTACTGTACAGCCTGTGCTGTTGAGTTGCACCATCTCATAGCAGGCTGGAGCTGCTGCACAGCACGGAGGGCTCGGTGTGCCACAGTGGGAGCAGGATTTCCTTCACTCCATAAAACTCACCAGTGTCCATAAGCCCTCAGATTGCAGGCTGTAAGGGCAGTTGCAAAAGAGCCCTGCTTCCAGGGGAGAATAACAGCTGCTTTAATTAAAAGAAGCTGTTGGGAGACGAGCTGATTCATAAAACACTCCTCCTCAGATGTGCTTAGCCCCGGCTCTGAGAGGCTCTGCTAACCAAAGGCACCAGCCTTTGGGAGGTCAGTCTTTATGGAGCTGGGCAGAAGTCACTTGTTCTGCAGGACACTGGGCCAGCTACAAGGAAGCCAAGGACTCCTTTTACTCTTTGCAGGTATTTCGTAAAGGCTGGGACCCCGACAGTTTTGGTATTTGCCAAGCGTTCTCCTTTCTCCAAGAAATACTTCTCTGGCAAGAAGGTGCATCGACTGTAATGAGCAAGAATGAAACAAGGAATCCTGTGCAGGAGGCTGCTGTTTGTTAGCCCAGATCCAGGCTGCAGACTTCTGCTTGAACAAAAATACCTTGCACTCTTCAGGGGAGGAAAATAATCTTGGCACAGGGGGAAGCTTCCAGGGGAGCAGCATAGGAGAAGGAAGGGCTAACAAGAGGGGATTATTTGTTTGGAAAGAAACCCAGCTGGCTTGCAGAAGGTCTCTCCTCTATGATAGGCTGCATGTGGTTTTGAAATAAACCTGAAGCTGTGCCAAACACTGGCTGTGGTTGCAGTAACAGCAGCTGGGAATGTGCTTCCTTACCTGAGAAGAATCACAGATTTCCCGGGAGGTGGGCTGTAGTTGCTGGGGTTTAACAGTAGTGGCCTGGGGCGATACCTGCCTCTTTCAGCGGGGTGGATGCAGTCAGGCTCCTGCCTGGGACTCAGCAGCTGCTGTTTTGTCACTGCTGGGCTCTGCTGCTGGCCAGGGTACAGCAGAGCTCTTTGTTTGGAGCACTGTTTGACTGACCCTTTTGATACCTCACTGACTGTGCTACAGAACCTGCAATAAATGTGGCTATTTTAACTAGACTGACTTCTGCCTAATGAATGAGACTTTTTTTTCTCATCTCGTGAAATACAAGAAAGTGACAGACACTGGTTGTAAACCCCAATAAAACAACCTTATCCATTACATTAACTGGTACAGCCAAGACACAGGGTCTTCTGCACTTCTGTATTAGCTTTTGGCTTTTAATTAGAAGTAATTCTCAATCTCTCATTTCTTTCTCTTCTGCAGTCTCTCTGCAACTGCAGGAATACACTGCAGCTTTAGAGCTAATGCATGGGGCATTAGAAAGCTGTTCAGCCATAAAACACTCCTGCTTCCATCATGGAGGCTGGCTGCAGACAGCTCTAGAGAAAACATTTCCATTTCACTATTCACGAATTTCTGCACCGAGCACAAATACAGCAAGAGTATCTCCACCTGAGGATGCTGCAGTTTAATGTCCAAAGCTCAGGGTTGCTTCATGGCAAGGCAGCAGGGGTTGAGCTCTGGCCAGCCATCCCCTGGCCATGTGCTGCCCTCAGAGGGCAGCGAGGTGGGCAGCCAGCTGGTACAGGCTCAGCCCGTTGCACACGATGCAGCAGAGGTTGCAGAGGGAGGACAGAGCGTGGTAGAGAGCGAACTGCCGGGCCAGCTGCCTGTAGCTGGGGTTGGAGGCGCAGAGCTGCCGGCGGGGCTCGCTGGCTGCCAGCCCCAGCTCCTGCCCCAAGCCATGGCTGCGCTCCACGGCGTGCAGCTCGGCCACCATGTCAGAGGTGACCTGCCCAAACCACTGCGTGTTCAGCACGGAGGCAGCGATGCAGACCAAGAAGGTGATGATCTGCAGGGGAGCAAAGCCTGCTGTGAGCATCTCGCACGGGTGCTGGGGGTAAATTTGTCCCCCAGCCCCTCTGGCTCGCTGCAATCTGGGGCTTCTTTTAACCAGAGCGCTGCGTGGATCTCCAGCGTTTGCAAATCGGCCTCGGTGGGGCAGAGGAAGGTTTGGGCTGTGTTTGAAAAGGGGGAGCCTACCTGGCTCGTGTGCTCCTCGCCGAGCCGCTCGCTGGGGTGGGACAAGGCAAACAGGGTCAGGTTGAGGAAGGCACAAGTGGAGCTGATGTGGAAGTAGTAGGGGAAGAGCTGGCGCTGGATGGAGCCGAAGGTGTGGCGAGGGAGGTGCCTGCTCATCACAAACCCTGCAGGGGAGAGCAGGTGAGTCCTGGGGCAAAGCCCCCTCCCCTGGGCCTCCCCCCGAGCAGAGAGCACACACAGAGCCCAACCTACCAGCCACGAAGGTCACCCAGACCTGCATTCCCCAGGAGGTGGAGAGGAAGAGCAGGTGCAGCAGTTTGATGGTGTTGGAGGGCTCCGTGTCGCCTGCCATGGTGTCCTGGATGGGGACAGATCCCTTCATGTCACCCCGAGCTCGGCGCTGGGCTGTGGCTACTGCTGTCACCTTGCTGCTCGCAGGGCAAATGCAGTTCAGGTTCACAAAGTGCTTACTCAGGAAAAGCTTTGGAGCTGGCACAGCTCCATTCCAGCCCCACAACCACACACCCGTCTGGGCTGCAAACCCGGTGTTCAAACCCCTCATATCTCGGGGCAGGGCACTGCGTCAGCACCTGGGAACCAGCTGGTTTGGGTGGACTTTTGGCAAAGTCCAGCCAACGCCCCGACTGACTCCTGGCAGCAGGAGCAAGCAGAAAGTCAATAAAAAGGGGATGGGAAAAGCCCTAACAAATAGACCTGCCCACGCTGTTGCCATCAATGAGGCCTCTTGGCCTGGGAGAAGCCCCCCTGTTTAAAAACAGCAACAGCTTCTGCACTGTTTAACCAAAAGCCTGGGGGCTGAAGGAGTAGGGTCACCCCAGCCTCACCCCACTGCCCCAGACCCCACACAAGAGCACAGGCAGCAATGGGTGGAAAGAGGCTTTGAAGGAGCTGCCTGATCCACTGCGAGAAGCACTCTGGAAATTAATTAAAACAAAGCTGCTGGGAGTAGCCCATCAATACTGCTGCCTGCAGAATTCCTCCTCCTTCTCCCCTTGGCTGGTCGCCTCGGGGCATGAATTACAGCAGGGCTGGCCTTGAGAGAGACACTGCCGTCTAATTCCATCCCACTCCTCCAAAGCAGATAAATACACCCTGCACTGTGATATATTAGCTCCATGTATTTATTTAGGCATCTGTAAAATCAGGTCCTTAAACCTTCTCATGATGGCAGCATACTGGAAAAGGCACCCACATCCAACCTGGAGTGTTGGCCTGTAAATCCCCAGCTGTCTTCACATCTCCCAAAAGCTTCTTGGCACTTTTTGGGATGTTTTCCTGCTCCATCCTCCAGCAGGGATGGCAGGGGCCCAGGGAAGGCAGATGTGGTCTTTAGGTGAAGCTTTGTTCTCTGCATCGTCCAGGGCAGTGATGGGCTCTGCCAGCAGCCAGCACAGAGCCTTGCTGCTCCCGAGGTCCCAGATCTGCCTCTCCAAATTTGGTCCATGCAGGAATAGCAGCCAAGAGCACCAAGGCAGCTGGTTGTTTTCATGCAAAGAAGCTGCAGGTTGGAAGGCTGTTCAGAGCAGCAAGTAACTCTAACTCCCTTTTTTTTTTTTTAAGGGATTAAGAAAAATGGTGATTGATTGCTGAATTGGTCCTAGAGAGGTGCATTTGATGGGGAGGGCAGAGAAAGGGCTCTGGGAAAGGCTGGTAAGGACAGGCACCAGCAGGTCCCTCCTCCTCTATGGGATGAGGCAGTGGAGATGGGTGCTCCAGGGATGCTCCAGGGATGCTCCAGGGATGCTCCAAGCTGCCCAGTCCTGCTCCATGCTCCGCCAAGGGCCAGCAGATGCTGCAGGCTGCAGTTTTGTTCCAAACACACACAAACCACACAACACCTCACACCACTGCAGCCTCTGCTGTGCCCCCAGGTCACTCCTGCTCCATCACCCTGCATCCCCAGGGACCCAGCCAGGCTGGAGCCAGGGCTGACCCTGGCCTCCCAGCAGGAAAAAGCACAATACTTAAGGAGAAGGAGAGGTCAGTTAAAGTTTAATGTTCAGGCAAATACATCATCCCCTCCACTTAATCATGCAGCAGCAATTCCTAACGGTAAGGAAAGGATGGCTCTCGTCCCGGTGATAAAAAGGCAGGATTGCTCTGAGTTTTGAGAGATAAGAGGGCTCTATAAAATTGAATGTTTTGTACTATGTCCAACCTGAGATGGCTTTATCTTTCGAAGGTCGGGGCACAGCTGTGCCAGGCCTTGAGCTGAGATGTTTATGATGGGAGATACAGCAGAGATTAGGGGCTTATAGCCACAGCCAGCCCAGGTGTGGGGAATTTGGGTGGCAAAGGGACTGAGTGTTGCAGAAAGGGACAAAACACCTGGGGTGCCTGGAAAAGACCCTGTGCTCGTTTCTGGTGCCCCGTGGCCTCACCTCACCCCGAGCATGGCATCACCATCATTTGCTCATGGTAAAGCTCTGCAAAACCCATCCTTGGGGTTAAGCACAGGGCTCTGCAGGCAAAGGCAAGGGCACAGCTGGCAGCTGTAAAATCTGCTGTGCCCAAAGCTCTCTGTGCCTAAGGGCTTCCAGGGCTCATTCCTTTTCCAGCAGGCAGCAAGCCTTCCAGGAACTCATCGCCACCAGAAAAGCTCTGTGTGACCCAGGAAGGCCTGGGAGGGCTCTCCACAGCCCTGTGGCTGAGGGCAGATGTCCCCTGGGCTGTGACTGATGAGAAGCACTTCCACTGTCACCCCTGCTGCATTCTGGTGGCTTTCCCAGAGCATCCCAGATTTAGGGGAACAAGGTTTGTCTCTGTCTTCCTTTTTCAGCGGCTCTGAGGCAGTTTGGGGTTTACATCTCAGGGTGTTGGTGCACCCAGCAGAGGGGGATGAGGAGGGCTGCCCCAGACATGGCAGCAGCACCTCCAGGCAGTCCCCAAAAGCCACTCACATGGAGCACCACCCCTTTCCTGCAGGACCCCAGCTGAGTCCCAGGGGTGCTGTGGGTGCAGGATCCCTGCTCCAAGCCCACCCCACAGCAAGCCCCTGGAGCAGACACCCCCCCGGAGCACATGGGGATGTTTTTCTTTTCAATGCACTTTTATTGCTGCTCCTTCCACAGCCCCATGGGGTGGGATTTCAGCCCAGGAGGAGCAGGGGCTGTTTGCCAGCCCTGCCAGGGAAAAGGAGCAGCAGTGGGGAGAGTGGGATGTTCCACCAGCCACCCCTGCAGCGGGGAGGAGTACAACACCTGCCCCATATCACTGCCCCCTCTCTCCCTTTCCTGCCTCAAAAGAAACCAGTTATGCCCCACAAAGAACTAGTAAAAAAAAAAAAAAAACTATTTTGGGAAGATTTTTGATCATATAAAGGTTCAAGTAGCGTTAAGTGAACTAGAAAACCAAATCCTGTACATCAGCTTATAAAATTTCTAAATAAAATTTAAAAAAAAAAAAGAAGAAAAGATATGACACATCAGTGCAAGGGATGAGGTGGTACAGTAATGCCCCTCCACCCCAGCCCCTGGGACCAAAGCCCCCAGGGAGGCAGGGTTTGGGTGCCACCATTCCACATCCCTTTCCACCACAGAGGTGTCCCCTCAGTCTGTCTGTCCATCTGTCTGCAGGGTGCCATGGCTCTAGAAGTCCTGCAGCTGTGAGATCAGGTCATTCTTGTTCTTCAGCAGGAACTTCTCGCAGGCTTCGAAGGTGGAGCAGATGTCAGAGGACAATCCTGCCACGTTGGTGGTGACATAGTTGAGGTACCCCGGCGTAGCCTGGTTGTAGTAAGCCACCTGCAGGGCACAGGAGAAGGTGAGCAGGGGCACAGGAGAGGAGGGAGCCTCCCTGATGGGCTGTGGGTGGCACAGCCACAGCATCCCACCTTGCTCATCTCCTCTGACTCTGGCCAAATGCAGAACCCGGAGCAGACTGTCTCCCCACGTGTGAATTCAGGTCTGGCAGGGTGGGTGGGCAGCGTCACCGACCGAAAGGCCACCACGTAGGGGTCCCTGGGGAGGACAGAGCCTGGTGAGCTGGCACAGCTTGGGTGACAGGGAGTAGGGGTCGGGCTGGACACTCACCCCTTGCTGCAGGGCTTCCTCCGGGACGCCAGGATAACAAAGTCCTGCTGTTTGTTCTCATGTCTGAGCTTCTGGCTCACCACATGGTAGATCTTGTCATCATCATCGACCTTCTGGACAAGCTCAGCACTCCTGTGAGGGAAGGGGACCAGTCACAGAAACCCTGAATCTGCACCTCACACATTTACAGCCCATCACCAGACCCAAAATATTTGGGGGGACCCAAAATTGGTGTTTGCTTGAGCAAAGTGAGGCCATCAACCCAGACAGAGCCAGGACAGGGTGAAAGGTCTCTAAGAGCAAGCAAGGCAACACCCTGGCTCCCAGAAAAGTCCAAAGGGACGCTCAGGCGCAAGCCTCAAACTCAGAGGTGTGATTTCTGGGGAGCCTGCAGCACTCACACGTAGTGGCTGTCCCACTCATGCCGGCGCCGCAGGTTGGAGAGCAGGGAGAAGGCTCGGCTGGCCGTGATGCAGACGGACATCTCGATGCGGAAGGACAGGAACTTGTCCTCCTCCAGCGTGTACATCCGCACCTCGGGGAGCACAGGGAGCAGCTGGGACTTGTTCCCACTGGGATTTGCCACGCTTTGGGGGCGAGGGGGAAGGGACAGGGTTTAGTACCTTCTCCTTCTCTCTGGCGAGCGCCCAGTTCGCTTTGGCCACGAGCATCTTCAGTGCAGAGACGTTGTTGTAGCTCAGATAAACCTGGGGTGGGGGCAGCATGTCAGGGGCAGGAGGGGGAGCAGGAGGTAGGGCAGGAGGCAGCAGCTCCCACAGGGCATCATCCTACCTTGTTGCTTTGGTCCCAGGGGACAGAGAGCGGCACCTCGGTCTGTTTGCAGGAGACGACATATTTTCTGCAGGAAAGGAACAGTTTTCCTTATGAGGGGACACAAACCACCCACAGACTGTCCCTGCACCTCAGCCCTGAGCCCTCCTCTTCTCCCTCCTCCATCCCCACATCCCACTTGCTTTGCTGCTCACCGGTCCAGCCGAATTTTTTTCCTAGCACTGGCTTCTCTGTACCTCCTCTCTCCATCCTGATAAATGGGAAAAGGCAATTAGGTTAATAGGAAAAGGAGGAAGAAAAAAAATTCACATCTTCTTGGGAGTGGGAAAAACATTCAGCAGGGAAGGCCTGAGAGGTGAAGCCCTCTTGCTTGCCAGCTGCCACCCTGGCTACACTGCAGTGATGGTCAGTGATTATTTGTGAGTTATTTCAGCATTGCCACCACACTCTGATAAAGTGATGGGCACTGGCACATGAGGGAAAACCCTTGCTGTAGATGCAAAGCTGCAAACAGCCCCTGAAACACAAACTCTGTACCCTAGCACCTGCAAATGTCCTCCCCTGGGGAAATAAAAGCCCAAAAAAAAGGCAGCTTATTTTGAAGAAATTGATAGTGCAGTGTTTTAAAGCAGGCGATAGGAGGTTTTAGGGAGCCCAACTCTGGCCATGAGATGATCTCCATCACAGTGTGAGATCCTGATTTTAAGGCATCAAAAAAATCAGGTAGCTGGGCAAGGATCAGCCCAGGAGAGGCTGAGACGTGTTTGCTTTGCTGCTGTGCTCACAAGACAGATTTCCCTAAATATTTGGATCCCAGCAAATTATGGATTAGGATGCTTTGAAAGGTAAAAACAACCTCAACATTCCTTCCCCTAAATTATAGAAAAGATGAGCTGGAATTTGCAGGCAATACTCTGTTAAGCCTTGCATGGCTAATACATCTCCATCTCTGCGCAGGCAAGTGGTTTATTTTATTAGTTATACCGAGCAATCAATTTAATTCACTTGCTATTGAGCAATTTCATTTCCATCATCATCAAACTGCATTTGTTTTGCTGCGAATCCGAGAGCCCTTCGGGGCTGAGTGGGATTCCCAGGGGTCCCATGGTTGGGAAAAGCCATCCCTGCTCATCCTTACCCCTGGCTCGGGTGCCACCATGGGCAGCATGCGGGGATGACCCTCCTGGTCCAGCACCACGAAGGTCATGAAGGCGCTGTTGATGTGCCTGCAGCTGATGGACATCTCCTGGCCATAAGCCTCGGCGCTGACCCCAACCTCCATGCTGCCAGAAAGAAGGGATGAGGGAGTAGAGAGCCATGGGAGGGTGGGATGGGGACCCCTGCCACAGGAGGGTGGGATGGGGACCCTGCCACAAGGAGGGTAGGATGGGGACCCCTGCCACTGGCACCCACCTGTTTTTGAAGGCGTTGTTGACGATGGCTTTGAGCACCACACGGTCTCCGACTTGGGACGGTCCCCGAAAGTGGAACATCTCGATGGCCCTCAGCGTGGGGTGGGCGTGGCACAGGCGGCTGTGGGGACAGGGGTTACACCTTGGACATGGCCCCACAGCCCTGCAGCCCCATGCACCCTCCCTGACCCAGCCAGAGCTGAGGAGACCCCAAAAAATGTCCCACACGGATTTCAATGGCCAAAGCCAGCCATGAGAAGGAACAAAAAGCCAACTAAAGTGAGTGTGAGCCCTTCCCTGGGGTCCCCCAGCACCACACACCCATGGGGCACCCTGTGCAGCATCACCCACGGGTGACATGCAGGGAACCATCCCTTTTGGAGAGTCCCTATAACCTGGCTATTGCTGCCCTGGCTGTGTGTCCCCTCCAGGTGTGTCATCCCCCGACCCTGAACCCCTGCTGGGTCACCTGGCTGCGATGGTGGCCACATTCTCCATCCAGGCCATGATCTGCCCACCGAAGGTGTTGCCCTGGTGGTTGGCATGGGGAGGCAGCACCAGCTCCACGCTCTCCACCCGCGTCTTTTCCGCCGGCACGGCCCCACTGCCATCCCGTGTCTCCAGCTCTGCCACAGGGAGAAAACAGGGCTCAGAGTGTGGGATGGATGGTCAGTGGGATCCCTGCTCCCAGCACCCCACCAGCCCTTGTCGCTCTTCCCACAGCCACCCTCCCATTGCATCAACCCCACACACACTTCCAGGTCCAGGAGTCTGGGATGGTGGGGCTGATGCTCCATGGCCAGGGCATTCCCAAACCTCCACGTGGTGACCACCACCAGCATCCTGCTGAGCAAGTGGGGTGTCACTGGTGGGCATCAGGGCTATTTTGGAACCCAGGCTGAGGGACACGGTACCGGTTTCCTGGGGGCTGCGGGTGAGGAGGTCCTTGAGGGTGTCCTTGTGCACCAGGCGCATGCGGCGGCGCTCAGCAGCGATGCTGTACTCGATCTTCTCCTCCTCCGTCTGCGGGGTCAGCGGCTTCAGCCTCACCTGCAAAGGGGATGGGGCAGGGTGCAGTCACACTGGGGGATGAGCAGCAGCAGCAAGCAGGTGCCCTCCATGCCCAGAGCGGGGCTGAGAGCCTCCCACCATGCATCCCACAAGTACGGGATAAGGGATCACTGGCCCATGAAGAAACAGCAGCTGCTGTGATGGAAAGCCCAGCTCAGCCCAGCCGAGCCCTGCAGAGGCCATTTCCTTACTGCCTCTGTGCAGGGGCAACGGAGTCCCCCCATCCACCAGCCACTGCTCACCTTGCTGCCCAAGGGGCCCTGTGCCACGAAGGTGGCGTACGCCTTGCAGATGCTGCAGTGCTTGCCGGTGCACAGGTCTTCATAGCTCACCTGGATGCCCACCTGGGAGAGAGCACAGCACCCTTAGAGCCAGCTCTGCTCCCCAGAGACCCACATCCCACCAAGCACCCCTGGCCAGAGCCAGCCAGAGAGGATAGGCACATGGGATTAAAGCTGGGAACCACAGGAGGATTTGGGGATTTGGCCACGTGGCTGGTGGGGACAGGAGCACAGCAACGGGGACAGGGGCAGGGGCGCACACCAACCTCCATGCTGGAGTTAAAGGCTCGGTTCACTTTGGCTTTGATGTTGACAACTTGCCCGACGCTGAAAAACAGGAAGAGGAGAAAGTGTGTGGGGTTACTGGGGGACAACAGCCACTGAGAAGCTCCCACTGAGGTGCCATGGCATTACGGCTCACTGCCCGCTGTGGTAAGGCTTTCTGGGACTGTGGGACATGCCAGATGGCCAGCAGGACATGGGGACAGCCACCCCCGAGACGTGAGAGCGGTGAGATGTCACCCCTGAGCAGCTGCGTGCAAGAGGGTCCCCAGGTCTGGGGTGCTGCCAGGACACCTGAGGGGTGCAGAGGTGCCCAAGGCTTGCTCAGCACCCCCTGCCCATGTGGGCATGCATGCTCCTGCCAGAGCAAACGGCTCCTCCAGACTTGCATCCACTGTCCTGCACAACCGGACCAGCCATGGATACCTTGGGACACTGGGAGATGGCAGGAGGCAGGATCCAGCTAGGGCATTTTGCATCATCTCTTAAATGAAAAATCTGCTGGCAGCAAACTGCTGCCCTCCTCTGTGCCTTCAGTAGGCTTCAGAGGACACACACAGACAACTCTGCAGCCTGAGCTACTCCACGCTGGTACCAGTGGAATGAGCAAATTAAACTTTTAAGTGACACCAACAGCAGTCTTTACCAAATACATTATTAAATCAGGGATATTCCTCACTCCCGAAAGGAGGCCAGTGCTAGAGAACTGAGTGCAAAAATAAACCCTGTAACCACCACTTCTCAAAACCGGAAGAGAGGAAGAGTCAGCGTGTGCTTTGACACCGTATTTTCCCCCGTGTCTTCACGCATGACTTCAGCTTCAAATGATCTCTGTAAATGACACGCTCTGCACGTTGGCTCTGGCTGGAGCAGGGGTGGCACGAGCTGGTGCCTCTGGCTGTCCCCCAGCAAGGACCCTGGGCTAGTGACATGCCAGAATGTTAGCAGGGTTACGTGAGCAGCCTCTGTTCCCATGCCATGCCACGTCAGTGGGGTTAAGGCTCCCAACTCACGGCAGCGCTGCACTAGGCTGGCTGCTCTAGGGCCAAACACGTCCGTACCCGACACCGCTCCTCCCGTGCCGCTGCCCAGCGGGGCTTACAGACGGCTGGCTGGGGCAAAAAGAGAAAGCAAATGGGGGGACAGCATTAGAGGCGATGGAAGCAGCCAGATGGATGCTCTGGATGGGTTTGTGGCGAGGGGCATGCAAGGGCAAGGGGCCAGGCAGGCAGACTGGCAGCCCCACATGCCTATATGTAGTCCCAGAAATACTTTATCTTCTCCGTCCTTATCAAACAGCAGACGCCAGTGCCATAAATGCCACGTGAAGCCCCACTCAGGGGTACGTGTGATCCTGGAGGCTGCATTTCCACATGGCAGGGCAGAGGGATGGGGAGAATCTGCTGCCCAGCCAGTGAGTTTGAAGCCAGTGATAATTTGGGGCCTCCTCTGTGCCCTCAAGCACCTACAGCTCCTCCCTGCCTCTCCCCCGCAGTGCGAGGGCAGCAGAAAGCACAAACAGCTGGGTGAGGAGATCTGACACTAAACTCTGCCTTCCAACAGCTCTGTGGGAAATCCTTGCCAGGCCTCTTCCTCAGAGCCTTAAGCTGGACCACAGCAAGTGGGATCTGAGCCAGGAGTAGCACAAATTCCCTGCCCCCTTGGAGAACTGCCCAGCTCACCCCTGAGGAGGGACAAATGCTTTGCAGGGCTCGATGGAACGCTGTGGAGTAGGGCTTGGGTCTGTTCTCCTGCTCCTGAAACCCATGGGGAAAAGCATCCCAGGCAAAGCTGCCCCTGGAGCAAGGTATCAACCCCACCTCTGCCAGTGGGAGGTGGCACCAGGGCTGCACCATGTCCCCACACTGGGGGTTTGTCATGGAGCTGAGCCCCAGGGCGATGGGCAGCTCATCCCCACTGACCTGCCAGCACCCGATGGGAGAGGGCAAAAATGTCAGTTCAGCATTTCCTGGGAATGACAGTGAAACAAGAGTGAGTCAGACTTCCCAGTGCCAAACAAATCAGCTGACAGCCAGGGACCCCAATGCCAGCCCTGGGTACCCACACTGGTCCCTGCCCCAGCAGGCAGAACTGCACAGCAGGGAATATGGATCCTATACTGCATGGATCCTTTACAGCAAGGCAGGAACTGCTGAGCAGCATGGATCCCATATTGCAAGGATCCTATATTGCATGGCAAACACCCACAGAGCCCCCTGGAATGGTACTGATGTGGGAACAGCCAGGCAGCCCCTGCACAAGGGGTGTGGGGGCTCTGAGAGATGAGTAAAGGTGGGTGGCAGCACCTGGGCTCACAGGGCTAAAAAAGGAGGAGACCACTTCGGGAATGCTGAGTGGGAATGGTCTCAATACTGGGAGCCTGTGGAGGATGAGGGCAGAACCCTGGGAGGATTTTTGTCCCCTCTGGTCACACCCTCAGGTCAGGAGAAACATTGTCCAGTGACACACCAGAGCCCAAGGGCTGTGTGAATCAGAGGGGCCACCTCTGTAAGGCAGCACCAGGGGATGCCAGGACCAGCCTGGGATGGGATTTTGGCCAAGCAATGTCGAACTTGATGCATCTCACAAAGCCGGGAGGTCCCACCGCCCGCAGCACCCACCGGGTGGGTGAGCCCCACCGCGCCTCAGCCACCCACACGGCCGCTCCAGAAGCACGATTTGCAAGATTTGAGTTTTCCACAGCACTAAATCAGAGCTGCTTCCTGAACAAAGCCAGGGAGGAGCTGGTGTTGGGGGAAATACCGGGAAGCCAACCCAGCAGGAGCTCCCCAGGCGACCAGACAGCGGATAAATCAGAGCAGACAGTCCGTCCGCAGCCCTGCGGCGGAGACAGCGCCTCAGTCCCTGGCTGCCCTGCGAGCCTGGCACTGCCACAGCACCTCCTCCTCGCCCAGGCATGCTCTCCCTGTTCCAGCTCCAGTCCCTGTCCACGTTGCAGCCGGCAGATGGGAAAAACCCCTGCGTTTCCCTGCGCATGCCCTGCCGGTGCGCGGAGTATTTACCTAATGGTGTGCTCAAAATAGATATCATCCATGGAAGCTGTGACGCACGGGCAGCCGGCGTGTCTCTCGGCTGGAAAAGGAAAAACAAACTGCATCAGCAACCTGCAGCAGCGTGCTGAGGGTGTGAGTGGCACGAGTGCTCCTCTGGCCCAGGCTGGTGACACCGGTGACAATGCAGCCAGCATCCCTTTCCCTGCTTATGCGCATTGCTGGGGGCAAGAGTGGGATTTGGGGTTTCTCCTCCCGCAGCAACATGGGTTTGCAGATGTTTAAAGGTTTGGTGTGTTTTGCTGGTGTTTGCCTTCCCTCCATGCCTTTGCAGCTCTGGGGATGCACCGGCAGCATCATGATACCATCTCCTCGTACACAGCAAATATCTCAAAGCTGCTCTGCCAGTGCGACTTTCCCTGGACTCCAGGAACCTCAGACTGCAAAACTGCTCAGGGAACCTCATCCAACTGCAGAATTGCACCCATTTCCCTGTCATAACCTCCCTGTGCTTGGCTGAGCTGGTGAGCTCCATCGCTTCCCAGTGAGTGGAGGAGCTCAGCCCCTGGCTGCTGCTGGGATGCCACCAGCCTGGTCTCCCCATGCCCTGCACACCAGGCAAGGAAAAGGACAGCATTAGAGACGAAGCAGGCATGGATTTTGATCTATCCCCAAGCCAGCATGCATGCTGCAGCGCACGTCTCCTCCCCTCCTTGTCCTGCTCCTGTTTGCTCTCTAATTACTCAGCAAAACGGCATGACGTGGGTCCCCAGCTGGCGTCACTCCGAGGCACGGTGCTGGGCTGCCAGCGATGCTGCCCATCAGTCGGATCCTGTGGGCTCTGCCTGGTGCCTTCCCCGGCAGCCCAGCAGGACGGGAGGGTGGCTCACCAGAGAGGCAGGCGGCTGTGTCGATCCACTTGAGCAGCTGGCCGGTGCTGAGCTCGCCGCGGTGGTTGGTGTGGCAGGGCAGCACTAGCTGGCTCATCTGCACCTCGGTGGGGTTGCGGGCAGCCGGGGGGCTCGCCATGGCCCCCCGGCGCCTCCTCCCGCTCCTCTGGCTCCCGGGCACGTGGCGGAGAGGTCGAGCCCTGCGGGGCACAGAAGCTCTGTTTGACCCAAAAAAAGCAAATTTGCAAACGGAAGCACATCCCCTGAGGGAACAGTGACCCATGCAGACCCTCCCCAGGAGAACTCAGCCCTACACGGCCCCAGACACCACCAAAACCCACCCAGCCCTTGCCAAAGACAAGGTGCCCACAGCCAAAAGGGAAAAAAACCCTCCAAAAAAAAAGCTCCATAGGGGATTACTCCAGGTTTCCAGGCCATTTATTACCCAATCCCACTGCTCCCTCCTAAACACCACACAAAACCCTAAAGGCAATCACTCCTCTGGGAAGGAATTTTTCTCCCTGACAGCTTCATTTCTAGGGTGCTGCAGCACAGGGTGGGTTTGCTCTCTTGGACAGTGGTCCACACCTTCCACCAACCAAAGCTTCCAAAGGAAACACTGGAAGCTGTGTGCTACAAGCAGCAGAGGATGAGCATCCTCAGTTTGGGGTTGTTTGGGCAGCAAAATCTGTTCTTTGTTGATTTGTCCATTTGCTGGGCACAGAGAGGCTCCCCTGGCACCCCGGGGGGAGGCAGGGGGGAGAGAGAGGAGGTGCTGGCAGGGAAAATAGCTGATGAGAGATGTCAAGTGAGTCGTGTTACACAAGGGGTGAACTCAGTGAGCCCGGTGAGTAACTGAGGAGACACGAGGAGCTGTCTGGGCTTCGTCACAGCCCTTCCTTCCGTTTTCTGCTCCCGCTGCAGCTCCTGCTCTCAGCACTTGTTGCCAGAGTCCCACTGCAACAGCTTCTTTGCCCTTTGCTTCACCCAGATTCTTTTAAAGATGGGTTTATGCTGAAAATGAGGCTCTCCCGACTACCCTGAGCTCACTGCCTCTCAGAATAGCATTTTCCTCCAGCGGGTCTAACCTCTGTTTCCATAGCTACTGGTACACGACATCCCGGGAACGGCACAAACCTTGCCTCAGCAGAGACGGTGATGAGTCGCCACATCAAGCCGATGGCAAAGTGTCCCCCATCCCGCAGGGAGATGGACCCTCGGCCACCAGAGCCCCTCCAGCGGGCTCCAAACCCCTCTGTGAACCTCCCGGGCTGCTTCCCAGCATGCAGAGGCGCCTACACGAGTACCACAGAGCTATTTTGGGAAGCCGGCAGGCTCTGGGGTACGAGCCAGCAATGCAAAGACCTCCAAAGCCGCCTGCTGCAGAGTGAGCAGACAGCCTGGCCCGAGATCCCGCCGGTCAGTTTCCCGGCTTTTGACATTTCTGGGTTTTAGGGAAGAAGCTGCTACCCGTGGGAAGAGCCCTGGTGAGGCCAGGGATGCTGATGGGGAGGGAACGTGTTGGGAGAGGATGCAGCCAGGTCCGGTGCAGGGCTGGGAGCAGCTCCTGGCACGGGGTGGCATCTGCCTGGCACAGGCTGGGTTAGTAGCCGCCGGCACAACGGGTTAGTTGCACGGCACGAGGGGTACCTGGAGGCCATTGCAACAGAAGCTCAAGATCTCTTCAGGGCCTATAAAACTCTCCTTGACCATTTTTAAGAGACACCTGGAAAGGAGAAGAGTGGCTCTGGTTACAGGAGGACTGGCAGAGACGGGGGTGGCTGTTTCCCGGCAGGGACACAGCGTGTGTGGCGGGTTGTCACACCCTGTCCCCAGATCCCATGCTGACGTCCCTCCCCACACTCCTGACCTATGGCCAGCACCTATCAGGGGACTGTCAGAGCTGAAATGGAGAAGGACAGGCCTGAGCCAGGTGCCTGCCATTCCGTGGAGGTCAGGTCCCACCCTCACCAGCCATGACGAAAGCGTCCCAGCTATTTTGGGGTGCTGGACCAAGCACAGGGTGCAGAGCCATGGCCAACCCCTCAGTCAGGGATGCTGTGTCAGTGCTCCCCGTGTTGCTACATGTGACAGAGGACTGTGCCTTGAAGCTCCCCTGGCCAGAGCAGTGACACCACCGCAGTCACAAGACAGCCAGGAATATATTTTTGGCAGCAGGCAGGGCTGAGGCTGCCACGGGTGGTACCAGGGGCAGCAAATGGGAAGCACCCGACGCCAGCAATGCCATTGTGCTCTGCTCCAACCTCTGCCTGTGAAGCCCTGGCACTCCCCAAGGGCATTGTGTGTCCTTGGGTGCCTGCAGGCTCCCGAGCCACGCGCAAGGTGACTGTGTCCCAGCTGGACATCGTGGAGGCATTGCAAGGAAAGGCAGCGTGGAAGCTGCAGCAAAAACAAGTGGAAGAGGCTTTATATTTACAGTATTGCTGTTAAACATAACACTGCCAGGCCCTTGGCAAGCCCTCAGCTTCCCAGCACACATCCCTCTCCCATGCAGGTACAAGCAGGCTGCTGGAGGCAGCAGCTCCTTTCCCGAGGGATGGGATTGACTGATTTTGGCACAGGGTTTAAAAAGTGAGAGCTGTAGATTTGCCTCCTGCATCATCAGGAGTTGGGAGTCACACAGAGTGTGCCCAATGTGGTTGGTACAAAACAAGGGTGCTCAGGTGCCCTACAGACATAAACAACACCACTGAGCCTCTCACAGCCTCCCACCCTGCCTCAGCAGCACTGGGTTTTGCTTTGCTCAGCCTCATGACTTTTTCCCTAGTCCCATGACCTCTCCAGCCTTGTTATTGAGGTTTGGGAGCTTCCTGGTGGCTCACCTGCCCTTGCCCAGTGCAAGAGTTACTCTCCTGTTTAACAAGCCAGGTTTGCTGCCCAACTGCAGACGCAAGGCAGTGGTGGTGCCTGGGGGTGGTCCTGTTACACCCCATAGCCCCAGCCTACAGAACCAGACAGACCTTCCTTGGAAACCCAAACCTGCTGCTGGCCCAGCAATCGTGTCACCTTGTCCCCTGGGTTGTGTTAGCAGGAGGAGGGGGAAAAAAACAGAGCTGTCTGCTTTGCATCATCCCCTTGCTATTTCCCAGGAGGCCCCAGCCCACGCTCCCACCCTGGGGAAGGGGAGTGCCCCAGCCACACTCCAGAGACCCGGAACCGTTCGGCCACTGGGTATTTATGGAGTATTTGTTATCGAAACTAAGCGAGCAAGTGTCTGTCCTCATTAAAATCTTCAGCCTCACTCAACTGTCACATTTTTAAAGCTGTTGACTGATGCAGCCCTCGGGTCACCATGGCAACGGGATGCAGTACCCAGGCAATGATGCTCTTACTCTGTCACCCCTCGAGTGACCCACTTCTACCCAAAAAAAAAAAAGTTTGCATTAGGAAAAAAGCCCTTCCAGAAGAATATTTTCCTTGCCTCCTGCCACGCTCACTTCCTGTGCTGCCAAAGGCATAAGGAGCCCACAGAGCAAAACAGGGAAGACAGAAGGGAAGACACACCAACAGCTCTGCAAATACTCGGGAGAGGAACCCCACGGCACCCCACAGCTCTCCTATACCCTGGCAGAGGGGTGTCTCACAGCACCAAAACATCCACAAGCTCCAGGAAAGGTTTCTGCTGTGAAATGCAGTGCTGGCCTCTTCAGAAATCACCGGGGGACCACCGCTGAGCATGAATTTCCACCACAAACCCTCGTGTGTCCTGCAACCCCCCGGGATGATGCTGGGCAGAGATGCAGGAGAACACTTGTTCCCCCAAATCCTTGAGCCCATTTAAAGCAGGGTGTTTGCTTTAGCCACCCACAAGACAGTGGATGAGAGGGAGGGACAAGGATGAAACTGGGGTGGGGGTCCCCAGTGCTGGGCTTTGGGGGGGTCTGGGCAGAGCAGGGCAGCCTCGCACCTTGAGCCACCCCAAACTGCCCTCAGAGCTTTCTCACCACCTACTGCCACCTCCAGACACCTAATCCCCATTTTCCCTCACCTCGCTCTCTCTCCTACCCCCAGCCCTCAGTGTAACCTTACCCTCCCTGGAAGTATTTAAAGAAGAAAAGGAGGGAGATGGTGGGGAGGAAAGCAGCGACAATGAAGTTCTCATGGGGGATTATTGGTGTATAATTGAGCAATATCCATGGTAACAAGCAAATCTGCACGCGTTAAAAAATTACCCTGACCTACTTTGGGAAATTCTGCCATCTTGACAGGGCAGTGAGGGCTGTCCATCTCCTGAGACCTGGCCTGCCAGTCCCACTGCCAGCAGCAGCAAAGCCCTGGGGCAAGTGGCACTGGAGGCATCCAGCACGGCTCAGCTCCATCACCCCATGCCCATCGGGATGGAAAAGGGTCCCCAGGATGAGACCTGCCACTCAGGATGTGACCTGCCACTCAGAATGTGGCCCCACTGGGACAAGAGGGACTGAACTGCCAGGTCACAGAACGGTGAGGAAACACAGCAGCTCCCTGCAGCAGGTTTCAGCAGGACCTCACGAGGGTGGCCAGTCCAGGAGAAAGGCCAGGACACACTGCAAGTGGTATTTTTGGGACCACACATCATGTTTCTTTAGAGACCATGGAGCAAAACAAGGCATGGGGCCAGGAAAGTGCAAATCAAGGGTCAAAGGCAAGAGTGGGACACAGGATGACTCCTCTTGCAAGGGGCTGATGGTTTTCCAACCATCACCCATGGAAAAGCTTTGCCCAGGGACACCTCCAGCACCCTCACATCCCTCTCCACCACAGGGTGAAGCATCCCCAGCCCTGGCCATATCCACAGCCCCATGCACACTCCTGCCCAAGTGCTCTCTGCAGCACTTGTGAGGCTCCTGGGAAGGCTGGTGCTGGTTTGCCAGCACAGGGGCGAAGTGCCCCAGGGAGTGTCCCGGGGGACAAAGGTCTGGCTCCAGTGCAGGGGGAGAACAGAGCCACATGTCACCCTGGTACAGCTGTAAACACCGCCAGGGCCAAAATTCACACGCATGGGGACACCCAACAGCATCGCCCAGCCCAGGCACCTTTGCCCTGCCACCCACAGCGTTCCCGGGGAGGAGACTGCCATAATATCAATACAACAATGCTTCAGACCACCACAGTCAAGCTCAGCAAGCTGGAAACCAGCAGAGTGGAGACCAAGCTGGTGCAAAGGTCTACACTCTGGTGGACCTAACTGTGTGGTCTCCACAACGGGGGTCACCATGGCTGGGACCACTGGGGTGGAAAACACCCAGGTGAACACCATGGTGATGCAGTGGTGTCCACCATGGTAGTCACCATGGCCAAGACCACCTCATTTGAGACTACTGGGGTGGAGACCACCATGGCATCGTGCCACCCACCCAGCCAGTGCCAGCACATCCCCCTGCCCTCCCACGCCGCCACCATTCCCAGCAGCCCTACGCCCATGCTTCCTAAATATCAGCCCCTGCTTTTAAGTGAAAAGCAGCTGTTTCAAGCCAAAGGCCCCTGGTATTCCTCCTCTCACACCCAGAAAGACCAGGGGGATGTTTGATATGTTCCTAGCTCTCGCCTGCTGTCCCCGCTGCAGCCGGAGGGTGCCACGTCCCCATGGACAAGTCGCCAGTGCTAACCACGATGGAGCAGCAGCACGGCTCGCTGCAAACCCCAAACGCAAGAAAACACCACCCGGGTGAGCAAGGAGGCACAAGGGGTTTTCACCCCACATCTTCCTCCTTGAAGAGCCGCCCAGTGCCGCTGCGAGCCAAGAGAAGCCGCCTAGAGTGGAAGTCTCCCCAGCAGCTCCCGCTCACGCAGCCCTGGGGTTCCCCCCTTGTCCCCATCGTCCCCAGCTCCCCCCAGCCCTCACCTCAGCCAGAAGAAGCTGAGCATTTGCGGGAGGTGTTGAGGCGACGGCTGGCTCGGAGGAGAAGCGTCCGGACACCTGCGGGCGCGGGCGTCGAGGCCAGGCTGGCGCGGAGCCCTGGGACGGGGCCAGCGCACACCCCCTCCCGCTTCCTTAAATATGGCCATGCAGAACTTTTCTTAAGGTAGCGCTTGGCAGATCTGCGCTCGCCTGGAAAATGGCCGGCGCTCCGGAGCTTGGCTCTGGATGCAGGAGGGAATGTGTCGGGCTGGCTGCAGAGCCAGGGAGCGGCGGGAGGCATCGGCGAGCTGCCAGCAGCTCCGCGGAGAGAGGTGCTGATGCCTCCTTCATCCCTCCGCAGCGAGCGGCTCCTGGGGTGAGGTCCCCTCCTGGAGCCCACTCAGCATCCTCTTGTCCCCCCATCACCTCAGCGAGGGGCGCTCAGTTAAACTTGTGAACTTAAATTGCTGGAAATATCAGTATTTTCCCCAGAGCTGCAGGTGCCGGCACCTAAATCACTGTCCGGAAAAGCCTCGACAAACTTCTCCGAAGCCAATCTGATCCACACAGCCGCTCCCTGGCCCTGCTGCCTTTGAAGTACCTCTGACAGGGCTTGTCACAAAAACCCTTCTTTTTCCCTTAACAAGGAAATAAAATGCAAATTGCCATGTCACCGCATTAATGACTATTGGGTTTAGCGGAGATGTTGTTCTATTTGTATTTGATTTACACACTTTTACAAGTGAATCTTGGTAATCAACCTACAAGAGTTTGATCAAAGCTCTTGGCAGGCACCGGCAGCACAAGTATTGCCACTGGAAAGCCAGCAGAGAAATAATTAAGCAATTCCAACAGGAAATAAGGCCCCACTTTTTTTTTTTTTTTTTTTTCTTTTTTTTTCTTTTTTTTTTCTCTTTTTTTCTTTTTTTTTTTCTTTTTTTTTTGTAAATAAGAATAACAAAGCACTGGAACAGAGCAAAAGTCCCTGCCTCAGCAACCTAAATTTTAGGCTGGACATGGAAAATGTCCATCAAAACCCCTCGACAGGGGAGGTGGGACACCTGGATACCTCTGCAAGAGCTGGGCCAGGCAGGGATGGAGCTGGGGCCAAGCTCAGGGTGATGCCCTCCCTGAGGGGTTTTGGAGCCTTTGGGGGATGGAGGAAGCAGCGCTGCATTGCACCAGGTGATTGATCCGATTATGGTGATGGAGATTCTCTCTGGAAGAAGATTGTTGCCTGAGGTCTTTAACCCCACTGAGCATTCACTGCTCAGCTCACTTGGATAAAATCTACAATTTTTCATTCTGAGAGCAGGAACGGGGAGGCCCCTCTGCCCTGCACAACCCTTCCATGTCTTGCAGGTAACTTTGCACACTGAAATGCGATTAAATTCCATAGTTTCAGGAAACAGTATTTCCTGTAAAGCATCCTCTTTTGGGACAGTAAATAAGATAATTTCTCACCACGATGGTTTTCTACCCACTTGCAGCAGCCCAGGTGCCCTGCAAGCCAGATTGCAGCAAGCGTCCTCCAGAACATCTCCCCACCTTTAGCACAGAGGCCCCTGGCCAGGAAGCTCTTCAGGGATCTCTCCCTCCCTCCTTAGGACTGTTTGTTTCTGCAGCCAGAGATTAGGATCAAAAGGTTTGTTCCATGTAGGGAAAACGATTCTTCCCACTCCTCAGAGTCAGAGGGAACAGCACAATTAGAAACACTTCAGATGCTTGACCCACGCTCGAGCCTCCAAACAAAAGTTGCAAGGAGAGGGTTGATGTTTTCCAGGCCCAATTAGCATAATGTTGTAATTCCCGAGCTCTCGGGCTGCCTGCATCCCTTCGGCCCGGCCGCCCAGCGAGCACTCGCCGGCACCAGCTCCCTCCTTCTGATCCATCACCATATGCCCGTCTTTTACAGTTCTTTGGTGCGTGATGCTCAGAGAGTGGATAATTAGCTAAATGAATTAATTTACATTCATACTTGTAATTAGCCACCGGTTACAAGCAGCTATTCTCCTTGGGACAGCTAAAATTTCTCAGGGATCGGTGTTAAAATACTGGAAAATCGTTCTGGGTAAATACCGCGGGCCGGGCTCTGCCTCGGCTGTGAGAGCCGCCGCACGGTAAACAAGCCCGTGCAAAAGCAGAGCAGGCTGTGGAACGTGTTGGATCTGCCGCTGCTGCTCGGGAGGAGGAGAACTTTCCAGCTTCGGAAGAAATGCGGGCCAGATGGGCGGCAGCTCCCACCAGCTCCCGGCTAACCCTTTCCACCCCTACTTACCCGAGAGTTCGCAGCGAGGCCCCGGCAGTGGAGGCTGCTCATGCAAAGCGATGGGAATTGGATGTCGTGAGTGTTAATTAAATCATTAATTACTGCTGAGTGGGGGGAGAAAGAGTGACCTATTGGTTTTACAGCGTCTTGGAGTAGTTGGGAGGATGAATTGCTTCGGGGTTAGGCAGTGGGTGGAAGGGGCTGTGGCATGAGGCAGGTTTTTGCAGAATTGTAGGTTTTCTCAGATTTTAAGGGGATGCTGGTGCAGCCATAGGTAATCCCAGCACCCTGTGAGGCCAGGAGTGGGACCCACCCTAGGGACAGGGTTAGGGGAGACTGAGACCCCCAGCCCTGCTTTACTGCTGGGGGAGACCACAACACCAGGGGCTTGGACAGTTTTTCAGGGTGCCCCAAAGTGCCCCTAGCAGGGATCCCACTCCCAGCAACGGGGTGCAGTCATCACCTACAATCCCCTGGCCACACAGTCACTGACAATCAGCACCCATAGCCCCTGAGAGGGGATGTGCAGGGACCCCACAACCCCAGAATGTAGCAGGGGTGGGTGAGCTGAAAGTCTCTTCTCGCTGGAAAAAGCTCCCCAAAACCTGGGTGCTGAAGGGAAGAAGGGAGTGCAGCACACAGGCACCGCCATACAAATGGCTCCTTATGGAAAAGAGGAGAAAAAGTGATACTAATGCACTTCATAAATCAAACTCTCGTCTCTTGCTGCATCAGGAGCTCTGCACCACCAGGGAGGAGAGCCTCAGCTGGTACAAAGGACACCAGGGAGGACAAGCCCTCCAACCTCTTGGGGACCAGCATTGCCCTGAGCCACCCTCCCATCCTGACAGGATTTGCTACACACAGCAGCTCTGCCTGGCACAGAGGCAGTGGGATGGAGTGATAGGACAGGGTGATAAACTGGCACCCCACAAGCCTGGGTCTCCCTCAGAGTAGGGCTCTCCTACGGCTCCTGGCATGGAATCAGGGCTGCATCACTCTGCCAGGAGTCCTGTTCTTGGCTCCTCCAAGCTATCAAAGCTTTAGATTTCCCTGGCAGCGCCTGGAGTTTAAAGGCTGGGGAAAGGGACAAAAAAAAACCAATCTCAGAAGCGAGGCAGCAGGAAAGGCTGGGCCAAGGAGCTGTCATGCCACCCCTTCAGCTACTACACACCCTGGTAGTTTCTAAAACACACTGCACAAGATAGGAGGGAGGCTAATTTTTCTTTAGCTGCAGGACAAAAAAAAAAAAAAAAAAAAAATTCAATTACAAGGTAACCTATTTTTCAACTCCTCCATTGGTATTTACTTAATTTCAAGGCCAGCTAGCCCGCCTGCCAGGGAGAGGATGATGGAGGCCATGTGCCACAGGGCTGAGCCAGGCTCTGGCTCACTCTGGCGTTTCGTTTGGGTTTAATCGAGACACCAAAGCCCAGAGCAATGAGGGTTTGTTTGAACGGGACAGCTTGTGACAAGGGACACCCAGGCAGCGTCCAGCCCTGACAGGGATGGGGAGCCCCAGGGGTTCCTTGGTGCTTGCAGGGCAGCAGGGAAAGGCCAGTAGGAAGCAGGATTTTCTGGAGAAGGTTTGGGAGGTGCTGGTGGCCCACATGGGCAGGGACTGCAAGGGGGGTCCATGGGGACAGGAATAGCTCCAGGGGTCCACAAGAGCAGGGAGAGCCCCAGGAAATCTGTGAGGACAGGAGCACTCAGGGGGTACATGAGGACAGGGCCGTGCCAGGGCAGTCCAGGAACACTGGGACAACCTGAGGGGTTACACAGATTCGGGACAGCCGTGGGCACATGGGGACAGGACACTAGGGGTACAGAGGGACAGAGACACCCACGGGGGGGGGGGGGGGGGGCGGGCCGGCACAGGATCCCGGGGGGGACACGAGGACAGGAACCCCTGGGGGCCATACGGACGGGGGACACATGGACACAAGACACGGGGGACATATGGACACGGGAGGACATACGGACACGGGGGGACACAAGACATGGGGGGACACACAGACGGGTGATACACGGACACGGGGGGACACACGGACACGGGAGGGGACACACGGACACGGGTGACACACAGACACGGGGGGACACACGGACACGGGAGGGGACATACGGACACGGGTGACACACAGACACGGGTGACACACGGACACGGGGGACACACGGACACGGGGGGACACAAGACACGGGAGGGGACACACGGACACGGGTGATATACGGATACAGGGGACACACGGACACGGGAGGGACAGAGGGACACGGGAGGGGACACAAGACACGGGGGACACACGGACAGGGGGGACACACGGACAGGGGGGACACAAGACACGGGGAACACACGGACACGGGAGAGGACACACGGACACGGGAGGGGACACACGGACACGGGAGGGGACACACTCCCACGGCACCCCCGCGGGTCCGGGCGGTACCGGCGCTGCCGCGCGCCGCCAGGGGGCGCCGTTGGTCCGAGCGGCAGCGCTGCTCCCCCCCCCCCCCCCGGCCCGGCCCAGCGCCGCGACCCGCCCCCCGCCTGTCCCCGCCTGTCCCCGCCTGTCCCCGCCTGTCCCCGCCTGTCCCCGCGGCCGGGGGCGGGCACCGCGGGGGGACGGCGCCCTCCGGCACCCCCGGGCCCCCAGGAGCGGGGAGGGCGGGAGGGAAGGGGGTGAGAGGAGGAGGAGGAGGAGGGCAGGGGCGGGGCGAGGCTCCGCCAATGGGCGCGCGGCGGTTTCAAGAAGCCCCTTCCGCGCCCCGCCCCGCCCGCCCGGCGCCGCGCGGCCCCGGGGGGGACACGGAGCGAGGGGGGAGGGAACGGGCCGGGATAGGGACCGGGGTACGGTACGGTACGGCCCCGCCGCCCGCCCCCTGCCCGCCTTCCTGCCGGCCTGGGGGAGGGGAGCGACGGGAAGGCATCGCACCCACGCGTGTCCGCGGCGCTTCGGGTGCTGCCGGCGCGGGGCTTCGCCGCCGCGTCCCGCCGGACACATCGTCCCCACGCGCGGGGCTGCCGAGCCAGGGTGGCACTCGCCCCCTGGTTACGGTGGGGACGCCCCCCAGGCCTTTATCAATAATGCAGTGTTATTAATTATGCGATGTAATTAATTACGCGCATGCAGCATCTACCAGCGGATCGCTGCTGCTGCCTTCATAAAAAGCCTTTTGCTGGTTGGGATTCTGCACACAGGCCTGGGGCTCCGGAGCCAGTTAAGGCACCGGCGATGTTTTGGCAGTGATGATGATGTTTTGGCCAACACCGACCTCCCTCCAGCACCGACCTCCCTCCAACCGCCGGCACAGCTGCGCGGGTAAACAGGAAACCCCAACACCGCAGCTCCCGCCAGACCCAGAAACCCCAACCCCACTAAAGACTCCTTCCCAAAAACATCGGCGGCTCCGCGGGCGTGGGGCGGGCTGGGAGAGGGGATGGGTGGCAGCCCCGCGGTGCCGCTGCCCGCCTGCCTGCGCCGGGTTCATTTGAATGCGAGCCATGCAGAGCGCTCGCCACCGCCACCGAGGTGTGGAAATCTCGCCCAGACGAGGAGGGGGTTCTTCCTGCTCGCAGGTTTAGAGAGGAAAAAAGCCTTGTTAGAAGACGGGGAATTTTAGACAGCAAATCCGGCCCCTCTCAACGGCTGCACTGCGCTCCAGGAAGGCTGTGAAATGGAGGGGTTAGTTTTGGGGGATGCAGGGAGTGTGTGGTGCCCCAGTTGGCTGTAAGCCCCTCTCCTGTCTTCCCCATCAGCATCTCCAGCAGACATCACGCCCTGGAGTTTTGGTTTTCTCATGGGAAAAGGGAATACCAGGCTGGCAGCAATATGAAAACAAAACAACCTATAGCTTGGTCAAAACTGAAATTCAAAATCCAAACTGCCACCAGCGGTGCCTGGTGGAAGGACAGTCCTGCAGCAGGCTGGAGTGCAGTGTCCCGGGCAGGAATGCAGCCTGCACAGGTCTGTGTCCAGCTGGAATGGCAGTGGTGCCCATCTGCAAGAGCACACTGCCCACACACCCACTATGGACAAGGGCCATGTCACTTCAGAGGCTCACAGAGCCATTAGATCTACTGAATAGACCCCTGCGCCTTGGTAAGTGTAGGGCAAAATTAAGGATGGAAATTTTAAAAATGTGTTTATTTTTACAGGTGATGTTCCCACTGAATATTCCCAGTGCATTGATAAGCACAGGCATCCTTCCCAGCGATGGGCACCCTAAACAGCCCCAGTTGGAAGCTGCCAGGCAGTGATGGACCAACAGTTTCAAGGAAGGGGCCAGGAGAAGGGAAGCTGCTCTGGGAGGTCAGGAAAGGCCAACTAACCACCAAAACTTGAGAGCATTTTGGTATCATGATGAACCCCAGTGACAGGGGCTTGAGGGCTCCTTTCTGCTCCCAGCAATTCAGGGATGGGTTCAGGGATGTCGCCAGCCCAGGCCAGAGGCAATAAAGCGCCTGGAGTGATGCAGCAAAACAGGATGGAGTCGCATGTCGAAATAAATCATCCATGGAGGCAAGGCAGGGAGGAGGAGGAGGTTTTCTGCTGTCGAGCCTCCCTGTATCTAACAAAGCCTCAGAAACCCCAGGTGAGCAGCAAGAGCTGGGGCAGGATCCGGCTGGCTGTGACCCCTGCTGTCCCAGAGCGGAGCTGGTCCTGACCAGGCACCCCGCTGCTCCAGCTCTCCCGGGAGCTGGTTTTTCCATCCCTTCCCAGCTCCCGTGGCTTCACCTTGTGGCAGGCAATGCACAGAGCTGCCAGGAGTGATAAAATGGCTGTCCCCCAAATTTATGGAGTTTATCTGTGAATAACTCTTGGAGGTGAAGCAGGCGTTGAGCCGGAGAGGAGGAAGGCTTTACTTCGGGAAAAACTCTCCCAGGGGCAATGCAGGGCAGGCAGGAGGCCAGACCCAGCTCCAGGGATCAGCAGGGATGTGCCCCATGCCCCCCAGCTCCCCCAGCTTGTAGGGCTGGAGCATGGCTGGGGTGAGCTCGCCGCTCGCCCACGCTGGGGGAAGCCGAGGGCTCGTTTCCCATCCGCAGCATGTTTATTAGGAGCTAAGTCATGAAGAGGCTTTGGCACATCTCCGTCGCTCCCGTGGAGCGTGTTTAGCACAGCAGAGATCGCTGCTTCTTCCAACAGCACGTGCATGCCCGGGATTTCCACGCCGGCCAGGCATTGTGCCCCATGCTCTCTTCCCATGCCAATCTGTTCTTCTCCCCCCAAAAATGGGTTGTATCGATGCGCTATGGAGCAGCACCCTGATTCCTGGGGAAGCACAGCTGAGGCTGAGCAGGCTGGAGCCTCCCCCTCATACCCCCTCCCCACTCTGCTGCAGTAACATCCATCCTAAGTTTCTGAGCCTCTTCTAATTTTGGAGGCCGTTAGCAAAGCAGGCGCTGTTGCAGCCAAACGAGGCTGCCAATGTTTCCTTTAAAAGCTGCTTTCACTCCGAAGGACTCTTCTAGATGGTTTGCTTTTAATAGCAGGCTGCAGGGTGCAACGCCCAGCTCGTGGCCAGGGCTCTCTTTGGAGCAAGAAGGGACTGGATGGCATTGGGAGCAGGACTGGAGACGTGCAGAGTGCCACACACATCCATCGTGGGCCATGGCAGTGCAACTTTCCCGGTTCAGACCAGCAAAGACCCTCACCCCCTTGCAGAGCTGATCCCACACAGCCCATTTCCTCCTTTCCCTCATCAGCTCTCGGGGAAATGTTTACAGCAGAGGGGGACAGATACAGCCCCTAATTGTGGTGATACCTCAGGGGAGAAGGAGAGGCCAGAGGAGCCATGGAGAAGCAGGAGGCAGTGAGGTCAGTGCACTGGTAGGTGTGAGTGCTTTGAAAAACCCAATTGCTGCTTCAGTATATCCAGATTCAGGAAAATGAAGCTGAAGTGTGAAAAATGAAAGTGAAAAGATAGGAACCAACCCACGGCTATTTATTCTAAAAATACTGACCTAAATACTTAAGCGCACATATAAAAGTAGTTGTCTTTGCTGATTTCCTTTATGAGAGTCTCCTGGTTTGGTTATTATTTCACTCAGAAACCAGAAGATGAGGAGGATTTTTGGAGACATGGAGACTGCGTTCTAGCCTGGCACTCCAAAAGTCTTTTGCCCAAAGCTGCATGCCCAAATGTCATCTGAAAGCCCAGCTTTGAAATTCACTCATTAAGCTAACGAAGCCCTGTGGTGAGCAGCCCACGCCTCCACCGATTTGAATAGGAAAGGCTTTGGATGGCTCTCGTGTTTCCTGCTGGGTGGGATGATGGCAGTGGTCATGGGCACACTGTGGGCATGGCAAAGCCCCCAGAAGAGATTTAGGAGCAGAGGGAGGCACTGGGACAGTGGCACAAAGCATCCCTCAGCTTGTAGCACTGGCAGAGCTGGGCTACAGTTCCTGTCTGGGCTGTTGCACACATCTGGACTGGGGTTCACATCTGGGCTGTTTGTTCCCCTCAGGCTGCAGGTTGTTGCAGGCAGTCAGCAGCCTTTTCCCACTCCCCACTCATCTGGCAGCAACCAGGACCAAGGTGTGGGGAGGCTGTGGGCAGCCTAAATCCTGCACCTGGCTCAGTGCAAAACTCCTGGGACCAGTGACATGACACGGCTGGCACAGCAGGGCCATCGCAGAGGAGCATTGCTGTCCTGCAGGCAGCCCTCTAACTAGGTATTTTGGGGTTTCCCACATCCTGGCAGGTGTTTGGGCCAAGAACTGGGTAGGATGGTGAGGGAAACCCAGGTGCAGAGCCCCAGGCAGTGCACGGGGACCCCTGTGCTGTCACAGCCCCCAATGCAGCACCATGACCTGCTCTGCACGACCTTCCTGGGGAAGATTATGAAAGTGCATTACGTGTGGAGGCAAAACGGATGGAGGAGCGGGCAGGAGTGCTGGGTCAGCAAGTCGTGCAGGCTGGATGTGAGCGGTGAGTGCTCAGAGAGAGAAGGGAGAGACCGCGCTGAAAACGGTAAAGGTAAAAGCTTGGGGAAGGGGGGAAGTGGCTCCCTGCCTGAAGGTCCCAGGGGGGAGAGCCAGTCACAGTGTTTCCATATGACAAAGTGAAGGTGCAAGCCAGGAAAACATGGGCTTGATAAAATGGGTTGGTTTGGGGTTTTTTTGAGTTAGGGAAAGGAGTTCTCAGTGCAGTGTAGGAGCAGGAAAGGGCATGTGGTCTATGGCCTGGGGGCAAGTCTGTTCTGTATAGCATTCTGCAGGCCAGGGGATGGATGAGCACCAGCCAGGTCCCCTCACTGCCTGCTGGGAAGCGAGGTGGCCATGCATGGCTGGGTGTGTGAGCAGAGCCAGAACAAGCCCTCCAAGCAGCAAGAACTGGGTTTGAAACCTTGGGGGATGTTGCAGTATCCCTGAGGACGCTGGCTCCAATGGCAGGTTACTGACTGGAAAGCCTTTCCTATAGCCCTGAGGTCCCCCTCCCTCCCACAAAATTCCCAGGAGTGATGGAGGAAGCCCTCGTGGGCAGCAGAGCCAGTTGGACCACAGCTCACCCTGCAGCAGCTTTTTACCTAAAATAAGGCTGCTAAAATAAGTACCCAAACTGTCACCGTGCTGGCAGCAGATTTTCAGCTCCACGCATGCACCTGGCACTGGTCCACCCTGCTGTGGAAGCACCCATGGGGCCAGTGGCAGCAAGGGGGAAGGTCTGCTCTAAAACCCAAGGTCATCCCCATCAGAGGCACTCTGGCCCCACTGCAGGACGCTGGAGGGGGTGGCTGGCTCAGGGCACTGCCGGCAGCACATATCAGGCGGAGACAGATGGAAGAGGTGACAGATAAGGGACTCAGCCTGGAGAAGAAACAGGAGAGATAGGACCCAAAGGCTCTGCAACAGCAGAGAGAGGAGGCTCAAAACCAGACCCAGCAGAGCTGGATTTAGATCCCGTAATGCCGGCTGGGCGCCTGTTGCCTGCCTAAACCCCTCCTTGCCGAGGGCAGGGGGGTGAGGAAACCACTGATGTTGAACTGCAGATACTTAGGTGGTGTGGTGGGGTTTCTGCCTGGCTTCCAAGGCAGCTGAAAACTGCTGCCACCCTGGAGAGGCTGCGATCCTTCACTTGAGAATGGCTGACACTGGACACAGCTCAGAAGCTGTCCTTCTGGGATGACCGAGAAAACTCCGACAGGCACTATCCCATCATCTGTAGGGTCTGCAGGCACACAGAGGGATGTCCTGGGATGTCCTGGGAGTGTCCCTGCTATGCCATTGCCATAGGAGACCTACAGGCAGCACTTACATGTAACCCCTTGCAGCATGCTCACCTCACACTGGTGCCCTGCTTGGCCCCACACAGCAGCCACCAGAGCTCAGCCACAGGGAAGGAGCAGGGTCAGACACAGACAGCACCACATGGGAATGTCAGCAGCACTGCTGGGAGCCAGGCTGGGGGTGGTCACCATGCAGGACCACAGCCTCTGCATGCTGGTTTTTCTCCAGGAGGGGATATTTCATTGCAAAATGTCCCTTGCAGCGAGATGTAGGCTAGTGGCAAAGGAAGTGGGAACCAGGAGAATCAGACTCACCCAGAGCAGCTGGCACTGGCAAGAGGTGGGCAGAGGTGACACTTTGTCAGTGGGGTAACCAGAGTTTGACATTTTGGGTTTTGCCTTTGCCCTGTTCCTCAGGAATCAAACCACGAACGTGAGTTTGGGGCTTGCAAGTTGTCCATGCTCCTCAGACAGGGAAGTCTTGCTCCTTGGCTCTTATCTCTGTCGCTTTCTCCCTTTGAGCCTTCTACCTCTGTTTGTCTCCTCTGAAACAACAGGAATCCACAGAGTTAAAATCCCAGGAGCACCAGCTCTGGGAATGCAGCATGGTTTCCCAGCCTTCCCTGGGGAAAGCCCAGGAGCCATGTCCCACACGGGTGCTCCTGCTTGGCACTTTGCAGTGCCTGCCTGCAGCCGAGGTTAGCGCAGGAATTGCGGGTGAGGAATTGGAGCTGCCAAGCAGGGAGCTGCTGGGGAATAGCTGCCACGCTTTACATTCACAGCCCATCTATTTTGCAATAACTTCACCATGATGTTCCCACATAGACAAGCCTAAGCTAGCATAGATAATGAAATGGGTTAAAGGAGACAGGCGGAGGGAGAGGAGAGGAGCCAGCAACTGGTAGTAAATCAGGGAGAGAACAGGGTTACTTTAAATTCAAGGTCTTGGTGGCAGGGCAAGTTTGGTTTGTGCCAGGAGGTGTGGGGTTCAGAGGATGAGACGCTGTTGGGGAAGACAGTAGTGTCTCCTTGGTGGGGCCACCAACTTGTGTCCCCCACCCTGCTCCTCTCATTCCCCTGTGCCTGCCCCATGGGTGTCACTGGCATTAAGCCCAACCAAGGGCACTCATCCTGGGTGGTAAAGGGTGGTCACAGGATCCTGAAGGAGCTGCCAGCCTGGCAGGGCAGGCAGTGGGCTCTGCTCCGCAAGGGGAAGGTCCTGTAGGCTCGCATCAGCTCTTGGTTGGGGCCTGGGGAGACCCGCTGAGACTCCCCCACCTTTGGCATGGGCTTCGAGGCAGTCCAAACAAGCTAATTAAATCCTGCTCTGCTTAATCAGAGCCATTGAGCACCAGTCAGAAGAAATTAATCCCGTGTTTTATTAGATGCTGTTTGAAGTCGTGTTTGGCACCTCATCCTCGGTTCTCATCTCCTTCTGGGGAAGGAAGAAGGACATCTGCGGGGAAGAGCGAGGGTGCAGCAGATGGCAGCAGGGATGATTCAGGGGCTCGAGGAAGGAGCTGCGGCTCCAGCGGCGTCCCTAGGGGAGGACGAGACACCTCTCCCTGCATCCCACAGCCTACCCCCTCCCCATGGCTGAGAGTCTGCGAGCCAGGCAGGCATCCCAAAAATACATGTTCCTCCGCATTGCATGCTAATGGCTCTGCGCGAGAGGTCCCACCGCAATTAAAGCATAAGGAGCATTAATATGCAACGTGGAGAGGCCACTCTTCCCACAGCTACTCCCTCCCAAACCTGTCCTTCCTGCTGCACATCCCTGCCCACTGGGAGCCTGCCCACGGGGATCCCACAGCAGTCCCAGCGGAGCTGCTGGCACTGTGCAGTAAATTTGAGCCTTCCCTTTGCTGTACCCAGGGGATGCTGCCTTTTCTCCCTGGCACCCAGCACCTTCTCCTGCCTTTGGGCTCAGGGGAGCAGGATCTATTGGGTACCCACTAGGTGGGTGCCATGCAACACAGCCCTGGCATGGGGGACACCCTGACAGCTGGGAGAAATCCACAGGCAGTTGTTTAAAACAACCAGCTGGGTGCTGGTTTGGGGTTTTCTAATGACTTCTGGTGTTTTAATTGGTGCAACCCAAGAAAAACTCCTGATGAAGAGAAAGTCTGGCCAAGTAGGGTAGCCCCCAGGTTGCCCTCCAAGCCTTGGGAATGCTCAGTAGCCATGGTACATCCTCCTGCGACTCACCTAGATGAAGCTGCTGGCTTTGGGTGTGGGGATTTATTTTTTCCTAAATTTCCTGTCATAACTTGCGTTAAAACTTTGCAGAGCCACTTAATTGCGTTCTGCGGTGGTGATGATATGAAATTAGTCTCCCTTCTGATCTTTAGCTAAGTTGGTCCAAAGCACCAGCTTATAATTTGCTCTAATCATCAGGTCGCGGAAGATGCGAAGGCAGGGCTGGTGCCCGGTGAATTCACACGAGCTGGGAGTTTCTGCCCTTGCTGTGCTGGCATTTGGCAGCTGACAGGTCAGGCTCTGCCACCCTGGGATGGCAGTATTGATACTTTCTTTTGGTGCCACTTTTGGGAAGTTTTTCATCAACTGCTCTTGGCCATTTCCTCTAAAAACAGCTGGGAACTACAGCTGTTTGGAGGAGAGGAGGGAAAGCCAAGGTGGTTTCCCATCTCCTTCCTCTGAGCGTCTCGGAAACATCCTCCACTCCTGGATGGAAACCTGGAACCAGACTGCTGAAGGCACCTAAAGAGGCAGGGATCCCATCTCCCATCTCATTTCCCTGGGCTCACTTCATGTCCCAGACTACTCCAGGGGTTGGGGAGAGGAGGTGGCTGGGTTATGCCTACTCACCTATCCCAAAAAAATCAGTGAGTTAGAAGAAAACAAACTCCCGATGAACAGGAGCAGCGCAGGGCAATATTCTGGGCACAGAGAGGCCCTTCTGCTGCTGAGGGCACAACGCCCATCATTCCAGTGGCATTAGTGCTTTCCACCTCCACGCAGGAGGTACAGGATATCAGGGTATTATTTTTAACCAGAGATATTTAGTGAACTTCTCACGTGCTGCTGGAGGGTGAGATTTATCCCATAGCCTCAGTCCCAGGGGACACTCCCAGTTATTTTTGAACCCATCAGAGCAGCAGAGGAGCAGAGGGATGCAAAGGCTCGGGAGACACAAAGTCTGGGGTTTGTCTGGCCTGTCCCTCCCGTCTATGCTGCAGAAGGCGTGCGTGTAGCACAGCCCCACACGCCAGCCTTGTCATTGTCATCGTCATCGTCACCCCGGCCCCCACCCTACAAACCAAAACTTGGGCGAAGCCCCAGGTTTTTCCCTTTCTGCTGAGAGGATCTCGGACGCTTGCAAGTTTTGATCCTTTCCGACCTACCGCATTGCAAGACTTTTTTTTTCTTCCCCCCACCCCGCCACCCCCAGTTCAATTTAAACCTCAGTTTGAACTGTGAAGCGAGTTTGGCCCTGCTCAGGCAGGTCCCGATGGCCGTGAACATTCCCACGGGCGCCGCAGCGCTGCCGCCGCCGCAGGAGTCACTCCCACGCCCCGCGGCTCCCCACGCCGCCGCGCCGAGCCTCCCTGCCCTCGCACGGCCGCGCTCAGCCCCGAGATCCCCGGTGTTTTCAGAGTAACCTCCCCGTTTCAGTGGTGGGTAACTCATCACACAACCACTGCCCAGCACGCAGCCGCCATCCCGGCTGGTTTTTGTTCAGCCAGTCACTTTGGAGGTAGAGGTGAGGCCGGGGCGGGGGGAACGAGCTGTTTGAAACGCTTGTTTTTGTGCTGCCCCAACATCTGTCCCCGTGGGCACTGCCACCCGAGACCGGCGCTGATGGTTAGTCTGGTGGGCTCCTGCAGAAATGCTGCCGGGGCGAGGGACGCAAAGCCCTGACGCCTAAATTAGGAGTGCCCAGGGACACAGCGTGGCCTTGCCCGAGCCCCCCGAGAGTCAGAAGGGCTGCCCACAGCCCACCCCGCGACCCCCACCCAGCCCAGAGGGGTGGCTTTCCCGGCGTGTTTCTGAGGGCAGCGAAGCGAACAAGCCCCGTGACTGGAGCTGGCAGCCGGGACAGGCTGTCCCCGGGCTCCACTCCGAGCTCCGCGCAGCCGGGTGAGCCTGGCCCCGAGGTGACCGCCCGCCGAGCGGGGCTGGGGTGCGCAGCGCCGGGCGGGACCCGCCGGGGCCGGTCTGGAGGTGAAGGCGGCGTGCCCAGCCCCCGGCCGCCTCCCTCCCTCCTTCCTTCTCTCTCTCCCTCCCTGCCTCCCGCCGGGTCCGTCCCGCCCGGCCCCGGCGGGTCCCGCCCGGCGCCGCGGAGCGGCAGCGCCCGCCCGGCCGCACCGCCGCTCCCCCTCACCCCCCCCGACGGGCGGTTTCAAGTCCCCCCTTCCGAGGTCTCCGCGGCCCCGGCCAATCAGCGCGCGCTCCGCGCCGCGGCCCGCCGCCTTAAAGGGCCCGTGCGCCGCGCGGAGCTGGGGAAGCGGCGCCGCCCGCGGGCCGAGCCGGGTGCGCTCTAGGACCGCGCGCCGCCGCCGCCCGCCCTCCCTGCCCGCCGCGGGAGGCCGCCCGCCGCCTCCGGAGAGGGGCGTGGCGCGGGGAGGCCCCGCCCCCACCGGGCCGTGATTGGCGGGAGCGGGCGCCCGTCGGCGGCGGGGGCGGTGCCCGGCGCGGCCACGTTCGGGTGCGCGGCCAGCGGCGCGTTGGGCGCAGCGAGCGGCGGCGGGCGCGGGGCGATGGGGGCGCGGCGGCGGCCGGCGCTCTGACAGCCCCCGGCGCTCCCTCGGCGGCGGGCGCAGCGGCTCCGGCGGCGGCGGCAGCGGCGGCTCCCGGCGGCCGCCCCCTCCTCCTCGGCGCGGACCATGTTCGCCAAAGGGAAGGGCTCGGCGGTGCCCTCGGACGGGCAGGCGCGGGAGAAGTAAGAGCGGCGGCGGCGGCGGCGGGGGGAGCGGGGCGGCGGTGGCGGCGGGGCGGCTTTGTGCGGGGCGGGAGCGGGGGCGCCTCCTCCTCCTCCGACCCGCCGCTCGGCTGTTGCAGGCTGGCGCTGTACGTCTACGAGTACCTGCTGCACGTCGGCGCCCAGAAGTCTGCGCAGACCTTCCTGTCCGAGGTGAGCCCCGCCGCCCCCCGCGCCCTTTGTGCGCCGCCGCACGCCCGCCCTCCATCTTGCGCGGGGCGGCGGCGGCGCCGGGGGTCGCCTCGCGTGGGGGCCCACGCCCACCCGCGACCACCCCCCACCCGCACCGCTCCCTCTCCCAACCCACCCCCCTCCGCCTTCCTCTCGCCCGCAGATCCGGTGGGAGAAGAACATCACGCTGGGCGAGCCCCCCGGCTTCCTGCACTCCTGGTGGTGGTAAGTGCGAGGGGGCGGGCGGGGGTGTCCCGTCGCGGGTGGGAGCGGCGCCCGGGGTGGGGGGTGCGCGCCGGTGGCGCGGGGCCCCGCGGGGTGCAGCCCCGGCAGTGGCGTGAGTCAGCAGCGGCGGCGAGCCCCGAACCGCCCCGGCTCCCGCTCCCCGCGGGGCGTCGAGGCGCGGCGGAGCCACCCCCGGCCCCGCGGGAGCGGCGGGCAGGGCTCCCGCTGGAGAGCTGCTGGGCCAGCCGCAGGCACCGGGCTGTGCCGCTGCCGCTGGGGCGCCCGGGGGAGCAGGGCTGGGCGGCTGCGAGGCTGGGAGAAGTCCCTGAAGTCCCACGGGGGTTATCCCTTCGAGGTGCTACCTCTTAAAGGCTACTTTTGCTTCCTTGAGCACCCGGCATCCCCTATCCTGCCGGTCAGGTCCGAGCGGTGTGAAGCTGGGATGCACGGCTGCATCCAGCTGAGGTCCCATCCAGCTGTGGGCCCCGTGGGGTGGGAAGCCACTCACCTGTGCTGACCTGGTGCCCGATCCGTGATGAGTAACTGCTCCTCTCCCATCTCTCCCCACCACGCAGCGTGTTCTGGGACCTGTACTGCGCAGCTCCCGAAAGGCGAGACACTTGTGAACATTCGAGTGAAGCCAAAGCCTTTCATGACTACGTGAGTAACAAGTTTCTAATCCTCGCGGTAATTACGGCGTTGGGGAGCTCCGGCGCACCGAGAGCCAACCTAACATAACCGACTGGCAAAAAGCGTGGGGTTTTTTTAACCAGCAATGTTCTGATTTGACTGAACAGTATTTCATAATGTTGCAATTATGTAAATAAGCTCAGATACTTATCTTAAGCACTTCAAGGCATTCGGGCTACTGGTAGAATTAAGAAGTTTTGCATAGCAATGGACAACAAAGCGTTTGTAGAGGGTCGGTGGTGAGATATTTCGTGCTGAGGACACCGTGATGGTGAGATGTTTCATGCTGAGGACACCTCGCAGGGTGGGCGGGGGGTTGGATTTTGGTGGGGAGGAGAAGGGGGATTCCCCAAACTGCTGTTGAATACCCCAGTTAATATCTCCTTGCCTTTGGCAAGGCTGGGGGCTTTCTTGGTGTGCTGAGTCCTCCCTTGACCCCAGCAAGGGAGAGGTGTTGCTTGTTGGAGCTGGGGTTGCAGACCCCTGTTGGCTGATCGTTGTACACTTTATTTCTCCGTGGTTTTTGGGTTGTTCTCTGCAGAGGTGGTAGCATGAGCCAGGGACTGATGATGCTTCTGCAGTGGGATGCTGGGACTGAGGTGTCTCCCAAAGAAACACCTCTTGGCAAGGATGCATGGCATGTCTTGCTCCAGTGGGCGATGGGTGGGCTGCCCACTCCCGTCCCGCACACAGTGCCCACGTCCGCAGCCTTGGGAGGAATTTGCATCAAAGGATTAGTCACCTGGCTGTGGGCTTGGACCCCAGTCAAGTGCGTTTAAACCTTGTAGCAGGAGCTGGTTTTGTCTGCTCCGGGGAGTCTATGGTATGGAAACCATTTTTCCTCCCTTCCCAAGTTTCTCGTTGCCTCAACATGCCTGGCTTGGGATGTGTGAGGGTTTGCTGGCAAGCAGGGCTGGGTGAATGTTTCAGGGACCTCCACAGTGCTGTCCTATGCTGGCGCTGGACACAGTGGTTGCCCTGGGGCACGGGCAGTGCCAGAGAGCCTTGGCTGGCTGCTGAGCTGCCTCTTGTCTTCCCACCCTGCTGGGTCATGGGAGAAGTGTGTCTGGGTATTTGCTAGGTGGAGTTTGTCTGTCTGTCTGTCCATCCTTGCGCCCGCTCTCTGCGTTGCTTGTTTTCACTGGGTCGGATTAAGATGGTGAACTCCTGAACCGAGGGTCAGAGCTGCCAACCAGCAGCACATCTACCAGTTGTGGCCTTCTGCTCGTTTCGTGGATGTTTTGGGGGCAAATTTTGGGGGTTTTGGGAGCCCAAATGGGACAGCAGGCTCATCCGGAGCAAGGCAAAGGTAGATCTTTGGGCAACAGAGCCACAGGTGAAGATGACATTAGCAGGCAAGACATGGTAATGCTTCATTCACAGCAGCCTCCTCGTCATGTCTGAGGATTTAGTGTATTTAGAGAAATTAATCTTTTTTTAGCTTGGTAATAATTCTAACAATAGGCCTGAGTGCATTAGATGATTCGCATAAACTTCTTTAATACACGTTGCTTTAAGCTTACAGTAAATAGACACAATCCTGATTGTTTTTAATTCTCGGTGTAATGCAGTTTTGTAACAGCCCCAAGTGAGCACTTTACCTTTTGGGTAACTCCTAAGAAGATTTTCCCTCCCCTGTGCCTTGGCTTGGAGGCACTGGGTTGGTTTCCCCAGGCATGTTTTGGCCCCAAGACAAGGGTTGTGCTTCTCCGTGGTGTGGCCAGTGGTGGATGCTCACAGTACAGTCCCTCTCTGAGAAGCAGTGTTTTCCTGGCACAGCGTGTACTTTGCAGGGCGAGGGACCTACCTGGGCAAAACTTAAATATTGACCAAAGAACTGAATGATAACTGTGGGAGTGTGAATAGCACCTTGTTTCTCTGCAGCTTCCAGGGCAGGCTGCTGGTAGTGGTGAGCGCGGTGGGCAGTGTCAGGCACCAAACCCAGCAACCCATCAGTGGTGCATGGCAGCTAAAATGGGATATTAGCCCCAAATGGGGCTGGATCAGTGAGTCATGAGTTGCTTCATATGGTGGTTGTGGTTAAAAATATCCCAATCTGAGTCTTGCTCCGGGTTGGTAGAGCGTTGTATCTACACTTGGCCAACAAGGGGCACACTCCATGTGTCCTGCTTGGTGCTTGCCCAAAATACGGTGTGTGTTTACCCAGAGACTGTGGTACCCTAAGGACTGAACGAGGGGATGCTTTGGGAGCTGTTTGTGGCTTGGTATGTCACCTTCCCAGAGCCAGCACCAGAGGGGTTCTGGCCTGGGAGACACATCTTGGGGAGGGGAGAGCAGTGCTCCTCGTTAGCGGGGTGCTAACGATGGGATTTGCATGCTGCGTCATTTCCACTTCACCTTCCAGCATAACTGTGTGAAAACTATTAGCAGCAGCAGGACAAATTGCCGATTTCACCCTCCAGTTTTGACTATTTAAATCTCCAGTGAGAAAATAAAGTAAGGAGAAATCCCACCACTCTTTTTTTGAGGGCACCCTTGAAAACAGTGGGCTCTTGTGAGCACTTGGGAATATTGCTTTTTACTTTTCCCCTGAGCTTTTTCCCACAAGCTGGGACAAAAGCCTGCTGGGACTTTGTAGAAAGGTGCTTGTTGGGAGAAGAGTGATGGGAGCAGGGATTCACCTGTCACAGGCAGGAGGAATACTGCACTGCTCTATCCTCCCATCTCTGGCAGGACTCTGTGTCTGTTAACACAACCAGCGAGTTGTGTTGGTTGGAGGCTTGTTAGTCATCCTCTTCCACCTGTATCCAAAGAGTTTATCCAAGGCAACAGCCCCACGAGCACCCGCCAACTCCAAAACCTCAACCCATAGCCATTGATTTAGGCTCCTCCAAGCCCCATGGCGAGCTTGCCAGCGTTCTGGCACGCTCCTGGAGCCGGCGAGCTTGCAAGGGGATCGCCCGTCATGACAGGGGATTTCAGCCGCCGCGTTATCTGGGAATTGGCCGATGGCTGGTCGCAGTTGAGCATTTCAACGCCGTGAAAGCCAATACAATTTGAGTTAGCGGTGATGACTGCCAGTTTAAATACCGCAGTGAATTTCTGTCAAAGAGCTAATACATAGAAAGGGGAATTGCAGAAAACTTGATCACCAGAACCACTTCAGTCGATTTTGGCCTCAAGCTACAGAAAATGAACTTAAATCTAGTTGACTGTTGCTACATACTTTTTTGTAGTATTGCTCTGCCTGCACAGCCAGCTCGTGTCAATGTGCAGGAGAGAAAACTTGGGGTGGCCTTTAGCTGATGAAGACTTTGCCTTCATCATTCCCTTCATCATTCCCTTCCTCTGTTCTCCCGTTTCCTCCTGAGAAGGACCTGCACTTTGGGAGCATTTACAATGCTGTTTTCTTTGCAGCACAAGATCTGCAGAACTGTGTCTTCAACTTGCCATTAACGCAAAGCATTGATTTATTTGTTTTTGTTTTTAACTTCAGAAAGCTGCTGCAGTTCTTTGTAACTTGGGTCTGGAAGGATGCTCTGCAGCAGCAGGGGTGGTTGCTGCTGGAAATGTGGTGATTGGTCTGGGAAAAGATGGTGTGTCTGTGGCTCCTGTCCTCTCATTTTGCTTGGGGACAACCAGGGCTCTTTTTTTTTCCCCATCTGAAACAGTTCCTCTTGGACTGAGGTCTCAGGGGTTTCTGAAGCTCATGGGAAGGGATGGATGGAGTATTCAGGCTTGCTGCAGTTAGTATGCAACACTGTTCAGTGGGAACAAGGTGAAGCACAGGAGGCTGGAGGGGCTCTGGCTTGGTGGCATTACAAACTGGGAGATGTCCCAGAGATGGTTCTTTTCTGCTGGATCTGCCCATAGCACCCCATCCAGGTGTGGGATAAGCACCCAGCATCACTGTCTGGGTACTCTTGGGCTGCAGGGGAGCATTTCCTTGTCACAGCACTGTCTGTTCCCAGGGTCTGTGTGGCCACTTCATGGTGAGATGGCCTTGTGGGACCCCTGGGAAGGGATGCACTTCATGCATGAGAGTTTGGTATGACTGTCTCCTCTCCCATGCCAGGCCCTCTTCTTGTTCCAGGACCAGTGAAGGTTGTAAGACCTTGCTCAAGGCAGCCATGGGTGTGAGGGTGGGACCAGCAGGTGTGAGAGTGTTGGTCCATGAGTAGATGGTCCATGAGAGCTTCTTCTGTTGTCTGCAGCCAGTGTATTGAAAACGTGTTGTACAGGAGGTGTTTTTGGGGCAGGTTTAGAACAGCGCAGGGACTGGGGTTGGGAACAGCTTTGTGTGGTCCCTGTGAGCCCCCACAGGCATAGCCTGAGCCCTGGGCACGTGGCACACACAGCTCTGTCCTGTTTCCATGCAGGACTGTGCTCCGTCTGGGCTCCATCCAGCTCCACTCTGCAGGGACAGGGTTCCCTGGTAGGTAACCGGAGAGAGGAGTTTCCTTCAGCAGTGGCAGGCTGCCAGGAGCAGCTGCAGAACTCCACATCACTTTAAAAAAAAAATTGCAACGAAAATAAATAAATCCAGATATTCCCTCTCCTGGCAGCACTGGGCTCAGCCTTCCCTCCCAGTTTAGAGTACTGGTGAGCCTGGTGTACTTTAAAGCCTGCTCTTGCTGGAGTACCGTGCAAAGATGGATTAGTTTAATATTATATTTTAAACTATATTGGCTGTCACTATGGAGCAGCCTCTGCTGCCACACTTCCTGCTGCCCAGCAGCAGGGCCAGGGCATTTCAGAGCAGCACCTTTCCACGGGTGATGCCCATGGAGAAGGCTCCATTGTGAAACTGGAGGTCAGAGCCCAGAGCTTATGTCTTAGTCTTTGACTGGGGAGCCTAAATATTTATCCTGTTCTGTCCCTAATGAAAACAAATTGTCAACAGTTGTTCAGTAACTGACTAAATTAAAATCTGTAATTAGTCAATTAGATTAAAGAGTTGGCACAACCTGATTGTATCATGCTGGTTAGGTTATTAAGAGAAAGGGTGTGATTTTTAATTACTGAATGCTAATTTTGACGGTTTCAAATAGAAACAGACGTTCCCCCCTCCACCCCACCCCGAGTGCCTCTGCAAAAGTAAGGCAGGGGATGGATTTTATATCAACAAATGGTGCGAAGATGCAAAGTTTCTCTGGCTCCAGTCCGGGAGGGGGTTCTCCAAAAAAGCCGGGAGCAGGACGGGAGGAGAGGAAGGATTTCTTCAAGCCTGAGGGTGGGAGGGCAGGTGGGGGTTTGTGCCGTGGATGGGGTGCTGGGGTGGGTGTCCCGTGGACGTCCTGCTCTGCTGCCCCGTTGCCCATCCCGGTGTGTGCAGGTCAGTGTGCCTCGCACGAGCTCGCTTGCAGCACTGAGCCACACCGGAGTATTTTTTATTCCCCCTGGGTGTTTTCTTATAGCATCTTTCCAATCCCCCTCCCCCGGAGTCTAGAAGGGCCAGCTTCCAGCGGCAGGCAAAGCCCTCAGCGGGGAGGAGGAGGAGGAGGAGGAAGGCCTTGCGTGGCGATGGGATCGCGGCAGCCCAGCGCCATCCCATTGTTTGCCCCGGCGGCCACGTGGGCGAGCGGTGAGGCCGGCGAGGGGACCCGCGGCTGGCGCGGGGGGAGCGCTGCCCCCGGCAGATGCTGGGCTCCGGGCGAGCACAAAGCTCACAGCCCTGCCTCCCCGGCCTTCCTTCGGGGATCCCTCTGCAGGAACAAAGAGGGCGAGGGGCCACCGTGCCAAGCCGTGCCGTGCCGGGGAAGCCGTGGCCGGCACGGGCGCTGCTGCTGTCCGGCAGCGGGGATGTGTTAGGTCAGGACGCCGTGTGTTGGGTACGAGTGAGACTTTCCTGTTCTCCTGATCATTTCCTTCCTTACCTTGAAAACTTGGATTTTCTCCTACCTTTTGTTCCCTATTTTTCCCTCGTAAAGCTGTCCCTGGTTCTATTGGAAACAGCTGCCAGAGCAGGTCCTGGGGAGCGGGCGAGGGGCTCTGGCTGCTTCTCCTCTCTCGCCACTCGTGCCCCTGCAGCAGAGCTGGCACCACCAAAATGGCACCCGGCTGTGCCAAGCCCTTGCTGCTGGGGGTGCTCCGGGGGGAGCCGTGTTTGTTCCTGGTTTTCCTTAGGAGCAGAGGGGATGGCAGAGGGAGAGCAGTCCAGCGCCCAGAGCAGCCTGGCTGGTGCCGGCATCTGACCTGCCCTGCCCGCAGGGACCACGGAATGGGCTGTATCCTCATGAGCATCACACACCCGCTTTGCCAGCATCCCACTCGTGGGTCGGGGAGGTTCCCTGGCTTATGCTGATGCTTCTGCACCTTCCTTCTTATTTCCCAGCATCTTCTCCCTCCGAGTGCTCACCCTGCAGATCCCAGGGGGTACACCCTGAGCTGGGGTCTCAGCAGGGCGGAAACAGTGCTTTCCTCCGGGCTGGCAGGGAGCAAAAATGTTTCTTTGCAAGTAAACAAATACCTCACCTCTGCCTCGGTTTGGGGTTTAGGGTTTTTTTTTTTTCTTCTCTCAAAACTCCTGGTCCTGGCCACAAGTGCCAGGAGCTGAGTTCAAAGCTACAGCTGTGCAGTCAAGGGGGGTTTCCTAAATACAGGGTGGCTTCTGGGTGCTGCTTCCCACGTGTGATGGGACCCTGCTGCCCACCCACCCACTGCCACCTCCCTTCTCTCATCCCCAGAGTGGTGACACCAGTCTCCTGTGCCAACCAGGGCAAAAGGGGCACCTGGGGGGCTTGGGTAAAATTTGGATATGGATGGAGTGCAGCTCTGTGTGGTTAGACCAGCTTTTCTTTTGTTTTGGGGTTGTTCATTTAATGAATTTTTTTTTTTTTTTAATGAGAAATGCTCATTCTCCTGCCTGAGTGTGCATGGTGACTGTTAGTATCAAAATTAAGCGGAAAACAAATGTGTGTATACATATGCAATTATGTCTGTGGAATATGCAGAATTCAGATGTACATATGGATAAAGGTGCATGTGCCTGTGTATTTGGAGTGGTGGGACAGAGCAATGCTTTGTGCCCAGCCATCCAACACCCTCCCACTTGCCTTACTCTTCCTCCTCTGTGGCCATTGCCACCATGACCAGTGGTTTTTAGCAAGGTGATTTCCACTTTTCTTCCCCGGGCAGGGTGGGAAGCTGTGGGGTCTGTCTGTCTGTCCGTGTGTGAGGCTGTGCCTGCTGCCTTAAGATAAAGTCCAAAGGAAGACCTCTGGCTGTGTCTTAAGCTAACATTTTCTTTTTAATTTTTTTTTCCTTAATGTTTCTGCATCAACCCTTGAACATTTGATCTGGTGCCTCTCCTCCTGGGGTGCGGCAGCTTTCTGTAGTGAAAATGAGCTCTCACCACCCCTCCTGCCTGCCTCAAACGGGGTCTGGGGTAGGGGGGGTTTCCTTCCTATTTTCTCTGGATTTGGACTGTTTTTTTACAATCTCCCAAGGCTGAGCTCGCACCTATAATTGGAATTTTTTTGGCTACAAACTGAAGCAGGGGATGCACTGCAGCAGCTCTGACTTGCTGGTGAGCACGACCTGTCCAACACGGCTGGGGTGCTGGCATCCCATGGCATTTCCAGCAGGTAAAACAGCCCACAGCCAGTCCCTCCTACCGGACATGGATTTCCTTCTGTGCCCCGCTCCTGCCCCAGTGGCTGCCATAGTACCTGGGTCACCTGGTCCAACACTGGTGCCCACCACGGCGAGTGGCCAGCTGGCATCTCCTGCCTTCCAGCATAGCCTTGCTGCGAGGGTGTCCCAAGCCTTGGCTTTGTTTATTTACCCATTTCTGGGAACTCTAAGGTGGGAAGTGTTCCTCTGTCACCCTGTGGGCAGCTGGCAGTGCCCAGCTGTGTCTTCAGGCAGGTGGGTGGCTGCTTCCTGCCTCAAGCAGTGTTTTGTAGCTCAGCCTCAGGGCCAGGGCCAGGGAGCAGTTGGGAGGTTGGTTGATCGGGGCTGTGTTTTTGCTTTTTTTTTTTTTTTTTAAAGTGAAAAAAAGGCAGGGCACGCTGAGGAAGGGGGCTGGGCGCTTCAAGGAAGCTGGTTTGGAGTGGGCAGATAAGGGTGCTGCGTCACGCTTGGCTCCTCTCCCCTGCCAAAGCCCGTCAGAGCATCCTCCCTGCCCTCCTGCTCTGCCTGGCCCTCACTGGGTGCTCATCCTGGTTTTTGGGGAAGCCCCATTGGGATAAGGCAGCCTGTGGTGCAGAAGCTGCTTGAACCCCCACATCTCCCTGCCCAGGAGTGATGCTCACACTAAGAAGGGCGAAGAGGGAGAAGTGCTTCTCTCCCCCCTCGGCTTCTTTCTGCCGGAGAGCTGTGCAGCTGGTGGGGTGTAAATCACACCCAGCCTCCCTGTGCCCATCTGCCAGCAGGATGGTGGGGGGGTCGTGGCTGGTGGCAGCTTGGGGTGACTCTCCATCGCAGCTTCAGCTCCTGTGTCCCCATGGCTCTGGGAGAGTGCCTGCTCCTCACTGAGGAGCAGAACCTGGCTCTGCCTGTTGGTGCTGGAAACACTTTGGCTGTTGGGGTCTCCCTGTGCAAGGTGTGAACCAGGAGGTGGGTCTGGTTTTGTGAGATCTGTTGGGGTCTGGTTTGGGGCAGGGAGAGCCACACTTTGAAATGCTTGGTCTCATCAGGGGGGCTTTTGGCAGGCATATGCTTTGGGGGATATGGTTGGGGATGGAGGTGGGAGCTCACAAGGAAGCAAACGCTGCTCCGTATTTCATATGGGTCCCTTTAGCCCAGCTCAAGCATGGTTTTCCATGGAAACCCCAAACCAGATGGTTTTGTTTTATCCTGAGTATTACAGCACCAATAACACCCAGGTGCTTCACACCTTTGCCAGTCTCCACTGGAGAGAAGGTCCAGGCTGAAGCTCCCAGGGCTCATTTCATTGTTGAAAGCAGATTTACTTGCTTGTCCCGGAGCCCTTCAGGGTGTTGTGGCGCGTCCTGACAGCTTGTCCGTCCTTACCTGCAGTCATCAAGGAGTTTTCAACATGACTTATATAAAGCCTTTGTACTTGGATTGCTCCACCGTGCTGCACAATGGCTTCTTTGTCATCCTGCCAGCTAATTAATTTTAACTTTTACCATTGCTCCAGCACGGTGCATCGTCCGCCTGGTCCATTTGAAGCTTTCCCCCCCAACCTTAAGTGTTTTCCAAACAGTTTGACTTGTTGCTGCTGCACACTGGAGAAACCAGCTGGCTCCTCTGGTGCTCATCTTCTGGCGAAGGAGTTGCCCTCACACTGCTGTCGGAGCCGAGACTGGTGGAGGAAAAGCCATTAGGAGGCTCAGGTTTTCTCCAGTGGCTTGTATCTCCTGGCTGGCAGCTGAAGGTCCCCACAGAGAACATCTTGTGATGGAAATAACAGGCTCTGGCTCCCTGGCTGGTGATTGGCACCACGAGGATCTAGCAGCCAGAGGTGAAAGCTTTGGCTGAGTCTTCAGGACTCCTCGTGCTTGGAGATGTCTGTGCATGGGGACATGACGGTGGTTATTTCTGGAAGGTTGGGCTCTGTTTGGTTGTGTGCTGGAAACTCAGTGGTTTTCTCTTGCATCCTGGGAGCACACATCTCCAGCACAGCATCCCTGGTGTAGCAGGGAACTTACCCCTGGTATCTCCAGGATGTTCATAGGGTTGCTGAGCATCTCCTCAGGGCTACCTGGAGAAGGACCAGGAGAGATGTGACCCCCAGCTGGGTGTCCCACTTGGGGTTGTATGAACCAGGGTATTGTCTTTCCCAGGTAGGAGGGATGGAGATGGCCACATGCATAAACATCAGCTGAATATGCAGCCGTGGGGTTTGTGTGAGCAGTGGAGCTCCCCTCTGCTCGGGATGGGGACGGTGGCGGGTCAGGGAATATGGAATTGCTGCCTTTGTGTTTAATCTGGTTATAAGGATGGCTATTAGAGATAATGAATTTTGCCTGTCCCCACTGTTGTAATACAAGAACCCAACTGTCTTTCAACACCGCGAAGGTCACTCCTCTTTATTTCTGGTTGTAAATATTGCTGGTTACAGATGTTTGGGGTTGACGGACATGGGTAATTAAGTTTCTCCTGTCAGCTGGTTGGCAGGGGGCAGGGATGCTGGCATGGGGTGAGGTCAGAGGGCAGGATCACAGCCAGGCAGCAATGCCAGCAGCCCCTCGGCACAGTGTGAACCCATCTCACTGCAGCCCCTCAGTGGGAGCAAAGCTGCGTTTGCACTGAGCCTTGCCCCTCTCTTTATTATGAATTTGGAGCAGGCTGGTGGGAAGAAGGCAGCTTTTGGGAGCAAATTTCCATTTTGCTGCTCTCATTTGAGGGGAGTTCAGCAGGAATTGTCACACCTGCTGTCCCCAGCCTGACCTGAGGGTGGGAAGAAGGGTGCAAAAACCCTTCTAATTTTTGCCATCGAGTCCCTTTTACACCAACAGCAGAGGCATTTTCTCTCCCAAAGAGACTTTAACACGGGAATGACGGTGTGCTGGCTAGTCAAACCAATACCCCACACTGAATTAGCACCAGGAGGGGCTTGGGGCCCCTTTCTCTGGGGCATGAGACGGGTTGTTTCCCGGAGCTCACCCTGCCAGGCAGGAGCCATGGGCATGCGCTGCCTGTGCGCCTGGAACACAGCACGTGCTGCCGCGCTCCCCAGCTCCCCCCGCGCGCCTGATTTATGCCGCTCTACATTTTCTCCTCCTTTCCATGCCTCTTTCTCCTCTCCCTCCTTTTTTTTTTTTTCCCTTCACTCTCTCGTGCTGCCTGTGTATTGCCTTGCTCCTCTTTTTTTTTTTTTTTTTTTTTTTTCTTTTTCCCCTTATTGCTTGCAGGCCTCCCTGTTAACCCAGCGAGCTGCAAGATTTAGGGCTCCCCGCTTGGTGTGCATTGGGAATGGGGTTTTATCCTCCCAGAGGAGGGGATCATGGTCCCATCACCCCACTGGGACATGATCCCTGCGTGTGGAAGGGGCTGGTTTTATTATTGTATTTTACGGCCTCAGAGCACAAGTCGTGTATCCCCGTTCAAGATGCTCCTGGCCATGGATTGCAGCAGAACTGGCGGGGTGGCCACGGGTGCCCATCGCCTCCATCCCGACGTCGCTGCGCCGGCCATCTGTCCCCTCCCGTGCGGCGCCGGGCTGCCGGCTGCTTGCCGAGGCATCAGGGCTTGCCCGGCGTCTGCGAGGCCACCAGAGGAAAAAAAAAAAGGAAAAAAAAAAAAAGAAAAGTTCCATTTTTGCTTTGTTTGCCCCCATTTCATATGCATAACCTGACTTTTTGTTGCCTTATTTTAGGGGGGCTTTTTTTTTTCCCCCACTCCCCTGCTGCCGTGCCAGGCGCATCGAAAGTTTGCTGGGTCTTGCGTGCGTGTGTGGATGCCGAATAATTTTATTAGCTGCCTGGAAGGGAGCCAGCGCGGCGTGCACCGCGCGGGAGGTGGCTGCTGGGGCGCCTTCCCTTTGCCTCCCCTTCCCAGCTGCCCCCCTTCTCCTCCGCTGGTCTCCTGTGGGTTGCATCATCAGCGTTACCCCTTCGTTTTATTTTTATATCTATTTCCAAGAGGGTTTTTGTTGGGTTTTTTTTTTTGCTCCTTAAAGGGTTAAAACCGATGGGGAAGTTCAGCTAGCACTTGCAAGATATGGTTGCCTTAGCAACAGGCCTCCTAATCTGGTAGGTGACCTGAGAGACTGTGGAAGATGCAGGGGTTGGTTTGGCATTTCATTATTTCATGAGGCTGCGGCTCTCCAGCTGGTTCCCTTCCCAGCGCCGCCACCGCCGCTGCTCCCCCCGCTGCCGCCCCCGGCATTCCTTGGCAAAGCCCTGGAGGGGCCAGCAGCATGGTCCCCTCCCTGGGCGCTGGTGGGACCTGGGAGCTCTTGCCTAGGAAGGGGGAGAGGGCTTCCCGCAGCCCAGGTGATAATTATTCAACTTTAGGATTGTAAAGATGGTTCCCTGCCTTGCTTTTCCTCTTTTGAAAGCATTTGCCATGGTGGGCTGGGGAAATAATCCATGTGGCCCCAGAGCTAATGGTGTGCTCATTGGCACTTCCAGACCCTGTGTTTTTGGGGTCTGTGGTGCTCTGGTAACAAACAGGGAAGTACAGTGGCTGGAAAAGGTGATGGAGTTGAGATGTGGCATCCAACCAGCATTTTGGGGAAGGTTGGTGGGCTTAGGAAGAGTGGGGCAGCATTATTCCATCTGTTTTAGGCTGCTCTGGGCACACTGGGTGAGGTGGCACAACCAGCACATGCCCATGGGTGGATAGACCAAGACCTGGGTGTTTTGGTGCCAGAGCCATGGCCACCTTCTGTTTTTTTCTTGGAAACATCCTCAAGTTGGCATTTCCCAGTGTTGTCCTTTTTCCCTTGCTGTAGTGACCACCCCGTGCAGAGCATTGGTGACCACCCACTCATCCAAGCCATCTAAATTAAGAAACTGCATCACAAAACTTCCCTGCCAAGTATTTGGCTTCACTAAATCTCTGTGCACCATCGGGTTGGGGCTCAAACTTCTGCCTGTGCAGTCCCACATGGAATTCTAATGGATGTTGGTCACACCCAACAGTGCCTGTTGGCACAGAGCTGTTGCATCCTGGTCCGAATCATCACTGAGCTCTTTTTCAGTATGGCCAAGGCACTGTGTGTGCCCAAACCCATGATGTTTTCCCCCTTGCTGGATGCAGAGTGGTTATGGAGTACAGTGCTGCCCTTGGTGTCCAGCCAGGATGGCTGGGCAAGGAGACCCTGAGGGAAAGAAGGTGTCCAAAGGGTTAGGGCCAAGCTCCCTCTGGGTACCAGTGGAATAAAAGGGCCAGGATGGCGCCAGGGGCATCCCATTCCCGCAGATCCCAGCGTGCAGACCTCTTTTGTTTTTCCCCCTCCCACTACTCCACGGCGTCGGTGGCAGCTGCCTGCGGACGCCGGGGAGAGCCGCCTTTGTTTACCCGCCTCTCCGGCAGAGCGAGCGCGGGGATGCTCTTGGATCGAGGTGCTGATCTGTCATCTCCAGGTTTTATGCATCCCCAGACAAGAAATCAGCAGTGCAAAGCGCAGACTTTTTGTTACTTATCGCCGAGCTCTGTGCAGAGCGCGGCTGCTGAAAGCAATCTGGTGTCTGCGATGCCCAGATTTATGGTTTCCCAGCCTCGTTTGAGGTGTTGGCTTTCACTGGGAAGTCGAAAACCTGGTTTGAGCCATCGGAGTGGGATGAGAGGACTGTGGTGTGTAGTGACACTGGACCCTAGGTCTGATCCCCAAGCTGGCAAATGGCCCCAGAGCCTGTCGTCACCCCTGGTGGGACAGCATCTCCCTTGCTCCATCTTATCTGGTGGAGACAGGAGGACCAATGTCCCAGGGAGCTGAAGCAGCTCAGCTTTCTCTCTGGGTCTTCTCCACTCAGGGCTGGGGTAGCAGAGGCAAAGACTGGAGGGAGGCAAAGGGAGGAAATCCAGGCGAGCCAGCAGAATCCCTAGAAAGCCCTTTTTTTGATCACTTCATCCCTTTTTTTCCCCCCATCTCTGCTTTGTGAGGCTTTCCAGGATTTGTCCCTCTCGGCGGGGATTTCGGGCGGTCAGCCGGGTCCCCAGGCACGGACAGACGGACAGGCTGCCAATCAGCCGGCGCGCACCGTCCACGCACACAGCACTCTGCTCCGCTGCCAGGGGCTCCTGGGGCTCGAGCACAGGATTATCCATGGGGATTTTTTTTTTTAAAAGAAAATCAAAATTCCCAGGGAAAATATATTAAAAAAAAAGCCGTCTCCCCCCTCCGCCTCCGCCCTGCTGAGAAGCAGCTCTGCGATGGCGGCTGGAAAGCGAAGCCGTAAGTGTTGCGCGTGCCATCTGCTCCGCTTGGATCGCGGGAGCGGCTGGAGCCAGCGCAGCCTCGCGGAAAAGGGGGGCAGCGCTTTGCAGGGGTAAAGATAGGGTTCCCCTGCCCCGTATTCCTCCCACTTGGGGTCCTCTAGGTCGGTTTGAAGCCCACGCCGGCATGCTCGAGTCCCAGCTTGTGCTGCTTGGTGTCCCGTGGATGTGGATCCACAGGAGGATATGCAGCCTCTCTCTCTCTGCGGGTCATCCTCAGGATGAAGATGGTGGTGGGTTGGGATGAGTTGGGTGGAAGGGAATGGGGTGGTTTTGGTGGGTTTGAGGTATCTGCAGCTCTGCTGGCTGCCTGAGTTGGAGGCATGTGGTGGCTCTGTAGCATAGGGTGGACATCGCAAGGACCTCAGGTGTTTGCTGTCATGAGAGCAGCTCAGCAGGACACATCTGGTTCTCCCAAGGGGGATACCAAAGGAAAGCTCCTTCCCCAATAAGGAAAAAGTATATGCTGTCTCTAAAAAAGAAAGAAATGTGTCTATTTGTGGGTTTGCTATGGGAGCATCTCTGGGTTCCCACACGAGTTCCTCTTCTGGCTCTTCAGCCAGAGCCACCAGAGCAGTTGTATTTCTTTCTGCTTTACCTGTTCTTACAAAACTGGGGGTTTTTTTTGAGGCCTCGCAGTGGGTCAAGCCAACAGACAGAGGTGGGATGCAGAGGCAACCCAGGCTTTCTCCCTCCAAAGCCAGCCATGCCCTCAGCAGCTCTGCCCATGGCTCATGTTGGGTTGTGGGTGGTTTGGCTTGTTCAGGGAGTTGCCAAGAGATTAATATTCCTAGAATGTGTGATACCCAACCTGGGGGATTAGTTTTGACTGCAAGGCCAGCAGATGTAGAGCCTTGAACTACCCCTTGGCTTGTAGTTTTGGTCTACAAGCAGTTTTGGTCTGTGGATGTTTGTCACCTGTGCCATATGTATGGCATTTATATATGTATGGGGTTTAATCCCAACCAGCAAATAAGCACAACACCTCTTGCTCACACCTCTGCCCCAGTGGGATGGGGAGGAGAATGGAGAGGGGGGGGAAATGTAAAACCCATAAGTTGAGATAAGAACAGCTTAATAATTGAAATAAAATATAATAATAGGATTGAAAAAGGAGATGACAGAAAAAAAAAACTAAGAAAGATAACTGATGCACTATATAATTGCTCACCACCCACTGACTAATGCCCAGCCTGTCCCCAGGCAGCAATTTTGCTTCCTGGCCAAATCCCCCCAGTTTATATACTGGACACGACATTCAGTGGTGTGGAATACCCCTTTGGCCAGTTTGTGTCAGCTCTCCTGGCCATTCTCCCTCCTGGTTTCTTGTGCACCTCCTCACTGGCAGAACATGGGAAGCTGAAAAGTCCTTGACTTGGAGTAAGCACTACTTAGCAACAGCAAAAACACCAGTGTGTTATCAACGTTGTTCTCATACTGAATCCATAACACAGCACTGTACCAGCTACTAGGAAGAAAATTAACTCTATCCCAGCCAAAACCAGGACAATGTAATATTTTTTTATATTAGAGGAGGTTTGCTTGCAGAGCTTGGGAACTTGGAGAGGATGCCTGGTGCTTCCCCTTCCCCCTCTCTTCCCATGCAAATGCAGTTGTTGCTCTTCTGCTGATAGAAAAGGCAGCGGTGGCGTGAGTGGGTTGAGCCTGTGGAGAAGGACTAAAGCTCTCCAAAGAAAACCAGAGGGCTTGTGAGGAGAAACGGGAAGCTGAGGGAGGGCCGAAATGTCTGGGGAAGGTACCTGGGGAGAGGGCTGCAGAAGGCTTTTGGTCTTGCTGGGCTTTGGGACAGAGTGGAAGGATCGCAGCTCCGTGTTGTTCCCAGCTGGTGACCGTGGTCAGACCTTCAGGGATAGGGATTTCTGGGGTTCAGCACTGGCTGTAGTGAAACCTTGTTAGAGCCCAGCCCTTAACTGGGGAACCTCTTGGTTTCTCCAGCTCAACCCCATGGAGATTGGTTCATAAGACATGTCCTCCTCACCAAGCCCTGCCATCCAGGAGCTCTGCCATGCCCACAGCCTGTCGGCTCTCCAGAGATGCCCGTGGCTTTTAGCCATCCCACCTCACCAGGTGCCACTTGCAGGTGGTGGGCTGACCCTGGCTGGATGCCAGGTGGCCCCCAAAGCCACTCTATCACTCCTCAGCTGGACAGGAGAGAGGAAATACCATGGAAGGTCCATGGGTCAGATAAGGACGGAGACATCGCTCACCAGCTATCATCATGGGCAAAACTGACTCGACTTGAGGAAAAAATAATTTATTGCCAATCAAATCAGAAAAGGATAATGAGAAATACAAACTAACTCCTAAAACAGCTTCCCCCTACCCCACCCTGCTTTCCACGCCCAGCATCACTCCTGGTTTTCTCTCCCTCCTTCCTGTTAGCAGCAAAGAGGAACTGGGAATGGGAGCTGTGGTCAGTTCATCACACTTGTCTCTGCTGCTCCTTCCTCCTCAGGGGAAAGACTCCTCCCAATCTTGCCCTGTTCCAGCATGGGGTTCCTCCCATGGGAGACAGTCCTCCACCAAATTCTCCAACATGGGTCCTTCCCCTGGGCTGCAGCTCTTTACAAACTGCTCCAGTGTGGGTCTGTTTGATGAGTCACATCCTGCTTTGGGCATCTCCCTGCTCCAGCATGGTGTTCCCCATGGGCTGCAGGTGGATCTCAGCTCCACCATGACCTCCATGGGCTGCAGGAGCACAGCTGCCTCACCTTGGTCTTCACCACAGGCTGCAGGGGAATCTCTGCTCTTGTGCCTGGAACATCTCCTCCCACTCCTTCCCCACTGACCTTCAGGTCTGCAGGGTTGCTGCTTTCATGTTCTCACTCCTCTCTTCTCTGGCTGCAGTTGCTCCTGCACAATAAGTTTTCCCCCTTTTTAAACACATTATCCCAGAACTCAAGACATTGCAAGTAGCTCAAAGTGCTGCACTTCGGTGGCTACCCCTGAGCCCAGCGTTCAGAAATTCATTAATTGGGCTGGAACAATTATTTTTGGCTTTTGCAGAGGGAAAGGCTATAAATAATCACCCCGCGAGCTTGTGCGGTGACTTTGCAGCCTCTGGGGGGGGGGTTGTGTTGGTTTTTTTTTTTCCCTTGCTGCCGTCGGACTGGCTTTTTTTTTTTTGGTGGCCGAGAGTGGGAGACTTATCTGCAGAAAATGCCATTTGAGTTGATTAAAGAAACTGCTGCCATTGGCCCGAACTGCCAAACTTTCTGCAGAAACGATTGCGCTTTCTGAGAAACCACCCTGGGTGCAGCAGCCTGGCCCTGGGACGGTGGAGGGGACGGGGAGGAGGGGAGGAGGATGGGAGGAAGGCTTCCCCAGGCTCAGGGGAAGGAAAACAAAGCAGAAGACAAAGGAATCTCACCAAGGTGGAATCACACCGAGGAGGGCTTGCCAGGCAGAGGGGCAGTGGTGGTGGGGAATCTTCTGTGCTTGCACTGCTCCACCCTCAGCAGCTTGCACAGCTCTCACACTGAGGGTTTTTGGTCCTTTTGGAGCTTGGTTTCAGCCAGACACTGATCCTGAGGTGAAAGCCTGTGCATCCCAGCACCCATCCCTAGAGCTCACCCATCCAGTACCCTTGGGAGTCAAATCGCAACAGCCTCAGCAGAAGCAAACAGCATCTAGTGCACCTTCTTTTGTAAGCCCTCTGTCGCATCTAAAATAAATTTGCATGTAAATTGACAGGCTGATTTTAATGTCTCCTGGCTATAGAGCACTGAAGGCCCAAGCTTCCCTGGTAGGTGGGCGTGTGGCATCGTCCCTGCTCTAGCTGGGTGCTGGCATGGTGGCACAGAGCCATTCCAGGGTGGAGGTGGGGGAGGGATATGGTGACTGCTTGCAGGGAAGCAGAAACTTAGTATTTCCTTTTTTAAATAAAACATTATTGAAAGGATTTAGAATTATTGACAGGCTAGTGGCTGAGAATGGCCAGCACAGGAGGACAGCAAGGCAGGCTTTCCTGCAGGGATGCTGCTCTGTGCCAGGCTGCTCGACTCCCAGAGCCCATGCAATGCCCTGGGTTTGCAGGAGCACATTCCCACATCTCTCTCCTTGCCTGATGGCAGTTAAAAAACATTGCCATCCTAGGTACAGGGTGCCAGAGACAACAGCCATGAGGCACTGATGTCTTGGAGAGTGTCACTTCGGTCAGTGCACCCCTTGGTACCTTGGTTTGGGGAGCATTGCTGGAGCTGGAGCCAGCATGAGGATGTTAGGAGCATTTTGGGAAAGGCTGCCTAGAGCAGAGCATCTCCCGAGCAGTCTCGCCGTGGCAGCTTTCCTTCGTCATCCATTATTTATTTGATCCTCTGCAAAACAAATTCGCTCCTCTGCACTGATTCTGATGACGGTGCTCATTTTACAAAAGAGGTAAAAGGAGCTGGTTTTGTTCCCGGTCTGAAAGACTTGAACAAAAAAGGTGTTTCCTGCCGCCTTCTCTCCTGTACCAGTGAGATAAATCTGCAGAGTTTTACGGTGGTGATGGAAATTTTGGAATCTTAAGTAGCAAAATGTCAAGCAATGCTTTCCCTGTTGATCCCCATCTTCCCTGGACCTCCGAGGGTGTTTGCTGTGGCAGGATCAGGGGGGACCAAGATGCTCAACTCAACTGGTAGCTCCCAGCTGAAGGTTTCTTGAAGGCATGGCTGTGTGTCCAAGGATAAAGGGCTTCCTGAGTGCATCTCTTCCCTGTGTGTGCTGTTGGAGGGCAGCAGAAGAGTGTATGCTTGGGGCTTGGAGCCAGTGGGGTGGTTTCAGAGGCTGTTTGGGGATGTCCTCAGTCACACCAGTGGCCAAGCCAGCTCCACTTTTCTTGCACCAAACAAGCTGGAGCGCTGGGCCGGGAAGTTTGGAGGGAGGAGACGGCGCGTCGGAGCCGCGTTCGTCAGGATGGAAATAACTGTCAGCCCCATTCAATCTGTCGCCTTGTTCCCGGGGGACAATTGCAAAACAGGATTACTGGTACTTAAAAATTCATAGAAAACGTTTCTTATCACAACGTCATAATTGTTATGACTCAGAAGAGTAGAATTGCCATTTTCCTGTGCCTTTTTCCCCCCTCATTTTTGTTGCGTACCGAGTCCCTTGCTGCAGCTGCAGGGATCGTCAGGAAGGGGGAAAAAAAGAAAAAAAAACAAACCAAGGGCGATGCTTTATTTTATGCTAACTGCTGCATTTGACTTGAAAATGATGTCCCACTGGGTCTCGTGGTCAGCGTATTACGGCGTGATGGATGGCTGTCAGAGCGGCGGTGGCTGGCAGATTGCGATGGGTGGAGGAGAACAGATGCCCGGTGACTTCAGGGGCTTTAGCAGAGCCCAGGACTGAAGAGTGGAAAACAAAAGCAGATGGGAGAGCTCTGCTTGGGCTAACTATTCTTCTCTGGCCACGTGTCGGAGAGGGAAGCTCGTCAGGCAGCCGTGTCCCTTCTGTGCTGTTCCTCCGTGGTGAGCTGGGCTGCCTGATGGAGCCACGGCTGAACCCCACTTGACCTGAGCCTACATGGAGACCATCACTGCAGATCTCAAAAGGGCAACCTTTTACCCCTGTGAAAGAGCAGCTTGCGCTCCATTTGATGGTTCTTGTTAACCCTTGGCCCTGCTGATGGATCTGAGGCAAGGCTTGGGCAGGCTCCGGGGGTTGCCCTTTCAGAAGGTATCTGCTGGTGTGTTTTGTGCTCTGCGTGGTGTTTCTCTCTGGAGTTGGGCAAGACCCTGTGAATTTGAGCAGTGGAAGGAGGAGAGTGAACCTTTTTTTGCAAGAGGTTGTTGTGAATAAAACCCTTTGCAGGTGCTGCTCTGCAACCCCTCATCTGCTTCCTGTCCTGTCGCTCCTGCAAACTTTCCTACACTTTCTACCCCTTCAGAGGGTTTACAAAAGATCCTGCCTTGCCCCATGTTACTTCTCACATCTGTATTTCCTCATCTTTTACCTCTTCACACTCTTCCTACCCCTGTGGTCCATCCCAACTTGGGCAGGTGGCTGCTGCCTTCCCAGTCGGTACTTGCTGGGGATTGCAGGGTTAATGGTGAAATTAAATTTCACTGCTGTTCTTAAATTAATTGAATCATCAGCGTGGGTAACGGGAAACAGTGGAATCATAATGTATTTGATATGGGTCTTTAAGTCAGCATTTGCTGTGAGATCTGGAGCACTAGATCTTGGTGGAAGCGATGGCTAGCTGATATATTGCAGTTATGGCCACAGTACAAAGGCTCCTGCTATGTCTTAAAACGTTCAGGTCATGAAGTTGAGTTGGTTTATGTTATGGCTGTTTTTTGTGCACGCTTCCCACGGTGCTCCTAGATCATACTTGGAAAAACCTGCAGTTGGCAGGAGCCAGCAGTGCTCCCAGCTTGTGCCTCTGGGCAGACACCAAACGTCTATGAAGATGCCCTTTTGGGTGACAGAGCAGCATTGGGGTTTTGCTCCCAGGACTCTGTAAAGTTTTTTCTGCTGGAGGAAGCAGACACAGGGGAAAACATCTTTTTTTCCTCCAAGAAAACAGTGGAAGGAGTTTTACTGATTTGCAGCATCATCTGGCCTTTCCTCGGTGGCTATGGGGTGGCTTCAGGACCTGCCTTGGAGAGGAGAAGCTATCCAGGCTGAAGGCCAGGGTTCTCACATGATGTCCCCACCATGCTGGGGACAGAGCTCTTATGCAGGCTACTGTATGGACTCCTCTTTTCTTGTTCTTTATGTGGTCCAGCATGGTGGGACTGCATCACAGAACGGTGCCTCATGGTGGATGGTGGCACACCCCTCCACCAGTGCTAGCAGAGGGCTGGTGTTAATTAAAAAAATGGAAAATACAAAGTTTTTAGTGTATGTGTTGTGGGGCTGCTTGCAGGTTTCCACCCATCAGGGGTTCCTGCATCCTATCCCAGCAGCCTGGGACTGCTGGAACAGGCAGGATGAGAGGAAATGACCTCAAGTTGCACCAGGGGAGGTTTAGATTGGATATTAGGAAAAATTTCTTCACTGAAAGGCTTGTTGAGCCTTGGAGCAGGCTGCCCAGGGCAGTGATGGAGTCACCATCCCTGGAGGGGTTTAAAAGCCGTGTAGATGTGGCCCTTGGGGATGTGGTTTAGTGGTGGGCTCGGCAGTGCTGGGGGAACGATTGGACTCGATGTTCTTAGAGGTCTTTTCTGACATAAATGATACTATGATTCCCTCTCGTCAGCAACTTCCTCCGGAGATCACAATTGTATAGATGACCCCGCAGTGCACCTACGGCCACGTCAGCAGCGCAGCCTTTCACAGCCAAAATCTCAAGGCTACTTAACCAACTGAAAGCTCTCAGAAGCTGCCTTGATATGAATATTGATCTCCACATTTAACTCTGCTTTGCCCAGTTGATATTGCCCAGGCTGGTGGTATGGAGGATGACCAGGCTACAAGACCCACAGCTGGAATTTGGAGCAGGGTTTGGTGGGACACACCAGAAATCTCAGTGCTGAAGAGCCTGTTCTAGTGCACTAGTTTAGATTTTGTGTAAAGACTTGATTATTATTTCTGCTAGTTATGTCTCTAATGAGGTGAGACGTGCCATATGTTGTCCATAGGGAGGGAGCGCCGCAGGTGGGGCAGGGGCTGGCCTGGTGGGTAGTTGCTACACAGAAGAGCCTGAAACTGCCTCAAACTCAGACTGGGTGAGCCAAGATTCCAGCTGATCCGTCTGTGCCATGGGCATTGGTGCCATGTCACGTCTTGGAGCCATCTACAAACTGGCAGCACCTTCTTGCTCTTCATCCACTGCCGTGTTCTCCAGCTCCTGTCAGTTCTATCCTTCCATTCCTTCTTCCCTTCCCTTCCCCACAACAGGTTTTTGCTTCAAAAAAAGTGATTTTGGGGATGGGCACAACCACGCAGCTCCTTTGCCTGCTCACAGGAGTAGCAGCTCAGCCCAGGCTGCTCTCCGAGCAGAAGTTAGAAACTAAACCATAGCACAGTAAAGAAATATTTATTGGTGAGCCCTGAACTTAATTTGTACAGGGCTCTGCTGTTTAAACAATTGTTGGAGCCATAAACCAGAAGCCCTTAATTATGGCTAATTATTTTCTGCGATGAATCTATATGGAAGCTCCTCAGCATGAGGGCTCCTCTGAAATGCACCAGTTGCGTGTTCAGGCATCATCCAGCCTGGATGTCCCTAATAAAATCAGAGGCAGAAGTGTTGCCTCTGGCTTGGCTGCCTGACCAGGCAGGAGCCTGCTGCCTGCAGTTTCCTTAAACCCGGGGGTCAGGGCAGGGTGCAGGAGCCTGGAGATTCCCTGGGCAGGTGGCTGGGGACCCGAGGGCAGGCAAGAGCAAGACAGGAGCTGTTTAGGACATGGACTTTAAACTCTCTGCCATTTGGGGTTTGTTTAAAAACCAGCTAGGTAAATATTTGTGAAGCGGTTGGGATCCGGCTGCGGGGTCAGGCGCTGTGTGCAGCCCTGCAGGCTGCTCTGGCCTCCTGTGGATCCTGTCCTTCCCAAGGCAGGAGGCATGGCCATTCTCAGCCCTGCTGAGGAGATGGTGGAGGCAATGCAGGGCACTTGGCATCATCACTTGGGCCATGTTTCTCTAGGCTTTGGGGTAAAAATGGGTGCCTAGAGATCTCACTCCTGGGGTTACCAGAGTGATGCTTCAGTGGGGCTTATTTAGGACAGATTTCCTGGTGAGGCTGTGCTGTGCATCCCAGGGATGTTCCTTCTGTGCCATCCAGGCTACTTTTGGGGTTTGGTGGTGCCTTTTTCTGGTGAACCTGGAGCTCCTGCCCTGTGCATCCCTGCAGGAGGGAGGCTGCTGGGGGCTGCTAGGGCAGGTAGGACCCGCGGCTTGCTACAGGAGGATGGCACAGGGAGGGTAGGGTGGCAGGGATGGTGCGATAAGGATGTCACGACAAGGATGGCAGGGCAAGGATGGCACGTCAAGGATGGCAGAGCGGGAGGATGGTGCAGCAGGAACGGCAGGGCGGGAGGATGGCATGACAAGGATGGCGTGGCAGGGATGGCAGGGTGGGAGGCTGTCACAGCGAGGATGGCAGGGCAGGAGGATGTCACAGCAAGGATGGCAGGGCAGGAGGATGGCAGGGCACGGTGCGGCGCCGGGGGAGCGGTCCAGGCTGCCTGTACACAGCAGCTGTCAGCGCTGCTGCCTTCACCCGCCCAGCCCCAGCCTCTTCCTCGTGGCACAGATGGTTTTAACACTTTCCTGGGCCTTTTTTTCTATAATTAACTCTTGTTTGCAAGTGGGAAGACACTTCTTTCCTTTTGGCAGAGCCATCAAACTCTCCTCGGCGGTGTGCTTTTTTAAAGCCATCGTGTATCTATCCCCCAACTGCAGTCTGTTGTTTTTACCAGGCTCTTTTAAGGCACTGGGCTGCCCCCCCTTTTCTCCCCCCCTTGCTCTTGCCCGGAGGTAAAATCCGCAGGGATTGCAGGCGGAGGAGGCCCCAGCCAGCTCCGGCAGGGGAGTTAACGAATCCGGCCAAGGCGATACAAAAGCCGGTGCCTGGGGAGGGGGGAAGATGGAGGGGCCCCTTCCCTGCACAGGAGCCTTTGAACCCCCCTGCTCCCAGCTTTGTGCGGCTTAGCAGGGTGCTGCCTGCACAAAGGGCCCTCGTCCCTCGTGTCATTTCCATGCTGCAGCTGGGAAGAGTTTTCCCAGGAGAGGCTATTGCCCACCGAAAGCCTGGTGGGTGCTGGGGGCTGCTGCGGTGGGTGCTCTGTCCCACCAGGACTAGGGGAGGGAGGAACCACAGAGATGCCTGGAGCTTCGCCAGTACTCGGGAATCTGCAGGCTGCCCCAGGAGGGGTGGGCAGGAGAGGGGTGTTGTCTCCATTCTGTACTGAGACCTGGAAAAACTTACTGGGAGGTTTTCCTTTTGGGGAGCTCGGGGTCTGCCTGTGGCTCCCAGTGGGGTCTGGGGGTGTTCTGTTCCCAGGGAGGTGAGGGGCAGCTGCTTTCAAAGCTGGAAGGTTTTGGGATGCTCAGCTTTGGGGACTGAGGAGGGTCAGCATCACAACCTGGTGCTTGGAATGTCACCGTGGAGAGGAGGGTGCTGTGACAGCCATGCCACTGGTGACAACCCAACACTCTGTGCCCAGGTTTGTGTCGGGGTGTTGCAAGAGCAGCTTTGACTGTGGGGAGTGAAGGAGCTCTTCTTACCTATATCAAATGGTGGATGGGAAAAAAAGCAAAAGAGAAAAAGCCTATGGGGAAGTTTCCATCAGCAATTCATGCCACCATGCCTGGGCTGCCTCCACTCACCATGCCAGTCCATCCCTTGAACTCCACTCACCAGCTCTCTAGCCAGGTTTTTCCCAGCACTGCCAGTCTAAACAAGACCTTGCAGTGATGCTCAGTGCTCTCACTTCACTCCCTCCCCCTCTCTGCTGTCTGAAAGCCTGGGGCTCTTGTTTTTTGTTTTTTTTTTCTCCCTTGCTCTCCAGACTTTAAGTTTTCCTGCCTCACGTACCAGTTTATTGCTGGGTCAGGGGGCAGGGGTTTGCATGCTGGTTTTATAGGGTCCCTCCAGAGCCAGCTTCAAAAAGCTCCCAGTTCATAAATGGGGGGTTTGTATTAACCACTGTGTTTTGACAGGGAGAGGTGCTCTTAGAAGAGAAATAATTAATGTTTTGTAAGCTTCAAGGGTGACGTGGCTTGGAGTTGCATCTAACCAAACCTCTCTGTGCAAAAAAACAGTGATTATTTTAAAACCCTTATTTTTATCAGAAATCCTCCCCTATCCCAATGTTCACCTTGTCATCTGTGCAACCCCAGGGGGATTTTTCCATGGGAAGTCCTGCAGCTCAGCTGTGCCTGGATCACCAGTGCCAGCGACACCAAAGCAATGCAGAGAGCTGGTGTTAAGGTAAATAAAACGTGGGGCCACTTCGGAGCAGTGCTTCTAATCCCCAGGTGAAGGCTAGCAAGAGGAAGCAGAGCAGGAATCAAGGTGGTTTGGTGAATTCCCTCTTATCCCATGGATGTGCTCCTCCTCTCCTCCAGAACACGCTGAAATGGTTAAAATGCCTCTTCCCATTCACCCTCCCCTTCCCAAGAAATCCCAGCCTACCAGGGGAGATCTGCACCCCCTCCAAGCTAGCTTAGCCCCTGGCTTTTTTTGGCAGTGGAGAAAGCCACCAGTTCTTGGGAACAACGCTGAATTACACAGTGGCTTACGTCAGATTTACTCCTCCTGTCCTTTGCTCTAGCTGCTCTATTAGTTTTGAAATGCCTTGAGCAATTATCACACCTGGGAAACACTATTTTTGGGGGGCAGCACCCACAAATAACTGCAATGAACCCTGCTGTTGAAAAAGGGGAGGGAACACCAGACATGGGGCTGTGCTTGCCTGGATTTTGAGTGTTTTAATGTGAATTTTCATTAGCAACCGGGTGTGTGCAGTGGTTGGGGGGATCTCTTGGGGATCTGGAGGGGGAGATCACACCCTTTCCTCACCCATACATCACTTTTGAGGTCCAAAGCATTTCTCACAGGGGCATAGAGGGTGCGAAGGGGCAGCCTGGGAGCAGGTTTGGGATGTGAGGGCTCCATATGGCTGCAAGGGATTAGCCTGGAGGATTAGATGAGTGGAGAGGAGGGGAAAGTTGCTGCAATCCCCCCTCCCCAAAAATCCTCATCTCTGACCCCTGGCAGATGCACAAGGATGATTTCTGGGGACGATTAGCACTGCTTTGGGTTTGTCTGTGCCCCTGGAGTCACAGCTGGGTCTTGGTGCTGCCGGGGTAAAGCGATGCCCATGGCCTGGGCTGGGATCCTGTGCTGGCAGGTGGTGAGGAAAGCTCGGATTTTCCTCCTGCAGCCGACTCACACCCACATGTTGCACCTTCCCTTCCGCTCGATGTGTTTCCAACCTGAGCTGTTTGCTCAAGCTTTCGGCTTGCCTGGAAAGAGTATCAGTGGTGCTCGGACAAAGCTGCTCCCCGGGGATGGGTGAGGCTGGAATACAGCGCTTGGGAAATCACAGTTTTTGTGACCTTGTTGGTGGCTATCCACTGCTTGGGGAGGGTCACCACTGCTGCTGTGGGATGCAGGGGTGCAGGGTGTTCTGCAGCTCCAAACTGGGCAGTAGAACACTGCAGGGATGCAGGATGCAGCTCCATAGCTCCATGCCAAAACGCTGCAGGGATGCCAGGATGCAAGCCATGTTTTATGGCTCCTTTCCTAGGCAAGGGTGTCAGTGAAAAGGTCTGCATGGAGGGCAGAATATTTTCACCATTTTTAAAGCATCACCCCGGAAATCACAGGAATCATGCCAAGGCATGATGGCTTTTCTCCATCATCACTCAGTCTCAAAACCCATCTTGCTTGGGATTGGGGTTTGCCAGCAGCTTTCCTCGTGGTGCTCCGGTGTTGCTGTCCCAGCAATGGCTCATCGAGGACTGGATTGGCTCTCAGAGCACAACTGCAGCCTCGTGGAGGATTTCTAAGCCCACATTGGCTTCTTGGGATGAATCAAGAGTGCAGAAGCACGGAGGGTTAGCCGTGCCAGTGCTCCCAGGAGGGTGGGTCCTACAGGATGGGTGTTACTTGGGTGGTGGCAAGGACAAAAGCCCATAGCCATCATTGCTACTGAATGCAGCAGTCCTCAAATGTGCACTGAGTCCATCCATTCCGATTAATTTAGGGCTCTGAAGGGTTGCCCTGGCTCTGGCCACAGCAGTGCCGGCTGCTCCCGTGCAAAGTCCACCGCCTTCTTCCCCATCCTCCCTGCCAGGGTTTATAGGATGTGCCGGACTTTGTCCCCGTGCAGCAAGTCACAGCCCTGAGTTAAGTTCAGCTGCCACCTCTGCCTGAATTTAAGGCATTTCCACCCCTCCAACAGCATTTTTCATGGAAGATGCCATGCAGAGAATGTACTACAAAGCACCATCAAACATCAACAGAACCACCTTTGTTAAAAAGGGTGATTTCTTTTTTTGTTAACCTGCTGCTTTGGTAGAGAAGGGGATTTTTTCTTTTTTTTTTTTTTTTTTAATTATTTCCTTTTTTTAAGGGCTCGCTGTGGAAAAACTTCACAGATCAGCAGGCAAATCCATCAGGGGCTGCTGCGAGCGGGGCTGGATGCTTGGCCGCCTCCGTAGGTACACAAAACCCGCGAAAGGTTACGGCACTGCTCAAAAAGCGCCGCCGTAACCTTTCGCAGGCGTTCAAACAGGCTTTGTGTTATTACACGAAGATGGTGGCCACGAGCATCTTGTCAGGGACGGGCAGATGGTGTTCACCTGCTCCGGACCAACTTCTTTTGCCCTTTGCCTTTGGTGTCGGGGAATAATACCGGGGCAGCTGCTCGCAGTAAAATAGGCTTAAGCAAATGGGATATTTTGGCATTCAAGTGCATGACAAGAATGGGAGTATTTGCATTAATTCTCTCCTCTCTTTCCCTGCGGTGGGAGAGGATGGAGAAAACTGGGATGTTTTCCCGTGGGGTAAAGCCGGGGCTTGGTCTTCTCCGGCTGGATTGGGGGGTGGGAAGTGCTGGATGCTGTGCTGGGGTGTCAGTGCTCCATCCCACAGCCCAGACAATGGAAAAGGATGTTTTTCCGGGGAGGTCACGGTGTTTCCCGCTGCACTGCAAAGGCAGCTGCCGGGAAAGGGGGTCTCATCCCCTTCCCTGGATTCAGATGAGGGTTAGTTACCAGGCATCACTGACTCCCCATGCAAACTCACAGCTTGTTTTGTGTTGTTTTTCATTGCAAAGAGCAGCTGATGAGATCAACTGGCTGAAACACAAGGTGACAAAAATTCAGGGGAGGAAAAAAAATTTTTTAAAAAGTAATCTGTGCCCATCTCTAATGGGGAAATTGCTGCCAGGCTCTGGATGCCTTTGGGGTGTTTTGCCAACGGGATTGGCAATGTCCTCGTTAGTTGTCAGTAAATCCTTTGGACAAGTTAAAACTAGTTTTCAAGTGCACATGGTGCAGTGGTGTGGCATTTTTCTAAAGTCACAGGTTATTATTATTTTTCCTTCTTGAATTAGATTACCAATTTAAATCTAGCTTTTCTTACAACCCCTTCCAAAATGCACTTGGCAGTTCAAGTGTGGAAGAAGGTAGAGGAGCAGTGAAGAGCAGGCGCTGGGAAGCAGAAGTCCAGCTGCCAACACCAGCAGCCTCTCTTGCACCTCATCGCCACACTATTACTAGTTTTTTGAGAGGGAGGAAGTATTTTCTTTAATCTGATCTTTTCAAAGGCTGATGACAGAGAGGACTTGATTTTAGCTGTGATGCTTAAGGGAAGGATGGAAGGTGAGCTGGTGCACGTGCCACTGAACATCCAGCCATGCAATCCCAGGTTGTTACACCCCAGAAACAGCAGCATGGAGCAAGGGACATCACTGGGAGAAAAGTCCCGTGAAATTTAACCATCACAGCTTTGCAGCAAACTCCAGGAAATTACCTCTCCTGGCAGCTTGGCTTGCTGGAACCATTTCCCTCTTGGTTTTAAAAATTGTGGTGCTTTTTAAAATCTGAAAATAATCTCTGAGTTTTCCACAAAGTCTTGTGTGGGTACATCAGGAGCAAGTTTAGGTAGAGCTACTGAGTGTCCAGTGCAGAAGGAAATACAGGTTTTTGGTGCAAGGAGCTGCCGGGGGGCCCTCACAGAGCTGAGCATCCCTCACTGATAGATGAGCAGTAGATTAATAGTCCTAAGCAATTGCATTATCTAATGAAAATTTTATATAATTATTTTATATAACTTTTTTGGCAGGTAGACCCTGAAATGGATGGTATTGATTGCTGGAAAAGAGCCTGGCCTGTCTGTTGCTGGAATTATTAGAGGAGAATTGATAGTAATTAATACCTGTGTATTTACAGCATTTTCCAGGGTGCTAATTGCATGGGATCCATTTGAGCTGTTTGGCAGCAGGGAGGGTTCATACACAGGTTTTAAGGTGTAGCTGGACATGGATCTTGTGCCGGGGAAGATGCTGGCGGTGGGAAATCTGGGACCATCAGCTTCACCTTTACTCCAAGCCAGGGATGGGGGACACTCCGGGCTGCCCACGGCAAAACATCCCCAAATACCAGGGTTAGGGTGAATCTGTACACCCAACCACATGGTGTGAAGCCCTGGAGTGCTCTCCTCTGCAAAGCCCTTCCTGAGTCAGGGGAAGCACTTCCAGCAAGCCCAGCTTCACTTCCCACAAGTTTCCCTTTGTAAATCTCCCTGTGCACACGCGTGTGCAAAACGGAGCCTAATTGCATTTAGTGTGTTTTACACCTCCCATGCTTATCCCCTCTGCTCGCCACCCCCCTTTAATTCGATCGCTGTGAAATTTTTGCAGCCCTGCCAAGTTATTTCCTTGGGATATATTTAGAGAAAGCCAGCTCAGCAGAGCGCGCTGGGTGTTTGTGGAAGGATGTTTGTAAATGTTAGCAGGAACGCTGGCGGGCTGGCGGAGCAGATGTCCGCGAGATGCTACCAAGAGCCTTATTTACAAACTTGTAAATGACTGAAGGGGTTTCCTTCCCGGGGATAAGGGGGACGCCGACTTAAGAGATTAAAATCCTATTGTTTCGTGGCCGGAGCTGCTGTCTCAGATTATCCTTTACAAGGGAGGGGGAAAAAAAACCAACAAAAAACCCCCGTATTAGCTTGAAACACCATTCAACTGTTGTGCCTTTTTTTTAATGTCTTTTTTTTTTTTTTTAAGGCTCAAGGAAAATACGGGGCTGGGGGTTGTTTCTTTCTCCATAAAGGAGAGAGAAAAAGTGGCCAAGCGTGGCTGTTCTCAACCAGGGTGTATGCTGGAGCTTTGTGTGCCGGGCGGCTCACAGGTGATGGATTTAAAATAAGCACAAAAAGCCTGTGCTGTTGTAGAAGTATAATCAAGCTGAACTTGTATGCACAACGTGGTGTCCCACAGGAGCGTAGCGATGGCGTTTGGGTGGTTTGGTGATACTGCTATGAGCCCATTTAGTCTGTTTTGGTTTTTTTTTAAATATCTTGCAAATACACAAAGCTTCAACCCAGTGTTCTTTTACCATCTCTTACCCTAAAATAAACCAAAACTAGTTTGTTTTACCTCCTGAAGCATCCAGCCAAGTGGCTTGCGCTGGAGGAAGCAGGATGGACTGTGCCATTCCCCAAAAACACTCTGAGCCCACCCGAGAGGCTCTGCAGGCACCGTGGTTTTGAAGTGGGTGCCACGGTGGGTGCCCGCTGCTGGCACGTGGGCTGGCAGTCTCGCTCACAGAACCTGCAGCAGGCTGGTGTTCCATTTGTTTTGGAGCATGTTGATGCAACACAGACGCTGGCAGCGACCCACGGAGGTTGTTGGGATGTGGGAGAGGATCTGAGGCTCGGTCCAGAGGAAGCGGCCGGCGTGTCGTTCTCCCTGGCGTTAATCGGGTTACTGTGAGGTGTGGGAGGGTTCTATTATTAAATTTAAAACCTGGCTATATAAGATGAAGGCAGCTTTAACGAGATGAAAAGGCTTAACTGGAGTCCAATTAAATTCCGTATTACCTGTTTACGCAGCCTGTTTAAGTCCTGACCTGCACGCTGGTTTCTTCTTTGGGCTCCAAAGCCTGTGCTCTAGGCAAAAAAATAAAATCAAAGGAGACAGATAGATACCAGATCACCAGCATGTCCTGAGCACCCCCGCATGCTCCTACCAGAGGCAGCTGCCCTCAAGTCTTGTGCTGCTCCCACAGTGGCTGCAAGGTGTGAGATGCAGCCAAAATCCTCTGGTCCACTCTTCCAGAGAGGAGAGAGAGGGCAAAACCAGCTGGAGCTCAAAAAGCAAATATCCAGCCATCCTTAGTTTGGTTTTAGGTCTGTGCTGTGAAGGTATTTTTGCTCTCCCCATCTCACTGTCAGGTTGATGGAGGCTGTGGCTGGCCGAGCAGCCAGTGCTGGTGGTGCTTCCCACGAACGGAACATCCTCTCTGCCGCCTGCCAGCACCTTCCACCACTGTTGGAAGGTTATTTTTATTAAAAATAAGTGCTTGATGGAAACCAGCATGGGATGCTGGGGCAAGCTGCTCACCCAGTGTGGTGAGGACACCAGCTTGCATTTAACGGCACAGTTACTGCCACCAGTTGGAACCTGGTTTCCATAGCTGGCTAATAGAAACCACTGCTTGTGTTGGTGAAGACTGGCAGTTTTGGGTGGGTGGTGAGCTCGGCTGGTGCTCTGCCACTGTTGTCTCACCATGACACTGAGAGCTTAGCAGGATGGTGGGCAGTGCCTTAGCCCACCTTCTGGGTGCTCTTCAAGGTCCAGCAGTGGGGATGAGGAGGAAGAATTCCTTCCAGCAGCCCCATGTGTGGACAACACATCCAGAAAGCTCCTCAGCTTCCCAAGCCCTCTCTAGTAGGGTGCTGCCTTTTATTACAGGGGTACCCTGTAGCTGGGGGCTGGGAGCAGCAGTGCTCTGGCGGTGATGGTGATTTCAACCCACCTGCTCTGGTTTCTAAATTCAGCCCCCAAAACCCTCCCGGGGCCTCGGCGGTGCCTCTCGGCTGCTCTGGGGCCAGCGTGCGGCAGGGCGGGGGGCAGGAAATGGCTCGCCGCACCCTGCTCACAGCAAACCCTCACTCCCAGCAAAGACCTCAACCCTGCAGTAAAGAAAGTAAATAAATAAAAGCACCGGACTGCAGCTCCTCCCAGGGCTGTGGGACGGCAGAGGTGGGTTGTGTTCCAGGCTCAGCCGGTCTGGAAAAGCAAATTTGGGTGACACCAAAGTGCTGGTGGGGATGCTCTTGGCAGCAACGCTTGTGCCTCTTCCCTGCTGCTCTTCAGCACAGTTAATACAGTGGAATAACCTGGTTTCTCCTGAAGGATTAGGTTAAGAAAACAAGATGGTTTTAATAGCCCTTTTACATCCTGCATAGATTGTAGCTGAAGGACCTAACCAGCTTTGCAGCCCAGCCAAACAGCGCATCTTCTCCTTTTTTCCCTGGTTTTTCCTCCATAACCCGATGCCAGCGGTCCTGCACAAGCAGGCTCCTATCGATAATTCAAGTGCCCAGCTCCTGGCTGTGCTGTTTTGTCCAATTTCCATTGCCTCCTGACCTCCATCCTTCTTTATTTGCAAAGCTATACTCACAGGCAGCGGTAATAAATCAATTAATGACTCTGATGAATCGTTTAATGGCTGACAAAATAACACTACAGTCAACAGCTTGGATCTCTACAGCAGTACCAGAAGATGCTGGTTGACTCAGGGTAGGGAGACGAAACAGAGACTGTTAGCTCAATTAGTGCAATTAGTGTGCGATTTAAAGGCTTAGACGGCATCTGCTGGCGTACCAGGCCGGTGTGTTAACTGAGAGCTTCGGTTTGGAAGCGAAACACGGCGATCCAGATTGTCATCATTCCTCTGGCTTCCACCAAAAAAGAGGAAAAATACCAATGTATGTGGCAGGGAATTAAAAATACATATGTATGTTTGTGTATATAGCTGTACATGTGCGCCCCAGGAACACATATATATATTGATTTCCAACGTGGAGAGAATTTGCCATCTTAGAAAAGGCAAATGAGCTGGCATGCCAGCGTTGCCAGAGCTGTCCTGGCTCGTTTCTGACAGTGGTTTCTGTGTGTTTTGGTGGAAGGAAATTCAGGGTGTCACATGCCAGTGGGGACTTTCCTGTGGCTGGATGTGCTTCTGGTTCAGCACCAGTTTGGATCTGGTGGCACAGCAGTTCCATTCCTGTTTTCTGCCAGCTTCCGTGGCATCTGCACATTGTCTGTACTTGCACCAGAGAGACTCAGTGGGTTTTAGATATTCACCTAAGGAAGGGGCCTTGGAAAGCAAACTGCAACCAAGAGTCCCTAAAAAGGGTTTCTGGGACAAAATGGTGAAACTAAACCATGTAGGAGGGGCTGTGTGGCCAAAAAGTCCTGGAAATGGGTGCTGGAAAGCCCTTGGGTTTGGGTGCTGACCCTTAGGGTTTGGGTACTCACACTTAAGGTTTGGAAAAGTTGTTCCTGCTGTCTCTTTTCCCCTTTTTTCTTTCATTTCTGGCACTCCCCAAGTGTTTTACAGAGCTGCTCCAGCCACAGCTACATTCCCATTGCTTTGCCAGGGCTAAAGGTGCCTTGGTGTTTACCTTAGCAGAGGTGATGGGGAGGGGAATAAAAAAAGAAATAAAATGTCACTTCGCAGCCTTGTAAATCATTCATCAAGGGCTGACCAATTTGGCTCCCATCCTACAATATGCTCAGGGCACTTGCGGGTTTTTAATTACCGAGTTCTGCCAAGCGCCACATGTGCGAGGAACTTTAAATCCCCGTTTACGCCGTGAAGGCATAGGTGAGGTTTCAGGGTGTTTAACACGGAAAAATACTCTGTGGTTTTGTGGAAAAACGGGCATTTGCTTCAAGATTTTCTTTGGCTCCTCTGCCCTTCTCCCTCTGCTCCCTGTTACAGAGGGGAGGAGGAGAGCAGCATCCTTTTCCCCTGGATCCCCAAATCCATGTCCCTCCTCGCTCCCCACCACTTTGGGATCCATTTCGCTTTGGGAGATTCCAAGCAAAGGATTATAGTGTGCTGGAAATCTCTTGAAACCATAAAATATCACCTTGGCAGCTTTATTGCAGCGCTTGCCGCCTTGGGAGAGAAGCGTTTTGCGTGATAGAGGGTTTAATAAAGGAAATTCCAAATGGGCTCGCTGCAGTTTGGGGCTCGGTCTTATATATTTTTGCATTAAGAACCGTCATCTGCTTTGCAGAGAAACTGCAATATGTTCATGGCCTTGGATTAAGATTTGGTTTTACTTTTATAGCTGACCCACTTGGGGGGATGGAGGGAGGGGGAGAAGTGGGTTCACTCCCTCTCCCATCTATTTTTGCTGCCGTCTGATGTATAAAAAGAGCCTGGAATGGGCAGGCTTATTTTTCCTGCCAGGACTTTTTTTTTTTTTATTAACTGTAAAAACACTCAGATCTGGCCTTTGCTGCTGATGGGGGGAAGGCTGCTCAGGATGCCTTGTTCAGGGGCACAGGGGGAGCCTGGTGTGGGCTGTGCCTGGGGGTGCAGGACCCTGTAGCCTCAGGGAGAACTGGTTATTTCATGAAGGGAGGCTCTTGCTGGGGAATCAGCCTCTGCTGTTGTCTGTGACACTTGCAGCTCTGAGATGCTGGGGTGGGAAAAGGAACCACTCATCCGGCATGGTCCTGGCCTTCATCCCACACCCTGCACACCATCTCCTGCTGGAGAGTGTGATGAGGGCGCAAGGGATGCCCTGCAAAGGCGCAAGGCAGAGATTAGTCTGATGTTCCCCTGCTTCTACAAGGCTTTCTGGTCAGGAATAGCGAGATTCCCAACCAAACGTGGGGATCCTACCTTGGCAATCCTTAGTCTTTAGTAATAATCCTTAATTTTCCGTAATAATCCTTAACAAGTCTGGCTTCCCCCCTCTGCTCACATCTTGTGGTTGTCGCTGCATCGGATGTGGTCGGGAGCTGGGGCTGTCTAGGCTGCTGTTGGGACGTGGGGTTTGTTGGGTAAAACCAAGCCTGAGCAGGCTCACATGTACCCCATCTGCTCATGGGATTTCCTCAGTGGAAAATATTTCCACTATGGTTTTAGGGGGGTACGTCCATCATAAAAATTGGTGGAGGGAGTAGTTCAGCGATCCAAACCCAATTAGCATCACTGAGGTGCCTTTATAAGTGCCCTGGGAATGGGGGTAGCTTGCTGGTGGGCAAACTGGGGTGCACTTGGATGGCACAGGTACTGCTCCTAACCCCATAGGGATTGTCACCAGCAGTGGTTTTCAGGGAAAGATCTTTTTCTTGTATTTTCCTTCAGAGTAGGAGATTCCCATCATTCTGGTGCTTTCCCAGAGGAAGTGAATAAATACAACAGGGGTGCTGAGCAGGAGTGAGTGGGGTGTCCAGGTACCCCATGTCTGTCTCTGTCCCTCATTTTTGGGGCTGGAGCTGTGCTGGCAGCTCATTCTGGGGAGGCACAAGGGGGAATGTGACTCCACAGGTTGAGTGCAATGAATTTGAAAATGAATAATAAAGTCTTGGCGTGCTGGTGAAGTCAGGGAAGCATAATTTTCTAAGGACAGGGCTAAACCAGCAAGCATGGCAGGGAGGTGGGAGAGAAGCATTTTAAAAGCTTTAAAACAGCTTCTGCCTAAAACGAGATGTTGCATGAGGCTCCTTGGTGGATTAACAAGACTCAATGCCTGCGTAAATGAATAAACAAACCCCAGAATCATCTCCAGGTTTTGTGTGGCCATGTCCTCCGTGGGTGAGTCACAGAGGCCAGTGCCCCTCAAGCTGTGAGCATCCTCTGCTGGTTCCTCCACGGGGGAAGATGCTCAGGGCTCCGGAGGTGCAAGGCAGATTGACTCAGTGTGATGTGGCAGGAGAGTTGGCTTTTTTAACGTGCTTTTGTCATAGCTCTGACCACGTTTGCCTTGGTTTTGTTCCCTGCAGAGCGCAGCTGCCGCCCCAAGTCCCGTGCTTGGAAACATTCCCCCTAATGACGGGATGCCCGGGGGTCCCATCCCACCCGGATTCTTCCAGGTAGGCTGCCGCTCCTCCCGGCGTTCCCTCCACACCACGCACGTGTTTGCTTTCGCTCTGGGTGTCAGCGCTGTTGTGCCTGTGGTTTTTTTTTTTTTCCAAGAGGATGCTAGGGAAGCAGCATGCCTGCATAGCTGACCTGTCTAGGAATAACTTGTGTTCTGCTGTCCTTCCACGTTTGCTTTCTATCTTTTGTGGCCTTAAAGCAAATTCCTTTCTTGCTTGAAGAGGTTACTGTGTATTTACAACCAATGTTTTTTTCCAAAGCTGCTTGGTTTGTGTTTGGGTTGGGATTGTATTTGTTCTCCAGTCCTAACAGACGTGCGTAATTGAAAACATTCTGGATTTTGATTCCTGAAACTTTTTCCCCCTCCTCTGGTTAACCACTTGATTTTTTCCAAATGCAATCACTGAACGCATTAACAAACCCTGGCTGCGGCTGCAGGCGGGAGTGGGCTGCAGCCAAATCCCTGAGTGTCGTGGAGGCACCTTGTAAGCAAATACCCAGCAAAGTCTCCAAAGTCCCCTCTCTCCTTCTTCATCCCACACTGAGCTTTGAGAAGGGAAGGGGTAACATATGTTTGGAGTGATGATGACAAAAAGGATATCAAGAAGCACACAGAAAAGGAGTTTTCAAACCTTGAACCGTGGGGGTTTTTCAGGAATCTCTTTGCCCAGGGTGAGCTGCACTGGTTTGCAGCAACACAAGCTTTCGGTGCTTTAAAATCTTTCTGCTTGAGGACAAAACACTTGTTCGTGTAAAAAATGGGATAAGAGTTGAAAGGAATATTTGTTTTGGCAAGCTGGGCTTTTTTTAATCTGGGCTTGTGATTTGTATATGGGAGAACTTCTCAGGCAGTAGACAGGCGAGCTCGATAAGGAGCTTGTGATTTATTGTGACGATATCTGAGCCCGATATCGGCGATTGCGTTTGTGTGGGGAGGGGGAAGGAGGGTCCTGTCTTTTTTTTTTTTTTTTTTTTTTTTGAGAGAAAGAGAGATCCCATTTCCTGAACACGCTTCTGACAAAGTAAGAATATCCGATATTGATCGGGAACCCTAAAACAGGCGAACCTTGTAGCAGCGCTCGGCGGCAGGGGGTGAAGCCAACGGCGGAGATGCAATCTCGCAGGTCATAGCTGCTGCCAGCAATCTGAGTGCCAAGCTGCTGCTTCCAACAAATGTGTCTCCAAACGTCCTGATCTCGCCCCGCGGTGAAGCTGACTGTCCTCTGGGGCTTCTGCTTCACGCCGAGCTGCGAGGGCTGCAAAACTGGCATGAATTTAGGGCAAGGCATCAAGAGTATGGGTTGGCTTTCCCAGAGTGGGAAAGGTGAGGAAGAGGAGTCACATCTCTCCAGACTTGCTGTTCATGCTGCCGTCTCGACTCTTCCCGTTGACAGCCTCCAAGCTGTCCCCCCTCTTTCCTTTCTGCCCTCGTGTAGCACTTTTGCACTGAGGGTCTGATTCAGGAGCAAACAACCCCATCCTAGCTCCCTGCCTCCCATGCAGCTGGCCCAGGAGCTGCTGGGGAAGGGGGTGGCTCAGAAGAATGAGGGGATCCTAAACCCCAGACAATGTCATGACACTGGTACAGGTGTCATGTGGGGGATGCTGCCCATCCCCAGCGCTGCTGGAGGGAAGAGAGGATGGGTGCTGGTGCATATGGCTCACATGTAACATCTCAAGAGCCTGCCTTTCCTGAAAGCCCTCCAACATCTGGTTTCTCCTCCCAGCCCTCGGGATGGAAAGCAGAAGAAAAATCCCACCTTTTAACACAGTCTGAACATCGCCTCCATGAAAGCCTGTCTGATTTATTGCTGCTGCTGGAGCTCATTCCAGCTTCAGGAGATGCTGGAGAGCAGCTCTTACAGAGGTGGGCTGGAGGCTGTGTCGAGCCAGTCACAGCTTGGGGGTAATTTCCTATCTCTAGGACACTGAAGTGCCTAAATTCAGAAGGCAAAACCAAAAAGGTCACAGAAGATAGAAAGGACTTCTCCCCAGCCCTTGGTATGGAAACGCTGGGAATGAGTGAGGTGGTACCACCTCAGCCAGTGCCATCCTCATGCCAGGAGACTGCTGGAGAGGGCTCAGGGGGTTTCAGCATCTTGCTCTTCTGCACCAGTGACCTGCAAGGGATATTCCCAAGGGTAGCAGGCACGGGCAGATAGTTTTTGAGAGAGCCTGATTATGTCCAGGCATGGTGGGGTATCACACAGGGAGCTGAGGAATGAGTCACCAGCAAAGCTCAGGTAGCAGAAACCCTGCCCTGCCACCCTGGGGGTGCATGAAACCCCCAGCCCTTCACGTGATGACCTGTCCAGTGCAGGCTGGCAAAGGGAAAAAATTGTACGGACCATTCCTAGTACTTAGTGGCCCAAAAACCCATGTGAGTGAGCTTGGAGGAGAAGGAATGCTCCAGGAAAGAGAGAAGCAAGGAGGACTCCAGGCTGCAGTGCCCATCCACAGCCACTGCCTTGCAGTGAGAGTCCCTTCCCAGTGCCAGGGCTCAGCAGCGACCTTCGGGCCAGGGGCCAAGGGAAGTGCAGCCTGCAGAATCTCCCAAAATGATGGGAAAGAAGAGGCCCATGGCACTCCTGGGTTGCTGGGGCATTTCATGGTGCCAGCCAGCAGCACAGCATCAGCTGTGCTCCGGACAAAAGGTGGCTGGGCTGACGGCCGGCATGGATAGATGCTTTTATTTAAATCTCTCTCTTTGTCCCATGGAGATGAGCAAACAAACCCCCTGCTCATCCTCCTAAAGGTCATCAGAGGCGTTCCTGCTTTTGTTTTGAAAGCTGGATTGATGCCGGGGTGCAGATCCTTCGCAGGAGGGACAGGGGTGTGCCAGGGAAATATAGGAAGGCAAACGAAAAATTGAAGGCAATTAATACCACACCTTTATACTACTAAATAAACCGGGTGGGGCGAGTCAGCAGCCCCCCCAGCCGTGCCTGCCCTCCCCAGCACGGAGTCCCCGCGCCGCCCCGTACCCCGCGCTGATGAAATGGAAAGTTGACCATAAATCAATGTCGGCGCTGCGTTAGCTATGCATCAGCGGCTCGGCGCCGAGATGCACCAAAACAAAGCGCCGGCTGCTCCGTGTTCCCACACTGCCCCCTAATGCAGACAGACCTCGGGAGCTGGGGAGGACCGGGGGCTCCAGAGCCCAGGGGTATCTCCCCCCACATCCCCTGCCCTCTTTGCATCTCCTCCCTGCATCCTGGAGACCTCCCTCTTTGGGGTGAGGTCGCCCATGGGGTGAGGATGGTACAGCCAGGGACAATAGGAAGGGGTCCATGTTATCCTGCTCCCTCCTTGGATGCCACCATTTTCCCCCTGCCCAGCTGTCTTGGTGTCTCAGTGGGATTTGCCACTGCTCGGTGGGTGCCACCAGCTGTGGTCAGCCAGTTCCAGTGAGGCAGCATGAGAGCCACAAAACCAGGCTGCCCTTCCCAAAATCCTGGGGTAGAGCGTGGTAGCAGCCTGCACCAGGCAGGGTTTGAAGGAAGGTAGCCTACAAGCTGGAGGAAAGGAAAAGCAAGCATCAGAGAAAGTTTTTTTTTCTGGAAGTTTAGTAGGATGCCCGAGGCTTTTGTACCGAGCGTCTGGAGCATATGGTGGGATTTGCAGTCAACTTTCTCTCGGGTGCTCCAGCCAGATGGAGGTGACTGTTCTTGGCTCCGGCTGACACGGGTTTGTTTCCTGAAGAGCTTGTGTTAAACATATTCCTTAAAACCAGGCTTCTGCAGTTGGGAGCCCCAGCTGCAGGCGAGGCAGAGCTCCTGCCCACGACTGCCTTTCGCTGTCTGCGGGGGAGCTTGGCCCGCCTTGCCTCGCCTTGCTTTGCCTTGCCTTGCTGCCTTGCCTTGCCTTGCCTAACCTCGCCTTGCTTTGCCTTGCCTTGCCTTGCTTTGCCTTGCCTTGCCTTGTCTAACCTCTCCTGGCCTCGCCTTGCCCTCTCTCGGGAAGGTCCTCACCCAGCACCACGTGCTGGAAGTCAACCGGGGTCTTTCTCTTTGAAGGCAACTGGAGCATCTCTCCTAAAGGCTCTCTCCGAGATAGCTTTTTTTTTTCTTGACAACTTGCAAAACATCTCTCTCCTTCAGTAGAAATAAAGCTCCTCTCCAATAAACCCAGGCATGGCTTTAATTAATATCCATCTAATTCATGTTAGTGTTTTCTAGTGTCAAAACTGGCAGGCACGGGCAGGTATTTTAAACACCAGATGCCTCCCTATTGCTAACTCGAAACCATCAGTGTCTCGTGGCAGAGATGCTTTGCCTTCTCGTACCATCCTGCCTTGTTCTGCCACCCCCAGAGGTTCTTGAAAATGTTTTTAAATAGCAAAACTCCCCCATTAGCTGAAAGTATGTAGCCCATAAAACATGATCCATTTGTGGTGAATTACGCTGGGAACATAAATTGACACACGCAGAGCTATGATCACTCGTGCCATTTTCCATCTTTAATATTTTACAAGAAGTTTGAGGAGTCGAGCTCATGAAAGACAGAGTGGAAATAACCTGATCTCCTGGAAACTCCCTGTAGGAAGCAGCTGTGGCAGCAAACTTCGGCTGTCCAGTGGGCCAGGTTGGGCTTTTAAAGCCCCTGGAGTGTGGACAGGAGAAAAAAATTAAGCAGAGCAGAGGCTGGGGCACCGACAGCTGTTGGAAACGGTTTCCTCTAATTCTGTTTTAGCTGTTGGGGTTGTTTGTTGGGGTTGTTTTTTGGGTTTTTCTGAGGTAGCTACAGGAAGATGAAGAATAACGCCCCGCACACAACTGTCCAGTTTGAGGGGAAAAAAGGAAAACTTGAGAGGAGATGGGGTTTCTCTGGCTGGGGAGAGTGCTGGTCTGGAGATGAGACTGAAACAACTGCAGAGCAGGTGCTGCTCACCCAGCATGGTGTTTCAGGAGGAGCTGTGCCACAAGGATGTGACTCCAGGGCTGGATGGAGGGATGTGGAGGCAGCAGGACAGCATGCGTTCAGCCTCCTCTTCTAACAGAAGTAGTTAATAACTGCTAAACACAAGGTTTTTTTAAGAAAAAGGGGTTGTTCCGTTGGTTGGAGCCCACATGTGGTCCCTGCAAAACACTTGTCTCAACTGCTGTGATCCATAGGGATCATCTGCTGCTTCCTCTGCAGCGAGGCAATCCCGTGCAAAAGGGCAACCGCTCTGGCAGGCGTTCCCAGCCCAGCACGGGTCCCAGCCCTGAAACATCTGCAGATATTTATGGAGATAACACTATCCAGAGGGGCTGCATTTCTGCAGCCACACCGAGGGGGTCACAGCTCGGAGCGAGCATTTTGGATGCTGCTGCTCGGAAAAAGCAAGAGAAGGAGGAAAAATAAAAAAGCTGCTTTCAGTTCCTCTCTGCCTGCCAAAATGTTTGCACCAGCTGGGCGTCACCTTATCCAGAAGTCTCCTCTGGGAATGGTACCACATGGGATAGATAATGCAAGGGCAAGGATGCTGTGGTGCCAAGCCTGGAGCATTCCGGGAGCAGCCTTGGTGTCAGGACAGGACCACACTCCAGAGGATGCACTCAGCAGCACAAACAACGGATGCTCTCTGGATCCAGCTGCCGCAGGGGATTTTTCTCTGGTGGAAACGCTGCTGTGTCTCATAGATGCTTTTTTGCCAATAATCAAACACTGTTTGCTCTGCAGCTCGAAATGCAGACCCAAAGCATCACCTTCAGACCCAGTCAGGGTGCCTTCAGGTGGCCATGTCCCCCATGTGTTTCATACCTGTTCACCTCACACCCTCATCTGCTGTGGGATATGAGGGGAAGGACATCAGTACCTGGACAGCAGTGACCCCTCTTGCAGCACAAGGCAGGCATCATGGAGGACACTGACTCTTGCATCAATGGGGCTTGAGGTTTGGCCTCTGCCAGTCCTGGTTTTTACCTTCCACTTGACTTCATCACTCATTCACCTCTTCTGATCTTCCCTCCCCCAAATCCTGTTGCTGAGACATGTAGGAAGGGCTTTGGGGGTGGCCAGACCTTACTGGGGGATGGTGGGAGGTGTCTGCTGCCCCTGCTGCACTTTGCATTCACAGACAGAATTAGCAACTCAGAAGCAAAAATAAGTCAAATTTCATGCCTGGAGAGGACTTCTGCTAAAGGAGGTTGATGCTGCAGTTGGACCTCAGAGGTTTGTCTTCTCCACTCTGGTGGGACACGGATGGAGAAGGCAGTAGGATGGTTGTCCTGAGGTGCTGTGACCTCGTCCAGATGAGGTTGGCCAGGCACTAGGGGCAGAGGCTGGTTCCTTTAGGCTCCTGGAGAATAAATGGTGGTGTAAGTGGTGGGATTTCAGCGGCTGGAGCAGAGAGGCTGGCAGGAGGCTGTTGGTTTAAATCCGCTTGGCTCCATCTCGCTGCCGAACCATTCAAATTAAAAAAAAAAAAAATTGGAAAAAAAAAAAAAAGAAGAAAAAAACCCACCCTCTTACTTTATTTACATTGCACTCAAGTTTCTGCCGTACAAAAGATTTGCAGGTGCAAATATGTCCTGCCTTCATTAACTTCCCCTCCCTTTTTAATTTATGTGATTTCAATTTTCCTTCCCTGTACTGTTAATTAGGGGACCCTCTAATCAGTACCATTATCACAGTGGTATTCATGTTTAGGAAAGCTGCTAAACAAATGCTTGCAAAATTGCTAAATGGCTAATTAATGTCTGTTAATTAAGAAAATTGCTCATGGTAACAAACCATGCCATTGCTGGCAGCAGCTAGAAGGCGAACACTTGTTGAAATTAGTAACGAGGCAGGTAGAGAACATCTGCTCCGGCGCCGGTCCTGGAGCCTGCCGTCGCTTCCCATCACCTACTGACAGAGCTCCTGTGCTTTCTCTACCAATTACACCTCCTTTGACTCAAAAAAATACTATTTTTTTTTCTTTCCTCACGTTAACACGCACCGGTATATTTCTTGCACCGAGCTCGCGGTTTTTTCCAAGCAAAAATTTTCATTTCATGCTTTTAAGGGAAATTTAAAAAAAAAAGTGGGCGTTCAAGCCCAAAATGTCAGCGACTGCTGCATTGCAGCCTTAAACCTGCACCAACTAATCTCTCCTTTTTTCCCCTAGACATCCTTTCTTTGCTCGCAAGCCATTTTACTCGCATCCTTAGGGAATCCACCTCGAGGAAGGATGTTGCATCCCTTCAGTGTGGCGGTGCAGCCCCGGTTATGCCGGCCAAACACTGCCCAAGCATGAGCTGGGACGTGCTCCTCGTCCTCCGCGCTCGCTCCAGCACCTCCAGTGAACCACGGTCAAAACACAAACCCAGAGGTGTTTCCACCCTTTGGGATGAGAGAGGAAAAAAATGATTTTTTCCTAAATTTTTTTCTTTTTTTCTTTTTTTTTTTTTTCTGGTTTGGGGGTGTTTTTTTGTATTTCCCCCCAACCTCTCTGGTCCTCTCCTGAATTTTTTTTTTTTCCTCGTTGCACGCCCCTGCGAAGTGTTTCCCTGTGTGTTTATCATTGCAGACTTGGTTGAACCACTGGACCGTTTACCCTCAATGTGGCTGCTGTATTTTGACAGATGTTCTGATTTTGAATATATATATATTTTTTACGTATATCATTACTCATTGTTCAGCTGCAAATGAATGGAAACTCAATTTTAAAAAAAGGAGAAAAAAAAATTTAATTTAAAACCGGGAGAACTGACTCCCCAACTAAACAGGTCCACCCGTGAATCCTTTTTTTAGCTCTTTCTGCGCTTTCATGTGCTAATCTATAACCTCCTTCTACTGTCTGACCTCACAGGGACCGCCTGGGTCACAGCCCTCGCCACACGCACAGCCTCCACCCCACAATCCTAACAGCATGATGGGACCCCACAGTCAGGTAAAGACACTAGTGATGGGTAGGGCTGTGAACCGGGACGTGCGCTCGATTTACTTCTTTTTTCCCCCTCTGTAAGCATGCTGGGCAGCTGTACCTGCTCCCCGGGGAGCATCCCCCGGGCACCCCAGCTCTGAAGAAAAATGTTGGTTTTTTCCCCTTTTTTTTTTTCTTTTTTTTTTCTTTCTCTCTTTTTTTTTTTTTTTTTTTGGATATGCAGTTGTCAATGGACTGAGAAGTCAATCATGGGTATCAGACTATTTTACCTTCCCAAGGTAGCCTGAGAAATTTACCTTGATGTGGGTTTTTAAGCTTCTGTTAGTAGCAGCAGTTGTAAAAAGAAGTAACTTTTAAGTCTTTCTTCTTTTTTTTTTCAGTACTTAGCACTGGGGTTTTTTGTGTGTGCGTGTCTGTATGTGCTTATTTGCCACTTTTTTTTAATATATCTCTATATATTTAAACTTGAACATTTTCTAACACTCAGGGTTTCCCATGCACTAATTTTAACAGCCTCACCTAGTATTGCCGATGCCAAACACGCTCTCAAACAATAAACCTACAGAGAAAATGTCTAAAAAAAAACGGACTCCAGACACCTTTCTCTTTTTTTTCCCCTTTTGAAACTTAACTTTTTAAAAAAGGATGTCTCCAGAAAAAAAAAAAAAAAACAAAAATACCAAAAGCAGTGTGTACAGGCTAACCAGCGTGCGTGGGGAGCGTGCTGCCTCCCCACAGCTCAGCCCTGACCCTTTTTTGTGTCCCTGCAGCCGTTCATGTCGCCGCGCTACGCCGGAGGTCCCCGGCCCCCCATCAGGATGGGCAACCAGGTACTGCACTCCCGGGATTCTGGATTTCCTAGGGATAGCTGTTACCTGGGAAGGGTGACGAGGGCCAGGTGTCCTGCAGAAGCTCCTTGGGTTTGGGTGGCAAGCATTGCCTCTTTTGGTCACCTCATTTATCCTAGTGCTGGAGCATCAGGTGTCACTTAACGATGGTAGCTGAGTTTTATTTTGAGGTTTGGGCTTGTCCAGGGTAGAAAGAGCAGTGGGGATGTGCTGTTTCCCATCCGTGGAGTTCCCAGCAGGGCTGTGCCGTGCCGCGTGCTCACTGCCCGCCTGGATTTTCCCTGCAATCGCAGAAAATTAAAGTGATGGAGATAATCCTGCTGCTGGGTTGACCAAGCATTTAGATCAGCGGCAGGGTCAAGCGGGGCAGGTCACTGCTGAATTTTTTGGGTTGGGTTTATCCTCTTATCCCAGCTTATACAAGGGCAGTTTGTTTCTGGCCTTACGGACGGAGGCTTCCACCCCACACCCTGCCTGGACGCATGCGTGGCCTTTGGTTAGGGAATTCATCTCCTTCCCAATGATGCCATGCAGATCTGTAGGGTAATGACCAAGCCAGAGGTGATTTGTCACTGAAGGGAAATTAAAGGAAACCTGTAATTCCTTTGAGCAGCAGAGGTGTCTGGGCAAAAATTATCTTGGGAGCTTGTTTTTTGGCTATCAGCGTTATTTTTCTGTAGATCTAATTAGCAGAAAGAGCAGGATAGTCGGGAAATGGGATGTACCAGCCTGCTCTGGGTTTGTGCTTGCTGGATTTGAGACCTGAATCTCTGGAACTTGCTAACTGATGGTGAGACAGCCGAGATATAGCTGAGAAATAACCAGCAGGGGCTAACAGAGGACCGCCATGCCTGGATGGCTGGAACAGCCATCCACCCAGGGCACTGATGGCTGTTTTAACAAGGTATTAATTCCCTGCACCTCCTCGTGGGTCAGTTTTAACAGGACCCTATTCTGCAGTGGTTCTGGGCTCATGCTGAGCTTTGCTGGAGGTGAGCACAGTTAGCTGGGCAGGCAGGAAAGGAAGGGGGGACTGATTTGGGGAGGCTGTTCCCACAGCAAGATCAAGCATCCAGGAGTGGGTGAAGTTAATTAGAAAGATTCCATTTTTTCCCCCAAACACCACATATAAAACACATATTTGTACCTAGGCAGAGCTCAGCGAGGTTATGGTCACATCCTGAGGGACAGGAGGAATAAATAGGCAGGCAGGAAGGTCAGGCAGCAGAAGTGTAAATATCCACCTCTGCACCCCCCTGGTTTATCTTCCTCCTGCTGCCAGCTTCCAGCTTGCAAAAAACTTGGGATTGGGCTGATTCTGCCTCAGCACAGCCATGTGCACCCAGGACCTGTGCTGTGCTCCAGCACTGGGATCCTCAGTGTCAACAAATGTTACCCAAGTAAAAGGCAATGCCGTAGCAAAACTGTTTACAGTTTGCTTCCCTCAAGCAGACAGTATCTGCATTTTTCTTCCCCTTTATCTGTTTGGAATAGCCTTTGAAGCTCAGATAGCAGCATTGCCCGAGTGGAATGTGAGTTTGGAGAGGGAGAGCATCCTCCTTCCCCTCAGCCTGCGTGGGGACAGGTCCCAGCCCTGCTCTGCTGCACATGGAGCATCTCCCTACCCCAGATGATGAATCACTGCCTGGTTTGGCCCTGGTGCTGTGTGTTACCAGTGCCATGCTGCTCGTCACCTTTCCCTGCTGGATTTGACACCTGTGCCCTGCTCAGCCCATGTTTTCCCTGTTTCCCTAAAGTACAGCAGCGTGCAGCCTGTAGGGAGGAGGAAATGCTGGTGCTTTGTTCGGGGTTTAGAGGGGGTTTGTGAAAGGATGAGGGGGGCAAACAGGTGGAGGCTGTAGCAGTGGCATGCGGGATGCAGCAGGATGCAGTGGGATGTGGGATGCAGGATTTATTTTTGTAATCTTGCTCCCTTGTCTCCACAGCCCCCGGGTGCTGTTCCCGGTACACAGCCATTGCTGCCCAATTCCATGGATCCCACGCGACAGCAAGGTAAACCCAGCAGAGGAGGGTCGAGCGTTGATGTTTCTAATTAGCTGTTAATTTGGGACCCGGGGTGGCTGCAGTGCCATGTAACAGCCCTGCTTTCCTCCCAACAGGGCACCCTAACATGGGCGGCCCCATGCAAAGGATGAATCCTCCACGAGGGATGGGCCCCATGGGTCCTGGTCCACAGGTAAGCCCGGTGCCAAAGAGCATCCTCCAAACTGTCAGAACAACCTCCCGGGGCTCAGAGGGCTGGGAGTTCCCCCCCCACACCCTGTCCCCCCATTAGTGTTAATGCGTTTTGCATTAGCCTTGCATCTGGAAATCCCTCCTTTTAACATGAGTGAGGTCTTCAGAGCTCATTAAGGGTATTGCAGCCTCCCTCCTGCCCTTCTGTCAGAGGGGATGGCACTTAGCTCCGCGCCAGAGCAGCCTTTGAGTGCATTACACTGCCTGCCTGGGAAACAGTTACGACCCTAACAGCAGGAAAGGGAAAGGAGGCTTGCATTTGAAATTAATAAATAAAAAGAAATGGCAAAGATCCCTTTAGCAAGGGAATAAGGCTTTCCCCTGTGAGGTTCCCCTCCACCTGCCCCTCCTGCTGCCTGCTTGAGCTCTCTATTTCGGGAAAGGGGAGTAAACTCTTGAAATTAAGCAGATCTGGGTTAATATATGCTGTCGTTCTGTTGATTCACTTTATGGAGTGGCTTGTTGTTGACTCACTCCTGTTTGTTCCTTCCACGAGACTTCAAAACCAGATTACCATATTTTGGTTGGAGGTTTATCCTCTCTGCATCGTCGCCTACATGGAGTTTGTAGCGCGAGGATCAGAGTCTGTCAAGAGACGAGCAATGCACCGGAGTTTTGTTTTGTTTTTCCCCTGGAGGCTGTTGAGATAAGCGAATGTTGTGTAAAGAGGGAGTTGTGTCATCTCTTTAGCACCAACCTGAGGATGCTGCTCGGCCATCTCCATGGGCACCCAGCTCCATCCTAGGGCAGGGGACAAAAAACCTGCGCGAGCATCATTTCGCAGGCAAGCCTTCCCAATAGCACTGCTGCTTGCTTAAAATCCTCCTTTCCTGGAGGATTACACCCAGGGGAAAAAAAAAAAAGGCATTTGGTAGCATGGCCTGCGCCAAGGCGAGTGGCGGCGGCTTGCCCGGGGGAGGCTGCTTCCCACTTCCAGAGCTCGCCGTGAAACTTGGAAGCGGCGAGCGCGCGCTGAGCGCCGCGTGGGATGGCAGCGGCTCCGGGAGCCGGCAGGAGTTGTGAAATGTTCAGAGCTTTATTTTTGACTCCACCGTTCCCTGTGTATGTACATCAGGGAGAGGTTTTTTAGGAGGCAGCCTTTCCCTGGAGAAGCACTGGGCTTCCCAATCTGGCACCTGCAGGCGCTGCCTCCCCGCAGCCATCCAGGAATCGGCGCCTGCGCAGGCAGCCACCAAAAATACCGACCCAGACCCGGCAGCCCCTCACACCTTGTGTGCCATGGGCTTGTTTGCCTTCAAGCTTTGCATTGGGACCTTCCCAAACACCGCTCAAACGATTCCAGAGGGCTGCAGAACACCCAGCCAGGACATCCCGGCGTCCTGACAGCAGCTCCTTATTACACAGCAGTGATGAATCATCCCTTTCAGCTGATTGCTGCTGCCTTTTTCCCTTTAAGAGTCCCATTTGTAGCTCTGCAGAAGCCAGGATGGGGTTTGCCAGCGCCAACATGAAGAGGGTTTGTAGCTCTGTGGGTTTTGGCGGTGCCTTGCCGGAGCCCGGCATCCAGGTCGCTCGGCACAGCTGCGTTCCCTCCCCACCCTCCCTGAGCATCTCTCAGCTGGCTTCGTTTTCCAGCCTTTCAGCTCCAATTAAAAATGCTGAGCCCTTTTTTTTTTTTTTTTAAAGAAACAAGGGGCTTGATGCTTCTATTCAGTGTAAATGGCTGAAATTTCAATCAATTAGGGGCTTGCTGGTAATTTGTTTGGGGAAAACCCTTTTCTGCCTCTTCAAAACAAACTTCGGTGGTGCCCTTGGTGGTGCATCATTTACTGGTGTATCTGTAAATTCAGGTAAAAATTGACAGCACTGAAGTATTGTCCTTAAAATCCAGCTTGGCGCACTCCAAGGGGCTGTGGTGTAGGAAGTGACCAGCCATCCCTCCTCTTGCTCTAGCAGTTTTTCTCTTTAAATGGCAGAGATACAGTCCAAAAAGATGCATTACAGGGAGGGAGGTGGGAGGGGAAGAGTGGCAGCGCGACCTAAATCCGGCTGCACGTCGCCTGGAGGGCACAGGGAGCAAAGCACCGACCAAATGGAGCGCGGCATTCGGGGGATTCCTCTTCCTCCGCTGCCTTGGGCTTGGCTTTGTACTGGAGCTGGTTTTAGGAGATGAGGGATGCAGATCTGAGGCTCCCAGTCCCAGCTGGAGGCTAAGCCAGGGAGGAATAAGGCAGGAGAGGAGGCCCAGGGGGCTGCCTGCCCTCGCCCGCTCTGGGGGATGGAGCAGAGAGCTGGGGAGCAATAGAAAAACAAGCCTGGCTTGGTTTTCCCTATTCCAGCAGTCACCCAGGGAGCAAGGAGTGCTCCATCTCAGGGGGAGTTCATGCAGCCTTTCCTCATCCTTGCACTGCAGCAGGAACCTTCCAAGTGGTGCCTTTTCTCCTCCTGTCCCTGTTTTCTCCTGCACAAAGGGAAAAACCCAAAAGGCTGTTGTTGGTGCTGGTGGCTGTGAACAGATTTGTCTCCTGGAGCTGGGAGGGGGATGTTTCCACAGAGAGCAGGGAGGGAGAATTTGGGGCTCAGGCTGGCTCCCATCCATATTCAGCTGCCTGGGTTTTTTTATAAACACAATTGCCTCTATGTTCACCGTCATTAATTTTTTTTTAAAGCTCATTTTTGCACAAAGACCCGCTTGGTTTTTTTGTTTGTTTATTGGCTTTTTTCCCCCTTTCCCTTGTCTCTCTGGTGTCCCTTCCTGTCACGGTAGACTGACCCTTGGTTATTGTTGCAGAACTACGGCAGCGGCATGAGACCTCCACCCAACTCCCTAGGTCCTGGCATGCCTGGAATTAACATGTAAGGCAATCCCCGTGCTGGGAGGTTTGACCACTGGCTCAGGACTGTCTGTATAGAAACACAACATTTATTTTTTCCCCTGTTTAATTCTGTCCCCAGGGGGCCGGGCGCTGGCAGACCGTGGCCGAACCCCAGCAGTGCTAACTCAGTGAGTATCTCAGAGCAAGAGCAGGGTTGGTTGGGAAGTGTCCTGCACATGGGATTATTCCCTGTTAGCCTCTTGCTTAGGCTGCTAGGATCCCCATCCTGGCCAGGCTGAGGGGGCACTGGGGGTCTTGGCTGTGCCCTGCTGTGATCCTGACATGGGAGCTGAACCTGTCTCTCTTGTCCCTACAGATCCCATACTCTTCTTCATCACCTGGTACATACGTGGTGAGTCCTCCTGCCCCATCTGTCTGTCCTTTCATCAGGAGTTCATGTGGTCTGGAGGGATAATCAGTGCCATGAGGGGTGATTGGGCTGGGTTTGGGGGTGTGAGAGTTGGGGGAAGTGTTTGAAAACATACAAAGGTGAGCAATGCACGTGTTTGCACATCTGACATCAGTTTGTCTCCACAGGGTCCGCCCGGCGGCGGTGGCCCTCCAGGGACACCCATCATGCCCAGTCCCGCAGGTACAAGCTCCCTGAGACTCTCCCCTCTCCAGGGCCAGCCCTCCCAGGCTCCTGCCCCTTCCCATGCCAGGAGACTATTGATAATGACCGATTTTTGTGGCATGTGGCTTTCTGGGAAGTGAGCAGCATGGGCTGCTCGGCTTCAGGATGCATTTGGGGATGTTCCTACATCCCCCTATGGATTTGAATGCTGTGGGGCTCAGGAAGGTGAGGAACTACCTCCCCATGCTTCCCAGCCAGGAGTTGAATTATTTTTCACAGTTGAATTTCTGTGATTAAAAACTTTGTGGATCTTCATTAAATACAAATTAGCCAGAAAATGCTGGTAGTTAGAGGGAATTTTGGGTGATAAAATACAAAAGAATGAGTTCAAGTGGCATGAGTTTGTTTTAATTAAGAAATGAATTAATCACCCAACTTACTGGGCTTCACTGTTCCACAGATTCAACAAATTCAAGTGACAACATCTACACAATGATTAATCCAGTACCGCCCGCAGGCAGTCGATCGAATGTAAGTCTGCTTTCTAATAATTTACATATCAGATACCATAACAAATCATAATTAACTTCATCAGTTGAGAGTAAAGCAGTTTAATTGATTTCAGCCATTTGTTACAAAACAGAAATAAAACAAACCATCAAAAAGCGATTAACTCTTGGGCGACTTTGTTAATTTTTTATGCTTATTAAGAGAGCGGCGATCCTGCTGCTCTGGCCAAGGTGCTGGGTTTTGTGGGATATGGGCAACCTTAAATCTTTGTGGAATGCTGGTTGGAGAGAGCCCTCTGTGCTGCCATGGCTGTGGGTCTGCCATCCAGCTAAATTTTATAGATGAACCCACAGGACCATGTGCCCCCCAGCCTCAGGGGTGATAGAGCCCCAAGTTGTGCCAGGGAAGGTTTAGATTGGATATTAGGAAGTTTTTTTTCATGGAAGGGCTTGTCAAGCATTGGAATGTGCTGCCCAGGGCAGTGGTGGAGTCGCCATCCCTGGGAGTGTCCAAGGAATGTGTGGCTATGGCACTTGAGGACATGGTTGAGTGGTGGCACTGAGTTGACAGTTGGACTGGTGATCTCAAAAAACTTCTGCAGCCTTAACAATTCAATGAATCCCTCCTTGCCCTGCTCCAGAGGGATGGCTGGGGGAGGGGACGGTCCCCAGGAGCCACCATGGCGGCTACTTGGGGTTGTTTAGTGGCTGATTTTGGGGTTGTTTAGTGGCTGATTTTGGTTTTGTCTCCCTTTTCTCCTGCAGTTCCCGATGGGCCCCGGCTCTGACGGCCCCATGGGCGGCATGGGCGGGATGGAGCCCCATCACATGAACGGATCATTAGGTGAGCCACCATGGTCCTTCTTTCCCTGGGGATGCTGGCAGAGCATCCCAGTGCCTGCTCCCATCCCGGGCTCAGCCCCCAGTTGGCACCAGTGCTCTAGGCAGAGCCTTTGGGTGGAAATCAGGGGTTGTGGGATGCACGGGGCTGTGGCTGCAAGCCCAGTAAGGCTCTTCTCCTTTCTCTCCCCTCTGTGCAGGGTCAGGAGACATAGATGGACTTCCAAAAGTAAGTCGGGTTGCAGGGTGGGTGTGTGGGCTGTCCCCTTTCCTCAGCACTGGGGTGAGACATTCCTGGGACACAGGGAATGTGTGCTGCCCCTGTGGCATTTCAGGGGGGGCATGGGGACCTGCTCACCACCTCCCCTCCCATCTCCCACAGAATTCTCCAAACAACATAAGTGGCATTAGCAATCCCCCGGGCACTCCAAGAGACGACGGGGAGCTGGGAGGCAACTTTCTCCATTCCTTCCAAAATGACAATGTGAGTGAGTGCCTGCCTGGGGATGGGGGAACGGTCCCCGAGGTATCCTGGCACAGGGACGGGTGGGCTGGGCACAGGGGGGTGCATTTTGGAGCTGGGTTGTGCTGTGTGTGTGAGCTGCTCCAGGACAGGAAAGTGGGCAGGAAGAAAAAGGCCAGTGGGTGGAAGTTTGGGGTGCTTAGTGGGATGGAGGGGGGAGGAACTTCAGGGTGGAGAGGAGCTGGAACAGCCAGGCCGATTTGAGGCTCCATGGGTGGCTGCAGACATCCCTCCTCCCTCTATTTGCAGCATATACACATGTGCATATTAATTATTTGTTTTAAATTGCATCTCGCCCCATACTGTTCTGCTGATTTTCTTCCCGGAAAAGCAAGTTACAGCACAGATTATGCCCTGATAAATTGGAGTCTCCAGCATATCCTCTCTTCCTGGTTTATTAGATCCAATTAGCTTGCTGTGTAGTTGTCATCAACCTCCTTTTGCATCCTCCCCTTCGATGTCCACCTGGTTTCTCACCGTGGCTCTGTCTCTCTTCCAGTATTCCCCCAGCATGACGATGAGTGTGTGATTTCCCTCCCCCTCCTCCTCTCCAGGATCAAGAGAGTCAGCTGCCGTTCAGAGGATCTCAACGAATTATGCAAGAAGAAGAAGAAGAAGAAGCTAGGTGTATGGGCAGGGACACGTGTGGCGGGGGCCAAAACCCCAGGTTTAGTTTCATGCAATAAAAAGGCTGAACTTTTTATTCCATAAAACATGAAGGACAAAACTTAAAATATTTCAAGACATGACAAGACCCTTCTTTGTGCAGAAGGGTTTATATATGTACATGACACTTCTTTTTGGAAACAAACGGAAGCCTCTAGCACCCAACTCCGATCTCTTTGCTTTGTTCTTTTAAATAAAGACAGAAACCGAACCTGTTGTATGTTTGTGCCGTGCGACACCAGGAAGCTAGTCTAGATATGAAATCATGTTGTCTCTGTTGTAGTCATTTTTTAAAATAAACTGGACAGTTTACAATGGTGGTTTTCGTTCAGAAGGCCTGTTTTTCTTTTTTTTGTTGTTGTTATTTTTCTTTTTTTTTTGTTGTTGGGGTTTTTTTTTGTTTGTTTGTTTTGGGGGGTTTTTTCCCTTCTATTTTTTGGGGGTTTTTTTGTTCGTTTGCAGCACAACGCTTCCTCCTCCAGTTAACAAGATCTGCTTTGGGGAAGAGACTCCAGCACCTCGTTATAAACTTGTTAACGCAGGTGACCCCTTCTAGGATCACATCCTCGAATGAATCGTGATCTTGCTCTCTGTGACTGTGGCATGCACTGTGTTAGTCTTTCCTCCCCCTCTGAGTACAAGAAGAAATCTCTTGTCCCTCCCTTCCCCAGAGTCCTTCAGCTGGTTCACTGCAAAGATTGATTTTTTTAATAATTTTTTTTAAAAAATCCACCCAAAAAAAAAATTGTTGATCTGACCTGGGACTTTGAAACTGTGATCTCCAGCTAACTTCGGGATTTTCTGGGGGTTTTATTTGCTTTGGGGGTATTTAGGGGCAGGGGGGTCTTTTCTTTAGAGATGTGCTCTTGTCAGGATTTCACTTACCTATGATTTGGAACTGGATGGAGATATTTTTTAAGGAATTCTTGTTGTTAAAATGTAACCTTGCTATTCTGTAGGCTCGCTCTGTAATAAGAAAATAAAAATTAATGGCAAGCATCGAAGGCCCTTCCTTCTGGTGGGAGAGGAAGGGACGAGCCAAGGCGGCGGGTTGGGATCTCTGTACATGACACTACCCTGTAGTTTGGTCTTTGTTTTTCTCCAGCTCCCATTTCTGCTCCATGTATATCATATTCTGTAAAATATTCTCTCCCTTGGATTTGACCTTTGTGCGGATTATTGAAAGCATTGTATCTTGTTTCAGTGTTTTTTCTTACCTTGTAGTCTGGTTCGAAAATTACCGAGAGGGGAAAAAAAAAAATAATTATTATACATTGTAGTTTGTGTACGATATTTGTTGATAATGTTTTATTAAAGGGATGTCTTTTTTCCGCACCCCTTCATTGAAATGTTTTCGGGGGACATTTGGCTTGTTTTTATTATTCTGACTGCAAGACACGAGATGACAAAACTTGTTTTTTTAGTGTGTAATACGAATTTTTTTTTTTTAATGTTTGCCTTCTTTTTCCTAGGCATTTTCATTGTGCTTTACCTGTAGAAAGTCAGGAGGGAGGGAGGGGCGGGTGGGAGGGGGGATCTGAGGGTGTCAGTCTCATAGTTACAGTCAGGTTCGTATTTTCCAAGTAACTGAATGCAGATTTGTTGGATTGCATACCCAGGGGCTCCCCAAGGGGTCAGATTTTTACCTTTTCCACTTTACATCTTGTTCAGGTTTTGGGGTTTTTTTCCTTTTTTTTTTTTTTTTTAATTTTTGTTCTGACGTGAGGAAATGAAAGGACCGGTTCTAATGTATTTTAAAATGAATAGCTAAATTATTGTCTTCATTGGTATGGGATGGTTTTTTGAATGAAACAGTTCCCCCCCTTCTCCCCCCTCCCCCTGATGTAATAAATATCAACATAAACATTTGATTTTGGTGCTCTGCCGTTTGTTCCTGGTGTTTGCTGCCAGACCCAGGGCGGGAATTGGGTATTTTTTTCCAACCTTTCTCGAGGACCAAACCCCAGATTTGGGGTGCAGGAGCAGAGGTGATGCAGAGCTGAGAAGGTGGTGTTTTAGGGGGCTGGCTGAGGCTGAGAATTCAAAATCCCAAAGGGATTTGGCTGCAGTTCAGGACCTGTGGGAGGTTTAACCATGCCTGCTTGTTTCTTGAATATTTTTTTAAAGCATTATGAAAATTTAGCCTAGAAAATGGTCAGTGGTGTCTGCACTGGGCTGAGGATGTGCTTGCTGGACCCTTGCCCTCCCCACACCCAGCCCACCAGGCTGAAGGCAGAAGTGGGATGGTTTTAGGGGCTAAAAAGGGAATTTTTTTGCACACTTCCCCAGGCTTTGCTCGTTAGAGGTTGGAGGAACTGGGATGCCAGTGTGGCAACGGAGGCTGCAGCAGCTCCTGGGACAGGAGCTGGGTCCTGCTACCTCCCATTGCTGGAGAATCCTGCACTGCTGGGAGGTAAGAGAGAGGAAGGCATGAGTGTTATTTTCAAATACATCAATATCAGGCTGGCAGTGGGGTCTGTGACCTCCTCCTTGGGCAAGAGCTGCGGTGCTGGGTGGGTGTGTGCACCAATGTAGGAACAAACCCAGCTCCAGGAGCTACTGGGGATGGAGAAACGCAGGCAACCCAACCTCATTCCCCAGTGGGCAGCATCAGAGGCTGCTGCAGCACTTGGGGAAAGATTGGGAATTTTTATGCCTTCGGATGGGTGGTTGCAAATGCCAGGTGCCTGAAACGCTCCCAGGAGCTGCTGTGTGAGACTTGTTCTCTACCTTTGACTAGTCGGGGCAGGACGTGGCTGGCTGTGAGCTCTCTCCCTCCTTGTGGGAATGTTCAGGCGTGGGCTGCGGGTTCAGGGGGCTGTGGGGCCATCCTGGAGCTCTGCCACTCCTGGGGAATGTTCCCACCTGGCACCAGCGCCCACAGCCACGTCACTGCTGGAATTCCAGCAGCGAGCATCGCGTACTTGATGCTCACGGAGCAGAAGGGCTGGGGGGGAAATGCTGGGTTTGGGAACCACCATGGTGCCTGCAGGGCCCATCAGCAGAGGAGCAGGGTGTGTTTGCACCCTTTGCTTCCAGGGTAATGCCATAGATGTCCATGTGCAGGGCCCACAGCCGTGCCCCAGTGTGGGCTTTGGTCCAGGCAATCATATCCCCCTGTGATTTGCAGAAAGTAGAGTGTGAGCATTGTCCATCACTTGGATTCATGACTCCCCAGCGGTTGAGGCTGTGAGGAAATCCTGCCCTTCCAGACCCCTGGGGCCATCCCTGCCTATCCAGGCCCTGCTCAGCTGCCCAGAGCAGCAGGCTCCTGCACTGCTGCCTGTTGTGTTTTTATTGCAGGGCATAGAAAAGTCCTTCCTGTTAGTTCTTAAGGGTTACAGGCTGGTATTATTAAATATCGCCATGAAACTGCCAAGTTCCCTCCTCGGAACATCTCCTGAGCCCAGCCTCAGGGATAATTGTCTCCCCCATTAGTTTTCATTAAATTAAATGCAGGAGGAGGATCTGAACGACCAGGGGCTCCAGGCTGAGCACAGTGTGTACTTGCTGGCATGATGTGTGCAGCCTGTGGAGCTGGATTTTGCAGTGGGAGCAGTTCAGGGGAAGGGAGGGTGGAGTGGTGGAGAGCTCTCCTGTGGGCAGGCAGGCTCCTCTGGGTCCTGCTGAGCTCTCCTGTGGGCAGCCAGGCTCCTCTGCCTCATCCTCCCAGGCTCCTGCCACCCCATTCTTGCATGTTCTGCTTCCCTGGCTGCCATTCATGAAAAGTTAATGCCTGGCCCTGGGTCCGTGCTGAGGTAACGCCATTCATCTGCTGACGAGCCTTTATAACTTATTGATGCCAACCCAGATGTGCTTCTGTGACCCATTGTTGGGGTCCCCATCCCAGCTCCCTCAGCTGGGCTGATTCCAGCAGGTCACCCTGGAGTTACTGGGAGAGCTGAGCCATGCACTGTGTGCTTGGGAAGCGCAGCAGGACACCATGGATAGGTGCTAGGGGCTGCCTGGTTCATGGACCATGAGGAGCATCCATGACATGTGCCAAGCTGGGAGCTCCACTGTCCTCCACCTTGAACTCCCTCTGGCCCTCAGAGCAGCATTCCCTGCATGAGGATCAGCTGCTCCGTCCAGCGACACACACACACCTCTTCCCCCCCGGCCTTTGGTGAGAATGGCTGTGCCTGAGCAAAGCAGGGACATGGCCTCACTTTCTTGTGTGTGATCCACTCAAATCCAGTGGCTTCCTGATGCCTTACACAACCCCATAACCCTTGTTTTCTCGCTGGCAATCCAAAGAGAGCAAACTCTGCTCTACTCATCCGTCCCTGTGCTCATGCTTTGTCTCAGCTGTTTGGACACAGCAGGATTCCAGCTTCCCTCAGTCTCTCCTCATCTCTGTCTGCCCTGACAGAGATGTCTTTGTTGAGAGGTAAAAGCAGCTGAAGGGACTCTGCTTCTTTTCCACACAGACCATCCCCACAAATTCCCACATCTACTTGAAGGACGTGAGGTGTTTCACCTCCACACAACCCCTCCCCACCACAACTGCTCTTCCACCAGGCTTCCTCAGGGAAATTCTCTCCTCAGGAATGCTAACGGGCAGCTGGCTGCCCTACAGGGCTTCCTCCCTAGGACGGGTAATGACCCGAAGCTGGAAGAGCGAGGAGATGTCAAGCAGGGTCCATGTGACACAGCAGGGAGCCAACAGCCAGAGAAAGAAACACCCACTGTGTGCGACAGGCTCCACAGAGCACGGCTGTGTTAAAATGTATTCCCAAACACCTGGGTGCAAATCACAGACCTGAGCAGATTTACTCCGATGAGCTGAATTAGGCATCCCTGGAGCAGGCAGGATTAACATGATGCAGAGAAACACAACACTTACGAGGTTGTTTCTCTTTCAAGCACTTCCCCTAGCTATGGGGGGATTTGTTAATTTAACTTGCAGCCACTGCATCCAAATTTACAGGGTGCAACTGTTGATCTCAAACGTGAGGGGTGAATGTTCCTGAAACCTGTGGAGTGGAGCTGCCTGATGAACTGGAACTGGAACACAGCTGGGGTGTTCATCCAGATGGCCAGAGATCACAAAGCACAGACCAACCTCTGACACAAGACACTGAAGTGAGATGAATTTCTTGGAAATATGCTCTTCCACACCTTAAAATAGCGCAGGCTGTCCTCTTCCTTCCCATGTGCTGGAGGGTATCAGAACTGCAAAACATTCTACATTTGGCTGCAGCTAATTTAGCTTTCGTTTTACAAAACCCACACTAATCCCCCCATGTTAAAAAGAATACGCTTCCTGCTCAGTTAACTCTGTGTGGCAGGAAGAAATTCTTCCTTTGTATTTTTAGCAGCAAATACCAGCTACAGGCACCAAAGTTTCCCGCTACATTCTACACCACTTTCCCCAAATGCACAGGTCTCTTCATCCAGGATTGGGGGATAAAAGGACTGTGGTTCTACAGATCCAACAAAGCAATCTCTCCGATTAAGTGCTTTGGGAACTAAGCACAGGGCAGCACGAAGCATCCCACAGCAGCCAGGAGTAAAACAAAGTCAAAGCCAGGCAGAATGAAAAAGGCTTGTGGCTCAGGCTTTCCCCTTGAAGCTTTTTAAGTCTCTTCTGCATTCAGAGGGACTCAAAGCAACCTCAGGAATAGGTTTGAGTCTGGCTCTGTGCAGAAGCACACTGAGAACAGAGCCTGCGCAGAGGAATAATGACTGGCTTATGTTCTTCCCAGGCAATGGAGGAAGAGTGCAGGAGGATGCATCTGATGACTTCTCTAACCCAAATCCAGAGGTGAGCCCCTAAAATGAAAGAATTTCTTCATGCACTATTTAGTTTAAAAAAATTTTTACTTTCAGTAACAATATAATTTATTTTTTAAAGTAAATTAATCCACCTTTCTTTAATTATATGACAGTTCTGGCAAAGAGAAGCAGCAGGTACAGTTGGTGAAGTATTTTCATTTGAGCTGAATTTCACACAGTTCCATGCAGATACAGTGCCAGAAACTTCTTGAATGTGTCTGGCTGAAAGCCAGAAATTCCAGCGGGCTTCTGCAGAGAAAAAGACACGGATGCTCAGTTTGCAGTGAAGTGATTAATGTAGACAAACAACGGCTTTAAACATGCTTGAATAAGACTTTCAGGCATGGCAGCTTCCAAACTGTGCTCTCCCTCCCCAGAAGGGTTTGTGTGGGGGTGTCAATCTCAGAGGGCAGAAATCCTTTCCCCATCAGTGAGATGCCCTCCCAGTATAACCAGTACTGGCAGCCCTGTGCTCTATGTACTCCTCAGCAAGGCTAACAATTGCATGCAAGCTCCATTCATCAGAGCTGGTTTTAAACAAGCACATTATGAGATGGTGAATTACAGCTGGGGAGATCTGTATGTAGGAGTTCATGTTAAGCCTGGCATGTAGAACATCAGCACTACAAATACTCAGGAACTGGACCTCAGAAATAGCTGCTTAGGTAAAAATGAGGCCAATGCCCACTTCGGGTCCCTCCAGCTGGTTTAAAACCTGCTGCAGCTCTGTGCCAGCTCTCAAACCCCAGCCAAGGTGAAAGGGCAGAATTTCCAGGACCATTTCCCAAGTTTTCCTTACCGTAACAACTCTCTTCTTGACTTCTGGAACACATTGGGCTTTCTCATACAGGTTCTGATCAGAGTCAATCCAGACTAGATTTTTTACACCATCGTTAGAGATGAGGTCTGTTGTATTTAACTGGAACACCATGAACTGGAAGAGCTGGCCATCTGTGCCAACACTCTGCACCACTACTGGTTGCTCCAAAACCTTGGGATCATTCTAGGAAAAGAAGGGGCATGTGGGGGAGAATGTTTCAAAAACTAGTTACAACAGAAATTGCATGAGTACTTGCTGATTCTGCATCTTTGGATTGGTTTAAAGCCAAGATTTTAATAAATATATTGTTACCTTGCCCAGAAAATTACTCTAGTCAAACAAGTTCTGAATGTAGATTTTGTATTTTAATTAAAATTCCTCCTTCAGCCACTAATGAAGTGTCAATTTACATACTGAGCTGTGGGATGGGTTAGACTTTTACAGCTGAACTTACTCCCTGGTTCCTGCCCATGCCACCCCAGTGCATGTTAGACACGCTTGCTGCCAAGTGGTGAATTTCTGGATTTCTGAAGGTTGGGTTTTGACCTCTGGACTGGGAAGCTTGGAGGTGAAAACTACTGTAAGGGGATTTCAGGTTTCTCTCCACTGACTGCAACACCAGAGGGAGAGGCCCAGCAGCAGCCTCCCATACGTACCCCATGGAGTGCCTTGGCCTTGGCCAGAGCGTTGCCAAAAGCAAACATCAGCATTTTAGCACGGAGCTGTTCTGGTCTGAACCTGTTGGTGCAAACGTTGGCTGACTCCAGGAAGAACAGGGTGTGAGGATGAGAGTAGGGATAACCATCTCTGAAACCTAAAGGGCACATAATCACGTCAGAAACCACTCAGGAAGACACTACACAGCCAAGGTTTGCTTCCATTATCTTCAGGAACTGTTCAAGTAGTTTGCTGGGGTTTAAGTTCTTCTCCTCAGTCCTGCTTAGGCAACAACATACTCACCACAGGTCTGGAGCACTTGCACTTCAAACCTGTGCCCATTCCTCTGTCCCCTCATTCCCACACACTCCCTACTCTCAGCTGCCTCCCAGAAGGACAAGGACTCCAGGTTAGCCTGAACACTGACAGATAATTGTCATCAACATTGGCCTGTGCATTACCTGTATCATTGAGCTCTTTGTACACATTCACCTCCTGAAGATCGATGGTAGGTGCAATGGGATAGAAGGTCTCCAGAACATGTTCTTTGGTGGCCAGTATCTCCTCTTTGGAGGCTACTGGTGGTATTGGGGTCATAGAGTTCATGAGTATGCCACTCAGACCACGGACCTGAAGGAGGATGGATTCTGGGGAGGGAAATTAGGCTACAGTCAAACACTGGTGAAATAACATCAGGGAAAGATCAACACTTCCTTTTGCAAGTCTGTTCTGCAAGGCTTACTCTCTCCCCTTCACCTCCAAACCCATCTTAAATAGTAGCTCAGCTGTAGGTTCTTCTAAAATGCCAATGTTAGTTGCTAGGGTTAAGTTCTTAACTAACCATCCTTAGAAAAAACAACAGCTCTGATTTAGGACACAAGAAAATAAACAATAAGGTCTAAGACACTGGTTCCCTTCTCCCACCATCTCGTCAATATCGCTAACACCTAATAATCTCCTCAGGGACAGCATCCTGCCATCATCCAAGGCTGCCCATGCCAACAGCAATATTTAAATCAGAAAGAATTACCTGGTTCCAGAAACTGTCTCATTTTCTCCAAGCCCTCAGCCTTAAAGCCAGGAGCTTTGCTACCCCTCTTATCTTACAGAGCTAAATGCTTCCACCACAGCAACAACTGACCTCTTTCCCACGTTGCTGCTATCCTGCAGTTTCTAGCCAACATCCTTTTACTCAGAGAAGGATACTTCCCAGACATTAACCGGCATATATGTATCAAGTTTTCAAACAACACCGGGCTGTAAAATGAGAAGAAAAACAGTTACATAAAAATGAGATCATAATAGCAGGCAGATGCTTCTGGGGCACAAATGCTGTAAAATTACTGTATGTAAAATATATAATGGAATAACGCTCCCAAACAGTTAACACAGATTGCAGATTGGTATCACACACACCAGTCCTGTTTCAAATTGGCAGAGGTAATGCTTACAATTTTTATTTTAAAAACTCTGCATCAGCTAGAAGTAGATCTTGTGTTGAAACAGAGACATTGGCCTGGAAGAAGCTTTCATGTAGCATAGTGTTTATGTCAGTGCTACTGTCAATATTCAGAATTGGGTTTTATTTGTTGCTTTGGTTGTTCTTTTTATTTGACGATCTGACGCAGAGAGTCTTGCGCAGCACACCCTCTTTCCACAGCAGAGCTGTGCATGAGTTTTCTCTGTAGCGTTTAAAACCTCCCCTACAGCTGAGGACTTACCAATATTGTTCCCTGCTGGGAGCAACATCTCTGGTGTCCCAGAGCCGCGCGTGGGACACTGCGTGTTTCGCCCTCTCCTCGAGCTCCTGGAGCCCGAGTGCAGGGTTATCCACAATGCCCTGCACGGCTGGGGGCAAACCTTCCACCAGCTTCGTCTTGGTGAGCCACTGCGCCTGCCGCACTCCTGGAAAGGAAACCCAACGCGATATATCACAGGTGACAGAGGGGATCCTCAAAGCCCCCTCCCAGCCCAAACCACTCTACGGTATGTCACCCAGGCTGCCTGGCAGCTCGTGGGGCCGGGCAGGCTCCGCACAGCCCGTGTTTTATACTCTGTGCGAGGAGAACCCTTGGCAGGCGGAGCAGGGTTGTGCTCGGGAAGGAAGGGCAGCGCTGAGGGGCAGCGCGGGGTGTGTGTACCTTCCAGCATGCGGACACCCTGATGGCAGATGTAGCACCCGCGCTCCTTGTACAGCGGCATCTCCTCGTAGCGCGGCCCCGGCGAGTGCCAGGGGTCGCGCCAGCCGCGGTCCCAGGGCGGGAAGCGCGGCCGGGCCAGGCCGGGCACGTAGTGCAGCCGTCCGGCATAGGTGATGGTGTCCAGCTCCACCTGCTCCCGCACCGGCCGCCGCTCCACCATCTCCGCCAGCACCTCCGGCGGCGGCCCGCGCACGGTCCAGGGCGTGCGCGGCAGCGGCGCGCGGCGGTGGGGCCGGCCAGCGCGGGTGGTGATGCCGCGGGTGAAGCCCCGCGCCGCCCCTGCCCGCCTCAGCGCCATCGGCCCCGCCGCCATCGCCATCCTCCTCCTCCTCCTCAGCGCCCGCCCGCCGCCATCTTGGCGAGCGCTCGTCCCCCACCGTCACCCCGCTGACTGACGGCGGCGGCGGCCAATGGCGGGCAGGCGCGCCCCGCGGTAAGGGAGGGTCGGCAAATTGCCTGGCGGGTTAGGGCAGGCGCTGGGTTGGTGAGCGGGGAGGTGGGCGGGCAGAGGCGCCTCCTCGCCTTTGGGGCGGGGGGGCACTTGAGGGACCGTCCCTGGGTGGGAGGCGCGGGGCAGTACAGTGTCCTGGGCCGGGTGGTGTCGGGCCGCTGCGCCCCGGGCCGGCCTGCCTGAGCGTCCGGGCGCGCACAGTAAGTGCTCAAAACTCTGTAAATCTGCGCAGCCCCGAGCCCCGGTGTCCCGGACCCACCCGCGGCCAGGTCGGGTTACCTCCCGCTCGTAGCCCGTGGATGCTCCGGGCGCGGTGGGAAGCCGGACCAGTCGCCCTTAGTTCTCTCTTCCGTTCCCCACCTCCCTCCTTAAAATAAGTGTGTTTCTGTTACAGGGCTGAAGGTTAGTTAATTAATTGACCTTGACAATGAAGCTGCTGGAAGCACTAAACGTTCGCTTCCTCTGCTTGGTCACCCGTGGTTTCATAATTTCCTGTGGGCCGCTTTGTTTTCAAGGGATACAAACACAAGGGACGGGAACACACAGACAACAGGCGTCGGGAACAGCGTTAACCCGGCCGATGTGTAAAAACAGCGTCCCGGCGAGGTCTGTGGCTTGATTTTGGCCTGAGTTCAATGGGTACAAGTCGCTCGGGAGCAGCTGGAGCAAGGGGTAAAATCCTGTGCTTCTTGCTCTCCCCTGTCTGTGTTTAAAGCCATATTCAATGGCCATAACCAAGGTGGTTGTTTGCGTGAGACTTTGCCCTGTTTGCCTCAAGTCTCCTGGCTCTAAACGCTGCTTTGAGCTCGCTGCCCTACCCTGTTCCAAAGCTGCGCAGAACTCAGGCCACATCTGCAGGCTGAGTTTGTCACCCATTGTCTTGGTGGCTGGGTTTGTCACCCCTTATCCTGGACCGAGCAGCAGATTCTTTACGATGTTTCTGCTGCGGGTGACCAAGCTGCTCCTTTGTAGGAAATCACCACAGCAGAGCGAGCAGGATTAAAGGGTGTAGCTTTGGCTGGGCAGCCAGGAGGGCTGGGGAGGAAGGTCTCAGGCTGAGCTAAGGCTCTGCTCTGCAGCTCTGGGCTGCCAGATCTGGCATTCCTGCACCAGGCAGTGCACAGGCATTGAGCACTGGAGCAAAAATGAGGTGTTGCAGGCGCAGATCAGCTCCAGATTTTCAGTTTGATACACGTGTGAGATGCTCGAGAGAGATTTTCTCAGTCCTCCCAAAACACCCAGCTGATGAGCACATGCTGCTCTTCATCTTGCTGGGTTTGATGAGGGCTTGTGTTTTGCAGGCAATGAGTGACCACGAGCAGGACTGGCTGGCTCTGAGGCCCCAGGAACCTTCTCCATCCCAGTGCTGTGGCAGCGGCTGCAAGCCCTGCATCTACGATGTGTACGAGAAGGAGCTTGCTCAGTGGGAGAGAGCCAAAGCAATGCAAGACAAAAGCCTTCTCATGGGAAAGAAGGAGCAGGTCGATTTATCTTCATTGCATTCTGGTGCCTGTGCTTTGATCGTACTTGTTTGGGTGTGGGGTTGTGGTGATGGGTGAGGGATGCAGGGATTAATTCAAGTGGTGCCTTAAGAGATGGCTGTAAATGTAATTCCCCAAACTCAGCCTTCACCCTCCCCCTTGGCCGCTCTCTCCCTGCTGTAATGTGATTTTCCAAGTGTAGAGTTCTCCTTGGTGTCGCATTACAGCCCTGGCTCTGCAGCTTCTCTCCGAGTTTCCTTGGAGAAGCTTTGTTTTCCTCACCTTTTTTCATCTTTTCCTGATTTTTAGACTCTTATTTTTATGCTGAAAAAAGCTGCGTTGTGTAGTGGAGCAGTTGTCTTCAGAGTGTAATTTTTAAGCCTGTCAATGCCCTTTTACATGAGATTAACTATGCGGGGTCAAGCAAAAAAGATCAGCTGAAACAACTGACTATATTTTCTGTTCACTGTGGCCATCAGCAGGTTGCAAAGTTGCCCCCAAAGCAGCGCTTGGCTCTTTTAGCAGAATTATTTCTGTTTCTTTCCAGACATGAGAAAATGATTGCAGTGAGTCATAATAGGATGACCTTGCTGTAAGGTGTAAAAAAATGTAATTTAAAAGGGTGGTGGTGGGGAGAAATGCAAGATCCCAAAGTGCACGCTGCAGAACATGGTAATGAATCAGCAGAGAGCTGAAATTTGCGCCGGGCCTCGGTGTTTAATACACGTCCTGAGTATCTCTGGCACTAAATTAGCACGCACGTTTACTTCCAGAGAAAAATGAAATCATAAAAGACACCATCTAACCAAGTAATTATTTATTGTTGTTCTTGCAGAGCAGTAATTCAGAGCTGAATCCAGATACATTCACTGCATTCAGCGTGAGCTCGGTGGAGCAGCTGACAGAGGACACCTACCAGTACAAATTTGAATTACCGGGAAATAGCAGCCTGCGATTGAGTTTAGGACAACATATCGTGTTAAGGTATTGTTCTCTGTGGTAGTTAAACAGTCTGCATTATGTAACCTAACATGTAGGGTTTTGTCAATAGACAAAGGCTTCATAGCAGGCAAATCATGATTTCTGTACCTCCACAATGACACAGATGAAAGAGCTCGTGAGCTCACTGGCTCTGCTAATTCTATGGTAAAAGCTGTAGTTTTCTTCAGCATTATCCTTGCGTTGGTGGGTCAGAAAGAGCTAGGTGTGATTAAGAAAATCCATTTGCAGAAAGAAAGACTTAAAGAATAGGCATTACCACCGATGATTGACTCCAGTGTGTTGGAATGAAGACAATGAGCTGCACTTGCCCCAGAGCTCAGTATTTTAGGCCCTGTATCTTGGGGTAACTCAGCACCCTAGTATCCAGGCACTGCCTGACTGATTTTGAGCAAAACAACCCTCCTGTGTAGTTTGTTGCTTGCCAGAAAGGGGCCACTTGGGGAAAGTTTCTGTCTCTCAGCCATCTGTGGTGATCATTGCCAGATAGAGAAAGTCCTGTTAGGATGCTATTGATGTGCATCTGTTGACGTCCCTGGTACGTTCAGGGCTGGTGTGTGCAGCTGGCTCTGCTCACAGCACATGCTCCTCCCTCCAGCCCTGGCTCATCACACAGCACAGAAAAAGGTTTGGTCAGTTCAATCAATTCCCGTGATCAGTAGTGAAGAGCAGGGTGGATAATTCTACAGAAAGGGAAGACTTACAGGAAAATGCAGTCTATACTGACAAGGCCTGAGGTCAAAGCTGTGTCTTGGCTTTTCTTTTTTGATTACCATATGCTGACTGGATGCAGAAAGTGACCCCAGCTCAAAAGGAACAGCAAACTTAACCATGGAAGTATTTTCTCTCCCCTTTGCCACTCTTGCATGTTCTCAGAAAATCCCTTTCAGGGGTGTGTCAGGAGCTGGATGTGGTACAGCTGAGGCCACCACTGGGAAAACAAAAGGTGCTGTTAACCATTATGTTTCCCCTGGATTTCTACCTCTGGAAGGGAAATGTTTTGCACCTGTGCACAGGCTGGGCCACTGTAAAGAGGACCTGCTGCCTGCCCTGTCTCCTAGAGAGCTGCAAGAGCTCCCAAATGACCCAAGTCATAGGGGGTTCCTGTTTCTCTTCTCAGAGGAGTGGTGAATGGTTTGGAGGTCCAGAGAGCTTATACTCCAATTAGCCCTGGGAATGCAGAAGGTTACTTCGAAGTTCTAATTAAAGTAAGTACACCTGGACAATATGGTTTAGATTCTAAGGTGTTTTCTTTAGGAACCTATGTTTTCTTTAGGAACCAAGCATGATGTCAGTGCTTCAAGTGAGACTCTCAAATCCCTCATGGACTGTTTCTCTGTTGTTTTGAAGCAGTTATATAAAAATTGCAGTTTTCCCCACAAAACTGACAGCAGAAGTTTACACACAAAAAAGTGCTTTGCAGCAGAAGCCCTGGGAGCATCTGGGAGAGCCCCGTGGGTGGAAAGAGGTGTCCATTTCACTTCCCTCATTTCATTTTCGTTTTTCAGGCTCTGTTTGAAATTGCACCCAGTTGTCAGCTCAGCTGAGCCACTGATTTTGGGAAGTGTTTGCCCTGATTCTCCTCCCCTGTATTGTACTTGAAAAACACCCCTCTGTCAGTGGGCAGCTATTCCTGGTGTGCTGATGGGGCTCTGGAGCTGCAGTCTGAAAGGGACTCTGGCCCACGGGGCAGAGAGGTGTCCCACGGGCACAAGCTGCATCTATCAGGGTGGCAAAGCCCATTTTGGACAAGTGTCCTGGCCTTTCTGGAGACAACCACAAAATGCTGGTTGAGTTCAAATGGATTTTAAGAGATTTGGCTGGAAATTTGTCTCCTGTAAGTCTTCAGGGCACTCATAAATGATTATTTTGTGTGGCAAATATTGACTTGAACATTTTTCCAATACTGCATCTGTATGTCATTAGTCATTCCTCAGGGCAGACACTGACTTCAGTAAAGGTGTGAAATTCAGAGTGCTGGGTATCCCAGGTGGCTTGCAGAGAAGGGCCACTTGTCCTCTGCCTGTCTGCCAGGATTTCATGTTTCTGGGGTTTATTATGCATTGTATGTTCTAACACAAGCCCTGCTCTTTAGAAAAGTGAACAGCTTCTCTAGGACACCTGTGGGAGGGTCATTTCCCCATTCTTGTGGCAATTGGTGTGTGGTAGGGGAGAGAAATGTTGCATTTGAGTTGCATTAATAGGATACATTCACAGGATGACTGTGAAATTTCATGTATAGCGGCTCATTACTCACAGGTTTTGCATTTCAATAATAATAGTAATGATTGTAATGATAACTTTCCTTTATATAGAACCTTTCATCCCAAAAGGAGCTATAGTTATTCTCTGGCAGTGACAAAAGAGGTTGGTAACACCCAGTGTAAAGCAGCCATTTTTATAACTCACTCTGTAGGTTGTGGTATATTTCACACTATTGAGGCAATTTTGGAAAGTAGTATATTATTATTACTATGCAATCCAAGCACTGTTCAAACCCTTCTGTCTCCTGTTATTACAGCATTGCATTTGTGATACTACAGTTAAGAGTGAGGGAGTTGCCATTTACAGAGTATAACCCTCTTTTTGAGTGATTTTATAATGTTAGGGTTTCTCTCCATGTAAAATGGGGTGTGGAAGTTTTCCCCCAGGAGATAATTTTTTTTTCTTTTTATTTAGAAAAACTCACTTTAAACCCATTCAATCACTTCTCATTTCAATTTTTTGGAAATAATTTTGGTGAAAGAAGGATTGTTTTAGTTTCCATTACCCGGTCCTTTGGGAATATGCAGTAAGTGGGCCTTACTTTTCTGCTCATGCCTTGGGTTTACAGATATATTTGAAGAAGGGAAGTACAAAATTTGCTTCTTTGATGCAACTGCACGCTCTTTGCGTGAGATTTAACACCTGCCCCAGAGCCCTCTGAACATAAAATGATTCTGACAATAACTCATAGCCCAGATGTGTGTGTGATTTACCTTTTGAATGTAACAGCTGGTGCTGATACTTCTTAATATTTCAGGTTTAAGTGCGGGGCTAGGAGGGGAGGAGCATCTGTGTTCTCTCTTAGCTAACACTGCAAGCACAGGCTCCCTCACTCGCTTTTTCTGAGCTGCTTTGTGGTTCACCAATTTTGTTTGACTGCAGTGCAGCTTGGTGGCCAGCCAAGGCACTGGGGTGTGGAGCCAGGCTTCTCTCCAATGCCTGTGCAGGAAATACCCCCAAATACACTTCTTTTGTGTGGGCTGGAGTTGCCAAAGGCTTGTATCACATCCCATCTTTTGACCTCTCGTTGTGTTGCTCTTCCCCAGGCTGTTCCTTGTGAGACCCACTGTGTGCTGCAGCTTTGGGCTCTTCTGCTCTTGCTACTTGGGCCACTCCTGGTTCTCTGGCCATTTCCCAGACTGTGGCTGCTCTTTGGCTTGTGTCTGTTCTCTTTAAACATCCAGTGGGCACACCTTTAGGGCATGGATGGCAACAAGACTGCTTGGATGAGCCCTTCAATTTCCAGCCTCTCCTCCCTTCTCTGTTTCCAGCAAGCACTGATCCTTTCTCATCAGTCATGAGTGAGATCAGCATTCCAGCATATCCAACAGCCTGGATAATGTTTGTGCCTGGTAGAAAGTAAGGCAGTTCTTTTTTTTTGCTCGTGTTTTTCTTCCATGGGGCCAACATTAACATACTCCTTTGGAAATGTGGAGGCATCCCTCAGCATCCAGATGATCTGTTCTGGAAACAAAGAGTTTTACAAATGAGAAACCTGACTTTGGGTCACTAATTGTATCAGCACAGCATCTGAGAGACTGAAATAAAGCAAGAGCTGTGCAGTGTTTATATAACTAACAGTACCCAGAGGGCATTTCTAGACCCCATACCCTGAGATTTGGAGAACACTTGAAGACCTGCACTGTGCTTTGCATTCAAGACACTCTTCTCTGTGTGCTTTGTAAGCAAGAACTCTGATAAGCTTTTTCCAGTTTTGGAAATTCAGGCTGCATGAGAGGGGATTGTGTTTACATTATAGTCAAGCTGGAGTGATTCCAATATGATTTAATTTAAATGTCTTTGTTTTGGGTATAACTTTGAGTTATTTTTCAAGCAGAAAAATCTTTCTTTCTCTTTAAAACACACGAAATGGTTTTTTGTCCCCTTTTCGTTTAAATGTAGATAACTTTATAATCGACTTTAAGCTGGGAAACTTTCCAATGGAGTATAATTATTGTTTTCTTTTGTGCACTGTTTTTTATTAGTGCTATGAGGCTGGGCTAATGTCACAGTACATAAAAACGTGGAAAAGAGGAGATGTGGTCTTCTGGCGTGGGCCGTTTGGAGGGTTCCCATATCGACGTAATAAGGTTAGTTCCCTAAGAGACACAGGATGCTTCAGCCTGTGGCAGCTAGCTTTGTTCAATACTCTGAAGGGAAGACATCAATTTGATTGCTGTTTTCATGATTTTTTTAGAGACTTCCTGGGTTACTGTACAGTGTGACAGCATTAGCAGTCAGTTGGAGCACCTTCTTGAACTGCAGAATATTTAAGAGGGAAAAGGAGGTGGATAGGAGGTAGGAAAATATTAGCAAGGCTCTGTGTTCATTTGCATTAGAAGTTCCTGATGTGCCTAACAAAAGGAACTTTCTTTGCACCAGCAATGAGTGTGGATGGGTTTTTGCCTGATTTGATCTACATCAATGTGTTGTGACTGAGCACAAGCGAAGGGGAAGTGTTAATCTTCTCCTCTCCTGGGTATTCCCTGAGCTGTTGAGGTGTCAGGTCGCTCCCCAAACACTGATCCCACCTGCCAATACCAGGCTGGCTACAGGGAAAGGCAGATCTGGTTTCAGGGGGAGGATTCTCTCACACACTAATTCAGTTACTTCATTCTCACCTTCCAAATGAGGAGCAAATTTGAAACACTGGTCACTAAGATCACAAAGTGTTTTGGGGTTTTTGGTGGATTTGTTTCTGGCTTGTTTTTTCCCCCAACAAAATAAGTAAAATCTGAGTGGCCAAGCTTTATGCAGAGCAGTTGGGTCCTGCTTCCTGACATACTCTCCCTGCTGGTTTAGGCTGCTGTTTCCTTCTCAAGAGCTTCCAGGTAATGGTTTGGCAAAGAACATAGCAGTCTTACCTAGAAGTGGCAAAATGTACTGCAGAATTGTGTCTGAAACATGAATTAACTGAAATCAAGGCCAAATAGGATAAATTATTATATTTGAGTAAAATCCAGTTTTGTTAGATTTGATGTGTAAACCCTTTAAGTGCTATCTGTAATCTTTTGCAGAAAAATACATTCTGAGTTTTGAATTTACCAATTCGTGACCTTCTGATGTGTTGTTCCTCCAGAGGTCCTTTACCAGTGTGGCAGCAAGAGGAACTGACCATGAGCACAGCCATTTCCAGCCACCACAGCTCATTCCAAATTCTCTGTTTTGTTGATAGCATGGAGAACTCCTCATGCTGGCCTCTGGCACTGGCCTTGCACCAATGATTCCCATCCTCCGGTCCATAACAGATGATGAAGAGGATGAAACCTTTGTAACTCTCGTTGGCTGCTTCCCTACCTTTGAGAAAATTTATTTGAAGCCTCTTCTGCAGGATCTGGCACGGTACTGGAACATCAGAATATTTTATGTCCTAAGCCAGGTAAATAAATGGATATGAAGTGTGTTTGTGTGAGGGTTCTGTGTGCTGGATGGGCCTCTGCCTCCTCCACTTTTCCAAAGGCATGATCTTAATTCTTTCCCAGTCATCCAGCCTAATTTGTGATCTAGTAGCTGCTGTTCTTAAATCTGCTGCATGTACTCACACTGCTGCTAGTCTGGAGAATTTCAGGGAAGTGTCCATCACTGTTTGTCCCTCTCTGCCTCCCTGGGAGCTGTTCTTTAGGGGTGGACCTGCTGTTCCATAGTCACTGTTGATTATTCCCTCCCATTTCAGACAGTTGTTGCTGCACCTAAACAGCAGATAAACATTTTTTTTTTCTTCCTAATACCAGTGCCTTAATCTGTCCTTATCCTCCATTCATTGCTAGAGCTCTCTTCTGGTGTGCTAGCACCAACTTCCCAGCAATTATTTTTCCTTGCTGACCCATTTTTAAACTTCTAAAAGTTTTCTCCCCCTCTGTAAAATTACTTTTTTTGCCACATTCATGGGATGAGGGCATACCTCTCAGTGGTCTTACATTTTGAGCAGTCTTTTTCATTTCCATTTGGTCCCAAAGTTGCCTGTGCTCTGCATGGATTTGGTGGTTAAAAATTATTTCCGTCAGAAATGAGGATTCATTGCAGGGAGGATATAGAAAGAATTATTTATGCTAAGGGAATGAATCCCATTGCATTTTTAGTTTCTCAGATGAATCATTTTTTTGTATCTCTCACAGTGGAACTGCCTCATACATTCTGTTCCACACGTGGCCTTGGCAAGATGAGATTTGGTAGAGGGAAAAGTGCTGGTGGCTTGGGCACCCCTTTGGTGGCTTAGGCACCCCTTTGGCTGCTCTGCAGGAGCATAACCATAATTGGCTCTGGTGACATGGCTTAAATACCCTTTTCAGAGTGTTTAAACTCTTTGAGTGCTGTCTCAAGAGCATGAGGAGGTCTTGAAATTCAATCAGTGAAGGGCAAGAAACCCACCTGACCCCTGTCAACACTGTCTGCCCCTCCTCACTCCCTTTCTCCTCCTCCCTTAGCAGGCTTGTGGTAGTCCAAGGCTGGCTCATGCATGCTCCCTCTTGGGATTATGTATCTGTCTGTATTTCATTGTGCTGCCTGTCAGCACCACCTCTGAGCACCTTCTGCTCCTGATTAATTGCAGCAGGGGAGTCCCCGCTGGATCCAACACCACGAGATCTGACACTTCTCATGGGATCAGAGCTGTGTTTGGAGCAGAGTTTTGGTCAAGGGAGATTGGGAGTGAAAGAGGCTTGGGAATGGGAGAGGCAATAGAGAGGAATAGATTTGGGACTTGGGAATAGGGAAGGTGCTCTGGGAGATGGTTCTTCATGGAGAAGGTTCTGCAGCATTTATTAGTGCTAGTTACACTCTGGTTTTGTTCAGTCCCCTCAGAGCGAGTGGCCACATTCCATGGCAGGGAAAGATTTGATCTGGGCCTGGGAAGAGGAATGCAGCTCTCAGGAAGGGTTAGTGTCACCCCCACGGTGTCACAAGAGTGAAAATTATCCTGTGCACTATGAGGGGGAGGGAGATTGGGCTCTGAGCAATCAGTTGTCCTTTTTAACGTCACACATGGCAAACCTTTTATGTTTCCAGGAAACTTCACTGGAAAAACTTCCTTGGAGCTACCAGGAAAACACATACACTGGTCGTCTCAATGAAGACTTGATGAAGACAATAGTAAATTCCTGTCGAAGAAGACCATTTGTATTGATCTGTGGCTCTTCTGCATTCAATGAGGATATGAGTAGATACTTGAAAGCTGCAGGAATTGAAGAAAATTCCTGTTTTGTCTTTTAGCAGGATATTCCTGACAGGAGGAACCTTAGGCTGAGCCTTGGGTGTCCTTGTTTCTTTGCAGACATTGCATAAAATGGTCCTGCTCAGAAGACTGAGCTCCTTGGAGCAACTATTTGTCTCCAGTATGATCATTACCCTTGAGTGTTTTAAGGAATGGGTGCCATTCCAGAGTGGCTGCTACATGGTGTGCCACCCACACCTCAGGGACCAGCATGCTAATTTTAATGGAAGTCTTGAAGTGCAATTTTAAGAGAGATCTCCTAAGGGGGTACTAAAAAGCATCCATGAACACAGATCTGCTGTAATATGAAGATTGTGACTTGCTTTGCAATCTGTGTTTTTCAGCAGTGGTGTTGTGCCCTGTTCGGTGTCCAGAGGAGAGATTTAATCCTCAGGGATCCTTGCCAGGCCAAGGGAACAGCAGAGAATAGATCATGTAGGTTCTGTCATGTGCAGGGTGATGTCAGGCAAGTCCCTTCAACCTCACTGCTCCCGTGGAGCCTCAGTGGCTCCACTGTACACTAACACAGAGAAGGTGCCACTGATTTCTAAAAACAGCCTTTCCAACTATGTATGGAAAAATGATCCATAAAGATGGAATTATTTGTTATGCCCAGTGAGGATTTGGGCAGGCTGAGCTTCTGCCCTAGCACACCCTGTGTTACCTACTCTGTGCTTAACTCTTGAAATGCTGCGTGGGGAGACAAAAAGCCCATCCTAAAACTGGGAGAATGTGGCTGGGTTGTAGCTGCTGTCTGTCAGAGAGGGTAGTTATTTGCTTTCTGTGTCCCCTAAGTGTTGTATCACAGCCCTGGCTCATTAAATTGAACCTCTTTTCAAATAAACAGCTGTTTGGTGTTGTCACAGGACTCTCCCAGGTGCCTGAGGAGGTTCCCTAAGCATACAGGAACACTACCTGAGGAGTGAAAGCTGCATGGGATCTGCTGGGGTGCTTCCCTGTGGGACAGGGAGCAGAGCCAGGGACCTGCCTCAGGGATGACAACCTGGCACAGCACCCAGTCTGGGCACCTGGTTCCCTTCCTCCTTTTTTCAGTCCAAAAATACTGCTGCTTTTCCTCTGAGGTATCTGCTGTCCACTCTTTTACCTTCTTAGATTGCCGTGTTTGCTATCTACACCTGGAAATACAACTTTTCTGCACACCTTGGGTTTTTCTTTCATTCCCAAATCCATCCCATGTTTGGGTTTTCCAGGCTGTGTCTGATGATTAGTGCATTATCATTCATGCTGCTTTTGTACCTGTGTCTACTACCACACCTTACACAAAGGAGATGTAGTCTGTTACACAAAAAACACAGTGTGCACTGAAGTGCTGCCGTGATTCACACATTTGGGAGGGAGTGTAAGTTCCCTTTGCACTGCTGAGATTTGTCTCCAGTTACCAAATGCCTGGAATTAATCAAGTGTAGCTCCAGCTTTTATGTTAACTTTCTGTGAGAAAGGGCTGGTAAGAAAGCCATCTTCCTGACCTAAAATAGGGTTCTGGAGTAGGTTTCAATGCAGAGAGATCCATGGTCCTTCCATGGCAAGGTCTCATCACCAATCCAAGCTGTGCTTCAGCCACCCTCAGTCACTGTGTAGTGAAGGTGCCTCTTTACAGCACAGGCTGATAAAATAACGAGATGCTTTCTCCAGTTGCTCTCCCTACTTTTGCCTTAGCTAGGAACATGGAAAAATATTTTTGTCAGATATTGATTATTTGAAAACCTTACTTCTATACCTCTTGCTTTAAATATTCTGCCTTTTTGAGATTTCGCTAAAACCCCACCCCACCTTTTTGCAAAGGCCCAAGGTAAAAAACTTCACGCTCACCTTGGAAAAGCGCCGGCTTTCTGCGTGAAAGCTGAGACTGTTCCTTTAAACACAACCCCAATATGTCTGGGTATTTCAGCACATATGGGCCACGATGGTTAAACCCTACCCAGCTGGTCCGGCCGTTCTGCCGCGCAGCTCCGTCTTTGTTCGTGGCTCAAAGGGAGGGTGGTGAGAGACGGAGCAAGCTGTGAGTGCTGCGGGTTGCCATCCTGCGAGGGCGGCTGCGGCCGAGCGGGAGGAGCGGGGCATGTCCCGCCCGAGGGGACAGGGGCTTTGCGAGACATTCTCCACGGGGGAGATGATGTCCTTGGAAGCAGGAGCTCGAAGGAGCCTTTAAACCGCCCGCAGGCACTTTGTTCTCTATTTTCTGCCCTTCTCTCCCTTCCCCCTCCGGCCTTTTGTTGTTTCTCAGGCTGGCTCTTACACGAGTCCCCTCATCCCAAGCATCCCCCATGGGGACAGCCCCTTTCAGAGGATGGCGTGGATTCCTGCGAACGCAGCGATGTAGAGTGGAAAGGCTCTCGGGCAGAATTTTCCTTGCCGGGGGAGGATGAGAGGTTTCCTTCCCTTTGGAGGCTGGGAACCACCCCGTGGTGGCAGTTTTATGGCAAAGCAGTGTCGGTGTTGTTGGTGACCGGGGCATCTGTGGAGCTGGAGGTGTGTGAGCTCCCTGCAGGGATGGGTGGCCGATGCCCAGCCAGGGCAGGAGTCACATGCTGCCTCTCCTGCCAGGCAGGGGGGTGCTGGTGGGATGTTCCTGATCTCTGGCTGCCCCCAGGAAGCCCCTGCCACCCGTGCAGGAACTGTGCTGCAGAGAGGGGCTTTGCTTTGCTTCCTTTCTTCTTCCTCATGTGCAGCCTAAATACCTTCTTAATTTCATCTCATTATTTCCTGCCTAAATAATTCCCATTTCTCCTGGGGACCATTTTTAAACCTTTGATCTTCTCTGAAGTCTCACAGCCCTGATCACATCCTTTCTGTTTCAATGAATCAAATGCCTTTTTGACTCATGACTTATAAATTTGCCCACAGAGGAACAGAGGCAGCCCCAATATGGCACACCTTGAAATCACCCACCGTGTCTGTGGCAGAGCCAAGGTACCCTGGGCTGATGCAGAGCACCTTCCACGCCTGGTTCCTCTACTTCCCTGCTGCATGTCGCTCTCCCCCTGCTTCCCTCTGCCCTCCCACCCTGCTTAGCAGCTGACAGCCGGGTTGCCTGGGCTCAGGCCCAGCCTGGGAATGGCCATCTCCGGGTCAGGAGAAGGGTGAATGTGCCGGTGGTTGATGGATGCCGTCTCCTGGGAGCAGGGCACAGCTGCTGTGCTGCACAGCCCTGGCCCCCCATCTCCCGGGGGATCGCCGATGAGGAGCACAGCTGAGGGGAGGGAGAGCAGCAGCTGTGCAGGTACTGCTGTCCCGGGCACTGACTCCTGCCAGGATGTGCCTCGGTGGAAAGGCTGGAGGACAGTGGGTGCTGCCCAGGATGGATGCAATGAGGATGGACATGTTGCTCCATAGTGCAGCGACACAGAAGTCAGGGACCACCTTGTCCCTGAGCCCAGGGGAGGGTGGCTGGGAGGGCTGAGCACTTCTCCTGGCTGAACCAGGGTTGTGGCAATGGAAAATACCCAGGAGAGGCCCCTGCACCATGGCCAGACCTGTCCTGATCTTTGCATTGTGGGCCCACACTTGTTGACAAGGACAGACCTCCTCTCCAAGCTATTAGGGAAGCAGCTAATTAAGCTCTGCATGTCCCTGGGAGGTCAGCAGGAGATGTGCCAGCATCGCAGCATCTCCCAGAGCCTGCACTGGGGCAGGATCTTTCCACAGTGCCCTGGGACAGGGAGAGCTGTCCTGCTCCTCCTCAATTCCATTGTGCACTGAGCCCTGGTGCTGGTGCGATGACGCAGTGCTCAATGCCCCAGGACAGAACCCAATGTTCCCTGCCTCAGCTGGGCTTGGGACAGAGGGCTCCTGGCTGGGATGTCCCAATGCTCCCAGCAGCCCTCGGCATGGCTCCAGCAAGGCTGGGCAGTGGGGAGAGAGCCTGTACAAATATTCTTGTTGTTATTATTCCCCATAAATATATGCAGGCACTTAACGACCTTGGCATGGAGCATTTCCTGGGGATTCATGACCAGTTGGCGTTAATGGTCTTTAGCTGCACCTCAGGCCATCAGCTCCTCCCAGCCCATCATTAATCCACAGGAAATGTCTCGGGCATCGATCCTCATTGCTTAATTAATAAATGCAACTTGTCTCCTGCCTGAGATTTAGAGATACTTGCTGCTTCTCTCCCTGCTGCTTTGAAGGTGACTTTTTTAGTACAGGTCCCTCACACTGGGAGGCCCTCATGGGATTTTGTTTCCTGGCATTCATGTGGGTGTGGGCTGTGGCAGCAGGAAAGTCTTTTCTCTCCTGGGCGGGAGGGAAGGAACTGAGCCACTGTTGCGTTTGGGGTTTCTCCAGTTAATGTGGCACAGCACAAGGAGCACATCTTTCCCACCAAACCCAAAGGCTTGGTTACCTTCAGCTGAGTGTATCCTGGGCAAGAAGTAAGCGTGAGCCAGCATGGAAGAACGTGGCAATTCTCCAAGGCCTTAGCAGGTTCTATAATAATCGATGGTTTTTGCCCATGAGTCACAATTCATCTCTAATCTTCCTCGGGGGAGGTGGGATTTGCTATCTTTAGTGCTCACGACTGCCGCTTTCCCGGGCTGAGCATCCCGCTGAGCCTGGACTCTGCTGCAGGGATGCTGACCTGGCAGCCGGCTGCGTTTCAATCCTGCTCCCTGTTTCTCTAGCCTTTACCACCAGCTGGCTTTGTGCAGTGGGTGCCGCAGTATAAATCATGTTAATTCCTGAGATGCTTTTCCACGGTAAGTCTGAAATTCCCATTTTGATTCGCTGGCTTGCCTGGCGAACTAAATTATTTTCATAGCCCCTTAAGGGCATATTGTCAGCCCGGACTTATTGCCGTTATACACCATTTCTGAAACATTAATATCTCTTCTAAATATAGTGTATTGACAAGGTATCTGGTATAGTGTAAATCCTTGGGACATTTGATCCAGATCATTAAAACTGAGTGAAGGAAGGGAGGAATAGATCAAGTTACCTTGCTGCTCTTAATTCAAACAAGCTATGAATTATTCATTCCGCTATTAATTCTACAGCCCTCCTGCTTTTTATTTATTTCTCTCTTTATTTATTTTTTTCCTCCCAGATAGACAGCTCCAAAAGGATGCTCGGGCTCTGGTAAGGGGAGATTTGCCTGCTGGAGGATGGGGTGCACAGGGCTGGGCTGCCTGGCAGTGCTGGCCGTGCTCTGCAGGGCTCTCGGGGATGCTGCCAGCAGAGGTAAGAGCCTGGTCCCAGCTCCCAGTGAGCTGGATGGGCACCCATGGTCCCTGAGGAGGGGAGGGCCATTTGCAGGTGCCACAGTGGCTCTGGGGTGTGAGTGGGTTGCAGCTTTCCTGCAGGGAGAGGGGCTGGCTTAGGCCAGGGGCAAGGAGCTGGGATCTGGAGTCACTGTGTGTGGTGGCAGCAAGCGTGGGACACTGCTCCATGCTTGGGTGTCTGCTTCATGCTTACCTTATTGAGGATTGCACATAGGGGTTGTCCTGTTGTGGTGCACAGGTGCCTTGGCGAAGGATTTGTTAGCTTCTGGAGTTGCACTTGCCTATATAAATCCATATACACATACACATTTATATGTGTGCATGTGTGTGTGTGTGGCAGGCATGCAATAAGCCTCTCACCTTACCCAGATAAAATGTCCCCCAGGATGCAGGGCAGGGTTAGCAGATGACACAGTAATTCAGGGGATAGAGTGGGCCAAGCAATCCCCATCCCAAAAATGGCAGGGCCTGTCTCACAAAAGGGCTGTGCCAGAAATCAAAACCCATCCCTGGCCCTGGTGCAGGGGCTCCTGAGGCCACACCACTGCCCTGTGGTGCCTGCTCATCCCCCACCTACACCCACCTGGGCTTCACAGAGCACCCCAAGGCTCTCAGCCCTTAATCCATCCATCTGCCTTCACCGTGGCTACTCACCTCTCCTGCAGGCTCCCCTCTTGGGTATTTATTTCAACAACATTATTCCTTTAGCACCAGCCCCATATTACTTCATTGCCTATCCCCAGTAATTAGCAAGGTGATTTTAGATCTGGCCAGACACACACACGTGGTGCTGCATCCCACATATCCCAGGACTCCCCTTGCTGGGGGGTCACCGTGCCACTGAGCACGATGAAAAGCAATGTGCACAGGCTGACTATTGATTTGCAATATACTTGGCCCAGATTGATAGCAGCGAGCACCCAGCCTTGTTTGGGAACCCACACGTGTCTCCTGGGGGCTAGGCAGGGTCTGCATCCCTCCCAGACATGATGTATGTGCCCCCTGTATCAGCCCCTTCACCCCAGCCCTAATCAGACCCAGGGGCAGGTGACAGCCGGCCCTCTCTCAGCCTTATTTTATAATAACCATGTCTCAGTATAAAGATTTCATTAGGAAATCGATCTCTACATGCATAACTCATTGTTCAGCTCATCGAGCCCTTCACTTCTGTTTCTCCCAGCTCAAATTCTCTGTTGCCACCGTTATATGGAGGGAGCACGGTCAATGGGAGGCACAAAGCTGAAGGGTTGGGCAGCCGGGGCACCAGCAAGCCTGGTACCACTGAGCCTTTAAAAGTCACTCCCTGCATCCTTTTTCCCAGCCATAAACAGGTGGGGATACTGTGCTGTCACTGTCAGGACAAGCGGAAGGGCACAGTTGAGCCCTGCTGCAGCCCTCACAGGGCAGCATGAGAAAAAGGGGTTCCATGGAGGGATGAAGGGTGTCCCTTGTCCTCCAGGGAGAGTGGGTGGACAAGCCCAGTGGAGGTCTGCAGGATGGTTTTGGTGGAGTGGTGGTGGGATGGAACCGGTGTTGTGCTCCATCCCATCTCCGTTCTTTCAGGCTTCCCCTGGAAAGGGGACATCACACCCACCTCTGTGTCCCCCAGGCATCAAATGTGGGGGAGTGCTTTCAGCACCCTCTGGCAATTTCTCCAGCCCCAACTTCCCCGGGCTGTATCCCTACGAGACAGAGTGCACATGGCTCATCGTGGTGGCCGAGGGCTCCTCCGTCCTGCTCTCCTTCAGCCACTTCGACTTGGAGTACCACGACACCTGTGCCTATGACTACCTCCAGGTCTACAACGGGGCTGCCCGGGACCGGGGCAACCTCCTGGGCACCTTCTGTGGCCACAGCCCCCCTCCACCCTTCTCCTCCGCCTGGCATGTCATGGCCGTGGTCTTCCGCTCCGACCGGCATGTGGCCAAGCATGGCTTCGCCGCTGCCTACAGGAAAGGTAGCAGGGAGGGGTGGTGCTCATGGAGTGTCCATCCATCTATCCATCCTCTTCCACTGCCCTCACCATCCTTGCCTCCTTGCAGATGCTTGTGGAGGGCAGCTGACAGGGCTCTCTGGGGAGATCACCAGCCCTCGCTACCCCGAGAGCTACCCCAATGACGCCGAGTGCCACTGGAGCATCGGGGGGGCCAGCGGTGGTGGCCCCCTCACCCTGGTGTTTGCTGACTTCCAGATGGAGGGGGGCCAAGGCTGTGGCTTCGACTACGTGGCCCTTTTCGATGGCCCCACCGTCGCTGCCCCCCGGCTGGGGCGTTACTGCGGCAGTGCCCGCCCGCCCCGCACCGTCTCCTCCACCCCACACCTCCTCATCATCTTCAAGTCGGACTTCAACATCGGTGGCAGGGGCTTCAAGGCTCATTTCTACTCGGGTGCGGGGGTCTCGGGGGGTGGGGCAGTGGGGACAGGCTCAGGGTTGGGGTGGTGATTCTCTCCCTCCTGCAGCAGCAAGAGGAGATGATATGGGGAGATCGTTTTGGGGAGAACCCATGAGAGGATGGTGTGAAGTGTAAACCAAACAATGCAAATGGTATCATGGTGGCTATCCCAGGCCCTGGGCTGTCCTCTTGAGCAAGAGTCACCCTTCTCCCTTGCTCATGCCATTCCCTGGGAATATGGGTTTTCCCATGTGATCCTGTATGACTTTGGCCACCTTGGGAGTTTCCATCCCCCAAAATTGCTGGCTGTCCATCAGCCAACACAAGGCTGGGAGCAGTGAGGTGAAGGGCAGAGCATCCTTTAGCAATAAGAGTGACTGCTCATCCACATCCAGGGGGCTTCAGGTTTGCTTTTGATTTTTCTTCCCCATTTTTCCCTGAGCAGGTGAGTGCCAGGAGGTGTTCACCACTGTCAAAGGGAATTTCTCCAGCCCTCAGTACCCCAACTTCTACCCCAACAACCTCAAGTGCCAGTGGAGCATCCACCTTCCCCCAGGCTACCGGATCAAGGTCTTCTTCCTGGACATGGAGCTGGAGGGCCGGAGCAGCCTGACGGGTGGCTGTGACTATGATCACTTGTCTGCCTTTGATGGTGGCACTGAGAATGGATCCCTGCTGGGACGCTGGTGTGGGCGGGAGAGCCTGGCACCTCTCACCTCCCGCAGCAACCGGCTGCTCCTGGTCCTCCACACCGACCGCAACACGGCCAGGAGGGGCTTCTCCATCTCCTACGTGGGAGGTAAGGTCCCACTTGGGTGCTCCTCAGTGCTGTAGTTCCATTGGGACATGCCTGAGACTGTGTAATTTCTGGAAGGATCATCAGTGAAGGTTCCTGCCTGCAGGAGCAGAGCCTGTGGCTCCGTAGGGATGGGGTGGAGGAAGATGTGGTGAGCGAGCTGCACTTCATGTTTAGTATTCAGGAGACACTTTCCAGCTTCAGATTCCTGTGTTTCTGCCACTGCCATGCTCCTGTTCCTCTCAGGGTGTGAGGGAGAGAAAACCTGGGGTTTTTTTAGAGGGCCAAAGCCCCAGAGCAGGTGACCAGTTCAAGCATCACAACCTTGTTTCCTGCTCCCCAGGATGCTCCAGCCTTGCCAGCACATGGCTGAGCAGGGAGACATAAACCATGTTCCCTCCTCCACTGGCAGCAGCACGGGAGGGTAGGAACCCCAGGGCACAGCATTCCCAAATCCACCTGGCCAGCCCTGCCTGGCACATCCTGCTGCTGGCATGCCCAGTGTCCCAGCCAGTGTGTCTGCAGCTGGTGGGAGGAGCAGTGTGTAACCTTCCTCCTCTATTTGCCAACCTTTGCACCTCGAACTTCAGGAAATTTATGGCGTTTGTTGTATTTCAAGATAATTACATCTGAGCTGACCTGTGGGTCAGGGATGATTCAGCCAGGGGCAGCCTTGCCAGAGGGCTGGAGCCGAGCAGGGCTGCTGGACTGGCAGCACAGGCGCTGGGAGGGCTGGCCCTGGGTTTTATCCCTCAGCTGCAAAATCATTCTTCACTTCCAGTGCAGCAGAAAGGATTTGGAGATATGTGGCTCTAGGAGTTAGAGATGGGATAGAGATTTGCCCTGAGTTTCTGCAGCCTCTGGAGGGAGAGAGGTTGTACTGAACATTTAGTAGGGCTGTAGTATGCACAGCAGGTCTATCCCTGTCCTTGTCCGGATGATTTCTCACTGTTTTACAGCCATGTGCAGGGACAGAATCTTGGTGTCACTGTGCCTAGTCATGGAGAAACCCTGCTCCAGAGGGAGCAGTTTGCAGACAGATAGATGGGGTGCTACTGGAGAGAGGGGGATATCCCATCACAGAGAGGGACGTGACATCTCCCAGCTGCCCAAGGCTCCTGCATCCCCTGTACACACTGCCAGATGCATGCTAGGGGAGGACAAAAGCTTGGATGTGGAACTGAGCCTCCCTTCACAGAGCTGAGCCTGCTGGCTGTGTTTGCCCAGTGATTCCAGCATCTGCTTGTGATTAACATCCTGCATGGCAAATCCAGCTGCCAGCACTGCCCAGAGAGCTGCTGCTCCCACCAGACACAGCAGCATCTCCCTGCCACCAGCCTCCTCAGGAGCCCAAAGGGACACCTCAGCTTCTACATTCACACCACAGCCCTTCAGCCATGCAGATATTTCCCTTCCTGCCTCCACACCCACTGGCCTTCAGCCATGCAGATAGTTCCCTTTCAGGCCCACCAAAAGGCATGGCTTGGGCAGGGTGTGTGTGATTTATGGCCATGGAATGAAAGCCTTCACGCCAGGAGAGAGGATCCACTTTCCCCTCCTCTTGATCTAATGCACTTTAGTTATTTGGTAAATCTTCTAATGGTTTTATAATGCACTAAGCGAAGCAAAGTGACACTATTTTTTCATATTGATTTTATTGCATCTTCCCAGTTTCGTAAGGCTGAGATTCAGAGGGAGCCTGGAATAATTCAATAATTCATATTGCCCAAGTGGTTAGTTCAAGCTGAGCAAGGATTCACTTTAAAGAGGAGGGTATTTTTCCTCCCTGTTTCTTTCCCTGTGTGGATGCTTTCTACATCCAGAGGGGCCAAACATGGTGCCAGAAGGAGAGAGATGGAGAGGGGCTGGGATCACCTTTGCTTTGCTCTTCGTCTTGGCATCATGGGCAGCCCAACAGCAGCTCCCTCCATACACTGCTCACCAGCTCCCCATCAAAATTAGCATTCTGAGGACAGTGCAGGGCTGGTGATGCTTGGAACAGGACCTGAGCTGGGCCATTCACCAGGAGGATGCCCCAGGGCCATGGCCCCAGCTCACCCTTTCACGAGGGCCAGGTGGCTGTCATGCAGCTGCATCACTCTGGGGCGTGCATGGGGATCCCTCCAAGATGTGTCTCCTCCATTGCATCACTGTAGAGTGTCTCTTGCAGGGGTGTTGTAGGATGCAGGGGAGCTCTGTGCCCACAGCAAGCCATCCACAAAGCTCTCATGGTCTGGTCCTGGGCAGCAACTCAAATGTCCTGCTGGCTTTGCAGTGATGCAGAGTGGCAGTGACAGCCTAATGGTGTTGCCTGTGGTGGCACTTGTGTGTCACTCAGAGACCTGGGAAGGAGGGTGAGGTTCAAAGAGGGTTGATGGTGAGATCTCTCCCTAGGATGGAAAACAGAGCAGTGCCTGGGAGCCATCCACATCTGCCCTCAGCATGGGACAGGGCTAAAATACTGATACTGACTGCTTTCTGCATTCCAGGTGTAGCTCCTTTTGTCCTGAAAACTCTTGACCTGGGTCCACCTTGTTTCTGTCCCAATAGTTGTGCCCATGAACGTCAGCTGCACCCGCACAGACTTCCACATCCAGATCCCTGTGCAGTCCCTGGCCCAGCTGGAGAGGAATAGGATTTATTTGGGGACTCCCTCCTGTGCAGCCCATGTGGTTGGCAGGAACTTTAAAATTCACACCAGGTTTGACACCTGTGGCACTGAATCCCAGGTAAGCGGTCAGCAAAGCCTCCCTTAAAGCAAGCTGTGCACATGGTTAGCCCTGTGCTGGAGTACTGGAGAGGTATTCCCAGTCCCTCTCACATTTTCCCAGTAGATACTGGCCTGATTCATGGCCAAACCCTCCAAACCCCTGTGAAAAGGAGCTGCACGAAGCCCCGATGAGCCATGTCCCTTGTCTTGCAGAGACACAACAACACATCTGTCATCATCAGCACCCTCTACATCGATTTTTCAGTGGGAGACCAGGAGGACATCCACCAGTATGAGGTGCAGTGTGAGCCAAAGAGGAAGGAAGCCTCAGTGACCCTTATTGCTGGCCCTGATCCATCCAGGCTCAGCCAGGCAGAAAACCTGGTGGATGCCCAGCAGCGGGAGGGGGAAGCAATGGATGCCCGTGAAATCAAGAGCCAGGACACCAGTGACATTGTCTTCATCAGCATCTGCATCCTGGCTGGGCTCCTCATGGTCATCGCAGTGGTGGGGCTGGTGCTTCTCTAGGATGCTCTTTCCAGACTCCAGGAATTGCAATCCTAGTTCTGCCCAGGGCAGAAAGGCACCTCAAAATCCACCCTCACCCCAGGCTAAGCCCCAACACAACTGCCCAAACAGAGACACAGCTCCCAGGCCCTGAAACTGAGCCTGAACCCAACCTCCACCTTCTCCTAGTGCCTGAAAAATCTGGGCAGTAGGCAGCCATTTCCCTTCCCAATTTGTTTTCCTCTGTCTCAATCTGTCCATTTGGCTCAGGAATGCAATTCTTGTGCTCCCTAACTCTTCCCGCACCTGCTTCAATTTGTTTTCCCCGTAGTGCTGCTGCTTTCAGGAAAGTAACGTTGTTTGCCAATGGCTGCAAATCTTCCTGTCAATTATTTCTAGCTGAATTCTTGAAGGTACAAACCATCCCCAAATGCAGCTATATTCCCAACAAATGTTCTCTATGCTCCCAGCCCGTGCTTGGGGGGGACTGTGGAGCTGTTATAGGGATCTCCACCTGGCACACACAGATGTAGCTCATGTAGTTCTCCCAGGCGATGTTTCTGGGGGTCTGTGGGTGATGTGATGAGATGCATTCGCTGTGCCCTGGAGCTCCTCATTTGATCTCCTCATGTTGTCTCACCTTCTCACAGGACTCACCTGAGTGCCTCAGCCGCCAGCAGCTGGAGGGGAGGAGAACAATCCTCTTCTCCTCTGTGTTTTCCTCCTTTCCAACATATCCAGGTGTCCATGGTTGTGAACTCTGTACCAGCATCACTCCTGAAGTGTGAAAACGTGGGCACATTCTGCTGTGGCCTGGGGAGATGTTGGAGTCTGGAGGTTTTGGTAACCCTGTAAAGACAACCTTGGCAGGAGGGGCTGCCTTCCCTGGGACCTCAGTGACACCAGACCTCCACTCGTGGTCCCTGCAGAAGGTGAGCTCAGCACTGAGAGCATGAAAATAAGAATCCTGTGATCATCTGCCCCTCCAGAAAACATGGGATCCTCACCAAGAGCCCTGATGGATGGCTGAATAACCCCTGTCTGCCTCTTGTGCCACCCCAGCACAAAGGACATTCCCCTGCAGCATCAAAGAGGGGGTGGCTGTCACAGAGCAGCCTGTGTTCATCCCCATGGGTCAGAGCCAGCGTCCGTCAAAGCCTCGTGAAATCTTGCTGTGGAAAGAGGCCACCCCTCCTCCTCCAGCCTGTGTAAAACACACTGCAGTGCAGGGAGAGATATTAGTGTCCCAGTGTGGTCATTCAGGGGCACAGCAAAGCCCTCGTGCTGCTGAACCCAGCAGTTAGCAAGGACTGACAGGAGAGTCCTGTCTGTGAAAGGCTGCCCTGACTGATGTCCTGCTTCCCTCTGGGACAGTTCTGTTCATCAAGGCGTCAGAGAAAGCAGCACCAAAGGAATGGCATGATGATCGAGCAGCTTTTCCTCCTGGATTGCAGCAGCCCTGAGAGTGTCTGGGGAGGGAAGGAGGCACGAAGCTGCGCATGCCTCCTAACGAGGAGCCTTCGTTATCAGAGCCTGGATTGATTTGGCGTTTGTTGGTGCAACACGTCGGCAAATGCGAGATTTCCGAGGGAAATATTTGCCAGCGCCGTTAAGCTCCATTAGGGCAATGTTTTGAGAGCCTGTTGTGTGCAGAGATGGTAAACAAGGCCAGCCCCCCGCGCTGCCTGCAAAGCCTCGCTGCCGGTTAATTGCTGGGTATAGAACTGTCAGCTTGAGACCATAGTTACAAGATTTGACAACTGAAAGACACTTAAAGATATAATTAACCTTCTTGGTGGCCCAGATTTTGCTGAAGCAGGTGAGCACTGCGGCTGCTCATGCCTGGCGGGGAGCCCACAGCACCCAGCAGCATCAGCCCTTGCCTGCAGGTCAGGCACCTCCTTGCCCAGCTGGAGCCTCCAGAACCCTGTGATTTGCAGGGGAAAAGGTTTTTCTGGGTAGCTGGTGGTGTTGCATTCAAATGAGGAGTTGGACCTGGTCCCAGGGTCCAACAGCAGAAGGCACCAGTGCTGCACTCGCCCCAGGGAGGGTTTCTAGCTCTGCCTCCAGTTCACACCCACTCGAGCATCCCTGGGTGCAGTGCTCCCTGTGGATGTCACAGGGATCCTCAGCACCCACAGCCCTGCAGGGTGTTATCCAGGAGTCATGGACGGGGTGATTAACACGAGTTGAATGCCTCCAAAAGCCCTTTACTCACTTGTTTCTGATGGCATTCAGAGCTGCATCTGCCACCAGCAGTGAGCCACTCGAGCCAGTCATCCCAGTCAGCGAGGAAAGCCTCTGGTGCTCGCCAAACACCAGCCCTCCTCAGCCTCCAGTCATCCTCCACCGTGTCTCAGGTCTCCCCCTGCCCTGCAGGAATTTGCTCACTGACATCACCTATAAACCAGGTCTTCCCTGACAAACTGCCCCAGCTCAGGATGGAGCCCAACAGGGGAGAGGGATTGCCCAGGTTATTTCATTAAACAAGCCCTTCTTCTCATATAAAAGCTGCTCAGATGAGTGGCAAACAGATATCAAGAATCCATCTCCAGCATTCCTTCCCTCCTCCATGCCTGTGGTCCTCCCACATCAGGCCTCAGTTTCCCTCCTTAGCATTTGCCTGGTGCTACCCGAGCAAGCAGGAGAGCAGCAGGCATGGGCAGCACTCCCGTTGCTCATCTGATTATTTATTTAGAGCATGATGACTCGAATGAGCCGGGCTGGATGCAGCCACCCCATTTCCTGGCTGTGCTTATGGACGTGGAGTCGCTTCTCTCCGGAGCAGACAAAGGCTTGGCTGTCGTGTGGGAGAGACTCTCTCATCCCTCTGCAAATGTCTGCTTGCAAATCCGGTGAAGAACTCTTGGAAAATTGTAGATCATAGAAAACAGGACTGCAAGAGCCCCCAGGGGATCAATTGGTTTATTCCTCTCCCTCCCTGGGGAAATCGCCCCTACTGGAGAGAAGCTGTGCTAAAATATCCGAAAAATCTCAGCCATGCTCTCTGTGTTTTCTCTGCTTACCAGGAAGGTTTTCCTGATGTGTCACACTGTGAGGGTGTGCTGGTGGGGGATGTGCTTTTGTGCTGTTGTGCTGCACAAGAGAGTAATGGTGAAAGTGCCCCAAAATGGGCACTGCTGCTGGCACAAGACCCCAGTTCCTCTGCCTGGAGACCCTGGGGCACTGGGCAGGACTGGGCATCCCACTGGGAAGCCCAGCAAGCATGTGGTGTCATTATCCACCTCTTCCCAGGCAGTTTATTCTATGTGATGTTCACTGTAAGTTTTCTTTGGTGACACCCACAGTCCTCCTTTCTTCCCCTGTTCCTCTGCTCAGAGGATTATTTGTGTCTTTTCAGTTTTTATACTCTAGTCCCACAGTCTGAGAGAACTGACATGTTCGTGACACCCAGGGAGCTAGTGCTGGAGCTGAACCCCATGACTGAGGATGCTGCTGGTGTGCAGCATTAAGCTCCCTCAGTGGGCACAAATCCTGCTGCTTTGATTAATACTTTGGGATTTTTTTTCCCTTCTTTCCAAAGGTACCCATAGCTGGGCGCATGCTCTGTGTCTTCCACCCTTCCCAAAATCCCTCAGCTCCAAAAGCGGAGGTGTGAAGGCCTGGAGAGTGGCTGATCATGGCAGCAGCCAGGAGAGAGCTGCCTGCAAGCTCCTTGCTTCCCATGCAGGACACATGTGGGATGGCTCTGGGCACCGAGGTTGGTAGCCCTGACAGCCCCAGAGCAAACCTGGCCCTCAGCACTGCCCAGCCAGCCCCAGTCCCACACTGGGGCACAGCTAAGGACCACCAAGCCAGGAGGAACCACTTCCACCCTGCTTTAGCTCTTTATTTTTCCCTTTCCCCAGGAATGCCAGGAATTAAGCCAGCTGGGCTTCCCCTGCATCCTCTCCTCAAACCTTTTTGGGTAATTTAACAGGCACTGGCCCTTGGGCAAGCACAAGGGCAGTTCGTAGGCTGGAGCAGGGGTGAGTTTGCTGCTCCTTGGGGTGGTTTTCTTGGGGGTTGGTGTGTAAGGCCAGGAGGTCACCAACTACTTCTGCCATGCAGCCAGTCATGGCTCCCCAGGAGCTTGGCATGGAAGGGTCAGTGGGTGTGGAAGGACAGAGCTCACCAGGTACCCACAGTGGCCACAGTGACACACATCCTGCCACGAGGGTGTCCCTGCCTTGGGGATCCAAGTACCTGCTGGAGACCCTGGCTGTGGTGGCACAGATGAGGAGGCAGTAGTCAAGCAGCCCAGCCATCTGGGAAAACATAATGGATCAAGCATATGGACAATTAAAAATGCAATGACGGCATTTACCGGGAGCTGTTTTCCAAGCTTATTTTAAGCCCTGTTTCCTGATCATCACAGCCCCAGGGACAGCGAGGGCCCTGCTTGTGGGGATTTTGGTGTGTGGAGGCTGAGTGCACTGTGATGGGTGGGAGAGTTCACAGCTGGATTTTGAGCTTACAGTCATGTCTCTCTGGCAGCTTTGGGGGTGCAGATTTGACCCTGCCTTGTCTCTCTGGCTGGCTCTGCATGTTGCAGCCCTCCTCCTCTTTCCTCTATCTGGGACAGGAGTGCAGTGTTTGCAATGTGAACATTCCAGCTTAGGCAAAATATTGGCCACAGCAAAAATTATTTTGGCTTTTTTTTTTTTTTTCTTCCTGGCTGTGCTAGAGGAACAGTGTTTGTCCATTATAGGAGCACCCTTTATAGGGAAATATCTGCTTGCTAGATAATAATATATAATTAGCAAGGATCATTCCATAATCTAATTTAATTGACAGAGACCGTGGTTGTTGTTCAGGGGACTGCCAGCACAAGAATTAGAGCATCATTAATTGCAGTGTAGCCCTGGCATGGCTTCCCTTTTTTGCTTCCTGTCTGAGTTCCTTCGTGCCTCAGTTTCCCCTCCTGTGAGGTGCTAGTTCATCCACCTGAATGTTGCTGTGCCTGGCATGGAGGAGCAAGGTTTTCCTGGCTGTGGCCAGCTGGGCTGAGGAATTCCTTCATTTCCCTCCCTCTAGCTCTTCTCTTCTGCTTCCCTCTGTCCCTCCACTGCTCCAGCCCTCAGTTCCTGATCCATAACATACCCTGGGAGGGAAGTTCCCAGAGCCTCCTTTGGGCTCCAAAGGACATCTGTGGTTGCTCCTTGCCTTAATATCTCTTAATCCAGGGCCAGTTTAGCCAACCCTTCATATTACAGGGCTGCCAGGGAAGCAAATGAGATCTAAAAGTTTGGGTTCTTTGTGAAGAAACCTTTGAAAACCCTCTTGAAAGATGAAAACTGGTGAGCTGCTGTGCATTCTCTTTTCCAAAGGACAGGGAGGATCTTGTCTACTCCCATCTTCTTTCACCCAAGTAATTTGCAGCAGGACAAAGCTCTCCTGAATTGTGCCAGCTGATGGGGAACAGAGCAAGCTGTCATCTCCTGCCTTCCCAAATTTGCTCTTCAGAAGGCAGGGTCAGAAGTCAGCTCTGTCAGGAGTGAATTCCCTCTTCCATCCCTCCTGGTGCTGCCCAGAGCCCACCTGTGTTCCCCAAGCATGGGGAGGGGGATCAGGAGATGACACCTTCAGAAGGTGCTTCCTTCCTTTCTTTGCTGGGTGCAGCAGGTCCTTAGAGATCTGCCAGCTTTATGTATACACCCCTTTGCTGGAAGGAATCTGTGGAATAGGCTTAACCTGGAAGATAAAAGGGAAAAATAAGAGCTTTTCTCTAGATTGGGTGCCTCCCTCATTTAATGTTTCCCCTGTAAAAAACAGGGATTTCAAAGGCTCCATGCCAGAAAAACTGAGCACAAGGGAGCCACTGCTCAGCCCCTTCATCCTCCCTTTTAATCTAGAAGGGCTTAGCCAGCATGAAGACTGGGCTGCATCACCCACGGGAGGGAAGGAAGAGCCAAGGAGCAGCAAACTGATCCAGCAGGTAACCCAAGGCATAAATAAACACAGTTGTGCAGGTGAGGCTGTCCCAGGGAGGGAAACTGGTTTTTATAGACTGATTAAAAACTTCATTAGTGCCAGGTATCAAGTATCCTGTTGTCACATTCAGCATCACCCTTTGGGAAAATGAAGTCCTTTTTGGCCTATTGCTTTCCCATCTCTTGTTTTTTTCTTTCCTCACCTTCCTTTCTGGTTTTTGTCCTTAAAGTGTTCCCAGGTTCTCTGAATTCCTCCTGTGCTGTGGGTCTTGTGTCCAGTTCTTGAGACTCTCTTCCAGTTCCTCCAGTTAGTTCTATGCAAAGCTGAGTCTGTGAATCCAAATGTTACTGCCAGCTTTAACATCAAGATAAAAGAAATGGACCCAGAGCTGGTGTTCCTTTGAAACAAGTTGGGCAAAAATATCAGCCATTAAACAGAGGAAATTTATAGGAGAGTTTTTGGCTCATGTGCAGCAACTCTGCATCCCTGAAGTTACTTCCCAAATGAAAAATATTTGACACTGCCAGACTGTATCTGACCTGTGTGGGAAACTTCTTTGGCCTTTCATCTAGACCAGAAGTTCCAAATCTTCAGGAATTTTGCTTCTCACATGTTAGGCAAATAGAGAGAACCCAGCCTAGCACCAGGAACAGGAAGCTGAAAATAAACACTTGGTGTGGCAGCTCTGATGTAAAAGCTGTGTCATTCATCGATCCTGAAGCTCTCCTGACAGTCCAGGATACATTAATTCAATTACAGCTGTGCAGTTTGAAGCTATTTAAGTGGGAAATGGAGCTGATTGCTTCTAAGAAATTGAGGGTTTTCCTATTTCTTGCTGCAGCCTGGTCAACAAGTATTACATCTTACTGTTACCCACACCATCACCACCCACTGATCTGCCAATTTCTGCCTCCAACACACCTAACCTTAACTTCCTACAAATGAAACATCTGTGTTCAGCTGTTTGAGGACACCTTCAATGTGTACAGGTAAAACTGATCTTGCACTGGCCCAAGCAAACAAATCAGGGTTTAGATATTCTTAAGAGAACCTGCAACTATCTCATTAAATTTATGGAGTTCAACACCTCAGGTGAGTTTTGGGTGTTTCTTCTAGGGTCCACAGAATAAAAAAGTATGTAGCAGGTCCAAGTAATGAGAGTCATTTTTTAGGGTGAACACCATGCCTGTCACAGCCTTAGTAATAGCTTATGGAGAACAAGACAACTTGTGGCACGAAAGAAATCAGAGCAAATATAGAGGCAAGATTTCCAGTTTTCAATAACTAGAAAGAATTTAAACAATAGTTTGTTGCTTAGATTTTTTCACACGATCATTCTGAACCATGTTCCTTTTGGAGAAAAAAAAAAGCCTTTAAAAGGAGTATTTAGTTTTATTTAGAAAATTCATTACAGATTTTTATCACGTCACAGTAAGAACAAGCACCATGCTTACATGTTACAAGCACCATGAGTGAGGTTTGGAAGGCTGAGTGAGCTGCTCATTGAACAGCAGAGGCATCAGATAGCACCTATAATAGCACCTATACCCTGGGGCTTTAGAAAATGCCCCAAATCACAGGATGATTGAGATAATGGAATAAGAGAGAGCAAGTTACTGAAAGCCATTTTGCATCCTGCTCTGGAATGCAGCAAAGGGAAATCACCTTGGCAAAAGAGCTCTTGTCACAGACAGGGCCCAGCTGCAGCAGATGTGGCTGATTTAGGGCTAACTAGAGTTTGCAATTATCCACTAGGAATCCCCTCCCATGGACTAATTACCCTGAATTCCCAGTATTTCCAACCAGCACAGCACAGAGCTGCTCCTTTAAAAGGGTTATTCAGCTGATTACACCTGAAGATCCACATCAGGGATGGAGCTAAACTGAGCTATGATAAACAGGCAGAAGAGAGAAACAGGTGAGTCAGAAAGTATGGAAAATATACAGCAGAGTAGAAGAAACTTTCCTTGCAACGAGCCCACATGGATTTCTACCAAGTCAGATTTATAGCACCCATTCCATCATTATTTCTTCCCTCCAGCAGCCCTGTTCATGGAGTGGTGCAGGGAGTCACACAGTCAGCCCTCCTGCACTCCCCTCTCCACAGAAAGGGCTCCCAGTTCCACGGAGATGCAGGCACAGGAAGTTCTCCCTCAGGATTATGCACAACACCTCACTTCTTATGGCTCTGTACAAAGGCAGGGACAGTGAGTGTGCCAGCCTTGACTCCTGCCCGGGTCTCAGGTTTGTGCTTTAATGAGAAGACAAGGGCTCGCACGGCCCTGCGATACGGAGCGCTAATGAGGCGGGAACAGAGATGAAAAGCTTCGCGCTCAATATTTTCAGCCAGTGGGTGATCAATCTGAAAACAGCAAAGTATAAAATTAGATCTTTACATTTAATAAGGAGGCCAGCTGATTGAAATTGGGAGTTCGGTGCTTTTCAGTGTTTCTTCATTAATCAGCTTAGATTCAAGGAAATCTGCTTCCCATCACCAGTGTAACAGGAAGAGCAATTTAATTCCACCCTAGCAATTAAGGGACAAGGCAACGTGGTCAGTGGCAGGGAACATATCCCCACCTCCAGCTGGGTGGCAGTACTTTGCCATCACCACAGGACACTAATCTGTGACAAGCTTTGGGTATCAAGCTCAACTGCAATTATAAGCTATGCTGCAGTGTCTCCATAAAGCTCACTTTTGATCTTGCTGATATAAGGTACCTTGGATACTATTTTAAACTCGATTCCAACAGCAACTCTAAGACATGCCAAACACTTGGCAACTCTGCCAGGTACTATAAAGGGAAATGTGGGATCTCTGTGTGTAGAAGGAGGTGTAATTAAGAACGCAGAAAGGGATTTGCTAAATGTTAATTATGTAGTTATTGCTTCCACGTGTGCCAAAAACTGTAATTCAGCGCAGTTTAGGAAAAAAAAACCCACCCTTCAAGAAATGGTTTTAATTTCACTTCTGCCTTTTGTGATGGGGAATCTCCCATGCTTTGCATGGAGGAGATTCCAGTGAGCCAAGTAGTATTCCAAGTCCTTCACTCATGCTGGTTTTGCTACCCATCACTAAAGCCCCTTGGATCCCTCCATCCCCACCTTGCCTTCTCCTTTTTGTCAGCCTCTCAGGTGTCCCTGCTCCCCAGCTGCTGCACCTCTGTGGCTCCCCTGCCTTTATAAGCAGTAAAACTGCTATGACCTCGACTTGCACATGTGGTGGCTGCAGGTGCTTTCAAGTGAGTCCTGTTCAGAGGCAATTTTGCATTACCCAATTCTGTTTGTTTTAGGGTGGTACCACAGATTTAGACTTTACTACCAGTCTAATCACCATGCATAGCTGTGCTTTCTAAGAACTAAGCCTGACCCAGCAAAGGTGAGTTCCCACCTTTCTGAGGCATTCCTACAGCAAACCTTCCTTCTGTGCTGCCCCAGTCTAGATGGACTGGAAGCTGGAGAGGTTGTTCTCACAGCTAGCAAACACAAAACTTTGAAATTCTTGGGTGCTTCTACTTGACTTGTCATTTAAAGGATAATTAATGAATAAATTGAAAAGGATAATTATGGCATTTCACAGACCAAGCAAAGTAGTTATTAAGCCTTACAGCAAAGCCCTGTTCATTTAGTTAAATACACCTGAGGGATCTGGTATTTATCACCACTTCATATACTGTCAGCCTGGCCTCTCTGTTTTTGCTATAGATTTAAATTTACAAATATTTAATTAGGAAACACCCAAAAGGTCCCACTGTTGCTTTCACAGCTGTTTAGTAGGAAAAGCTTCATGTTCTATTAATTTCCTCCTTCTCTTGTGTAGCCCAAATGCAGTAGCTGCACAAGTAATGTGTTGACAGGTTATGAAAGTAACAGCAAATACACCTCACAATTAGCAGGTTTACTTTGTTTAACAACCAAAAAACATTATCTACCTTGCAAAGGAAGTTACTTATAAATAGGGATGAGCTGTGAATTCCTAAAAATGGGAACAGATCACCTGGTCTTGTCCCCACTCTGCAGGCAGGACCAGCTTTGCAGTAGCTCTGGATGGAAAAGGTTTAACTTGTTCCAACAAGAAGGAATTTTTTGAGCCACAAACAAGTGGCTCTGAACTGTACCTCTAATTCCAGGGCTTCACAGAGCAGCTTCCGAGCTTTATTCCTGAAAGCCTCGCTCTTGGGATCACTCCTGACCTCAATGGAGGGCCTGTTGGAGTGAGTCCTGATGAAGGTTCTCCACTCCCTGTAGATGTCCCTGGCGAGGCTGGACACATCCTGATCGGGGTGTTTGCGCATCTTGTTCACCGTGTGACCTGGAAAACAGGAACAGCTCCTTTGGGACTGCCAGGCGGGAAAAATACAACTGACACCAGCCAAATGGTGCTGGTGATAAAGCAGCCACACACATTTTTAACTCAGGGCAGTCTTAGCAAAACAACCAAAGCATTGACACAAACATAAATACAAGGTGATTAGGAGTTAAGCATGGAGCCTGAGCAATTAGCAAGGAATTGTGAAAATCACCTTCCCAGGTCACTGTGGTGTGGAGTGACACTTATGTAACACAGGGCTACACTATTTTTTCACACAGATTCTGGATCTGGGGAAAGCTTTTAAGCTTGGCCTACAAAAAAATACTGGTTTTCCACTAGAAACCCCTTAACAAAGCAAATGTTGCTGGTGACAGCTCTGCAGCATTTTAAAATGTAAATACCACAGTGACTCCAAGCAGAGGGCCTGGCAGTGCAGAAGAGGCTTTACCCTGCAAGGAGACAAAAGGCACCTTCCTGCTTCCAGAGAGGTGTTTTTCCTGGTCAGGAGCGCTGTTGGCCAGGAGATGTCACTGTTAGGCTTCGGTGGCTCTTCCAGCCCGGCTGCATTCATGCAGCCACTGGGAAAAATCTCGGGAAAAGCATAAATAAGCTGAGCATGGCAGATGAAGCACAGTTCAGAGGGATGGGGAAAGGGGCGGATCGCAGCTCCTCTTCCAGGGCTCTGTGGCAAACAAAGGCCGGGATGCTCTCCATGCTCAGGAAAGGCAGGGACCATGTGGTCACACATTATCCCTCCCCCAAGTCCTAGGGAAAAGAGGCAGAGCCGTTTGCAGGGAGCTGTCCATCTGCTGGGGATTCCTCAGCGTGAGGATGCAGGAAGCAGTTCCGGGCCAGTCTGAGGAGATTTTCTCACACCTTCAGAGGATTCAGCTAAATCAGATAAATGAGCCACGTCTTGGATGGCAAGAGAGCACTGACAGACAGCAGAAGGAATAAAACACACAGGTAGTAAGAAGAGCTTTTCAAAACCCTGACAACAAAAGGGGTGATGCAGTATTCCCTTGGAGGAAAGCTGACTTTTTCAGTACAAGCTGTGAAAACTGCAGGCTGGATATCAACAATATTTCATTGGCAGCGATTTCCTCATTTCTTAAAAACCTTCCAAACTAATCTCTTGTGTACTGACAAGCCAAGCAGACACAAGACAGACTAATATTCACAGTCTAGATAGACCAGATGTACCTATTTTAGTGGAAAGTAACACTTCCTTGGAAGGTATTTTCTTCTTCAGCTCCTCCAGAGCTTCCATCAGGTTTTCTTTCGGTTGCCCAGGAAGCTCAAGTATAGACTTCCATCGTTTTATGTCTTCCACAACCACAACTCTCTGGGAAAGAGAAAAGCCATTAGGAAAGTGGAATATTGTTATGATAAATATGGACACTGCCTTTCATCTCAGCTAATGGAGCTGTTATCAACACATGAATTATTGATCATGGCACAGAAGATATGATGGGTACTTGCTTGGAGTTAAAAAACTCCTGCAAATCAAGACTGAAGCAGCCAGAAAGCAAAGTGAGAGGATTCACCCTGGTCTGCCCAACTATGGGCATGTAACAGCAAACGTCTGCTAGAAGTGTTTTGAACTTAAGGAACCCCTTGTATAAATGTCTCTGGATAGGAAAAGGGATTAAGAGGAAGGTGGCTGATTAGCCTTAGAATCCTGCTCAGAATGGCTTTAAAAGTAAAACAGTGCCAGCAAGGTGACAAACAAAGCTTTGGGGCACATGAATGCAGACCTGAGTATACTGGACAGTCACAGTGTTTTTCACTGGTTTTGCCACAGACTTTGGCAGAACAGTGCAAGTCTCCTATTTTGGATGTGAAGCATCTTATTCACCAGTGGTCAGACAGCTGGGGTGCTTTATACACCATCTTTTTGATTTCTGGCTTACATCGATGAACTTTAGATGTTTTGCTTTTGTGTTTCTACAAGCAGGGGCCAGGAGCAGCTCAGCTCTCGCACAGGTCCCACGCAGGACGGTCACGAAACGAACCGAAGGGCTTTCCTGGCTGGGGAGGGAAGAGAGCCAGCTGGAAATCCTGGAGCTGGCGGTGTCACCGGGCTGTGCTCGGATCGTGTGCCCAGGCTGGCCGAGTTATAACCCCTGGAACCCGTGCCAAGGCAGCAGTGCCTCCGCACCGGTGTAACTCCACTTCCTAGCGAGGATCCCACCTCCCTGCTGCACAGATTTCGCTACAGAACGGTGTTCACACACCGCTCCTCCCCGCCGCCCCGCCCTGCCGCACCCGCTGCCGCGGGCTGACAGCTCCCCTCGCCCCGGGAGGCCGGCCGGGCCGTGCCCCCGCTCCCTCCCGCCGGTGACCTGCCTTGAGGGACTCGAGGGTGACCTGCCGGCAGGCGCGGGGCGCGGGCGCGGCCCGGCGGGGGCTCTGCGGGCTGCGGGCGCGGCGCACCACGAACCGGTCCATGCTCGCCTCCGCCGCCCTCCCTCACGGAAGCCGCCGCCACCACCTCCGCCCCGCCATTTCCGCCCGGTAGTTCCCACCGCGGGCGAGGCCCTATGGGATGGGCGCTGCTGCCCGGCGGCACGGACTACACTTCCCGGCGGGCCTCGCGCGGAAGGGAGTTTGGTTGCCCTGCCTTTTCCGCCCGGTAGTTCCCGCCAGGGGCGAGGCCCTATGGAATGGGCGGGAATGCCCCGCAGCACGGACTACACCTCCCAGCAGGCCCCGCGCGGGGTGAGGTGCACATCTCGCGAGAGGCTGCCGGCGGCCGGTGCCGGGGCGGAGGGACGAAGATGGCGCTGCGGCGGGGAGGCCTCGCCGTCCTCCTCCTGCTCCTGCCGCTGTTCCTGGTGATCCGGGCGGAGGCCGCTGCGGGGCCGCTCCCCGCCGCCTCCTCCGAGGCCTTCGACTCCGTGCTGGGCAACACGGCGTCGTGTCACCGCGCCTGCCAGCTGACGTACCCCCTGCACACCTACCCCAAGGTACGGGCGGCCCTTCCCCTCACCTGCGCCGCTCCCCTCCGCCTCCCTCAGGGCAGCACGGCCTTCCCTTTGCCCCTCTCCCCCTGCAGCTCCGTCTCTTCTCCAAAGACAGACACTTCGCGATGTAAATAGATGAGTAGGCTGCCGCTTGCCAGTGAAGCGCTGTTGTCAAAGTACAGCTTTGTCAGTGCTGGGGCTTTTGTGGGTTTTGGGTGGTTTGCTGCTCTTTTTTCCCTCCTGTTCCTAAAAAGGCAGCTGTAATTTGGTTTGGGCTGCTCCATATTTTGGGCACTAAAACAGTGCTGTGTTCGTGGCAGGGCAGAGATCCTGTGGCAGGGCAGAGATCCTGAGTCAGGGCGCCAGTGCGGCACTGGAATGTTGAAGGCTGAAGCATAAATGATGACAAACAAGTAGCTCGTCAGAGTCTTCATGAGAATTTTTTATCTCATTATAAAAATACTGAAATAGTGTCTGATAGGAATTTAATTTCATACCCCAGAGTTTGCTGTTGGTTCATGCTTTGCACAGATTTGAACTACAGGCTTAAATTTGGAAAATCTGGGATCAAAAAATCTCATCTTCCTTGGTTCTTTGTTGGCAATGAACTTCATTCAGCTGCAGCTGTGTTGCAGGTAGAACTCTTACCCATGTTTGGGATTTCACAGGAAGGCAGCAGGCAAGTGGAGCAGTGCCAGGAGTTTTGCCTGCTTCCCCGTGGAATTCAGTTGATTTTGTAGCTGATACTGGTGTCCCCATGGAAAGAAGTAACAGGGAGCTGTGCGGAATATGAGTAAATTTACACGTGTACTTATGGCTTGTGTTGGCACATTGCTCTTGTTTCTCTTGCAGGACCTTTGAAGTTCACGGAGGGCTGATGCTTCTGTGATTTTTATTGTACTTTTGAATTTTGTTACTTTACTTTCTGAATATGAATTTCGTTATGTGTTGTTGGTGCTGTTCACTAATACAATCATGTCTTTCTTTACGTTTAGTGTTTGTTCTGTTTGTCACAAAACCACTGGTGGAATCAAAGGAAATTTGTTTTAGTTGTGATTGGAAAATAAGACAAACTTTATTGAGACTGTCATAGAAATCCATCTGTAAAGCTGATTTATCTGGATATCAAATTACAAAACATGTTTTCTGCAACAGCACCACCCACCTTGTCAGAGTTGAGTTTTAATTTATATTCACAGTTTTCTACTCTTGTGCCTTTAAAGCACATGAGCTTGTGGTCTGTTACAATGGCCAGTTCATTTACAACAGGTTGTACAGGAGGTGTGTTGTGTTTGGCTGTTGTTAAATTAATTCAGAGCCTGTTTTGCTCCTGTGCAGTTGTTTGAGTGGCTGCTGGCTTTGCAGGTCTGATTCATGGGTCAGTGACAGGGTGTGGTCAGAGGAGGGACACTCCTGTGACAGAGGTTGTAGTTCACATCCCTCCCCATGGTGCTGTGGACAGAAGAAGTACAAGGTGTAGGATTTCTGTGTTTGCTTAATTTTAGTAGCTGTCAGTGGGGAAGCACTTTTGCCCTTCAGTTCAATATCATAAATAAACATTTGTGTTTGTGGAGCTGATGTGGCAGTAAGCAGAAAACCAGGATGCTGTGTCAGACATCAGATGATAATCTCTTTTTCTGACAGTTCTGTTGCAGTTCTGATTAGAGTCATTAGTCTGCTTAGATACATTGTATTACAGTATCAAAATTACAGATTTTCTGTCCTTTCCTGCTGGGTTTTACTATTTAAGTTCTGAGAATGGCGATTTTCTACTCTTTGTAGGGTTAAACATCAATAAATCATTGACAACACTGGCTCTTAATTTCAAACAAAATAGTTTCTAAACAATTCACTTTTCTTGAGAGCTGTAGGTCTGAAATTACAAAACAGAATTTGCTGTTCCAGATTTGTCCACTGAAGAAGGAAGAGCTCTGACTGAAATAAATTCAGAGGTGTGTTAGTGCTGCTTGGCTTGGGTTTATTTCAGGTCATCCCGTGTCATGTTGAGCTGGGTTGTATGTCCAGTGGAGGGAAGTAGGACAAAAAAACCCAACTAAACAAAAAAAAAAAAAAAAAATCTTTGTTTTCTGACAATTTGTTGTGGACTGGAGGGATGCAAGCCTTTTCTTGTGCCTCCCCAGGAAGAGGAGCTGTATGCCTGCCAGCGGGGCTGCCGACTCTTCTCCATCTGTCAGTTTGTGGACGATGGCGCCGATTTGAATCGGACCAAACAGGAGTGCGACTCTGGTGAGCCCTCAGAACCCTTCAGCACCCAGTCATCTGGATATAACAGAGGGGGGAGAGCAATGTTTGAAGGGGTGGTGTTAAATTGGTGGCATTCCTTCAGTTGCTTTGGGTTTAACAGCTTCTTAAAGTCTATGTACAGGGTATTTAAAAAAAAAAGTCGTAGGGGTTGTTCTCTGTGAGTTTCTCCTTAGTGTTGCCATTTTCCTGAATTTCTTAAGTATCATCAGTCTCTGTAAAAAAATTAGAAATACTTCATTTTTGTATAAATAGCTTGTCATAGAAAACACAAAATGCCTGGGGGGAAATCCAGGCAAATGAATACTTGTCTTTTAATAATTCCCCATGGCAATTAGTCCCATTCCTGACAAATTTGTGTATAGAAGTGGATTGTTCAGTGGAGCAAGAACACAGATCTTAATGTGCCTTGTAACTTGTGGTTTAGGCTACATCCTAAGGTCTCCCTGCAGCTAAACCCTTGGGAACGATGCACATGTTTTGTTTGGAATAGCCTGAGAGAATGAATAACCAGTACTTAAAGGCCTGTCTGTGTTAGAGCAAACATTTAACAGTGAAGATGAAATATAGAATCATTTAAGTTAGAAAAGACCTTTAAGTTCATCAAGTCCAACTCTTCCCCCAGCACTGCCAAGCCCACCACCAAACCATGTCCCCAAGTGCCACACCTTTAAATCCCTCCAGGGATGGTGTGTGATACAGGACAATTAATGGTGGTTTTGGAATTGTATAGAACTTTCTTCCAATAATATTGAAGAAGCTGATTCACAGTTTTGTTCAGAAAGGAAAGGTAGGAGCTCTCCACCTTTACTGCCAATACAATTAAGCACCAGGCCAGCACTGAAGGGAGGCTTTTGTCCTCTCAGTAGCTCATGAAAGCAAGAGAGCTTGTGGCCAGCTCAGGAAGGTAATGGCAGCTAGGGAAGCAGAAGCCTGACGTGCAAAGATGCTAATGTGTTACAAAACTGCACTAAATACTGCAGAAATGGGCTAATGCTCTAGTCTGTCACACTGTGTAGCTGTGACACAGCCTGTCAGTGTAGTTGTCACACCACACGCAAAAGAGTGCCATAAAGCCGGGTAATGTGGCAATAGAGCACATGTAGAGTAATGGAACAGTTGCTTGTTTCTGGTTTAACTCTCCTTACTGGGGCTCTTGTCTTTGCTGGCTTATGTTCTGTAATCTGCTGTGGGTGCCCCGAGTGTGTGTTCTGTGCTTGGCAGATCCATCTTGGCTGATCTGCTCAGTTCTGTCTCTGGTACTTCCTGCAAACACTGACTCAGTGGCAGTTGTAGCATGGAATGGCTGCTCAGGTGCCATGAGCTGAACACTCCAATGTTTAGCTGCTGCTGCCAGGCTTCCTGCCAGCTTCTTAGTCTTTATGATGGTCAGTTTGCTCCTCTGGAAAACTGGGAGGGCTCCTGTCCTCTTTGTTGCATCTTGGTTTGATTCTTTAGATCGAGTACTACTGCAACATTGTCCACCCAAGCTTTAGAATTGTGCAGGAGAGCTGTGCCTGTGTATCATCTGCCTGATTTGTCCATAGGCAGAATAAACAAAATTATTCTCTCCAAGTAATTTAGGTATCTTGGTCTTTATGATCTCTAGTGAGCAATTAATACAAGCTCTTAGTAAAACAAAGAGTTGGCTTCATTTTTCATAAGAAATGATTCCATAATACTTTCAGTGCAGTTTCTGTATTAGCAGGAAATGCTCCTTTGATCTTCCTGTGATACCATGGCTTCTGCTGTTACCTCAAAGGCATTTAGTGGACTGATGGTCCCTCTGTTCTCTTTAGGATTCCATCTCTGTCCTCTGATGTTTTATGTGATATGTAGAAGAAAAGCTATAGTGGTAGTGGGAAGATGAATGAGATTGTGCATCCCTGAGCTCAGCCAGGCTAACGGTGATAATTTGCTCCGATTGCAGCCAGATTTCAACTCCCTGCTCTGTTGAAGCTCTAATTCTGTCATTAGACTTCAGAGCAAATGCTACCCTGGGATTGCCATATCTTTCCCTGCAAATGGGATTGTCGACTGCTGCTTTGTTTCTGATCCAACTTATACTGAGAATGTTTTCTTAACTAAAATGCAGAATTTATCATCTCATTTGGGGAACTTCTCCCTTGCAGCCTGTACTGAAGCATACTCCCAATCTGATGAACAATATGCTTGCCATCTTGGATGCCAGAACCAGTTGCCATTTGCTGAGTTAAGGCAAGAGCAAGTAAGTGGGTGACATGTTTTTCAAATACCACCTACTTGTTTCTGTTCAGTGTGCATCTTCTCTTTTAATTTTTTTCAAATGGAAAATAACCCTTCTTAAGAACTGAAGTCTAGACATGGCATGAGGGGTGAGTAGGAACATAACTTCTCTCCTTTTAACATAAAAACTAATGGAAAATATATTAATGTCGTGCTTGCAGTTAATGTCCCTGATGCCAAGAATTCATCTTCTCTTTCCTCTGACGTTGGTGAGATCATTCTGGAGTGACATGATGGATTCAGCTCAGAGCTTCATAACATCCTCATGGACTTTCTACCTTCAAGCAGATGATGGCAAAATTGTCATATTCCAGGTGCTTCCTTTTTTCATTGAGATTAAGGTGTTGTGGCTGCTGACTTCAACTCTGCTCCTTCCAGTCACAGAAAAGACTGTAGAGCACTTTTCAAAAATATTTAGTTTTTGCTAGTATTTCACTGCCTTTAGGACCATTTTAAAATTCCAGCTTAGAAGAATGGAGCATGACTTAAGGTTAATTTTTGTATTACTTCTGAAAATGTAAATTACCAAAATCAGTGAAAGCTTTCTAGCAGGATCTTCTAACACCTTGTTTTGTTTTAGTCAAAGCCAGAAGTGCAGTATGTTCCACAGCTTGATCAGGAAACTGGAGATACAAAAGGATCCTTGTCGCTGAGTAAAACAGCCTGTAAGTTGTTCTTTGTGCTTTGGAAGAGTAAAAGCAAATGTTCCCTGTCATGCCAATTAAAAAAATGAAGTTACAGGTGGCATATGAAAGCACATTTTTAGAAAGCTGAAATATAATTATTTACTGTGTAGAGTGCATGGTGTACACTAGGCAGAGTGTGGTAGAAATCAAGCTCTGCTGGAAATGCAAACCTGCAAGCTGGGCTGTTTTAAAAGCTTCCTTTTATGCTGTCTGTATGGCCAAAGTGTGTGGGGTTTGGGTTTCTCTCTCCTTGCTCTGCTCACCTCTGTCTGTGCTGTTGTACCTCAGCAGATGGACGTGCAGGGAGCTCACAGACATTCCGGGGACTCTTCGAGGAGCGAGCAAACGACAGCTTCTTCAAGTGTCTTTCCATGTACGTATATTCTGGCATGTCTGTGCCCACTAAGAGGGCAAAGGCCTTTTCTCTGTGTGTGCAGCACTCTTGGGAGGTCTCAAGGTGCTGCAAGTCTGTGGTATCAGGGTGCACAGCATCACCGTTTTGTATCTGACTGTTGGTGCTGCTGTGCTGTGCTGGCTCCGTGTTCTGTGCAGGCTGTCCTGCCAACTTTGATTTTTCCTTTCCATTTCAAGTGAACAACATATTGATAATTTCCTACACTGTTTTTTGAGTGTGTTCTGGGAACTGTTTAATCAATACCGTGTTTTGCCTGTTCATTAGCTGTGGATGTGTTTTAGGGCAAAGCACTTGTTTTGGGACTGTGTGTTATGTAGCAGACTGGTATATCTTGTTTCTGGGCTGAAAATACCCACTATGTATTTATTAAAGCTTTTTTACTTTCTCCTTCAAAATTTACACACAAAGGATCAGTGAGTTGCCTCCCAAATGCATAACAGAAAAATCTGGTTTTAAATCTGTAAACAGGAGGATGCTTAGGGCCCCAATAACAGAATCCAGCAAGTATTTTGTGATATTAAACAGGCATTAGAGTACCCAGGAGTCTGCACTGGGCTGTGTAGCTGGAAGAACCAGAGACTAATGAATTGGCAAGAAAGGCAGTCAGAATTGAGCCAAACTTTTTAGAGGTCCATTGTCTTGTAGTCGCTCTCTAAAATCTGTCAACATTCTTCTCATTTCAGAAATTCCAGTTGGATTTTAACCACTACGCTTGTCCTGTCAGTGCTGGTGCTGCTCTGGATTTGTTGTGCAACTGTAGCTACAGCTGTAGAGCAGTATGTTCCATCTGAGGTACTTCATTTCAGAACTACAATATCTGGAATTTATTAATTATATTGCTTTTACTTTACAGCTGTCTAGAGGCTAAGAAATATTCGGGTGAGGTTCAACTAAAGAGGTTTTTTTGTGTTTTTTTTTTTTTTTGCGGCTGTGGATGGCAAACCAGTTTTATTTAAATGATGGGTTTATGGCTGTGCAGTTCTTGCTCATTCCTGTGGCTCACAGGAGCTCTGAGCCTTACTCAGACATTGTATCTTTTGGTTTGTAGTGCTCTACTCTCATTAACCTTCAGGTTGCTCTTAACAAATGGAGGCTGATTCTCATTTCTCTGGGAATGAAGCTATTCCAAGGGTTGGGTGGTGTAGGGGGGATTAAATTTAACCAGTGGGGGTTAAATCCAGGAGGATCAGTAGTGAGAACAGAGTGACAGCATAGCATTGGTGAGAGCAGAGAGTCTGATATCAGGGGAGCAGGCACTCACTAGTGCCCAGAGAGCCCTGGATCACAGTGTTTGCACACCAAAGGAGCTGTTACACTGTATCTGCCCTTGTCGTGGCAGATTTAATACATTTCTTCTGGATGTAAGTCCAGTTCTAGCTGTGAATTTCAGATATTACAGAAAGCCTTGTGTTGCAGGGCTGCAGCCATCAGAACCTGGAATGCAGCTGCCCAATGAAATTCATTATATTCTCAGTATGGAGAGTCTTTGTCTTAAAATAACTTGTTTAAATGTTTCAGAAGCTGAGCATCTATGGAGATCTGGAATACATGAATGAGCAAAAACTCAGCAGATACCCACCCTCTGCACTTGTTGTGGTTAGATGCAAGACTGAGGAACATGAAGAAGCAGGACCTCTTCCTACAAAAGTCAATCTGGATCAATCTGCAATTTAAATCCACTGGATCCGATAGACTAATTCTAACAGAGCTAGCAACTCCTGATTGATTGTGGTGGTTCTTCAGATGAGAAGCTTAGGAGCCAGTCTTTAAATGCAAATAAAGTTGCAGAATCAACAAATGTCATGGGATTTTGTTTTCAGCTAGTAGAGAAGATTCAGACATTCAGACATGAATTTATGTTTGTTTCGAGGCATAATCACTTTTCACTGGTGTTTGCGATGTGTCTTTTTGCTTACAAAAGTTGTAAGCATGCTTTCCATACTTCTGCCAGGACACTTTCAAACTTATTTGTGTGTTTTAGGATGTAATGTGTACAGTCAGAATTAGCTTTGTAAAGGTATAAGACATTTTAAGTAGGCAGGAGATGCCTTTCTAGTGTTGCACTTTCTGTTGTAGTTAAGAGAAAATATTATAAAATTATCTGCTGAATTTTTTTTTGTATTTGTTAATGTCCATCCACAAACAACCCCGTCTCCAAAAACAGAAATATATTTTTTCTACAGTGTGGCAATATTCAAGGTGGAAAGCATTTGTGAGGTACTGTAAGCTAGAACTCAGCTTGTGAAAGATGGAAACTTTGTTAAAATTTACAGACATATCCCTTCACTCGCAGAACATAACGTGGTCAGTTATTTTGTCAAACTTCAGCCTTTAAGTCTTAAATTGCTTGTAAAGTTAGCACCTGTGTTTTCTGAAAAATTCTACTTTCTGTTCTTGATTAACTATTCTGGTCTTGTAACTTCATTTACAGAAACAAGTTGATTCCTGAGAAATGAGAACAGACAAATAAAATTGACTGTATAGAAAATGTTGACTGTATAGCTTTTTGCTCTGGTTAATTATTGACTGCAGCAGGCTTAGAATGAAGGCCTGTCTGTAGCCTTCTTCTCATGGGCAACGTGACCTCATTTTGCTGTGTGATTCACTAACACAGCAACAGCAGTTAACAATGTCCCTCATGTCTCTAACCTATTTTTTGTGGATCGTATTATATGCTGGTTCCCACAGTGTTGGCAAGTTGGGGGTGTCAGTGATTTATTTTAGGGTCTCTTAAGTGAAAGCTGGCTAGAATGAATGGTCTCCAATTCACTGTCATTCTTTTGTTGATTATACACAATTCCCTCAAAGGTTAAAAAAAATGTGGTGAAGAACTGTGGAGATTCTGGGCAATACAAGGATGTGTTCCCTTCCTTAAACCTGGCTCAGTGGTCATTCCCAGCTTCTCTGTGAGCAGGTGCTTGTGTGACTGCAGCCGATGGAGCCTTGCAGGGGCAAAAGGCAGGAGAGTGTGCAGACCCCAGTCCAGCAGCACTCCAGCAGCGTGGCTGTCAGGAGCTTTCAGACCATTAAGGATGTTTGTTTTAAGCAGATTTCTCTCAGCCTGCAGGAACTGCAATCTGAAGTGTTAAATTAGCAGTACCTCTTCATTCTGAATTCTTCAGTGGGACAGCTCAGAAATTTGGGTGCCAGCATCCATTACCCTCTGTGCAGGTGTCATTGCAGAGGCCTTGCTGTGACAAAGGACAGGGTGATGTCTGGGGACAGTGCTCCCTTGGCAGGGACAGGAGATCCCTCTGTCAGTGATTCTGCAGCAGCAATTCAGCCGCGTTTCTGCTGGCGCAGGCAAAGCCCAACACGGCCCCACTCTGCCTGGGCTGCCAGAGCTCAGATGTGATGTGTGCAGCCCTGTTCAGCAATTACTCTGCCAATGCTGGCTTCACTTCAGGGATTATTGCCCATCGTCTTAGCACTGTGGTGTTTGGAATTTCCAGAAGAGACTTCAGCAATCCCCGTTTTTCTAACTGAATGGAAATGTTTGCAAGTCTGTTAAAATGTTTTCTTTCACCATTACACGTGGTTGCAGAGGGAGCAGCTCTGTGCAGACGTGGCTCTTTCCCTATTCCAGCATGGACAGTACAACCTCTGTTAGGCTGATAACTTCATTTCACAAAACTTTCTCTTCAAAACTCCATTGCTTACAGTCTTGGGCTCGAGTTAAGCAAACAACTTGTGCTTTCATTGGGTGTTTTGTCTTTTGTTTGCTGTTTAATGACATTTCAGCTGAGTGATCTGTGCAGTGCAGCCAGTGATTCAGCAATGTGCTCTTGGGTCACAGAGAGCTCTGTGCCTGTGGCACTCTGGCAGTTGGCACTGCTGTGTCCAGAGCAAGCCAGAGCCTGAGGAATTTGGTAAGTGTTGTAAACTCTTGTCAAAAGATCTTCCCTCAGTAAAATCAGATACTAGCAAGTAATTGAACAGTTTCTCAAGATTTCTAATCTAATTGGGTTCTTTAAGCTATCTTGGCGTTTTGGCTTTGCAAAATGTCATTTCCTATTCATTTTTTGTTAAATGTTTGACTTAAAATCTCTGAAATCTCCATTTTCAGAGGCTGCAATTTGGGTTTGATCTCTGCTCAAAACCACTGTTTAAATGAAGGGCCTTAAATTATTGAAATTGCAGGAGGAAAGCATTTTATATTCTCTTTAGGCACATGTTCAACTGAACCTGTATCAGATTAGAATGAAATAATCTTGACAGAAATGAGGTGACCCTCTTTAAGTGTGTGCAATTCACTGCTGGCAGAAATAGCCAAGGTACATTTGGGGGAAATAGGGTTTTTAGGTGCTAATTAACAATAACCTTCTATCATACTGGATACCTTGGTTTTTGTTGCCTCTTCAGCTTTTCTGATCTTTGACAAATTTTCTCTTTTTTATTATTTTTTTAACTTCAGAAGAGCTTGCTTATGTTTCTTACCTCACTGTCATCAACTCATTTTTCTGAACTCTGTCAGTCTCTGATTTGGGGTAACTGCTCTAAAATCCAACTGCCTGGTTGGCTACAGCTGAGCTTGACAATCCTGGAGCAGGAAACAGATGGTGGTAGATACCAGGTAGTAGAATCACAGGATTATTTAGCTTGAAAAAGACCTCCGAGAATGAGGCCAACCATTCTCCCAGCACTGCCAATGCCACCAGTAACCCATGTCCCCAAGTGCCACATCCACATGGCTTGAGGGGTAGTTACTCCACCACTGCCCTGGACAGCTTAATTAATGCCTGTCAGCTCTTTCAGTGAAGAATTTTTTTTTTAGCTAGCCAATCTAAACCTCTTCTGGTGCAACTTGAGGCTGTTTCTTCTTGTCCTTTTGCTTGTTAATTGGCAGAAGAGCCCAACCCCACCTGGTTCCAACCTCTCTTCAGGGAGTTGTGCAGAGTGAGAAAGTCCTCCCTGAGCCTCTTCTCTCCAGGCTGAGCCTCCCCAGCTCCCTCAGCTGCTTCTCATCAGACCTGTGCTCCACACCCTTCCCCAGCTCTGTTGTCCTTCTCTGGACATCTCCTATTGACATTTGCCTCCAAGGGTGGGTTTACTCCACATTTTAAACTCTTCATTGTAGGCTGTTTTGCAGGATATGCACAGCTGGCCTGCTTGACCTAGCTCTTACACAGGGCTCTTAGCAAACTCCCAATTACCTAATAAGCTTTCTGAAGGCTCAAAATAGTCCTGTATCAAGTCTGGTTAGAAACTAAAACTTCCTCTTTAAAAAGCAAGAGATACAGAATTTAAGATTCCTTTAATCTGACATTTTTCCACATTGCAGCAGCCGCCCAGTGTTGAAGGCTGTTTGCTACTCGGTGTTAAGATGTTTTCACCCAAAATCCTCCTTGAAACAGGAGAGTTTTTTAGCACCACCTTTAGTAGTGATGTATTTCACTGATAAGCTGTGGTTTTGGACAAATTAGTGCTGCTATACTGAAGGAGGAGCTCCTACAAGACTGTGTTTAATTTGTGTTTAATTCTGGCTGGTCTGTGAGTACAGGGCTGGAGATGGCCTGGCCATGCAGAGTGTATTAACTCTGTGATTGAGGGTGGGTTGGATGTGTGATGAAAAGGGAAGTTGGAGCTGTAGTTGTTCCTCCATGTCAGGCATTATTTGGTGCTTTGAATCAATGGCCAGCTTAGAGGCAATCTGGCTGCCAGCCTTTCTTCCACAGCCCTGGTGAGATAGTTTTGCTTGGGGAGGAGTTGTGGTCTGTGGGGTTGACAACAATTTGGAAGCACTTGAGTCCTGTGGACCTTCCTGCAAGCCAACACAGGCTCCTCAAACACCGTGCTGGTGCTTTTTCTCCCCATTACCCCCATGGAAAAGCTGCCAGCTCATAAAATTCCATCCTTGAAGCTGTAAAACTCCCCTCTGCCAGTGCTGTGCCGAGACCTGCAGCCAGTTTAGAGGGCTGCAATGTATTTGTGAGTTCATGTTTGCTGAGGGCTGAGCTGTTAAGACTTCCTGCAGGCCAGGAAATCCATGTACACAAGTAAAAGAGGATTTTTTTTTTGGAGAATTTCCTATGCCTGTGCTCACTGCCCAAGCAGGGAAGCTGTTCCACATGGTTGTATCCTGCACAGCTCTCCTGAGATCTCATCACCTGGCAGGAGCCAGGGCTGGTGCTGCCACAAGGTCAGTGTGACAGCTCTGTCTTGAGAAGGAGGTGTGGAGAAAGGAGACTTCCACGAAGATGAACACAATCTCTTCCCTCAAGCTTGCATTGTGAAATGGGGTTTTGCCTGACTGGCTGTGGGGTAAATGCAGCATCAGCTAGAGGTGAGTGTTCATCTTCCAAACTGGCAGCAGGGCTTTCAGCTTCCTACATCTCTGCTTTGTGTCACCTAATGCCCTGTTGCGTAATGTTGGACACAAGAGTGAGTTGTGGTTAGCTTTCATTTGAGCCTGAGTTTGTCATTTCCTTTCAATTGGGCCTGGAGCTGAAGCTCAGCACTGTCCTGTTTCCTCCTGCCTGTGCAGTAGTCTCCTTGCTTTGCTGCCTCTGTTGGGTTTGTATCCTGGAAACATTGCTTGTGCTGAGGTGCAGAGAACTCCCTGCAGTCCCTGGAGCTCTGGGAATCATGAACAAAACTCATCCCCAGGTACAGTCCTTCAGAAAAATCCTCCATGCAGCTTTTCCCTGAAGTACTTGTGTTCTTGATAGTGCTGTTTGCCTGACCTCTTTATCACTGCTTTCTCTGAGATTCTGAGTTGTCTCTACTTAACTCCATACAAAAGGGAAGTGTTGATATAAAGCTCTGGACTTGGTTAGTGTTTGTTTTACAAATGGGTAATTAATGTTTAAAAGGTGATATGATTGATTGGTTTGGGAATTAAAGCTGGTTCATGTTTACACCAAGGCAATTTTTGCTTGTATGTAATAATAAAATAGTACATTTTGTATTCCTGGGTAAAATGGTGTGAGCACTAGAATGGCAAAGTTTGTGTGGGTGTGGGATTCTGTAAACAGCTTTTTATCCCTTTTCTTCTAGAGAAACGGTGATGTAGCTATTTCGGGTTCAACTGAGTCCTTCTCTGGAAAAAGAGGTAATGAATAAAATGCAGAGTTTCATTATTAAAGTATAAATCAATTGAAACTATTGATGTAATGTAAAATACAGCCAGTATTTATGGTCTGTTTGGACTGATGTTCCCTCTTTTACATTTACATTTAGTAAAATGTCCAGACCATAAAATTAATAAACTTCAGCTCTTCTGTGTTGGCCTGAAGCTGGCAGTCATATCTTTACTGGCATGATAGGTGATCCTTGTCCATCATAGAAAGGCTCATAATGAGCTTGCTGTGGGCTTTCCATGTGTTTTAATAGCCAAACTTCATCAAATTTTGCCCATATTTCGAAGGAAGAAGTGAGATCAAACAGAATCAAATAGCAAACCTGTAGATGAAGTTGCAACATTTCATCACTGCCATTATTTTACACTCAAGTCTCTAATTGTTGTGCTTTCTGGTCAGAGGTGTTTTGTAGACACAGACATGCTGTAATTCACCATTTCTCTTCTGAGCTGAAATGTTCTGTGTTTGTCTCCTACTTGAGTGTGACAGAGGCTGCTGCAATCAGGATCCTTTTGCTGTTGAGCAAAGGCTCTGCCTTCCCTTGAGTTCAAATGGAACAAAACCAAAATAAACACAAAGCACAGCCAAGACAAATTCTAACTTAAAAGTTCTTTAAGTTCCTAAAAGTTTTTAAAATTCCAATTAAAGATCTTTAAGGTCAGACATAACCAAAATCAATTCTACAGGCAGGATTGCCTTAAGTGACCTGTTCCATGTTTCTGAGATGACCACGTTAATATTTTTTTGCTGTTGGTCTGGGAGCACAAAGGAATACAGGAAAATACCCTGTTGGCTTAGGGGCAAAGCTGCAGGTGCAGGTTGCTGAGGTGAGGGTGGTGTCTGCTGTCATTCCTACGTATGCTGCCATGGTGTTGAAATGATTGTGGGTTTGCCTTTTGCTTCTGCAGCTGGTTTGATTTATATACCAGACTTGCTGAAAGCTGGGGTAGCTGGAAGGTTGCTGTGCCCTGGAGATGTTGCTGGGGAAGGAAAGGGCAGCTCTTCTATCTCTTCTCACCATTTTGTGCTGATAATCCATCCCCATTCTGTGGGAGTGTTAGCGTTCTGTTTGGGGCAGAAAGGCTAAAGTGCTTTAAAATGAAATTTTGCCTCTTGAGGAGTTTTCTTGTGGGGTCTAGGAGGGCATCCTTCCCCAGCCTTAGCCTGACCTGCCCTGTGTTTCAGTGTCACTGCTGTCCCACAGGGTTGGGCAGGGGCTTGACCTCCATGCTTCTGCATCCCAGTCCACTGGGTGAGCCCTGATGGAGGAGTTTGTGTTGTTCAATCCTAGCGCTCTGTAACAGCAGCACAGACTCTTCCACACTGAAAGCAGCAAAATTTCCCATGAGGAGCTGTTTAATGTTGGAGTTTGGTTCTTCAGACTCAGCTATCAACCCCTAAACCCCAGCAGAGCCCCCAAAACATCAGCCTCATGTCCCTGCACTGTTCCCCTCTGAAACAGCCCAGCCCCTTCCCCAGCCCCTCACCTCTCTCTTGCCTCCCCAGGCTGCTGCCATCCTCGGGGTGCCTGCCCTGGCTGCACACAGAGACACCTCTGCATCTCTGCCGTGGCACTGCTCATCCTCACAGCTGCCCTGGCCGTGGGGCTGGCACTGGCACTCCTGCCACGGGCACCAGGTTGTATCCCAAGAGTGCTTATGTTTTTGGTAAGGGGAGGCAGGAATGATGCTGCATGAGCACAGCCCTCGTGTCCATCGCTGTGTGTTCAGTGGTGGTGTCCAGCACAGACCAGGGGGAGGGAAAGGGACGAGCAGGGTGGCAGTGGCTGTGCCAGCTTTGCACAGCCCAGGTGGCCACCAGCTGTTCCCTGGCTCTGCTGTCCTGCTCCACAGGGCTGGGACAGCTCTGGGTAGCACTGTCATGCTTAAGACAACTGCTTTGGTTTTTCAGATTCTGCCATGAACCTACTAGAGATTAATCCTAGCCCCTGCTTATTTCCAGAACAAAAACTTAATTTCAGAAACCCCCCCCTTTACTCCCCTTGATCTATTCCTCACATCATAAAAATGCTGGAAAATAAAGGGTTTCTTGCTTTCCCCTCAGTGAACCGCTTCTGCACAGCCCACAATAACAAGACAGGCTTCTTGTGTGATGACAGAGTGACCTGTGTCCCTGCCAGCTGGGTCTGTGACAGAGCCAGCAACTGCAGGAACGGAGAGGATGAGCAGGAGCAGCTCTGTGGTGAGTGATTTTGTTGTGAGCATCCCCCTTGCACTGCTCCTCCTGTTCTGAGACAGCAGCCAGTGTTCCTCTAATCCTGCCCTGTGCTTCTGGCTGCCTACGTGAGCAGATAAGCCTGGCAGATCCTTTGTAGGGCAGATGCTGAGGGATGGCACTGCCCAAAACCCTGGAGTGCCAGGAATCAAAGGTTCCAAGCTCCTCTGATCTCCCTAGGGTTTTTTCTCAAACCATGGTGTAGTTTTCCTCCATCAGTGAAGCTGTATGCCTACGTGGGTTATTTATTGTTCAGTCACCCTGGAGAGAAAACAAAATAAAGCAGAAACCTACAGCAGACTTCCTGTGTCTGACAACAGGAAGTCACAGTTTCTCCATTTGTTGATGTTCATTTGAAACTGTAGGGGAAGTATCCCCACCAATGCCCCATGGCAGCAGACTTTGGGGTGTGCCATCCCCATTTCAGCCCGTGTGTCTGTGCCTGGGGGAGTTAAGCATGTCCTGTGTGTCTGTCCTTGCAGGTGACTTGCCCCACAGCCTGCCAGGATACCTGGTTTTCTACTGCAGTAACCCCAGATCCTGGATTTATGCTGACCAGAGGTGTGACGGGATGAACGACTGCGGGGACTGCTCTGATGAGACAGGGAGCTGTAAGTGTGTCTGCTGGCTCCTGGCTTTTCTGCTGCTGGATTGCAGCAGGTTGTACAGGTGTGGTGCTTGTGGGTGCTGCTGGAAATGCCTGGAGGCTGGCATCCCCCACTAAAACACAAAATAGCTGGGATGGGGTGTGAGTATGAACCATGCAGGCTCAGTCTCACCAACTGCCAAGGCTTCTGTGTCAAAGCCTGGTGGCAACTGAAAGGGGAAAGGCCCCATGCTTTACTCCCAGTCCCAAAAGTTGCTTCTCCTCCGTGGCTTGCTGATGTGGAGCAATGGAAACATGCTGATGTTTCAACAGGATGTGTAGCTGTGGGCAGTAGTGACCATTCATTCCTTTTGGCCTTTGGTAGCTGCTCAGCAGATGGCTGCATCTCAGAGCTGGGGAGTCTCAGCAGCTTCAAAGCCATCTAGATCCTCCTCTTCCTAAAACCGGCAGCAGGCTTGTTCCGAAGTCCCATGGTTTTGGGAAAAACAAAAAAAGAGTTATTTGTTCCTCCCAGGTTGGCCTGTCTGCCATGAAGGTCATTGCAATGTCACACTCTGGCTGTCTCCCACAAGTAGCACCAAGCCAGTGTCTTCTTTGTTGGGCTCACAGTCACAGGGTCATCACCAGGGGCTTTTCTGCTGGGGGATGAAAGGGTTCTACCCCCGTGGGGGGAGGAGGGAAGGGGTCAGTGCAGCAGAAGCATTTCAGTTCCCTGTTTTCTGTCCCTCCCAGTGGCCTCCTGTCCCCCGTGTGGGTGGAAGTGGTGGAGCTGCAACCCTGTGCACTACGAGTTCTGCTCGTGCATCCCCAGGAGGCTGTGCCGGGATGGCATCCAGCACTGCCTGGACTGGTCTGACGAGTTCACCTGCACACCCTGATCCTGGCACCCATCCCAAATCCTGGCTGGGGACAGCGGGGTGCTTCCCACACGTCACCCTTGGGGTCCTGCTCACCCTTGGGAAGCTCCAGCCCAAGCAAATTGTCCCCAGCAGCCCAGTGAGACTGAAAAAGGACCAAGGGCGTGTGGCAGCCCTGGGCTGGACTCTGGCTGTGGGACAGCTCCAAGGATTCTGCTGCCATGGGAAGGTGAGCAGTTCCTACACGGGCAGCACTGACTCGATGCTGTGCAGCCGCTGGAGATGCTTCACAGCCCCTGCTGGCACAGCCCTGGGCTTTCCCCTCTGTGTCCACGGCCAGGGGAGGGACACTGAGAACTGACCTGAGGAGTGAGGTGAGCCTCCAACACATCTTCACAGTTCTGATCCTCACCAGCAGCAGGAGGAGCTTCTATTTTTGTTCAAAACCCATCTGCAGATGGTTTCAGCAGTGACTTTGAGGACTCTGTGTCAACGCTCCTGGGACACTTCCTTGGGAATGTTGTGCTGGGGTGACACCATGGGGAGCTGCTGCTCAGGCCACCTCTGCTCTCTTCTCAAACCATGAAGGCCAACCCAGAGAAATAATGGCAGAGAAAACTGAGAAGTTTCAGGGTTTTGAGGGATAAATTGTGTCCGTGACAGCATAGCTGTCCCTGACAGCCAGGGCAGGGGATCAGCATGTAAATAACCTGCACTTCCCTCAGGGCTGTGCAGTTCTGCAGCAGCAGGTTGGGAACAGCCATGGAGCTGGGATACATTTCACTGAAGCTGGCAAAGAAAGGAGGAAAAAGAAGTCGCAGTCTCGGAGCAGAGAGCAGCAGAAAATCAAGTGCTGCTCCCAGGATGGTGTGGGATGACACTGAAGCTGTTTGCTGCTTGTTTGGTTCCTCTGCCAGCAAGGGAGGACCAGGCAGCCAAGCCTTCAGAGCAGTCCTCAGGACATAGGTATGGACATGACACTGAAATTTAAGGAAGATGAGGTTTTCTCTGCTCCTTTGAAAATTTCATCTGTGTCTAAAACATTGTCTCTGAGGAAAACCCCACATTTACAGTGAGTACTCTTACTTTTCTAGGCCCAAAATAAACATGAGGTGATCTTTTTCCCATTGCCACCCCAGGTCACAGATATTTAAAAATAAACCGCTGTTCACTCATTTCTTCTCTGTCCTGTGATCTGCAGCTCTGCCTGTCACCATAACTCAGATCAATGCCGAATGTTGCTTCTAATTTGTCACTGGGATACAGCTGGAAATCTGAGATATTTTTTATAAATAGCTTTACAGTATTGTGACTCACACTTCACCTGGAACGAGATGGCAAAACTCTGCATGGGGGAATGTTAAAGCTGCATTTACTCACCTGTCCCTCTCCAGACCTGGCAAGGGGCATGACTTGTTTTCTCTGCTCCTGTAAAATGTTATCCCAGGGCAGTAAGGATTGGACTAATCAGCTGCTAAAAAAAATATAGGAACCCTCATGCTCAGCACAGGGCCCAGGTAATAGGATTGGTAAAAATAGGATTGGGAAAAAAAATGTGCATCTTTCCATGGTCAGATTATCAGATCTCCAATGGTGGAAGGGCTGGGCAAAAACTCCGTGGTGGCAATTGCACCAGAAGCAGCTTGAGGGAGAAGATTGCACATCTTCCTCCCTGTTGAGCCACTGTTTTGAGTCACAATTTGTGCCATTATTTGTCTCAGCAGAGAGCTGATGTAGTCATTAGGGGAAGCTATTAATAGCCTTGAGTTTCTGGGAAAAGAAAGTAGGATTTGAATGCAAGTGTGCCTGTTTTGTTTCTGTTTAGTCCATTTTTTGAGGGGAATTCAGCAGTAAGAAAAAGAGAAATCGGTTTTGTTCTTTATGCATTTTTGAGCTGAAGTTCATTTTCTTGGCCTCTTCATGGTTTCCAAGGATGTGCTGCTTTTCTAGTTGATGAATCATGGTAAACCACAGTGTAAAAGGAAGATACCCTCTGAAGAAGCACTAGTAGGGGAGACCTCAGACAGTTTTGATGGAAACACTCCGGGCAGGAATTCCATGATAAACATTTACCTGCAGCATTACAGCTGCACAAACCAACACAGAACAGGTCAGAGTCTAGGTGTTATACAGCTGATCTGCATAATTCATATTTGAATTATAAATGCCCCTCAATGTTCTCAGATGGAATACAGCTAGTGTATTGCAAGCACACTGAAAATGGGTTTTAAACCACAGAATTATCTCAAATGCAGTGAATTTGCTTGTAAGGGAGAATATATTACAACTCCAGAGCCTAATCTCTACAGTAACCTCATTCCAGCTCTCATTTCCTGGGCTAAAATGAGAGAGAAAGGGGACTTGTGCTCCACTTTGGGCTTCTGCAGTCACTGTTATTGAGGGGTTGCTGCCTCTGCCTGCCTCCCCAGAGCCCTGTGCTGATCCCCTGTGCTCCCTCCCTCTGCCACAGCTCCATCAGCTCAGCCTGCTGCTTTCAGGCTGAGCTTTCTGTTCTAGCAGCACTGTAAACATCCCATGGCACCTGACAAGCACAGTGCAGCTTCATTTCAGATGAGCTGCAATGGTTTGTGTCCTGCCCCTCGAGAAGGAAGAGAGGAGCAGGGATAGGACCAGCTGTGTTGGTGAAAAATACCTTCATCAGAAGAGTGAGTTAAGGATGACAACAAAAAACTTTATTTGAAAAAATTATTATGTATTGAAAATATACAGTAGTATCATCAACCTTCGTCTCTATCCCTCCCCCAGCACAGGTTACCCCACAGGCATATCACAGCAACCAGATTTAACAGTACTTGTCTCCTTTGTCCCTCCCTCTCAATATGTCCAAATCCTGTCATCAGCAAGAAAACAACAAACAAAAGACCCACTTCTTTCTAACTCAGTAGGTATTTAACAAATCCCAGTCCTCCACACTGAGGCACAGATGCTTCTGTTTGGAAGTCCTTTCTCTGTCTTGTTCAGCCAAAGCTCTTTTTTTATTGTTCTTTAATTCGTGGCTGCCTGCAACCTCCTTTTTCAAAGGTAAATGGCAGTTTTGAATTTTTTCCTTATAAAACTGCAGGTTTCCAGATGCTTTAGTTTCTGGCTCCACCAGCGTGCATTTGACTACTTCCTCTATTCTGCGTGTCTTGCCATCTGCAAGCAAAAAAACCCCAAGTTTAGATTCTGGTAAAAACAGAATTATGCTGTAAAATGTGTAACTTTGTGGTACAAATTGTTTTGGCCAAGCCAAGTTGGAAATATGCAGAGGCAAAAATATCCTTTATATTTTAGACTCAGAATTCTGAGGAAAAATTTAATTGTTACACATTTCCCTAAGCAGCTGTGCTGTACTTGAATTATCCAGCAGTCTAACAAATGAAAAAACTCACGCATATTTTAATGCAGTTGCACAAAGGGCTGAAATTGCACACCTGAGATGCTATTTGTATGAAAAAAAATTAAAAAATGGCAATACTCCTTGTAGGGAAGAAAATAAATCAACTCTGTGGTGTCCATGCAGTTACGTACAGAAGCGAAGAGCTGCTGCTCTGGATCTCAAGTTGTCCTGGGGCTTCATGGCCTCCATAACTGCCTGTTCCCACTGCAGAACTGTCTGAAATAACAGATGAAGGAATTAAAATGTCTCTTGTAAAATTTACAGAAATATTATTGGAAACAACTCCATCCCTTGTTCTTTCCTATTAAAGAATTTTGTGCTACATAAGGCAAATTTATAGAGAGTAAAACAGATTTAACCCCCCTTACCTGTTCTGCCCATCCCTCTGTTTTGCAGTTACTGTGATCAAATTCTTTCAGAGGCACTTTTGAGTGGACCAGGCCTATCTGCCTTTGGAGCCGTTTAATGACAGCATCAACATCCTGGGAAAAAGGGAAATTTCACAGTCAGAGGGCAAGAACTTTTATTACACTTGTCCAGCAAACTTAGTCCAATTCTTTTATACCTTGAGACCTGTCCCAGAAATGTCCAAACAGTTCAATTTCTTGAAAGAAAGAAGGTATCCAATTCCCACATCTGTGATTTTAGGGTTACCTGCAAGGCCAAGTAAAGTTAATTAAGTTGCATGATGTGGAAAAAGGTGATCAAAACACCAAGGAAGTATTTGTTCCAAAAGCTAATACTGGAACAAGACTGACTTTCCCCCTCTAATTATCAAAATACAAATATTTACAATACGAATTCTCAAAATACTAAAAATATTTATATAAGTAGCAAGTGCCTGAGACTTCAGGTCTGCCCTGTGCCTTCTGGCAGTTTGCTGGTGAAATCTGGGGTTGAGCACTTGGCTCATGGGAATCAACAAAAAATTGTATTCCTTCAGTACTAAGGAGGCTAAATTCTTGATCAGGCAGGATCCAGGTTCTTTCTAATGTGAGACCATGAAGCACTTACAGGACAAGTCCAGCACCAGCAGGTTCTCCAGCCCCTTTTTCAGCACACGGACTGGCGCTGTCATCCTGCGCAGGCCAGCGTCTGACAGGGAGTTGTCCTTCAGGAGGAGCCTTTTCACACTGGCAGGAGAGACACAAACATGTAGCTTATGGCCATTATTTCAGACAGCTTTGCAAAATGTCCTAAAATTCTGTGACAGAAGGGTCATCCTGTGCCAATCCCTACAGGCTCACTGTGAAAAGCAGTGAGATAGGAGTCTGGGTTAGCAGGACTAACAAATATCTTTATATTTCTTTGCTAGCTCAACAGAAGCACTGCTTGAGCAGCTATTCCCACAGCCCCAGTGACAAACTGATCCTGCAGCCAAGCATTTGCCAACAGAGACAATAAGCTTCTTTATACCCTGAAGTTCTCTACACCACGGCTGCCAAACTGAAATGTACTCAAAACTAAGAAAAATGCTTGGCACAATGAGAGAGGACAGATTTGATAAGTGATACAGCGATGATTTTTAAAAAATAATGAGGTATTATAACATAGATGAATAAAACTCAGGAAAAAGCATCACACTAAAGTGCTCTGTTCAGAGCATTTCAAGACAAAACATTGCTGCAAAATCCACCAAAATCTTACAGCAACATATTATCAGCAGTCATCCTACCTATTGTTTCCAAACTTTTCTACTTATCAAACAAAATTAGAAAATGTACTGTTTTGAGATGTTAACTAACCAAATATTCAACCTCCTGTTTGCAGAAACCTTCATCTAGAACAGTAATTTGGTTAAAAATTTGACTGATAAAGTTCCCCCTTAAAAAAAGGAAATATAAGTGTAAAACCGTTCCAAATGCTTAAGATACATTTTTTACTTGGCCAATGAAAATTGTAAAATGTTGATTTAAAACCATGAGACTGTAGATCATCTTGCATATTTTTAGGACTTTTATGATTCAGTGTGTACTTTGTGTACAAGAAGTTCTGTATTTCATTTACCCCCAGAACAGGTTTCATGAACAACCAGAACCTTCAACCCTACACTCTGCAGCCTGTGAAACTTCCCTTTAAGGTCTCAGCCTGGTTCTCTGAACTGCTTAGTGGTAGGAAAAGAGTGTCATTTTTAGCTCAAGAAATTGGTACCTAGACAGGGCCTCTTTGGTGAGGTGTTCCAGCAGCTCATGTTCATCTCCAAGTTTACAGCAGGAGAGATCCAAACACGTCAGCTCCCGGAAAGACTTAATTTCTTCAAGCTTTTCAGAGATAACCAGGTATCTGCAAAGCCAAAAAAAAAGCCTTCAGTGCTGAGCCATGTAAGAAGGTGCCTCTATCCTCAAGTGCCATAAGCACAATGCACCCATTTCTGCTAAGTGAAATGAAAAATCTATGAAATCTATGTGAAAATTGACAGAAATTACCCAGCTACACTAAGTACCTTTTTATGTGCAGTTGGCACACAACATGCCTGAATCAATCCCCAGCCTTCTCCTTAAATCACTGTCATTGTTTTGCTTTGATGCAAAACATTGGGCTAACAAGACTTCAATGTGAAAATATTGCTGTTAGGAGCTTCTTTACAGCTTATTGCTGTATTATTTCAGAATAATGCAAAATATCCCAGTTTATCCTAAGTCAATGTCAGAAACTGCTCTTCCTCGGTTTCTAGGAAGGATATAGACAAACCCACATTCATCCAGGTTTAAAACACACTTCAAATGTGGATTTTAAACAGGACAGGATAGCTTGTCAGTGGCAAAATTTTACTTTTTATATATGTCAGTAAAATACTTGACCAGGGGTAGAAGCCCAGGAGTGGCCAGAGCTGTGGCTACACCCCTGGCAGCAGTCACTGAGTGGGTTATTTTTTTTTAGCTGTGCTGGTTCCCTGGTCTGATTCACTCAGCAGCCACGCAAACATCTGTGCTGGAGCTATTCAGTAGGAGGTTCAGAGATGGGAACAAACCACTGAAGAATGGCAGGCATGAGTATGCAGTAATGAGCACGTAGCCCTCAATACCTCCCCTGCAGTCACCTCTTAGTGTCCCTGTGGCAAGACAAGCTCCAAATTGACTGATCCCTCCTGAATTTACCTCATTTTCCCCTGGCAAGACACACCCTGACGTCAGCATCTTCACTGAATAAACTGGGGGTGATTATTAATCACGGAACACCTCTGTGTCCATGCAAATGAGGGGACCTTAATATCCTCCCAATGTAAGTTAACCCATCAAATCACTCCCCAAAATGCTTTGCTGTGCAATTTGGCTCTGCAGAAAGCACCACATACAAGCCAGTTCTTGAAAGAGATTACTAGCTCAGGGGTGTTCTGGAGAGGAGTGGGCTCTTTTAGAAATCAAATTCATCAGAAAATGCTTTAATGCCTTACTTCCTGGATTTCAAAGACTTGATACTTAACTCAGCTTTCTGTAATGGCAAAAGATGCCAGAAGTAGCTTAATTTCTAAATTGAGCCCATAAAATTATCTGTGCTAGAGATAAAAAGGGAGTAGGTTTAAAGGATAAAACAAAGGATAAATGACTTCTACTCAAACATTCCTACTGTGCTCAGAACACCCTTGGCACTTCAGATGAATATGCCAGTACTTTGATTTTAAACTGGATAAACCATCCCTTTTTCAAGTGTAGAGATGGAAGAGACGGGTTCTATTACTGGGAAAGACTTCAGTAGGAGCAAGGCTTTAAAAACATAAACCAGTTTTAAATTTTTCAAGACTCAGTGAAAGATGGTGGGCATTGGGAAGATGGAAAAACTAGACCTGGACTGTAATCAGGACCTTGTTAAAAGTACACTTCAATATGGGGATGGGAACAACAATACATTAAGGCAAAACCTGCCTGATTTCAAAGCCTGCAACTTACCTACAAGCCTGTGTCTTCCTCTGAGCCCCCAAAATGAGATGGAACAGCAAGCTTATAGCTAATAAACCCAAACAATTTGCAAGGGTGTATTTTATCTGTACAGTCAGCTAAGTGTGTCAAAAAGCTTTTGAATAGCAATTACAGAAACATCCCATGAAGTGCCTGAGAAGGCACTAAGCACACGGATTGCCACAGCAGTGGCTGATTATTATTGTTAAAAAATAGCTGCAGGTTTAATCCTCCACACAAGATCCCCTGTTAGTTAACACAGATGTAGTCTGTTACCTGTGTTATGATTTTTACCTTAAAATGAAACCTGCAGCTGCACTTGTATGAAAGGGATGAGACAAAAGGCAGCAAGCACAAGAATCAGATAAGGCTCAGGGCATTTCATTAAAATTAGGTGGTGTTGAAAGCCCATAATATATTTTTATTTAATTTAATTTGGTGGAAGTTTGAAGTGTGCTAGCAGAAAGCCCTAGCAGATGACAAGATTTGTTAGTGGACACACTTACCTATTCCGCAAGCACAATGAGCACAGCACCAAACTGCCATAGGCTTCAGTGAACTTCTGCAGAGCTCTCAGTCCTGTCACTGGCTCTGTGAACTTTTGTCTTGCCTCTGCTGCTGAAAAGAGCTTTTCAGCAATCTGCTCTGGGAAACCAATCAACGAGTCAATGTGATCAACATTGTCAGAAATGTAAGCCAGCACTAGGCTGAAGAGGGACTTGGCCGAGTAGCGGAGGTTCCCCTCCTTGGTGTATGTGAAGATGAAATGATCAGTCCTCTGCCTCCTTGCCCTATCGTCCTCCCTGTTCATGCAAAGCTCCACTGAGAAACTTCTGGAAAACAAACTAAAAGGTCTTGTTTTGGGAGTGACATTCTGTACGCCGCCTGCACCCTGATTTACCACGTGCAGCTTCCCATTTTCACGCACGTATATTGGGCCAGTATCCAAATGGCTTTCTGAGTGGAGACAGTACGACATTCCCCTCGACCAGCTCTGCAAAAACAAACCACAGACAGGTGAAGAACAGCCACAGAGGAAAACATGACCCGGGGAACCCCCAGACCTGGCAGCTCCCCTTGGAGCCCTGAGTGTGAGCAGCCCTGCAGTGTGGGAGGGCAGGCTGTGTGGAGCAGGGTGTGAGCTGCCTGCCACCGAACCACACACCCCATCCGAGCGGGAATGGACCCTGGGCTGGCTGAGAGGCTCGGGATGGATCCAAGGATCCCCGCGATGGAGGCAGAGGAGCAGGAGAGGGGCTGGGGCTGTGTGGGAAGTGGCCCCACAAGCAGGCCTGGTTCTGCTGCAGGCAGGAGCAGGAGGAGGAGGAAGAGGAGGAGGAGGGCACATGTCTGACTGCAGCAGGGCAATGGAGCCTGCTGGAACCTCCCTCCCTCCCGGGGAGGGTGGGCATCTCCCCGTGCCCCTTCCCCAGCGCTGCCGGGCTCTGGGCTGTGAGGGAGGCCTGGCGGGGCAGGAGAGCTCAGAGCTGCCATGGCGAGGGGCAGCACAGGGACAGGGACGGGATCCCCTCAGCTCCTGCCCTGCCCGGCTGGGGATCGGAGAGCGGGCCTGCCCGAGGGGGGACGGGGGTACCAGGGCATGGGGAGAAGGGAGCGGGTCCAGCCCGGAGCGGGGTCGGGGGGCTACGCTGGGAAGGGTCTGTGAAAGGATCGGGCTGTGCCGGGGGGTGAGCGCGATGTGAGCGGGCACAGGAGAAGGGGGGGGACACGGGGGAAGGGGCACAGGATAAGGGGCACGGGGTACAGGGGTACTGAGGAAGGGTCCCCGCCCCGGCCGCTCCCCGCTCCCCCCGGCCCCCACGTACCTGCCCCGGGAGGGGCCGCGCCGTCAGCCGGGCCGGGGCTCGGCGCTCCCGCCGCCCGTCCCGCAGCGCCCGCGGGCGGCGGGAGGAGCCGCGCGGGGGGCGGGCGGGGGCGCGGGGCGGAGCGGAGCGGAGCGGGGGCACGGCGGGAGCGGCGAGTCCTCCCCGGGCTCCCCCGCCCTGCCGGCGGCGAGCTCCGCGTTCCCGCAGCTCCGGCAGGGGGAGCGGCCGGGCGGGAGGAGCCGCCGGCTTTACCCGGGAGCGGCAGCCCCGCCGTGCGCGATGAGAGCCGCCGACTGGTGCCGGAGCTCGGCGGGGGCCGCCCTTGTCCTGGCCACGTCCAGCGATGCCGAGCACCCCGCCGAGAGCGTGGCGGACGGGTGAGGGCCGGGCGGGGCGGCGGGAGCGGCTCTTCCCGGGCTCGGCCCTTCGCCCTGCCGGAGCTGCTCGGGGCTCACGGCCATCGCGGGGCTCCTGTGTGACACCGCCCGGCGACAGAGCCTGCACGGCTCCAGAGAACCTCCAGAGAGCTGCTCCGTCATACAGGGCATTGCTGAAAATACCCCAAATAAAAGTGCCTCCCCCTTCCTTTCCCCCCTTCCCCTCCTCCTTTTCCTCCCTCTCCTTCCCTTCTTCCACCACCATCCCCCTCTTTTTCCACCACTTTCCCCTCTTCTTTCCCTTTTCTCTCTTCCTTCCCCTCCATATTTTTCTGTGATAAATTTCATTCAAGATTATAGATATAGATATATATATATATTATATATATTTCCATCTCTAACCTTCATTCAAAGTTATAGATGGAAAGCTGCAGTTGAGGGTTTTGTCCTGTTCTCTCCACAGAAGTTCCAAAACATTTTGGACGACGACAGGCATGTTCCCGCAGGAATTGATTATTGGTTTTCCCAAATGTGTAAAAATAAGCAAAGTGGCCATCCAGTGTTATTTGGGTAAGACTTTGTGTCTTGCAGTAGGTGATATGTGCTATAGTGGAATGTGTGCCTGTGCCTTAATGAAAGGTCCCACGTAGTATCATAGTCTGAGTAGTCACTTTTAACAGATTCATAAAGATTTAACTTCATATAAAGATTTAATTTGACAAAAAGATTCATTTTCACAAAGCAATCATCCTTCATAGCCGCAATCTCCATAGCTTAGAGGAAAAATAGATTAGTTAATGCTTTGAAAGTGCTTTGTGGATGTAAAGTGATTGAATAAATATATAATTATCAATAAAGAATCAGAACTTGTGTTGATATTTCAAATGTACATATATTTTAGTGCGGACCTTAAGGATTGAAAGAAGCACATCTAAAGACCCTGTGGGTTTTGAACAGTGTGTTGAAAAAGGTAAAACTTGAGTTTGTGGGGTTTTGTGGGAACAGTGTTGGTGTTTTACAGTGAATCACTGTGACCCCTCATCTATTTGTTGAGTAAAGCGTGGCTTGATGATTATTTTACTAGACATTAATATAACAGTCATGTTTAAGTGAATTTTGTGAACACTGCTGGTCTCTGCAGCAGTTTGGAGAGTAAAATGCTGTATAAGGACTAAAACCCCTACTTGTGCACTTTATGTTCAAAAAATTAAAAACAGGCTTACGTAGTATAATAGAGTGCTCTTTCCTGCATTGTTTGGTTTTGGGTTTGGCTTTTTTTTAGTGTCTCTTGGAAGACCTTTCATAACACTGTAATGAATAGGATATATATATATACATTTATACACTCACTGGGAAATTGCAAAACAGTATTCTCTTAAATCACCTTGTAAAAATAAATAAGAACAATGTCAACATGCAGTATAAAATCATAGTACTTGAACCCTGGGTCCAGTGAAAACTTCACAGCATTGCACATTATTCTTCATTACTTACTTTAAAATATGTTTTCTAGATTTGCAGCACACAGAAGGACAGCTCCAAAGGGAAGAATTTTCAGTGAGTATTTACAGTGTACATCAGTAGTGGTTCATGAAATGGGATGTCTGGACTAAGTGGGGAGAAACCATAAAAAAACCAAGCGTCTTTATTTACAATTATTGCTCAGTTGGTGTTAAATAGAGGAATTTTTAGATTGTGGTGTGAAATTGCACTTCCCAGCTGCTCCTCTGTAGATTATGGTATGAAATTGCACCTGCCTAGTGCTCCAAATGATGTGCAAGAGCCCTTTCCAGAAGTGTGGCAATCTTCCATCCTTCATGCTGCCTTTAAGGCTGCAGAATTCAGGAGGTGATGGGACTTTTTTTGAATTGCAGGTCAAAGAACTTAGGTGCAATTCAAAAACAGACACCAAAATATCCAGATCCTTGTGTCTAACAAACTTCTGCAAATATGGTTTGGTAGTTCTGTTACTACAGATAATGCAATAACTTGTTTTCATTCCTTCTGCAGCTTCCTGAGTTCCAAGCCACTTACTTGCGTTTCATCATCAAATCTGCCTTTGATCATTTTGTATCAGTGCACCGGGTGATGGCAGAGGGCACAGCAGAGAACACCTGAGTCCAAGCTTAAATTTGGACATTCTTTTCTTTTTTTTTAAATAAAGAAATTACATTTTGATAGCTGCATTGCAGAGAATGTTTATTACTAGAACCTTGTATTAAAGTGTTTTTTGAAAGTATGGATGTGGTATGTATTCCCTGCTGGTTTAATCTATGGAATACAATAGAATCAATTATGTTGGAAAATACTTTTAAGATCAAGTCCAACCACAGTACAGTGCTGTTGGTAATTGTAGTAACAACTGTCTTATTTTGTAACGAAAATTGTCAGCCTAGAACACCTGAGCCATAACTGAGTCCATTTAAGTTTGTATGTTTATATCAGGCTTTCATAATACATGAATTAAAACTCAATTTCCTGTAAAATGCCTCCCTTTTGCTCTGAGTTAAATAGGAAAAAAAAAAGTGAACTACACAAGTGGGATGTAATACTTCCTACTGTCAAACAAGTCCTTCAAAAATCCTTAAATTGGTAACTTTCTCATCAGCCCAAACTTTAGGATTATTAGGATGAATATAAATGTCTGCTAACGCTTAGAAATAACATGGGGGAGAGAGGCAGGGCAGGGAGGGAAATAATCTGAAGCCATATGAAGTGCTTTGACAGACTTTTAATAATCATAGATCAACGCCTTGTTTCTGTAAATATTTTCTAGAATCAGGTCACAGCCGCCAGTGCTTTATGCTGGGACCATCATAATAAATACTCATGGAAACAGATGTTGATAGAGATTGTCTTGCTCAGAAGCCTCCTGAAGTCAGTGAAAGTGAACATTTAGGAACATTACTATTACACTTTTACGTAGAAAATGGGAAATCAGTTGCTTTGCATGCCGGTGTACTCTTGCAAATGTCACCACCCTTGAAGTTCATCCTGCAGGATATTCCTTACAAGTGCAAATGTTGGTATTCAATCCTTACAAAGGTAAATGTTATTAAGAGCTCAATGGATCCAGCTCCCACATTACTGCATGGGGTGTTGAGTGTAATAAGTTACTACAGAGGAGAAGGGGTTATAGGGATGACACTTGAAAGCCTCAAGAAAAAACATAATGAGACTCATAACAGATGCTCTTTAGATGCACATACAACATCTCTTTTTCTTGTTGCCTCTGGCTATTTTTAAAGTCTTTTTGTTATTCCTTACACTCAGGTGTGTGACAAATTATTCTTGAGCTTCTTCATCCAAATAGTCTTTACTCTGAAGTCCTCTTCTATTTCAGTTTTTCCAGGATGGCACGTATTTCCTGAGGGTGGTAATTCCAAGGCCCCACTCCTCCCTGCAAAGGCAATAAAATGACACAGTGATGCTCAAGCAGACAGAGCAGAAATCCTTCAGAGCACAGTAGCTGCACCAGAACTGTGGGCAGGTGTGCCTGGGCTCCCTTTCCACTGCAGCCATCCCTGGGAGATGGCTATGCACTGATTACACCCTGCTGTGACACTGGGACAGGGCCAATATCTGGATCCTGGAGCTGGGAAGTGTTCCTGGATCTCACAGCTTAGATGTACCTCAGGTTACTAGTGAGCCAAAAGATAAATATTTGAGCAAGGCTGAGGTGTACATCAAATATGTACATTATAAAGGCCCAGACTGGTTTTGTTGCATGTTCACTTCTCTCCACAGTCACAGTGCATTGTGAAATATTTAGCTCTCAAACAGAGTGAAATACTGACAGTTAAATGTAAAGCAGTCTCAAGTTACCTAGAAATTTAAAAATCTCTGTATATTGAGCTCATTGCTACTGTTTTTACCTTATAGATGACCTTCCCCCCTTGAAGCAGGTAGAGTCTTTCTGGCAGTGCAGCATATTTTGAACTGCTCAGGTTTTCCATAGTGTCTAAAACCACTGGACATAGAGGATGATTTCGCTGAAGAAATTGTGCTGCATTTTTTCGATCTTCAAGGCTTCTGTGATTTTTAATAACAACATTGTTTGTGAAAGCCCATCCATCTAAAACAAATGAGGAAGGGATTTAGCAAGGAACATTTTGGACAGGTGCAAGGGTAGAAATATGCTGTGTGTCATATCCCAGAACAACTAGGTTAAAATAATCTTGTGGTTTATTCCTAACACCAAAACTTGCCATGAAGTGAAAGCCCCCCTCAGACAATGGGAGCAATAGAGCTTTTCAAATAAGTGGAGCCAAGATCTGCCTTTTTTCTTTAATTTCATCAAACTGGATTTTCCCTTGCCCTGGATTCAGAAATATTTGATGGATTTTAGCTGAAATTTTCCCCCATAAATCAACCCTAGAAAGACATCAGGTGGGGAACATACATTCTATTTGGGTAGAATATATGTTTTTATTGTGCTGTTTATTGTTAGTGCTGTTCATTCTGCTTGATTGTACTCATTAAGCCTATAAACCAAAATTCCAGGTCTGTGAGAAGTGAAATGTGAGCCAGGCCACATCTTTGTTTTTCAGAACTATGCAAACAAGCATTTACACACAACTCTTCACAGTAAAGTAGAAACTAGCAAAAGGGTTTGCTGACTGACCCAGTCATTAGCTGATTCTCAGCTGCTGAAAATTGCATTCTGCTAGAAAATGGTAAATGTTAGGTTTTAGAAAAACATCTTAATTCTGGAATAAAACCAGTGCCAATGTGTTACTGAGAATCCAGTGTAGATAAACAAATGTGTATTGCTTGCTTGCTAAATTTTTCAAATTGGAGTCTGCATCCTGTTCTTGGAAAACGTTAAAAAGGAATTTTTTTTTCACTGTAAACACATAACATGCTGGCATTGTACACTTAACTTTTGTTCTATGAAATGTCTTCATCTTTCCAAAAGGAACTGTACTGACACTGAGAGGGAGTTTTTTATATAACTCTGTCCTTCACAGAGCTGTCTTCAGCAGGAGTAACTCAGTATAAAGTCAGATGTGTGTATAAAATCTTAAGAGAATTAGTGACACAAACTGGCGCCTAGATGTGTTGCCACTTGATTTGAAGTTTTCTCTGGTTTGCTGCCCCCTCCTTTTCTAACACACTTTTTTTTCCTGAAGGAAATGACACATCTGAAGCTGTGGTTGGCACCACTGTGGAGTTTGTACTGTACCTACTGCATGAGCTTCCTCAATGTAGATGATAAGGAAATCTGCTATTGAGCTGAAATCTTTGACGAGCTTGTTGAACTCATCAAATTTTAACATAAATGAAGGTCAGGTGCAGCTTCCAAAATTCAGGATTAAAGGTCGGTTATCTGGGGAAAGAAAAAAAGAAATTTTGTGGTTAAGGAAAGGGAGGAAGGACAGAATTAAATACACTGAATTGTGTATTTCTCTGGTGCAGAGATTCCTGGACAACACTAAGTCACTTATTCCATAACCTTCTCCTAGCTCATTAAAATCAGCAGCAGAAGCTCTGCATCTCTGCAAAGCAGGCATAAAGGTGTTTTTCCTAGCCTGGCTCTGATCTGTGCTGCATCCAGCAAGGAGTTTAACTGAGGGGACTCTGCCCAGTACAGGCAGCAGGCACCCTGCAGTCACACAGCTTCTCTTTTCCTCACCACAAGAGCCCATGTTCAAGTTACCAGCATTTTTGGGATAGGGAACTGATCCAAAATGGGCATCTTAGCCTCCCTGAGATCCTTAGTATGGAGCAACTTCAAAAATACTAAACATGGGCTTCTGCAAGGTTATCCAGGGACAGTAGTTCAGGGATGGACGTTAAGGACAGAGTCCCAGTGCCTTTTCATGTCCAGGTTTTTTTAGATGTGTCAGTTCAAGCTGAGCTGAGGGGAACCTGCAGACTTTTCAGTCATGCATTACAGGCTTTCATGCTTTCAACGTATTTCTGCAATTTCCTGTATAAACAGATCTCTGGTTATATATTATTATTAAACTAACCTTACACTGGCAAAAGTGTCTGCAGTTGCTTACAAATTAACACAGTTTGTGCCCACAGGTGTTGGCATCTGTTCGCAAGGCCGTGATTTAAGAGAGCTTGCAAGATTTTTAAGCACCTCTTTTAGTCTGGTTATGCTAAATTACATGAAATTTGTTCAAGATCTTCTTTCTGGCTGGGCTTAACTTAAAAGCTGCTGCTAACATAGATCCACGTCCTAAAGGATTAAATAACAGTGGTACCTTCCTGCAGATACTATGTATCTCTCTTCCAAATTTGCATCCCATTTTCTACATAAATATCTCTATATAATTAGGAAAGCAGAGTGAGAGAAGGATGTAATCCCTCCCGTGGGGATGGAGGCTGCAGCTTAATGATTAATTCCACGTTCTACTGAGATCTCAGTGGGAGGCAGCGGACAAAGTACAAAGCAGCTACTTCTGCTTTATTCCCAGCACTTTGGATCCGGAAAAACCCACCCTGTGCTTTCTAGGCTTTAGGCTGGCTAAGGGAGCTGGTGTGGAATTTTCTGTATGGACAGGGAATGACAGCTAACACTTGTGAATCATTGCACACAGTTCAATTCTGGGCCTTCTCTCCCAAAAACAAATAATTATCTTGGCTTTCAGGAAAAAGTGTTTCCAGGCAGAGCCAGCTCTTGCAAAAGGTTTGTAAGCTCAGTGGTGTGAAGGGATAGCATAGACAGGGTGGCAATTGCAGGTTACTTTTGGAAAATCAAGAAGTAGCTGGAGTAAATGTGCTGCATCTTCTCCATCAAGTGAATGCTGGTCGTCTGCAAGTGGTGCACTCAGGTGCCACCTGCCTGTCCCTGTTCCCTCAGCAGCATGTCCTTGTTTATCCTCTCAGCAAACCAAGCCCAGCTCAATTACTGACCTTTCATGAAATCCAGGACATGACGAACTTCCCCGCCAAGGGTCACCACCGGCGTGTTGGGAGCAGGCTGTCCCTCGAAGGCTTCATCCTCCAGCCTCTTCCACTTCACCTTCAGCACAAACTGCAAATACTTGAAGCTGAAAAAGGTCGGGCCCCAGTTCTCGTAGCTGAACTTTGGATTCCGGTTCATCCTGCTCTTTTCGCCCATCTTTAGGATGTACCTCTTCATGGCATTGGGGAACAGTACCATCAGTGTTTTGCCAACAATAACAGACAGAACAACCTGCAGAAGAATCAGGGTTTTCTGCAGGAATATCCTGATGCCAAACATCGTGGTGGAGGAGATGTGGCTGCTCCTGATGGGAGCACAATGCAAGGTAAGGGCAAAGGTAGAGGGTGAAGGGTGAAGGGGAGGGAAAATGTTCACGTGTTTGGTTGAGTTTCTGCCTCGCCTTGCACACTGTCCCCTCCCTGCCCTTCAGCCCCTGTGTGGGAGAGGACCCTGACAGCTGTGCTCCCTCCAGCTGCCCCAAAGGCATGAGCTGCAGCCAGGGTGGATGTGTGGTGCTCACTGCAGAGCTGTGAGGCTTACCCACAAATGGGGTCTGTGTTTTACTAACGAGGATGTTCTCCCTGAATCCTGGACAAAGAACTAAGGTGCTGATGCTCAGGGCCTTGGGGTGGTGCAGATGCTGTGCAAATAGCACCTTGTTCCTCCTGCTCTGCAGTTCTTTGGGACTGAAAAGATTAAAAGAAAATAGACATACTCCAATATATTCAATGTGCAGCTCTGGGGTCCCCAGCACAGGAAGGACATGAGTATGTTGAAGTGATTCCAGAGGAGGCCACCAAGATGATCAGAGGGAGGGAGCAGTTCTGCTATGAGGAAGGGCTGAGAGAATTGGGATTGTTCAGCCTGGCAAAAAGAAGATTTTGTGGTGGGCTAATTGTGGCCTTCCAGCACCTGAAGGCAGACAGCAAGACAGATGGAGAGGCTATTGACAAGGACCTGGAATCACAGTACAAGGGTGAATGGCTGCAAACCAACAGATAGCAGGTTTAGATTAGATATGAAGAAGAAATTCTCTCCTGTGAGGGTGGCAAGGCCCTGGCACAGGCTGCCCAGGGAAGCTGTGGCTGCCCCACCCCGGGCAGTGTCCAAGGCCAGGCTGGACAGGGCTTGGAGCAACCTGGGATAGTGGAAGGTGTCCCTGCCCATGGCAGGGGCTGGAACAGGATCATCTTTAATGTCCCTTCCAGCCCAAGCCATTCTATGACTCTCTAATAAACACCTCAATCATCACAACACGCAGTGTACGTTTATAACAGGTGTATAACCGTGCGATTCCACACAGCCCTGAGCTGTGCACAGCCACTCCCACACCAGCCGCCGCCACACCTCACCAGCCGCTCGCCCCGCGCGGGCCCTTTAAAGGGGCGGGCAGGCGCGCACGCGGAAGCGCGGCGCGGGCCCTGATTGGCCAACGCCAGGAGCGTCGTCGGCGGGGCTGCTGCGCCCAGAGGGGCGGGGGGCAGAGGGGCTCGGCGGCGCCGCTGATTGGCTGCGGCTGCGCGGAGGACGCGGCGCCTTTAAGGGAGCGGAGCGGCGGGTGCGGGCCGTGGCGGTGCGGAGGTGCGGAGGTGCCCCGGCCCGGGGCGCGGCGGGCACGGGCGGGCTGGGGCGGCGCGGGGGGCGCGGCCGGGGGGCACAGCAGCGCTGGGACAGCGTGCGGGACGGGCCCGACCTAGCGCTGCCCCTGTCTTGCAGGAGGGTCGAGCGCCGGGGAGCTGCTCCCCATCCAGGCGGATGAATGGCGACGGCGGACGACCTCAAATTCCAAGGTAGAGGCGATGCCGCAGGTGCGGACGCGGGTTGGGGCCCGGCTCGGGGAGCCGGCAGGCGCTGGGGGCTTTGGGAGCGATTCTGAGCGTTCGCAGGATAAAAACGTCCTGGGAGTTTCGCAGATGGGGTCAACTATCCTGAATTTTGTGAGATGAAACTGCACTGCTGGCGAGCTAAAAATGTAACCGGTTGACTGAAAAATGTAACCGGTGTTGACTGAAATCGTGGAGTGCGCTTTCCTTTGCGGTGGAAAGTGACAGCTGGAAAGGGGCAGAGCACTCTCTAACCCGGAAAAGGCCCCAGTGTCAGACTTCCTGAGTTTTTGATTTAAAATTCCATGTCAATTTTTGGAGACTTATTAAAATTACCCGTTTCTTCAGAGGGACAGCTTCGCCTTGCCCTTGCAAGAGAAGAGACCAGAGACCTGCTGGTCCTTGGGTTGGGGTTGATGGCAGGGAGGGGAAGAAGGCTCTCCAGTGAAACATCCTGCAGGCAGATGGGCAGGAAAGGCAGCCTTACACTTTATTGACTGAGTCAATATTCACCTTGATCCCTGTCGGTTTGCCCTTTAAGAAACACATCATACCTGCTAGTGCTTGTCCTGTCTCAGCGTCTGTCTCTGTTCTTTGGTGCCGTGAGAGCAAAAATTTTAGCATCTTGATCATCACCTCTCTTGTAATATACTTATTTGCAGAATTTGACGATGCAGCTAATTTGCTTGCAGCAAATCCTGATGCCACCACCATAAGCATCGATGAGCCAGTCGAAATCCCCAAGAATCAGCACAGCCGCCTGCAGGAGCCAGGGAGGGAAGAGGATGATGAGTTACTGGGCACCGACGACTCTGATAAAACAGAGGTAATGCTCTCACACTGCTGGTGGAGGCCTGTGAGGAAGATGGAGAGGGACTTTTTACTGCATGTAGAGAGCAGAACAAGGGGCATGGATTCAAACTAAAAGAGAAGAGGTTTATATTAGATATTAGCAAGAAATTCTTCCTTGTGAGGGTGGTGAGGCTCTGGCACAGGTTGCCCAGGGAAGCTGTGGCTGCCCCATCCCTGGAAATGTTCAAGGCCAGGTTGGACAGAGCGTGGAGCAACCTGGGATAGTAGATGTCCCTGCCCATAGCAGGGGGTTGGAGTGTGGTGATCTTTAGGGTCTCTTCCATCACAGGCCATTCTGTGATTCTGACAGCTAAAGGAGCTTGTCATGGTGATGAGGGCAGGTGTTAAAGATGATGTGGCAGCAGGTAGTAACAGGCTGCTCTCTACAATTCCAGGCCACAATTTTGCTTACAGGGAAATAAGAGACTGGCTGCCAACAGATATGGGAGGGGGAAAGGGGGAACATTAAATAATTCCTAGGAAGCACCACCCTGTTAAGTTTGTTTGCTGTTTGGGTACAGAAATCATGTAACTATTGTGTAAATGAGCTAGTAATTTATAAATAGTGTGACTGTAACACTTTCCATATTGCCTTTCCCACCATCCAGCTGCTTGCAGGACAGAAGAAAAGTGCCCCTTTCTGGACTTTTGAGTACTACCAGACCTTCTTCGATGTGGACACATACCAGGTTAATACTGTGCTCCAGAGGAGAACTGTTGTCTCAATTATACCTTACCCACTGACATTTCTTTCCTTCTTGCCTTGTCAGTCAGACAAATCCATATATTTCACAGGTCTTGGACAGAATCAAAGGTTCAGTGTTCCCAGTACCAGGGAAGAACTTTGTGAGGCTGTATATCCGCAGCAATCCTGACCTTTATGGTAGGTATGAGGAGCGAGAAGTTATTTTCTGTGCTAAATATTGAGTTTGTATTTAATTTTACTTGCTAGCCTGAGAAAGCAAGAGAGCTGAGGTGTTATTGAACTTGTTTCCTTTTAAGGTCCCTTTTGGATATGTGCCACACTCGTGTTCACCATTGCTGTCAGTGGTAATCTCTCGAATTTCATCATCCATCTGGGCAAACCAACATACCACTATGTGCCCGAGTTCAGAAAAGGTTTGTAAGTAGCCATTTGTGAGGTTTTTCTGGTGGGGTTTTTTTTTTTTATGTGCTAATGAAGTAATATAAAATGAGGTAATGGCTTTGATTTAGCAGAGTCTTCTGATTGATTGCTGTCTTTAAATTTTTAGAGATGTGAAACAAGTTCTTGAAGCGGGCTGTGACTGGCAGAACCCTGTTTCTCCAGAGCATAAAGTAATTACAGGGTTTTAGAGGAGAAAGCAGGACTAATTAGAACAGTTATTTTTTAGCCTTAGTGAATAGTCCCTTGTACAGACAGTGAAAGCCCAGCACTGGCCACCATGGTGCTGTTGTTGGTGCCTTTCTGAATCCATGGCCTCCCAGGAACCTGCAGGCCTCAGGCAGAAAATCACCTGATCAGATTATTGCTCATATCGCCTCCCAAGAGCTGGAAGTTGCTACCTTCTGGCAAACTCAAAAATAAGCAAAAGATGCTCAACTGATCTGTTCCCCAAAGAACTCAGACTGAGGAGCCAGTCTGTCTCTATCTGTCTAGGTATTATGAGGGAGGCTGCTGTCCCTGCAAAGGAACATGGCTTCTCTTTGTTTCCAGAATCCTTAGTGTACTGGGAAGAACCACTTGGGAATGCAGTCACTTGAATAATTTCAGATTTGACACTAGCTGTTAGTAGCTGAATTTCTATTTTTAACTAAGTTTTTCCTGCCTGTGTCGCTTTTCCTTTCTGACTGAAACTGACAGCATTTTGTACACAGGTATAATAAAGAAATTAAAAATACTGAGAGAATTTTTTCTGAAGTCATTACTTTTAAGCTAACTTGAAGTACTGGCTGAGTAGTGAGTGTAAACTAGATATAAATGCAAAGTTCTCAGCTTGTTAATAATTCAGACTTAATCTTTTGAGAGTATCTTCACAGGTAACTTTCTAGTTTTCATGCTGAATGCTTCTACACCTTTGATTCTGGCAGGATTTAAGGCAGAACATTAAACCTTTTGTTGTGTTTCCAGTGTCCATAGCAGCTACAACGATTTATGCATATGCTTGGCTTGTTCCCCTTGCTCTCTGGGGATTCCTGATGTGGAGGAACACTAAAGTCATGAACATTGTCTCCTACTCATTCCTGGAGATAGTGTGTGTATATGGCTACTCCCTCTTCATTTACATTCCCACAGCGGTAAGTATGGCTAAAGAGTGCCCCTCTCACATGTCTTGGTTGAGAAGATTTACTGTTTCTTATAATATTGTTGATATTTGTAGAAATTTTGGAGACTGGGAGAATTTTTTTCTCTTTTTGTTGAAGCTTGTCTAGTGTAAAGGTGTCTTATGGGTGTTGGAAAAGCCCAGGACAGGTCATTTCCCTAGAGGCAGCAAACCCAAGCAAGATGTAGCTGGTGAGCCCAGCAGGCAGCCTCAGGAATTGGGATGTTTGTGTCCCGAGGGAACAGACATCTGTGCAGGAAAGCAATGCTGATGGCTCCAAGGACAAGTTTCCTTGGCAGGGGCCCTCCTCTGGCTGGGGTCAGGCCTTGGAAGGAGTAGCATAACTTGGGATTCACTCTTGATGTGTCTGAAAGTAAAGCTCTTACTCTTTCCTCCAGTAACAGAGATGTGTCAGATAAAAGCGTCAGTTAATTCGTGCGCAAGTCAGCTGAAAGCAGCACCACATCACAGAACAATGCATTAAATAAATGAATCCCCATTTCACACAGCCTCTTTGACACCCCTTTCCCTGCCTGTTCCAGATTTTGTGGATCATTCCCCAGAAGGTGGTGCGCTGGGTGCTGGTGGTGTTCTCGCTGTGCCTCTCGGGGTCTGTGTTGGTGATGACCTTCTGGCCCGCAGTCCGAGATGACAACCGCAGGATTGCAGTGGCCACCGTGGCCACCATTCTGCTGCTTCACGCCCTGCTGGCTGTTGGCTGTTTGGTGGGTCACTGACATTCCTTTTCCCTAATCTCTTATTTCCTGGGATGGGTGGCATGTTATGGAACAGGGAAGGAGGGATTGGCTGGTCACTGGAAAACCTCTGATGTAAAAATTCCAATTATTTTAAACATAGCAAAAAGTGATGCCAATATGACCCTGACAGTGCTGGTAATAAATTTAATAATCAATTATGGAACATCTCCCAAGTTGGAAGGGACTCATGATCAATGAGTCCAACTCCCACAGAACACTCTTGAATTTACCTGGAATTCATCATGGAATCAGCAAAGCATTAACCTTTGTAGTATCCAGTCGCACTTTATTCCAATGAGTACTATACTTAGTCCTTTACAAGGATTAAATGTCCAGTATAAAGTGTGTGCTTATGAGTTTTAGCAGGTTTATGTTTTCATACACAGTAAGTGTTACAAAACAGAAGACCCTGATGCCACTGAAATACACAATGAACAGTACAGTTCAGAGCACAATTTTAATTGACCATTTCTAATCTGATAAAAACAGAGAAAGATCCAGATTTACCATTTAAGTGCTGTGTTTGTACCTGTGTTTGGTGGGTGTGGAAAGAAAAGGCTGGGATGAGGCAGAACTGTATGTTTCTCTCTAAATAGTCTTTTTCTCCTCTGATAATGTAGGCATACTTTTTTGATGCCCCTGAACTGGATTTTCCTGCACCTATTATCCCTGCTCACAATGGAACAACAGTAATAACAAAGAGTCACTAAATAAGGTAAGAACCAAATTCAACTTTGTTTTTCTGCAGTTATCAAAGACATCCTGAAACTTTACCCCATCACTATGGTTGAATGGAAAAGAGTTCAACAGACTGATTTTGCTAAATGGGTTCTCTATATAAATACCATTTATTAACTTTATTTCAGTTACAAGTTTTAAGTACAGATGTAAAAAAAAAAAAAACCTGAAAAGACTCTGTGGAACAAAGATGTTACCTTACTTTTCTCTGAGGTTTACTCTTAGCGAAGAAACTCACATTTAAATAAATAATACACTAAGTTCCAGAGGTCATTCCCTTACAAAAACCCAAAAGCATTTATTTGAATTAATCCTGCACAAGTGAAACTTAAGCAATAAATGGTTACACTCCAGTTTTTCTTTCCTTTTAATGTAAAAAGCAAATTGGATCTTTTTACCCATGATTTTTGAAACAGCATTTCAGAGCAGCAGGCATGAGTTGGGACATCTGTGTAGGCTCTGGGCAGGGCTGACTCAGAGCCTGAGCCATCTCTGGATTGCATTTCTTCTGTGGGATAGTTTGAGGATTTCCTTCCTGGGATCTGGGATTGCTGCCAGCAGCAGATGACATTTGAATTCTGTTGGATAATTCTATGGACCAGGTCCAGGAAAAGGCTAATAGACATGGAAAGGCCATGCCTCTCTAAGTACCCCAGCAGCCACAAGAGTTTGTGGAAATCAGGGTATTTAATGAATACAAGCTATATTAGATTTAAAATAAATAAATACAATAAAAAATAGCCAAGTGTGCCCAGCAAAAGTGGTCATAAAAATTACACAGTTCAAAGTCAATTTTAGTGGCTTTTCCTCCTGCAAAATCAGTTTTACATCCCAAATGCCTAGTAAGAATCAATATGACAGTAACGAATTTTAGTATTTAGACCTAAATATGTGCCTTAGAAGAGCTGAAATATTCATGGGAATTATTTGTCTCTTTCAGATGACAACACTGGTTTCTCCATCTATACGGTAGTTTTATTTTAGATTATTTTTTCACTGAAGAGCCATGGAAACTGCAAGAGTGTTGGATGTGTTTTGTAGCAGGATGGACAGCGATGTGCTGTGGACCTGTGGACATCTCCATGCTTGCTGGACACTCACTGGGTCCATGGGGAGAGTGAACCAGAAAGGGTTGTTTTTTTGGTGTGGGTTTTTTTTTTTTTTTTGTTTGTTTGTTTGTTTTGGTTGGTTTGGATTTTTTTAAAAAATGTTTTGTTTTTTGTTTTGTTTTTTCTTTAATTCAGTCGATGCTCGCTACACTGTTTTGCCTCTGAATAAAGCGTTCTGCAGGCGACGCGAGATGCGTATTTTGTGCACAAAGCATCTTTAAGGCTCTAAAGCTGTGGGGAGGGTTTGGTCCACGGCAGGGTGGGGAGGTGACAGGACTGAACCCCCTTGAGGTTGGCCCGTGCCGCTAGCGGAGCTTTCAAAGTGTTAATAAAGGGCCTTCCTGTGGGTTAATTCCTTTCCTCGCCGCCCCGAGCCGCGGTCTGTCCCCTCACACACGGAGGAGGCCCCGAGCCCCTCAGGCCGCCATGGCTGCGCGGGGCACGCCGGGAGCTGTAGTTCCCCCTTGCGCATGACGTCACCCGCGCACCCCCGGGGGGCGGGGATAGCCCTCCCATTGGCTGCTGCGCTGGCGCGCGGCGGAAGTGTCGCGCGGCCGGCACGTGGGGCCGTTGGGCGGCGGCTTTGAACGGGCGGCCGGGCCGCGGCCATGGAGGCGACAGCGGCGGGCGGGCAGCGGGCGCTGCTCCGGCAGGTCGGTGCTCGGGCTGCGCTCCCCTCGGGCTGCGCTCCCCTCAGGCGCTGGGCTGGCGGGTGGCGGCGCATCTCCCCCCGGTCCCGGTTTTACCGTGCTGTCTCCCCGCAGGTGTTGGGCTGGCGGTCCCCGGCCCCCTCACGCTGTCTCCCCTCAGGTTGTGGGGTGGAGAGCCCCGCTCCCCTCACCCTGCGCACCCCTCAGGCGCCGGGCGGGCGGGTCCCGCTCTCCCCTCCCGTTGTCACCGTGCAGGCGCTGGGTTGGCGGGTCCTGCTCCCCTCACGCTGTGCTCCTCTCAGGCGCTGCGCTGGCGAGTCGCTGTCCCCTCACGCTGTGTCCCCGCAGGTCCTGGGCTGGCGAGTGGCCGCCGCCGTGACCTGGTCCGTGCTGCTGCTGCCCATCTGCACCGCGGCCTTCATCGTCCTCAGCAGCCTCGACCCGCTCCACCCGGTGCGCTGGATCTCCAGTAGGTGCCCGGCCGTGTTGTGTTGTTTTTACCCTCACGTGTTTGCATTTCTGGTTTTCCCCACTCTGGTGTTTTGGGCTCAGTTCCAGATAACGGGAACTGGCCGTGGCATCGTGTTACACTTGTGTTTCGAGTGGTCTTTGGCCTTTGAAATGTTTGTGTGTTACAAGCACAGCAGCCACAGTCCGCCTTACGTAGGAATACGTGTTGCAAGTTCATGTGAGTGTATCCCGCACAGAAGGAAAAAAAACCAGGTTAAGTGCTTTAGTTGTCTGTTCTGAGCACTTAGACATCCTTCCCCTTCCACCCTGTGTAGCTGTTGTTTCCATAAACAGCTTCAGTTTCTCTGTGGTGCACTGAATCCTAAGGGAAGTTCCTGAAGCAGCCACTCTGCATGGTGAGAATAACTTTCCCCTGAGTGCTTACAACGAAAATTGAGAGATGTTTAGCTGGAAGCTCAGTCGATGCCTGTGATCATTGAGCTGCTCCGGGCAGAGTGAATTGACTTCTTTCCTCCTTTAAAAATAGAAAAGCCTAAAAGAACCACTCTGTAAGAAATTCTTCCATTTTTAGTGTGGCTGGATGGCTGCAGCTTCTCTTAAATGAAGGGAAATGTGATATTTGAGCCATAGTTTAATTCTCTTTGAAACATACTTTTTATAAACAAACTTCTGAATATTCACTTATAAGAAAACCAGTAAAATAGTTTCCATGAACTTTAAAAATGCTTTTGTGCAGAAATATTGTGTAGCTGGGCAGATCTCATGAGGGATTAGAGTCTATTGACCATTGTTCCCTTTAAGCACTTAGAAGATTATTGTCAGTTGCTTAAGTGCTCTTTTCTGTTACTTAATGTGTCACTGCAGTCTCCTGAACGATAATATTTATTAATTGGTTTTTTTTCAGATTCTTTCAATGATTTATATACTTCCTACGTCATCTTTTGTATCTTCCTGATGTCTGTGGTGATAACAGTAATAAGCATCTTCAACGCAGAATTTTATGCAGGTGGGTTGTGTAAATTTTTGAACTGTCTTTGATACTTGAATTAAATAAGATGATAATTTATAATTTAGTGACTGATCCTGACTGTGAAAAATTCTTTGGTAACAATGGTGGGGTTTTTTTTTGGTTGGTTGGTTTTTTTAAATGAAAGTTTCTATTAGTAAGAAGTGAAAATGAATTTTCTGCTTTTGTTTACAGTTGTGCCATCGATACCATGCTCTCGATTAGCACTGATAGGAAAAAATTATTCACCCTCAGCAAGTCATCCATTCCTTTGTTCATGCTATCATGGGAATGCTGGTTGCTTGGTGTGCTACAGTGATGACAAAAGGGAGGTTCCAGTTCCTTGCTGTGTCCTGCACACCTTCAGCAAGGTAATTGTGTGAGTTAAAGATAAACAAAAAACTTCAATTGTAAAATGCATTTACTGATAATTTCTTTCAAAGAGAATCCCTTGAATTTGGGTATTCTCAAAAATCAGCAATTACTTGTTGATTTCCTGTATTAAAGGAGAGAAAAGAAAAAACGCACAGAGAAAAAACTGAACCAGAAAAACTAAATTGCCAAGATTCTTGATGGAAAGTTGATGACAAATTGGTTGTCACTTGAACTAAGTCTTGGTCTTGTGGTTAGTGGGACATATTTCATAAACACTGGAAGCATTCTCATTCATAAATTACAAAAACAGGTGGTGGGATTCCTACTTTAGCAAAAACTTCCTGACATATCATTACATGTACTGATCAGGAAAGTAAAATCAAACTTCCAATTTGAGCTTCTTAAGGCTTGAACAGCTTTTTGTTTTGAACTGAGAATTGATTCTAAGTTTTCTATTTTAGCCTAGAAGATGTTGTTCCTCAGATGTGCCTAAATGAGTATCACCTCTTCTTTCTACTTTCTGGAGCTTTCTTGGGATACAGTTACAGCCTTTTCTATCTTATTAACAACATGAATTATTTGCCATTTCCAATCATACAGGTAAGAGGTTTAAGCACCTTTGTAGAAAGACATGTATAAGTAAAACAGTGATCAAAAAAGCCTGGATAATTTATGAATTTATGGCAGTAGGAGCTGCCTGTGGGCAGCTGCTTTCACTGATAGATGAAGTGTACACCCAGCTTTAAATGCCAGCAGTGTTCATCCTCCTCCTTCCTCCTCAGCTCCTTTTAAATGAGCACAGAAATTTGGATGCTGTGACTCCTAACAT